>CM046458.1:31781632-32447571 GCA_025506515.1 Flaveria trinervia | reverse complement strand
ACAACAGATCAATCATTTGCCCACCATGGATACCAGGGTAACCTGAGTGCATCTACCATATTGAAGAAACATTTCCAGGATGCCGAATGTCTCATCTTTCACATGGTAAATGTCTGCCTTGCCCCCAGACTTCATCATGGGATCAAATGTCCACAAGGTGGCAACAGGTAATGTACTCCATCCTTGAGCAACAACCTTTAAATTTTTCAAAAATACTATTTTTAGAGCTCAAGGATATGGCCCAAAAACAACTTGCTAACCGTTGGATATTATATCCTCGGTTCATAATGGCCATAATTGAAAACCAGCTTCAAGCTGAGGGACTTGTTGGCCTGGGAGTCCCTGCTACGGCTGTATTGCCTGAAGTATACTCCCGGCACAACTCTGACCAATCACTAAAAATGGTTGCCAAGCTGCGCAAACCCACGCAGCTGGAACCCACAGCCACCACCTCCAAATCCAAAGTCCCCACCAAACCCACTAAAAAGAAGTCAAAAAAGGCTAATCAGGGAAATGAGTCCCCTGAGGATGCCCCTGCAACACAAACGCAGGCTATATCCACTAGTTATAACCCCCTAGTGGATACAAGGACTTCACCAGCCACAGCCGCTCAGGATTCCTCTCAAAAGGAGCCTGCAGCAACCAAAGAAGGGGTACCCACTAATCTGGGATCTCCTCATTTGAGGAGATTGCCATTGAAGAGCACCATTCTCCCCAGGTGCATACTGCTTTTACCCCATCTCCCACTGCAACCGCCCCACAAAGTCCTACTCTCATTATTGCAAACATGTTGACTCAGCTGCATGCCTCTCCTCCTCCCCAACAAACACCAACAAAGGGGAAAACCACAGCAATTGAGGAAGAGGATCAACATGCTTCTGACAGCCCACAGCACCAGGGTTTAACTGTTCTATCTCCTGGTGTGGATATGCAGATACGAACATCTGGTGAGGCTGCCACCTCTTCTGAATTAGCACATGATCAGACTGAGGCTGGTCACATAGCTAAGACCTCACCAGAGGCAACAGCTGATGAAGGACATCGTCCTGAGGCTAGAAGTCCCCAGTTCCAAGAAAAAGAGGCACATGCTAAAACTGGTCTACACCCAGTGCATGTACATCCTGCTACAAGCAGGATGTCAGGTGATTCAGCATCTGCTGATGATGACCTGGGCTTCTTTTATGATGTTCAGGCCCAGAACACAATTCTTGAGGAAGAAGTCAGTAGACTACAAAGACTACTTGACCAATTCTCTCAAAAAGCAAGTCCATCTGCCACCAACATAAACCCACAGATGGCACCTTCACCTGAAGGTCTCCCACACACTCAGCCACTCAAAACTTCCGAGCCACCAGCTTCTATTTCTGGCACTGCTTCTCAGGGACAGAACCCCTCTGAGCAAACAGCTGCTATATTTCAGCAATCCCTACCTCTCATCACCCCAATGATCACAGACATTGTGATCAAAACCATGGATGAGAGGCTTCCCTCAATCATACAATCCCTGGTGGAGGAGATTGTGAGCACAAGGCTTTCTGCTACTCAAACCCTTGCAACCAATGCAACCAAAAAGGGGGAGAGTCAGTCAGTGCAAGCAAAGAGGAAGAGCATAGAGGGGAAGAAATAAAAGGAGACTGAGAAGGACTAGGAGTTTGTGAAGGGAGCTGACATTGATCAAGTGGGTGAAAGTCACAAAGACTTTCATGTCACATATAAGAAGAGGAAGGTTGAAGGAAAAGAAAAAGAACTCGAACTCGATGAGATGATCAAAATGGCGGATGCTACACACAGTAAATCAATGGACTCCATTATTGATCAACTGTATAGACAGGGGTTCGATACTGCACAGCTTGACTCAGAGATTAGGAGACTTGAAGTTGAAGAAATTACTCAAGATGGGAAAGTTATGATGCATTAGAAAGAGAAAGACTAGAGATCATGATTAGATTCATTGCAAAGTACCTTGGGAGATCATTGATCAAGATTAAGTCATGGACCAGGGACAGTATCTTGGCAATAACCACCAAGATCTATTCGTCTGAAGCATATACTAAGGGATTGGTGATTGAAGCACTAAATGAGGCAGGTGCTGGGAACAGAAAGGAACTAGCAAAACACTCAAAAGCACACTCACTACAAGAATGCTAGAACAACCTGCAAAACCTCCCACTTCAAAATCACCACTACCACAACCCTCTAAACCAATTCCTTTACCCTCAAAACCAACAACTGATGATGCACCCAAGAAGAAGAAGAGAAGGGTGTTGAGGCTAGAAGAAGAAGAAGAAGAGGATGATGAGGAAGAAGATAGGCTGCCTCTTTCCGCAGTCCTAACTTTGCCTAAAGCCAAACCTATGCCCATCACTCCCACTTCACAGATGGAAGCTGTGAGAGTAAAGATAGAAGAAGAACAGCAGCAAAAGCTTCATGATGATGAGATGCTAAAAAGCATAGACAAAACTTATGCTGCTTCTTCATCATTGAGTTCCAGGTGGGTGACTGGGTTATGTTGAAGGTCTCACCCTGGAAGGGTATCATCCGATTCAGAAAGTGGGGCAAGTTGAGCCCGAGGTACATAGGCCCTTTCTAAATCATTGCTCGAGTGGGGGAGGTGGCCTATAGATTGGAGTTACCAGATGAGTTAAGTGGAATTCACCCAACATTCCATGTATCTCATCTGAGAAAGTGCTTGGCAGATGAAGATATGATTGTTCCACTGGAGGATATCAAAGTAGACGAATGGCTCAATTATGTGGAGCAACCAGTGACAATCATCCACCGAAAGGAGAAGAGGCTAAGAAATAAAGTGGTTCCTCTTGTGTATGTACAGTGGAAGCACAGGAAAGGATCCGAGTCAACGTGGGAAACTGAAGAAGAAATGAGGCAGCATTACCCATGTTTGTTCGAGGAATAACAGGTTTCGGGGACGAAACCTATATAAGGGGGGTGGACTTGTGACACCCGGATATTTTCTTTAAAGCCGACGAAAGAAGAAAAAGAAATAAAGTCCAAAGCCGAGGGACCAAACTTGCCAAAACACGAGAAAATTCAGAAGAGAAGGAGCATAAGACGAGAGGGCAGCCCACACCCTCCCCACATCTCCAAAACTTCAGCAAAGAAAGAAAGAAGAGAGAAAGGGAGAGAAAAGGGGAGAAAAAGAAGAGAAAGGCTTGATTTGCGTGGGTTCGAGCTCAAAAATCGCATGTAGCAGGTCCAAACGAAGCTCTACTTCTCGGTGTTGTTTGTGTGAGTTCTAGGACCCCTCTTTTAAATGTTTTTAGTTGATTTTGGGGCTGGAACACATCTGAAATCTTGTTTTTGCAGGTGTGTGTGTTTGACCCATTTGTATGTGATTGCGTGTGATGCATTTGGATTTTGTTTCCGGGCTTGTGCATGCTTGAATGGGGTTGTGGTATGCATTCCTAAGGTTTAGAATGGTTAATTTAGGCTTAGAATGGGTTTGGATGAGCTTAGAGGTCGAAAATGGCTGATTGGGTTCGGGAGTGAGCTGTATTTTGTGCAGTTAGGGCTATGCGACCGAATGGCATGCCAGTCATGCGACTGAAGTCCACATGCATGTCAGTCGTGCGATTAAGGCTCAATCACATGTGAGTCGTGCGACTGGGCCCATACGCCTGCCAGTTGTGCGACTGGGACCCATATGCCTGCCAGTCGTGCGACTGAAGGTCAATCGCATGGAGAGTCAAATTGTTGGACCGAAAGAACCAATGAGCCGGAACAGAAAAACCTTTAAGTCCCACAAACGTCACAACAACTGCTGAAGTCCACAACAGCTGAAGACACAAGTGCTGAAGACAAAGTCTGAAGACAAGTGCTGAAGACAAAGTTTGAAGACACAAGTGCTGAAGACAAAGTCTGAAGACACAAGTGCTGAAGACAAAGTCTGAAGACACAAGTGCTGAAGACAAAGTCTGAAGACAAGTGCTGAAGACAAAGTCTGAAGATAAGTACTGAAGACCAAGTATCAGACATTGTCACAACAGCTGAAGAGGTCTTCTTCAGTAGTTGTGACGGTTTTCTTTCAGTAGTTTTAGGTTTTTCTTTTCAGTAGTTTTGTAAAACAACTGAAGAGCTTGTTCTTCAGTCGTTGTAGTTTCAGTAGTTTCTTATGAGTAGTTTTATGTTTTGTACTTAGCGCTCTGATATGTTCTCAGTAGTTGTGAACATTTCAGTAGTTTGTTAAGTTTTAGTTATTTTTGTAATAAATCTGCCAGATGTCACTATCCTGTGATATCAGCAGTGATTGCACTCTATATAAGGAGTGTCAACCTAATTGTAATCGGTGAATGATTGAACAGAAACATTTGATATTATTGAAACATTCCTTTTCACAGAAATATATTCTCTTGTTACAACCGTATTTGTTCTTAATGCATACGAATATCAAATTCTTGCTATAATTTGTCTAATTCTTGTTCTTATTCCGCTGCGTTACACTCTAATCCATCAAACTTCAGATCACTGATCCTGTCACAAATGACTGAGAGTTCATCCGCATTAGTTCCATTCGCATTAGTTCCATTCGCATGGGACTCATCTAAATTGAGTCCATCCGCATTAGGTCCATTCGCATGGGACTCATCCGCATTGAGTCCATCCGCATGAGGTCCATTCGCATGGGTGTTCATTCGCATAGATGTTCATCCGCATTGGTCCATCGCATGATGTCCAGTCGCCTGGGAGGCCATGCGACTGAAGGGTGCCCATATGCCCATGTAGGGCTGGTGTGCCCGAGGAAAGTGTAGTTTATGTACTGACTTTTGGGGGAAAATGCAGATGTAAGTTTTAACGTGGAAGATTCCCGTAAGTTCATGTAAGATGACTGTTGTGACCTTAGAGGTTATTTTGGGCATGATGGCGTTGCATGTTATGCATGATGTATGTTATGCATGATGTATGTTATGTACGTATGATGTTGCCCTGTATGACGATGTTGATTGTGTATGATATGTTCCTTGTTATGATGTTTCTTTATCTTTCCTGTGACTTTACACTGAATGTTAATGAATGAAGTTGAAGTATTATGTAACGTAAAGCAAAAGATAATGAAAGAGGAACATGAAGTAAGAATGCATGCATTAATGAATGATGAAAGTAAAGAAAGTCTTGCAAGCATTGTATGTCGGGACACACCGTTAAAAGGTGTTAGCCCAACGGTGTGTGGGTTCGTTACCCTGGGAGGATGCACATTGGGGTCTTTCTTTGTGATTGACCATTTGTATGGAACCATTGTTGCTTGCCTTAGGTAATGTGGCCAGATATACTGGGCGCCGTGAATGAAGGTCTATGATAGGCTTAGGTCCAGTACCATGAGCATGAAGGGCATAGCACATGACAATGGTATACCTGAACTTTATCTTAGGTACTATGGCTAGAGGTGTTATGCACCGTGAACGAAGGTCTATGATAGGCTTAGGCCCAGTACCATGAGCATGAAGGGTTAAGTTCATGGTGTTGACGAAAGGAAAAGATGTAACAATGAACGAACGAATGAAAGTAAGAATGAATGAACGGAAGTTAATGAACAATGAAGATAATAACTATTATCTATGTGTACGTATGATGTATGACCGCGTAAAAGAAATGAATGGTTTTAACGAAAGAAAAGTATGTTTTATTATAAAACTAGAACTCACTCAGCAACGCTGACTTTTATGTGTTTCCAGTTGGCAGGTAATGATTGCTGAGGATGGCACGGGGCGGCTACTCAGCTCTTTTGGATGTATCCATTTATAATGCTTTTGCAACAATGTATTTTGTAACTGATTAAAGATGTATTATTTTGCAAAAGTTTTTATGATGAAATGAGATGTCATTTTTGAATGTTTCCGCTACAATGATATGTAAGATAAATGAAAATGTATGTTTTATGTGCAACGATTTACCAGCTGTAAGCGTCCCGGGAATGGGGTCTTACAATCCCCATAACAAGGAATCTACATCCGCCCGAATCGGGTCTTCACACCAAGTGTGTTTTCACCCAATTCCACGACCAGACCTCTCATTCTTTCAGAGTTAAGATGATCTTCCTTCAACGCCTCATCTTGAACTCCTTAACTTGCTTCATCACATCGGAGGTCATGATCAACTCGTAAGCTTTCACCCGAATCGACTCGGGTCTCTCTTTGGCTAAGGGCATCCGCCACCACATTGGCTTTGCCCGGATGGTAGTGGATCTCGCAATCATAATCTTTTATAAGCTCCAATCATCTCCTCTGCCTCATGTTCAAATCTTTCTACTCAAGAAGTACTTTAGGCTCTTGTGGTCCGTGAATATGGTGCACTTCGTCCCGTAAAGGTAGTTCCTCCAAATATTTAAGGCAAAGACCCCGGCTGCTAGCTCCAAGTCATGAGTAGGATATTGACCTCATAAACCTTCATCTGTCGGGATGCATAGGCTATAACCTTTCCTCTCTGCATTAACACACACACCAACCCCGAGTAGGAAGCATCAGAATAAACCACCAGATCTTCACTTCCATTGAGTAATGACTAAACAGGAGCTTGAGTCAATCGTGCCTTTAACTCCTCAAATGCCTTCTCTTGAGTTTGACCCCATACAAACTTTACATCCTTACTGGTCAACTTGGTTAGTGGAGAAACGATCTTAGAGAAGTCTTAATGAACCTTTTGTAATAGCCCGCCAAACCTAAGAAACTACGAATCTCAGATGGCGTCTTTGGAGACTTCCATTGCATCACCGCCTCCACCTTTGCTGGATCCACCATAATCCCCTCAGGATTCACTACATGATCCAAAAACTGAACTTCGCGCAACCAGAGCACGCACTTAGAGAATTTAGCATACAGTTTCTCCCTTCTCAACGTCTCCAATACCTCCTGAATGTGACCAGCATGCTCCTCCTTACTCTTGGAATAAATCAAGATATCATCGATAAACACAATCACTGATTTATCCAACATCGGCCGACACACTCGATTCATCAGCTCCATAAAAGCAGCTGGTGTGTTGGTCAAGCCAAATGACATAACGAGAAACTCGTAGTGACCATAACGCGTGCGGAAAGCTATTTTAGGGATATCCTATTCTTTCACCTTTAACTGATGGTAGCCCAATCGAAGATCTATCCTTGAGAACCAACTGGCACCTTGAAGCTGATCAAACAAATCATCAATTCTCGGTAAGGGATATTGGTTCTTTATCATCAACTTATTCAGCTCACGGTAGTCAATACACATCCTCATACTACCGTCTTTCTTCTTCACGAATAAGACCGGAGCACCCCAAAGAGAGATACGTAGTCCAAGTAGGCACTACATCCACACCTCATGCACTTTCCTGCCACCGCCATCAAAAACACCTTCGGTCATAGTGACTATATCACCATAAACCGTCACCAAACTCCCATCGGGCGATTTCAAACGAATCATCTTCTTGCGACACACAATGTTCGCCTCATAGTCCGCCAACCAATCCATTCCCAGGACTATGTCAAACCCGCCTAAGGTCATCACGAATGGTCTAATAGGAAACTTGTGACCATCTAATTCCACGTCACAACCTTCGATCATCTCAGAAATCCTAGTAGACTTACCTATGGCAGTTTCTACTTTAAATGGCGCATCTACGCTCTTACTACTAACAGGCAGTTTAGCATAGAAAGCAGCAAAAATAAAACTTCTACTAGCACCAAAATCGAATAACACAGAGGCTAAAGTTTGGTTACTAGAACGTACCTGACACAACATCAGGGTCCGTCCTAGCCTCCTCGTGTGTCATCATAAACGCTTTGGCGCTCACCCTCTGTCCTTCTCCTCCAGCCTTCTTCATCCTGAACCTCAGCCCATGGCTTCTTACAGTCTCTACTCATGTGACCATCTCCACCACAGTTAAAACATCTGTCTACACGACAGTCCTTTGCTATATGTCCCGTCCTCCCACACTTGAAGCATAAGTTTGATCCCAGCCTGCATTCTCCAATATGCTCCTTTCCACATCTACCACACTTCTTCGGCCCTGCACTAGATGTGACCACACGACTGTCATCTACCTGTGCCTTTTAGTTACTCGACAGGGCAACACCCCGACCAAACCTTTTCCCATTCCAATTCCGGTCACCACCACCTTTCTTGTTGCCTTTAGTCACCACCACAGTTCCTTAATCATACAATCTCCCTGCCAAATTAACCGTCAACCTAACATGCTCGGTCGGGTTGCGATCATGTGCCTACGGATATCCGCTGGCAAACCCTGAATGTACCTCTTAATCCTTCGTGACAAAGGCGTCACTTGGTTTGCCATCTCATTGAATTTAGTGGTGTATTGTTGATGTGTCATGGTTCCTGCGTCCAGCTACAGGAATTCCCTTCCACCTTATCCATTTCCTTGTGAGGACAGAACTCCTCAATCATCAACTTTTTTCAACTCAGACCACCTCATTCTCCTAAATGCCCGACTACCCTCGGCTTGGACTATATTGTCCCACCAACACAGAGCTGAGTCCACAAATGAGTGGGCAAGCAAATTTCACCTTCTGGTCTTCTCAGCACTCGCTCATATTCAGAACAGCTTCCATTTCCCTCACCCATTGGTGAGCGGTAGCAGCAGTGCCATTACCATCAAAAGTAGGGGGCTTACACCTTTGAAATGCCCACTAGTTATAGCCTCATGCCGCCTCCGGTGCAGGCTCTTCTTCTTCCTCCTCTTCATCATCAGAGAGAACCGTTTCAGGCTTCGGTTGCTCCCGTCCTCCCGAGGACCTATTTCTCTCTTTTCTCTTTCCTTCTCGCACAACCTTAATCACTTCAGTCAATACAAACAGTAAGATCATCTGCATGACTTGATGCACTTCTTCAACAACATCCTCCTTTACTAAGGCTCTCAAATTAGCACTTTCATCTCCGCCCTCTAAATGAGGGGTCTCGGGTTCTTCATGAACCACTTTTTCGGCTCTAGGCCTTCCTCTCGTAGCCCGTGGTTTAGCACCACGACCTCCACCACATGAAGCTTTAGATGATCTACCACCAGCCATCCTCTAACACACTGAAAGATCAAACAACAACATGGTCATTCAAGAGAACAACTCAGTTTATGTCAAGTATAGTAAGTCCCTAATTACAGTGGCCAGTTGTGATTAGCCACTTACTTTACTCTTCATATCCCGAGCATTACCTATCCTGACTACATCAGTATCTAAATCAACAAGCAGCACATAAACCTCATAACATCCGCACATAATATCAGTTATTATTAAGAAAATACCTGATGGCACGTAGCTACACGGACTGGCATCCCTTTCCTTTCCGTCCCATTTTCAGTTTAAGTTAAGGTTTATTTTGAAAATTTACCCGTTTCACTTAGACTTTGGCTCTGATACCAACTTGTAAGGCCCCATTCCCGGGACGCTCACAGCTGGTCAATCATTGCACATAAAATATATAATTACATTAACTTGAAATAAACATTGCAACGGAAACATTAAAAACAACACTTTCATTAAAAAATGCTTTTGCAAAATAATACAACATTTGTTACACAATATCATTTGTTCGAATTACAATGCAAAAACATTAAACAAAAGAATGCCATCCAAAAGAGCCGAGTAGCCGCCCGTGCCATCCTTAGCAACTTTACCTGCCAACTAGAAAAATGCATAAAAAGTCAGTGTTGCTGAGTGAGTTCAAGTTTTAAGTAAAACACATTGTACTTTCATTAAAACCGTTCTTTACTTTTGTATGTGGTCACACATCATACATACACATACATAATATCATTATTATCTTCATCATTATTCATTAACTTTCATTCATTCATGCTCTCTTACTTTCATTCATACGTTCATCTTTACTTCTTTATATTTCATCGAAAACCATGAACTTTATCCCACCGTCATGCATAAAGCAGGTGATGGGCGAAGGTCTATCATAGACCCCCCATCATGGCACACAGCAGCCTGGGCACAGTACCTAGGGTAAATTCAGGTGTACCATTGTCATGTGCTATACCCACCGTCATGCATAAATCAGATACTGGGCCGAGGTCTATCATAGACCCCCTGTCATGGCGCACAGCAGTCTGACCACAGTACCTAGGGTAAGCGACAAAGGTTCTATACAAATGGTCGGTCATAAAGACGGACCCCGGTGTCCATCCTTCTAGGGTAGCTACCCGCACACCATTGAACTAACACCCTTCATTGGGCGTCTTTCCACATACAAGGCTTGCAAGACTTACTTTATTTTCCTTTGTTCATTAATGCATGCATTCTTTCATTATGTTCCTCTTTTCATTATCTTCCACTTTACGTTACATAATACTTTCATTTCATTCGTTAACATTCAACGTAAAGCCATGGGAAAATAAACATACAAAGCAAGGAACATCAACATACACATACAACATCACCATACAGGGCATCATCATACATGCATAATATACATCATACATACCATCATGCATAAGCATCAATCATACATCATATCATCATCATACGATGCCTATCACATCATCTATGACATCAAAAGTCAGCTTACATGAACCCCCAAGAACCTCCCAAGTCAAAGCCTACATTTCACTTTTTCCCCAAAAAGTCAGAAAATATTCGAAGTGTTCATTCGCATTTTTTTTGTTCATCCGCATTTGTTCATCCGCATTAACTTTTACTCATCCGCATTTGTGTTGGGTTTGTTAGAACATAGAACAAAGTTTAACCTTTTAAGCTTTCAGAAAAACGCAGCGGAAAAGATATTGAAACATGATTGTAAAGCTGAAATTTCATGTTCTTATGGTGACATATATATGTATAAAACAAACCCAAAATCAAAGGATCATTATATGTGAATAAGCAAGCTATGAAACATATGTAAATGTACATAAAATCACAGCTACAATGAGCTGTGAAAAACTACCTTTCTGCAGCTTAATAGTCGACCAAGAATGTGATGTTGGATGCTTAAATCTCGGCCAAGGCTCCAAGGAAAGGACCCTCAAGCTTGTATACCCCAAGCTAACTTGCAAACAGCACTTCTTGCTAGGGAGATGAACACCAAATGAGTCCAAAGCCTCTCCAAATAATGCTGGAACTCGAGAGTTTCTAGAGAGAGATTGGAGCTACTAATTTTTGTTTTGCGTGTATCAAAGAGATAGAAGTCTTGAGTGTGGGACTAGTAGTAAAAGGTGTAGTTTACAAGAGAGAAAAAGGACCTCTCATAGGAGAGGGGCGGCGGCTGAAATAAGGTCCCCAAATTAAGTTTTTACCCCCAAAACTAATCATCCAATTTTTATATAACTAGTCCCTTATAAGTTATACAATTAACTTTTAATTGTATAACTTATACACTCTTTTATTATTTAATGTTATCTAACTAACTTAAATAACACTAAGTAATATTCTTGAACAAAATATCCTAATAAGTTGTTCCATCTCATATGCAACTTATTTAGAAAACCCATTTTCTATATTTGGTGTTATTATTTAATTGCATGATCATATCATCAATTGAATAATTTTCAGTGATTGCAAAGCTTGTTATTGGGTATAACCTGACTTGGATCATGACATACTAACCGCATCAATGTTCTATGTGTCTTAGGCATATAGAATCCAACAATCTCCCACTTGCACAAGATTCATAGAAGATTGATGCAAGCAGTAGATACCGCCTAACAACGGTTTACTACCCTTAATACGCATGACTTATAGCCATTCAATTACATCATCCCATTCAAGTATCCTATTTGAAATGATTTAGGTGAATTAATCATCTATCCTTTTGTTACAGATGTCATGTTAAATCCAAGGACATGGAGTGATCATTCCTTGTTGATTTAACTTATCCAGGCCTTAAACATCTAACTCTCAACGAATAAGAGGAACAAATCCCATCTTGATTACATACGTTTCTCACAATCACCTTGTGTCACACCTGAACATAGTCTCATGTACTGTCCATTATTTCAGAACAGCAGATAACCAGATCAAGGTATGACACTTGGTGAATATCAAAAACCAATATGTATCTCAGGTCTGAGGATACCAAATGATATTCGCCTTTACTCAAATTTACTTATGATCAATCAATAAGATTCCATGTAGTAAAATTTGAGATGCGGGTTAGTCCAATATTTGTATCCCAAAAATATCTATGAACCTTGGTAGCAACCCATTGCTCTATATTCATCCTTATGAATATCAACCAATCCAAGTTCATAATAATCTTACCCTCACACTTGTTCCCACAAGTCTAAACGACTACGAACATTTAGAGTAAACAGTTTACTCATGGATTAAACATGCTAAATTGGAACATTAATTGAAACATTATAACCAAATAATTTTATTCAAATAATAAAGGTTCCACATATCCAAATACAAAATTACAGATCAAATCCAATCACTAGAATATCGAAGTCCCATGGCACAAGTATGACCTTCATGCTTTGCCTTTTCAAGGAGCTTCGTGAGAGGATCCGCAATGTTTTGATCCGTGTGAACTTTGCGAATACATATCTTTCCCTTTTCAACTTCATCTCGTATGTAGTTGAATCTCCGCTCAATGTGTCTAGTCTTTTGATGAGCACGAGGTTCCTTGATTTGGGCAATCGCACCCTCGTTATCCCAAAAGATCTTTAGGGGGTCCTGAATGGAAGGGACAACCCCTAGATCGGCAATGAATTTCTTCAACCATGCAGCTTCTTGAGCTGCCAATGAGGCAGCGACGTATTTTGATTCTGTAGTTGATAGAGCCACCACATCCTGTTTGGAGCTCTTCCAAGAGACCGCTCCTCCATTCAAAATGAAAATATATCCCGATTGTGACCGTGAATCATCACGATCGGTTTGGAAACTCGCATCCGTGTAACCTTTTACAACGAGTTCCTCATCACCAGATCCATAGATTAGGAACATATCTTTTGTCCTCCTTAGGAACTTAAGTATGTTCTTAACAGCCATCCAATGACTGTTTCCAGGATTTTGCTGGTATCGGCTTGTCATGCTTAAGGCGCATGACACGTCCGGTCGAGTGCATATCATTGCATACATGATGGATCCAATAGCAGATGCGTATGGGATAGCCTTCATTTTATCTTGCTCATCCTTTGAGCTAGGACATTGAGTCGTACTCAATATCGTTCCTCTTTGAATAGGTACCGTACCTTTCTTAGAGTTCTCCATCTTGAACCTTTTCAAGATTTTATCAATGTATGCACTTTGATTTAAACCAATCAACCGCCTTGATCTATCCCTATAGATCTTATTCCCAGAATATAGGCGGCTTCACCAAGATCCTTGATGGAAAAACAACTTCCAAGCCAGGTTTTTACACCTTCCAAGGTTGGAATGTCATTTCCAAATAGTAGTATGTCATCAACATACAATACTAGGAAAGTGATGATGCTCCCACTAGCTTTCTTATATACACAAGCTTCATCAGCGTTTTTGATGAATCTAAATTTAATTATTTCTTCATCAAAATGGTGATTCCAACTTCTCGATGCTTGTTTCAATCCATAGATTGATTTCTTTAACTTGCATACTTTATCAGGATGTTTTGGATCGACAAAACCTTCAGGCTGAACCATATAGACATCTTCCTCAAAGATATCCATTTAGGAAAGCGGTTTTGACATCCATTTGCCAAATCTCATAATCATAATGAGCAGCTATGGCAAACAATATCCTAATAGATTTTAGCATCACAACAGGTGAAAAGGTTTCATCATAGTCAACCCCTTGAGTTTGAGTGAAACCTTTTGCTACAAGTCTAGCCTTATAAGTATCCAAGTTTCCATGCATATCGGTTTTCTTCTTGAAAACCCACTTACTTCCAACTGCTTTGGAGTTAAGAGGTGGTACAACCAAGTCCCATACTTGATTGTCATGCATGGATTGCATCTCAACGCTCATGGCCTCGAGCCATTTGTCACAATCCGAATTGGACACTGCATCATGGTATGTGGTTGGTTCATCTGAATCTTCCACATAGCATCCATCCATGAAAAATTCATATCTTTCAGGTGGATTACTAGTTCTACCACTTCTGTGAACGTTTTATGTGTATTGATCAACCACTTGATCATTTTCAACATCCTATGTTGAGTGCTAGTTTCAACCAAACGTGCATCGGGTTGTGGTTCTTGATCCTCCTCAAGATCCACTGTTCTACTGTTAGTTCCTTCCATAAGGAACTTTGCTTCTAAGAACTCACCCTTTCCGGCAACAAACACCTTTTGTTCCAATGGATCATAGAAATAATATCCCATAGAATCTCTAGGATATCCAACAAAGATGCACTTGGTGGATCGGACTTCCAATTTGTTTAGGGTGGGAGTCCTAACATAAGCCTCACAACCCTAGACCCTTAAGTATGATAGGGATGGAACTCTTCCATGCCATATCTCAAAGGGTGTCCTTTCCACCTTTTTGGTTAGGGCCATATTTAGAATACGGGCCGCGGAGAGCAAAGCGAAACCCCAAAATGATAGAGGTAATGTGCTTCTAGCCATCATAGATCGGACCATATCCAATAAGGTTCGATTCCTCCTCTCAGACGCACCATTATGTTGTGGTGTTCCAGGTGGAGTGAGTTGTGAGACAATCCCATAACTCCTAAGATGATCTTGAAAAGCATCACTTAGGTATTCACCTCCTCTATCGGTGCGGAGAACTTTAATCGACTTGTTGAGTTGATTTTGTACTTCATTTTGAAATATCTTAAACATTTCAAAACCTTCATCTTTGTGTCTTAACAGGTACACATACCCATAGCGACTATAATCATCGGTAAAGGTAATGAAGTATCTTTCACCATTCCTAGTCATTGGCTTGAAAGGACCACGTACATCCAAATGTATGATTCCTAACAAATCTTTTGCCCTTTCGTTAGTTCCACTAAAGGGTGCCTTAGTCATTTTACCTTGTAAACAAGACTCACACACATCAAATGAATCACATTCACTTGTTTTTAAAAGACCATTCTTTTGTAGTGTTTGAATTCTTTTCTTGTTTATATGACCAAGACGACAATGCCAAATGTAAGAGTCACTCAAATCCGATTTAAGTTTCTTGGTACTAGTTTGGTATAACAAGCTATCATTCAATGTGATTTCACGAACCAATTCGTAAATACCATTGACGGGAATAGCTTTAAAGTAAAACATGTCATTCAAAGCAACATGAATTTCATTTCCAATAAAAGATAATACATATCCAAATTGTTTTAATAGGGCTACAGAGATAATGTTCCTAGTCAAACTAGGAGCATACAAAACATTATACAAAATTACTTCCAAACCACTTGGAAGTTTCAAGATGTAGTCACCACGGGCTTCAACTTGAACTTGTGCCCCATTGCCCATGTAGAGGCTAACATCCCCTTTCTTGAAGTCACTACTTCTTTTGAACCCCTGCAACAAATTGCAAATGTGAGTTCCACATCCGGTATCCAATACCCATGTGTTAAAGGATATTAAGTTTAAATCAATATGGATCATGTATGTTGTACCTGAGGTCTGCCCGGCATCCCTCTTTGCTTTCAACTCTTGGAGATGGATGGGACAATTCCTTGCCCAATGTCCAATCTCCCCACACTTCAAGCATGGGTCATTCGAAGCAACCTTTTGCTTCTTCTCCGGTGCTTTGGGTGGCACCCTTGCCACCCCTTTCCCCTTACCCGACATGGGTCCCTTACCCTTGGCAACTCTTGCTTTGGTGCGGGATTAGGCCTTTTCTTGTTCCCACCTTCGTTGATGGTGAGAATGGGTAAAACCCTTTTACCCATGGCCACCTCGGCCGTTTTGAGCATAGAGTGAAGCTCACTGATGCTCTTGTCCCATGCATTCATGTTATAGTTCAACACGAATGTCTCGAACCTTTTGGTAAGGCCATTAAGGATCAAATCCGTGGCCAATTCCTTCGAGACGGGACAATTAAGCCTCTCAAGGCGGTCAATGTGATTTTTCATCTTAAGCACATAAGACGAAATAGATTGGTTGTCGTCCATATGACATGCGTGAAGCGCTTGAACTGTTTCAAAGCGTGCAACCCTTGCTTGTTGTTGGAACGTTTCCTTCAGCTGGGTTATCATGTCATAGGCTCCATGATTTTCATACTCCTTTTGGAGATCCGGAGTCATGCTTGCCAACATGAGGCAAGACACTTGAACCGAGTCCTCAGTGTATTTTAACCAATCGTTAAAGGCCTCCTCATCATCCTCACTAGGTTGATCGGGGATAGGGTCGTCTAAAATATACGCACGTTTTTCTTGCTTGAGAACGATTCTAAAGTTTCGAAACCAATCAATAAAATTGTTATGGTTTAGATGTTCCTTTTGGAGAATCGCTCTTAAAGATTGGGCGGACGCAGATGAATTTTCATTGTTATCATGGTTATTGGAGGCCATCTACAAAATTTAACAAAGATCAATTTTAGTATTTTCGATATTGTTATTTTAATAATAAATACCTTTTATGGCCATTTTATATTAAAATCTAGAATCCAACATTACATTTAAATTGTGGTTAGGTGACATTTATCCCATGATTTAAATTAATAAGGTGGTCAACGATTGACTATTGCAACCATTTGCAACTTCTAGAGATATGGGATAGACTTGAAACATCATATGTAAAGTCGGCATGTTAATCCCATCAACAACATTTGGAAACCACATCGTAGGTGATCCATTTGACATGGTTTGCAAATCAAGACACCCTACTTACACCCACGTGTGAGTTTGCCAAAATAAGTGGTTAGGTGACCTTTATCCCACAAATAAGGCATTCTCACCTCAAATCACAAGTTCCCTCAAAATGGTTAGGTGACCTTTATCCCACTAATAGTTCCCAAGTGACTCAAGTGTTGTGTAAAATGACGGTGTTGATCTTGTTTTAAAATATTTAGAGATTCCATAATTCTAGTTTAGAAAACTCTTTGTACTTGTATTTGCATGCTTTCAAATACAAGATACCCTATGGTCCTTTGATTAAAACTTATTTTAATCTTTAGAATCATTAAATCATTTTAATAACCTTTTATTACCTTTTAATGATTATTACCTTTTAATTAGTTTGTTAAGATCATAGAAAGGTTTGTTAAAGCAAATATCACATACATGCCATCAACCACAATGATATAAACAAAACAACATAGCATATATGCATAACCATAGCATCTAAAATGGTCCACACTTGTTTGCCATCACAAGTGTGGTCCATAGGCATTCCTAAGGGTCATAACAAAACACATAGAAAGCTTTCTAAAGCCGCCCACTTGAAACCGCATCCAAAATGCTCCATGTTTCTATTATGTTTTTCCTTTGTGTTTCCAACGCATACGTCTTCATATTACAAGATATAAAGTCCTAATACAAGATATCTAGTAAGATGAAAATGCACCTAATCTATTTATTACAACCCAATAATAAATAAATTACATTTTAAACAAAGCACAAATAAATAAATATACAACCCCATTGAATAAACAAATACAACCATTGCAATCATCCAAACAACACAAGGCCAAAGTCTAGGTTATGCACCAATATAAACATACATCATATCAACCAAAAAAAACAATGAATCCCTTCTAAAACCCACGAAATTTCAGCCAACATAAACTGAAATTTCGGATTTTAAACATTGTCCAAACAACATACATATCAACATACATATCTTTCAAGGTTTAATCACAAGCATGTGTAATATAACTTTGAAAGTTTGGGGATTCAACATATAGGAATATTGCAGCCCTTAAAAGGGTTATAAAATCCCATAAAAACAATTTTAAAGGACAAGAACAAGCAAGCTATCCACATAACCGGCTCTAGATGCCAATGTTGGGTTTGTTAGAACATAGAACAAAGTTTAACCTTTTAAACTTTCAGAAAAACGCAGCGGAAAAGAGATTGAAACATGATTGTAAAGCTGAAATTTCATGTTCTTATGGTGACATATATATGTATAAAACAAACCCAAAATAAAAGGATCATTATATGTGAATAAGCAAGCTATGAAACATATGTAAATGTACATAAAATCACAGCTACAATGAGCTGTGAAAAACTACCTTTCTGCAGCTTAATAGTCGACCAAGAATGTGATGTTGGATGCTTAAATCTCGGCCAAGGCTCCAAGGAAAGGACCCCTCAAGCTTGTATACCCCAAGCTAACTTGCAAACACCACTTCTTGCTAGGGAGATGAACACCAAATGAGTCCAAAGCCTCTCCAAATAATGCTGGAACTCGAGAGTTTCTAGAGAGAGATTGGAGCTACTAATTTTTTTTTTTGCATGTATCAAAGAGATAGAAGTCTTGAGTGTGGGTCTAGTAGTAAAAGGTGTAGTTTACAAGAGAGAAAAAGGACCTCTCATAGAAGAGGGGAGCGGCCGAAATAAGGTCCCCAAATTAAGTTTTTCCCCCCAAAACTAATCATCCAATTTTATATAACTAGTCCCTTATAAGTTGTACAATTAACTTTTAATTGTATAACTTATACACTCTTTTATTATTTAATGTTATCTAACTAACTTAAATAACACTAAGTAATATTCTTGAACAAAATATCCTAATAAGTTGTTCCATCTCATATGCAACTTATTTAGGAAACCCATTTTCTATATTTGGTGTTTTTATTTAATTGCATGATCATATCATCAATTGAATAATTTTTGGTGATTGCAAAGCTTGTTATTGGGTATAACCCGACTTGGATCATGACATACTAACCGCATCAATGTTCTATGTGTCTTGGGTATATAGAATCCAACAATTTGTTCATCCGCATTAACTTTTACTCATCCGCATTTGTTATGGGTGAAGAGAGGGTGATGGGCGGCCATATCCTTTTACACCTAGTTTTCCAAACATTTTGTCCTTTTGGACACTTTTTACCCTTCCACTTGGGTAAAATATCTTTTCTTTCTTTTTCTTCACTTTATTCTTCTTTCTTGTCTTTTATAAATAACCAGGTGTTATAGCCATGTGCTATACCCCGAACATTATGCACCAAGAGTGTTTTAGAAATCATTCTAACTCTTTGGGGCATGGACACTATGCAGGCACATGGCCTTCAAGGCGCATAGGAACACTTAGGCGCATGGGAAACTTTTGGGCGTATGGGCACTATTTGGGCACATGGCCAAACGTTTAGGTGTTTGGGCAAATTTGTAGGCGCAGGGGTAAGCCTAACTTAGGCACATGGGCACTTAGGCGCATGGGCACTTAGGCGCATGGACAGTTTGGCGCATGGGAACACTTAGTCAATCCAGGCATAATCCTAGGCGCATGGAAACTATTTAGGCGCATGAACTTCAAGCGTAAGGGGACTTAGGCGCATGGGCAACTAACTTAACTAACAACATCATTTCAATCTCTAAATTTATATCTAAACATGTTCTAAGCTTAGTTCTAACATTCTAAGCATCATAAAAATATATAAAACATAACCATACCATAAATCACACCCAAACATTCACCCACCGAAAATAACATACACATAAACATATGGTTTCACATCTAAACCTTATAAAAAATTTAAACATGTATATCCTACTTCGAAATCAGTTAAAACATGTAAAGGTAGGGTTCTAGAACTCACCTTTTGCAACTTTCGTGTATGACTTCTTCAAACCCAAATGCAAATGAGTCCAAACACCTAAAACCCACCAAAACACACACACCCGAACAAATACAAACATATAAGCATACACCTGAGGCTATAATCAGCCAAGAACAACTTAAAACACTAAAACTCACCTCAAATCCGACCTTCTTCTTGATCTTCTCTCTAAAACCAGGGAATTCAGCTTCTTTCTCTCTCTAGAAAGTCAATGAAGTTTGTGTGGAGAAAGTGTGGGCGGCCATGACCACCTTTTTGAACAAAATTATATTAAACTTTGTACTTTTTGCACACTTAACCGCTTATCTTGGGTTTTATTGCATAACTTCTTTCTCTTCATTTTTATTCTTCATTTTACATCTTTTAACATTTTCGGGTGTTACAAGTCCACCCCTTTTTTATAGGTTTCATCCTCGAAACCTGTTATTCCTCAAACAGACGTGGGTAATGCTCTCTCATTTCTTCTTTAGTCTCTCACATTGACTCGGATCCCTTTTGATGTTTCCACTAAACTCGCACCAAGGGGACCATTTTATTTCGCAATCTCTTCTCCTTACGATCAATTATTGCCACTAGTTGCTCCACATAATCAAGCCATTCATCTACCTCAATGTCTTCCAGTTGTATAACCATATCTTCATCAGGTACACACTTCTACAGATAAGATACATGGGATGTCTGGTGATTTTCATTTAACTCATCAGGTAGTTCCAATCTATAGGCCACTTCTCCTACTCGAGCAACAATTCGGAAAGGTCCTATGAATCTCAAGCTCAACTTGCCCCGCATTCTAAACCAAATGATACCCTTCCAAGGTGAGACCTTCAGCATAACTCTATCGCCCACCTTGAACTCAATTGGTCTACGTCTTTCGTAAGCATACAACTTTTGTCTATCCATTGTTGCCTTCATAAAGGCCTTGATCTTTTCTAGCTTCTCAGGCGTAGCCTCAATCACCTCGATGCTCCCTAACTCTTTCTGACTAATATCACCCCAACATACGGGCATTCTACATCTCCTACCATATAGCATCTCATAAATGGGCATACCAATGTTAGCATGGTAATGTTTTTGTATGAGAATTCGGCTAACGGTAAGTGGTCATCCCAACTTCCTCCAAAATCAATGACGCATGCTCGGACCATGTCCTCAAGCGTTTGAATGGTCCTTTCCGACTTACCATCCGTTTATGGATGATAAGTCATGCTAATGTGTAACCTCATCCCCATAGCATCATGAAATCTCTTCCAAACCTTGGATGTAAACCGAGTGGCACGATCAGATACAATGGACACCGGTACACCATAATGAGTTACAATCTCCTTGATGAATAAATCCATTAACCACTCGGAGGAATACGTCTGGATCAGTAGGAAGTGAGCACTCTTCGTCAAACGATCAACTATCACCCATATGGCGTCGCACCCCCTCGCAGTACGTGGTAACTTCGTAATAAAGTACATAGTGATATGCTCCCACTTCTACTCGTGTATTTCCAATGGGTGGATTTTCCCGTACGGCTTCTAATGCTCTGCCTTTAATTGCAAACAAGTAAGGCACTTACTCACATACTCCGTGACGTCGCACTTCATACTTGGCCACCAATAATATTTCTTCATATCTTGATACGTCTTTGTAGCATCGGGATGAATAGATTATCAAGTCTTATGAGCTTCTTTCATGGTCTTTCCACGTAGATCCACATAACAAGGAATCCACATTCATCATAATCGGGTTCTAACATCGAGAGTGTTTTCACCCAACTCCGCGACTACACCTCTAATTCTTTCAGAGTTAAGGCGGTCTTCCTTCAATGCCTCATCTTGAAACTCCGTGACCTGCTTCATCAAGTCTGAGGTCACAATCAATTGATAAGCCTTCACCCGAATTGGTTCAGGCTTCTCCTTTCGGCTAAGGGCACCCACCACTACGTTGGCCTTGCCCGGATGGTAATGGATCACGCAATCATAATCCTTTATAAGCTCCAACCATCTTCTTTGCCTCATATTCAGGTCCTTCTGCTCAAAGAAGTACTTCTAGCTCTTGTTATATGCGAAGATAGTGCACTTCGTCTCATACAGGTTGTGCCACCAAATCTTTAACGCGAAGACCACAATTATTAGTTCCAAGTCATGAGTAGGGTAATTGACCTCATAAACCTTCAATCGTCGGGATACGTAAGCTATAAGCTTCCCTCGCTGCATCATCACACAATCGAACCCTGAGTAGGAAGCATCTTAATAAACCACCAAATCCTCGTTTCCTTTGAGTAATGACACGACAGGAGCTTGAGTCAACCTTGCCTTTAGCTCTTCGAAAGCCTTCTCTTGCTCTTAACCCCGTATAAACTTCACATATTTATGGGTTAACTTGGTCAATGGGGAAGCTATCTTAGAGAAGTCTTGGATGAATCTTCTAAAATATCCAACCAATCCTAAGAAACTACGGATCTCGAATGGCGTCTTTGGAGACTTCAATTGCATCACAGCTTTCACCTTTGTCGGGTCCACCATAATCCCCTCAGGATTCACCACATGACCTAACAATTGAAATTCGCGCAACCAGAATGCGCACTTGTGGAATTTAGCATACAACTTCTCTTTCCTCAGCATCTCCAACACCTCCTGAATATGAGCGGCATGCTCCTTCTCGCTCTTCGAATAAATCAGGATATCATTAATAAACACAATCACTGATTTATCCAACATCGGCCGACACACTCGATTCATCAAATCCATAAAAGTAGTTGACATGTTGGTTAAGCCAAATGACATCACAAGAAACTCGTAATGTCCCTAACACGCAAGAAAAGTTGTTTTAGGAATATCTTGCTCTTTCACTTTCAACTGATGGTAACCAGATCAAATGTCTATCCTCAAGAACCAACTTTCACCTTGGAGCTGATCAAACAAGTCATCAATCCTCGGCAACGGGTACCAAATTTTCACCGTCAACCTATTCAACTCACGGTAGTTGATACACATCCTCATATTACCGTCCTTCTTGACAAATAAAGTTAGAGCACCCTAACAAGAGATACTCAGTCTAATAAACCCCTTATCAAGCAGCTCTTGCAGTTGCTCCATTAATTCCTTCACCTTGGAGGGAGCTACTGTTGGAACTTGAATGCCCAAGACACATACAAGATTGATGTGGTTAGTATGTTATGATCAAAGTCTAGTCATACCCAATAACAAGCTAAACAAACACCAATAAATATATATTTATTGATGAGATCAAACAAATAAATAATGACACCAATTTAGAAAATGGTTTTTCTAAATCAATGCATTTGGTAGAACAACATTATATGGATAATTGGTTCATGAAAAATTATTTGTTTCATTATTTAAGTGAGATAAATAATAACAAATAAAAGTGTGTTAATTTTTTAAAATTATAAAAAGTTTTAATTTTATAAACTTATGGGTTAAGAGTGTAAGTTTATAAAATTAAGTTTGGGAGGGAACTCATTTTGAATCCCTCATATTCGGTCGCCCCAAGTGGGGTTCTTGGGATCATTATAGTCTTGGAAAAAATACAAGACTTTCTCCATTCTTGCACTCTTCCCTTGAGCACACACTCTCTCTCACATGCAAAGGACTCTTCTCTCTTCTTTCTTGGCTGAAAGTTTCGAAAATTTTGGTTGAAGTTGAAGAACTTATTGGCTGATTTCCGGGTTGTTCAAGAAAGAGTTGGGTCTTGGTGTTCTACTACCTAACAAGTTAGGTGTTTGCTAGAGCTTGTGGGTATAGAAGCTTGAGGCTTTCTCTCTTGGAGGCTGGACATTCAAGAGCATCATCATCTTCATCTCATCCACACTTCATCATCTTGTTCTTGAAAGGTAGTTGTAAGAACACGCTATGGTTGTTCTTTTTGGTTTTGATAGCATTTTATTTCACATACTTATGATCCTTGTTCTTGGGTTTTGTTTTTGCTTTAAAATGGTTCATATTTTCAGATTGTTAACATGTTTAAACCCTAATATCCGCTGCGTTTTATAGTTTAAATGGTTAAACTAGCTTTGATAAACATGTTACAAGTCCCAACAATGGAATCTAGAGCCGGTTATGTGGAATACTTGCTTCAAACGATCTTGAAAAGTTAGTTTTCATGGACTTTTTCAACCCATTAGGGGCTGTTTTGTTATGGATGAATGAATCCCTTATGTTTCAAGGTTTAATCTTACATGCTTAAGTATAAACCTTGAAAGATTTACATCAAATGGTTGATTATATTGTTTGGACAAAACCCTAAAGTTTTGGTTCATCTTGGCCACACTTTAATGTTAAAAAAGGGGTTCATTGTTGTTCTTTGATGTTGTATATGATACATATTTTTGTGCATAACATAGCCTTGACCTTATGTGTTTTGGATTTGGTTGATTGTGGTTTGTCATATTGGTTTTCATTCTTGAAAGGGTTGTGATATTTGTGTTTGTATTTTGGGTTGTAATTTATTTACTCATTGGTTATGTAATAAATAGATTAGGTGCGTTTCTTTTATTAGAAAAATTGTAGTAGGATATGATTTTGTAAAAGCAGATGCACAAGATGAAGACCCAAAGAATGACACAAAAGACATGGACACTTGAAGCATTTGGATGTGGATTCAAGTGGGAGTTCATGGACACATATGATGTCTCATTGTTAACCCTTAGGAAATACCTAATGACAACACTTGTGATGGAAAACAAGTGTAGTCAACTTAATTGCTATGGTTATGCACTTATATTTGTATGATTATGCTTGTTTGGTTGTGTAACACCCTAAAATTTCTACTTAAACGGAAGAAAAAGAAAAGTAAATAGAAGGAACAGAAACTTTACATAAATGGAAGGGGATAAAGTGTACAAAGTACAAATCTTATTATTTTAAGATATTTAAGGGCATGGTCGCCCATATCAAGCAGAAAGTTGCTTGATCTCGGAAGAAGAAGAAGAGAGAGAGAGAGAGCCCGGTTCTAGAGAGAGAAAGAGCAAGAAGAAGCTGAAAAAGGTAAGTCTTCTCTTCTATGAGCTCGGTTTCAGTTGGGTTTCAAGTTCTTGATCAAAGTTCCGATTGTTAGAGTTTGTTTTCGGGATTCAAGAGCTGAATCGAAGGTGGGACTCGAACGGGAAGAGTGTTGCTCAAAAGCTGCTAAAGGTGAGTTTCTAGAACCCCTCTTTTATGGATTTTCAACTAATTTGGGGGTATTATGCAAACTAAGTAAACCTTTTTAAAGAAACTGTGGATTTACAGCTTTATGTACGAATGTTGTATGTATGTATGCATGTTATAGTGATGATTATGGGTTAGAGATGATGTTTAGCATGCTTAGATAGCCTTAGTATGTTAGATCTGTGTTTGGGTATGCTTAGAATGATTATCGGGTGAAAATGGTAGCCTAGGAAAGGGTTTCAGAATGTTTCGATGAACATGAACAGTGGTTCATGCGCCCAAACATTTGTCCATGCGTCCAGCATGAGTGACCAGACGCCTAAGTGTTGGCCATGCGCCCAAGAGTGGGTCATGCGCCTAAATAGTGGTCCATGCGCCCAACATGTTGGCCATGCATCTAAGTGTTGGCCATGCGCCCAAGTGTTGTCCATGCGCCTAAACAGTGTCCCATGCGTCTAAGTATTGGCCATGCGCCCAAGTGTTGGCCATGCGCCTAAATAGTGCCCATGCGCCTAAGTGAAGAAAAGACTAAGTGTGGACCGTGTGCCCAAATAGTGCCATGCGTCCAAAGTGATTGAAACGGCTAAGTGTTGATGCGCCTAAACAGGTGCCATGCGCCTGCATAGTGGCCATGCGCCTGAACAGGGCAGAAGCGCCCAAATGGTGCCCATGCGCCCAGACTGTTTTATACTTAGAATTTTTATGCTCATGCGCCTCGCCCACTTTGGACTTGAGGTTTTCTAAGTGGATTTTAAGGGGTAAAATAGGGAGATAGGCCTGGTTATGATGTGATGGCTTATGTTTGATGTGTGTATGTATGTATGAGGTGCCTGTATGGTGATGATGTATGTTTATGTGTATGTTCCTTATTATGTATGTACGTATGTCTTCCCTTGGCTTTACGTTGAACGTTAATGAATGTAATGGAAGTATTATGTAACATAAAGTGGAAGATAATGAAAAGAGGAACATAATGAATGAATGCATGCATGAATTAATGAATGAATAAAAAAGAAATAATAGAAAGGCTTGCAATCATATGTATGAGGTGAGCGACTCTGTGTTGCAACAGACTCGAAAGAGGTCCTTGTCGCGTATCCCGGTACTGTGTCAGTCTTCGGACATGAGTCGGGAGTTTGTGTGTCAGGTCCCGGCACAGTATCAGTCTTCGGACATGAGTCGGGGGTATTGCATGAGACAGGATACAGATTGCGTACTCCGGTACTATGTCAGTCTTCGGACATGAGTCGGGGGTTGGTGAGCAGGCCCCGCCACAGTATCAGTCTTCGGACATGAGTCGGGAGTAATGCATATGATGAATGTGACGGATGATGAGATCTGTGTCGCGTATCCCGGTACTGTGTCAGTCTTTGGACATGAGTCGGGGGTTTGTGTGTCAAGCCCCAGCACAGTATCAGTCTTCAGACTTGAGTCGGGGATATTGCATGAGACAAGATGATGAGGTGAGCGACTTTGTGTTGCAATAGACTCGGATGGAGTTCAATCCCTGTGATTGACTCGGATGCTGTGTCAGTCTTCGGACATGAGTCGGGGGTTTGTGAGCAGGCCCCGGCACAGCATCAGTCTTCGGACTTGAGATATTGCAAGAGACAAGATTCGAGTAATAATGAATAATGAACGAAAGATCATGTATGAAAGGACGAACGTATGAATGAGCGTAAATGAATTATCGTAATAATGTATTGAATAGGATCCTCGCCATTCAACCTCAGTAATCGTGGCTGAGTGCCACGAAGAGGGTAAAGTCTGACCGGATCTAGAAAGAGAAATGAACGATAATGTAATACATTGAATGAACCAAGTTAATGAATGTAATGATGAAGATAATAATGATATTATCTGTATCTACGTATGATGCATGATCACGAACGGTTGTAAAGTATAATATGTTTTAAAATAAAGTTAAGAATGGTTTTTACATGGAAAAGTATTTTATTATTAAAACTAGAACTCACTCAGCGTCGCTGACTTTTGTATGTGTGATAGTTGGCATGTATATGTTGATGCTGAGGAGTTGCAGGCATGGATGCATAAGCTACTGGGAGCATTTTGAGGCTGGCATCCGTATTTTGACATGTCATGTATTTTGAGATGAAAATTAATGTTGTAAATGACATGTTTTAATTATAAATGAATGTTTTAAATTCCGCTGCAAAATTCATGTGCATTTTATAATGTTTTAAGTGCGTTGAACCACCAGCTGTGAGGTGCCCGGGAACGGGGCCTTACAAGTTGGTATGAGAGCAAAAGTTTAAGTGAATTGGGTGACTATTTTGAATAACATAATCTTAAACTAAGAATGGGACTAAAAGGAAAAGGGATGCCAGTCCTAGTAGCTACATGCCTGCAGGTAAAGGTTTTTATGTAAACGTTTTATGTAAGTTAATGTTAACCGGCATTATGTGCGCATGTATGTGGCTTGTGTGCTTATGTGTAGATTTAGATACTGATGTAGTCGGGATAGGAAATGCTTAGGGTATGATGAGTAAAGTAAGTGGCTAATCACAACTGGCCACAGTAATTAGGGACTTACTATACTTGACATAAACTGAGTTATTACCTTGAATGACTGTGTTAGTGTTTGAATCTTATAGTGTGTTAGAAGATGGTTGGTGGCAGATCTTCGAGAGCTTCACGAGGTGGAGGCGGTGGTGGACGTGGTGTTGAACCACGGGTCACAAGAGGAAGGTCTAGGGTTGAAGGAGCAGCCCATGAGGAACCTAAGACCCCTCATCAGAAGGGCGGTGATGAGAATGCTAATCAGAGAGCCTTGATGAGAGAGGCAGACAGGGAGGAAGTGCATCAGGTCATTCAGACGATCCTACCGTCTGTGGTGACCGAAGTTATGAAGGCTGTTAAAGATGGGGAGAGACAGGAAGAGGGGTAGGTCTTCGGGCAAAAGGAGACGACCCGAGACTGAAACGGTTTTCTTCGATGACGAAAAGGACGAAGAGGAAGAGCCTGCGCCGGAGGCGGCACGAGGCTGTAACTATGGGGCGTTTCAACGATGCAAGCCCCCAACTTTTGATGGAAACGGCACTGCTGCTACTGCTCACCGATGGGTGAGAGAGATGGAAGCGGTATTGAATATCAGCGAGTGCTAGGAGGATCAGAAGGTGAAGTTTGCTACCCATTCTTTTGTGGACTCGGCTCTGTGCTGGTGGGACAATATAGTCCAAGCCGAGGGTAGCAAGGCTATCGAGAGGATGCGATGGCCAGAGTTGAAAAGGCTGGTGATTGAGGAATTTTGTCATCACCGTGAGATGGACAAAGTTGAAAGAGAGTTCTTGCAGTTGGAGGCGGGAACGATAACACATCAGCAATATACCGCTAAATTCAATGAGATGGCACGTCTGGTGCCGGATCAGGCGACACCTCTTTAATGAAAGATCAAGAGGTATATTAAGGGCTTGCCGGTGGACATCCGTAGGCACATGATCGCCGCCCGACCAAGCACGTTTAGGTCGGCAGTTGACTTGGCGGGAAGATTGTACGATGAGCGGGGGGCGATGGTAACAACAGACGAAGGGGAGGAGCGAGCCCATGTTAAGAAGAGGAAAGGAAGGTGAGACAATGATAGTGGATTTGAGTATGGAGGTATGGCGTCGAGGGACGATGATCAGAAGAGAATGGAAAAAAAATGATAGATTTGCAACAAGTGTGGCAGAGGCCATGACGGGGAGTGTAAGTGGGGACTGAATGTTTGTTTCCAGTGTGGAAAGGAAGGCCACAGAGCGAGGGATTGTCAAATGGCTAAATGCTACGACTGTGGCAAGACAGGACACATGAGCAGAGACTGCAAGAAGTCGAGGGTAGGAAGCTCTGGTACGAGGAAGGAGAACAGAGGGTGAGGGCTAGAGCCTTCGCTTTGACCGGGAGGAGGATAGGTCAGACTCCGAGGAAACGTCAGGTACGTTCTTGAAAGTTTAGATTTACGCATCTATTCTTTAATTGTGATGCTAGTAGTAGTTTTGTTGCTGCTATTTTCTATGATGTTGCACGTTAGGGGTAGGAAGATCGATGAGTCGTCGATGTAAGAATTGCCATTAGTAAGTCTACCAGGTTACCTAATGCCCTAGAGGATTGTGTGATGGAATTGAGAAAGAGCGCTTGTTCCTGCTAGGCTGTTCAAGACTGACATAGGTAGGTAGACATGCATCTCTGGGTGAGTTGATCAGTAGTTATGACTCAAACCCCAAGTGTTGCAAAAGATGGATTGCTCAACCGTGCGAAAATAGAGTTCGGTGACAACCTACGACAATGAAGTACGAGGAAGGCTTCGACCAGGAAACCAGATTGCTTGGGTTGGAGTCGAGTAAAGCTAATACTAAAGTGGAGAGGGTCATCCCAGTTGTTGCTCAGGTGGGAGAAGTGACACATCGACTGGAGCTACATGATGACTTAAGTGGAATTCATTTGATGTTCCATGCATCTCGTCTAAGAAAGAGCTCAACCGATAAGGATATGATCATGCTACTAGAGAATACAAAGATGAACAGAGTATCCAACCCGAGAGGCAACTAGTGACCACTACTAATGAGAAGGAGAGAATAGACCAAGGAGGATGACGGTTTCACTTGTGCGGGTGCAGTGAAGCCTAAAGGGATTTGAGTTTAAATGCAAGCTCAAAGAAGAGGTGAGACAGTGTTACCCGTGACTGTTCGAGAAGCGACAGGTTTCAGGGACGAAACCTCTTTAAGGGGGGTAGACTTGTAACACCCCGAAATTTCTACTTAAACGGAAGGAAAAGAAAAGTAAATAGAAGGAATAGAAACTTTGCATAAATGGAAGGGGATAAAGTGTACAAAGTACAAATCTTATTATTTTAAGATATTTAAAGGCATGGTCGCCCATATCAAGCAGAAAGCTGCTTGATCTCGGAAGAAGAAGAAGAGAGAGAGAGAGAGAGCCCGGTTCTAGAGAGAGAAAGAGCAAGAAGAAGCTGAAAAAGGTAAGTCTTCTCTTCTATGAGCTTGGTTTCAATTGGGTTTCGAGTTCTTGACTGAAGTTTCGGTTGTTTAGAGTTTGTTTTCGGGATTCAAGAGCTGAATCAAAGGTGGGACTCGAATGGGAAGAGTGCTGCTCAAAAGCTGCTAAAGGTGAGTTTCTAGAACCCCTCTTTTACGGATTTTCAACTGATTTAGGGCTATTATGCATACTAAGTAAACGTTTTTAAAGAAACCATGGATTTACATCTTTATGTACGAAAGGTGTATGTATGTATGCATGTTATAGTAATGATTATGTGTTAGAGATGATGTTTAGCATGCTTAGATGGCCTTAGTATGTTAGATCTGTGTTTGGGTATGCTTAGAATGATTATCGGGTGAAAATGGTAGCCTAGGAAAGGGTTTCAGAATGTTTCGATGAACATGAACAGTGGTTCATGCGCCCAAACATTTGTCCATGCGTCCAGCATGAGTGACCAGACGCCTAAGTGTTGGCCATGCGCCCAAGAGTGGGTCATGCGCCTAAATAGTGGTCCATGCGCCTAACATGTTGGCCATGCATCTAAGTGTTGGCCATGCGCCCAAGTGTTGGCCATGCACCTAAACAGTGTCCCATGCGTCTAAGTATTGGCCATGCGCCCAAGTGTTGGCCATGCGCTTAAATAGTACCCATGCGCCTAAGTGAAGAAAAGACCAAGTGTGGACCGTGCCCCAAATAGTGCCATGCGTCCAAAGTGATTGAAACGGCTAAGTGTTGATGCGCCTAAACAGGTGCCATGTGCCTGCATAGTAGCCATGCGCCTGAACAAGGCAGAAGCGCCCAAATAGTGCCCATGCGCCCAGACTGTTTTATACTTAGAATTTTTATGCTCATGCGCTTGGAAGGACCCATGCGCCCACTTTGGACTTGAGGTTTTCTAAGTGGAATTTAAGGGGTAAAATAGGGAGATAGGCCTGGTTATGATGTGATGGCTTATGTTTGATGTGTGTATGTATGTATGAGGTGCCTGTATGGTGATGATGTATGTTTATGTGTATGTTCCTTATTATGTATGTACGTATGTCTTCCCTTGGCTTTACGTTGAACGTTAATGAATGTAATGGAAGTATTATGTAACATAAAGTGGAAGATAATGAAAAGAGGAACATAATGAATGAATGCATGCATGAATTAATGAATGAATAAAAAAGAAATAATAGAAGGCTTGCAAGCATATGTATGAGGTGAGCGACTCTATGTTGCAACAGACTCGAAAGAGGTCCTTGTCACGTATCCCGGTACTGTGTCAGTCTTCGGACATGAGTCGGGAGTTTGTGTGTCAGGCCCCGGCACAGTATCAGTCTTCGGACATGAGTCGGGGGTATTGCATGAGACAGGATACAGATTGCGTACTCCGGTACTGTGTCAGTCTTCGGACATGAGTCGGGGGTTGGTGAGCAGGCCCCGGCACAGTATCAGTCTTTGGAGTTGAGTCGGGAGTAATGCATATGACGAATGTGACGGATGATGAGATCCGTGTCGCGTATCCCGGTACTGTGTCAGTCTTCGGACATGAGTCGGGGGTTTGTGTGTCAAGCCCCGGCACAGTATTAGTCTTCGGACATGAGTCGGGGATATTGCATGAGACAAGATGATGAGGTGAGCGACTTTGTGTTGCAACAGACTCGGATGGAGTTCAATCCCTGTGATTGACTCGTATGGGATCTTTGTCACGTATCACGGTGCTATGTCAGTCTTCGGACATGAGTCGGGGGTTTGTGAGCAGGCCCCGGCACAGCATCAGTCTTCGGACTTGAGATATTGCAAGAGACAAGATTCGAGTGATAATGAGTAATAAACGAAAGATCATGTATGAAAGGACGAACGTATGAATGAGCGTAAATGAATTATCGTAATAATGTATTGAATATGATCCTCGTCATTCGACCTCAGTAATCGTGGCTGAGTGCCACGAAGAGGGTAAAGTCTGACCGGATCTAGAAAGAGAAATGAACGATAATGTAATACATTGAATGAACCAAGTTAATGAACGTAATGATGAAGATAATAATGATATTATCTGTATGTACGTATGATGCATGATCACGAACGGTTGTAAAGTATAATATGTTTTGAAATAAAGTTAAGAACGGTTTTTACAAGGAAAAGTATTTTATTATTAAAACTAGAACTCACTCAGCGTCGCTGACTTTTGTATGCGTGATAGTTGGCAAGTATATGTTGATGTTGAGGAGTTGCAGGCATGGATGCATAAGCTACTGGGAGCATTTTGAGGCTGGCATCCGTATTTTGACATGTCATGTATTTTGAGATGAAAATTAATGATGTAAATGACATGTTTTAATTATAAATGAATGTTTTAAATTCCACTGCAAAACTAATGTACATTTTATAATGTTTTAAGTGCGATGAACCACCAGTAGTGAGGTGCCCGGGAACGGGGCCTTACAGGTTGTTTGTTGTATGGTTGTTGTTTGACATTTGGATATGCATAATAAACTCATTAACAAACTTAACAAGATGAAAATTGATGGTTCTTTATCATTAAGTGATTAATAAAAAGTTATTGCAGGATCATTGAAGGGTTATAGTTACAACACAACAACACAAAGGGAGATTAACTAAACTTTAGTCAAACAGTAAACTGGATTAACCAAGATAAGATACTAAGAACACAAGTAATGCAAGAGACAGAACACAAAGAACACAAGTATTTGGTTTTCAAGAATGCAGTATATCGCCTTCTCTATGTTCTATTACAAATGTTACAAAAGCATATTCGAAAGATACAAGAACATGAGATACTTATACTACATCCTACAGCCAACTATACTTTGAAAGCCAGCTGGATACAATTGACTAGACACAAATAAAATCAATTGTAAAGTCAAAAGGCAGATTGCCTTTTGACTTGTGACTATGACATGCCATAGCTCACATCCTTATCTATTACAAAAAGGATAAAGTACATAAAGTAGAAAGTTACAGACTCAAGACCTCAATGTACAGTTACCAAAATCATGGACCTTTTCACCAACTCATGTAAGTTGGTGACTTGCAGAGGTGCAGCGGAAAGGTTTCCAGCTTTATGGAACAGTACATCAGATAAAGCATGTTATTAAAAGTCTTTGGAAGAAATTTGTCTTCATGAGTTGAAGCTTTAGAAGACTTTGTCTCTGAGGCTTCGGAAGACTTCATGTTTGGCTTCGGAAGATATTGGTCTTGGCTTCGGAAGATTTCACGCTTAGAGTAATTTTCTGTTTTATGTGTGAAACTTCCTAAGCTTCTTCTTTAATGCACTTGTGCAGCATGCAGGAAAGACTAAAGATGTTTAGGTTGCATTAGCCTCTTCATTAATCTCTACAAACTCCCCCTAGGATGATGCTACCAAAACACTTTGAAAACTTCAGATATCAACAGTCCTCATTAGGATGATCACCATTCCTTTCTTCATAAGATGATCAAGATCCTTCAGTCTGTCAAAGTGTCTTCTCATGTTAAAGAGGTCATGCAGAGACAACTAAAACATATCTTTCCATGTTTAAATGACTTTAATGCCTTGATCTCTAATAACATGCCATCTTTCTGGATTTGTGGTGTATGTCCAAGACAAGATGGGTCTTCCTATTGTTAGAGGAGCTATTTGAATTGGAGTTGGTGTAGCTTCCTCTGGCTGCACATCCTCAGGTTGTTCTGATTCATCCTGAGGTTTAGAAGAGGATGCAGGCTTCTTCATCTTCTTAGGCTTTGATCTAGAAGCCATCCTCTTCTTTCTCTTTCCAAATTCTAACTGAGAACACTAGCCTGCAGCACCAGATTTGTTCAGTCTTTTTCTTCTTCTCTCTTCTTTGACTTGTACTAGGAGTTCTGCATCTTCTGCCTCCTTCTTCTCTCTTGACCTTTCCAGGTCAACCAGTTCATTCAACTCATCCAATGGAAGAGAAATGACACTATCTATGTCATAGTTCCTAGTCTACAGATAGTTAATCCTGACTGCCCTTAACTCATCATTCTGAGTATCTGGTCTGGGAGCAGCCCTGATTGTAGACTCCATGAGTCTTGAAGACTCAGCAGAGGAGCTCTCTCCCCTTAGCCTCCTTTTCCTCTCTCTCTCCACCTCCTCAATCTCCTCAGATTTCATCTTTCTTTTCCCTTTGTCACTCACAGACCTTTATGACTCAGGGTGGAGAGAGCTTTGGCCTTCATTGCTTGTTGTAGCATCTGAGCTTAGGCCAAAGAGAGGTTGAGAAGCACCTTCATCAGCAAGTGTCTCAGAAGGAATATGGATCTCTGCAGCAGTTGAAGATGATGAGACAAGGCTCTCAGGTTCTGTCACGGGGCCTTCAGTCAAGGTTTCCCCTATGAAGCTAATCTTAGGGTCTGCCTCAATATCCAGTTGACCGATGACATTGCATGATTGCCTAAGTCTCCTTCTTAAGCTGAACTCTGCAGTGATCCAGTCTTGGATTCTTTTAGCCAGTCTGTCAGCTTTTCTTGATTGGCTTGGGTTGATAAGTGGCATGTTGACTAGATCTAGACCTTCATAGTAGTCCAAGGTCTGAAAACTAAAGACTTCTTGCTGTCCTTGAACTCTTATGATGATTAGGGCCTTCCTGTTATTGTCATACCCCCACCCAATGATATGATTGGAAGATGGTGAAGGTGACATAGCCCTTAGTATCCTATCCTCAAACAGACTTTGTATGAAGGAGTCTGTGTAGTCCACATCAATGTGAACTAGAGGAGGTTGCTGAGAATGCACAGTTGCAAGTGAGGATGATGAGTCCTCAATGTCCATTCTCTCTGAAGAACTCCCAGGTTTTGTGATTGTTATGACTTTCTCCCCCTTTTTGGTAGCATCACCCACTTGCATAGGGGAGCTGGAAGATAGGTCAATCACATCCACGGGTTCTTGTGTTCCTGGTTGAGCTCTTCTTAAGGGTCTCCCAACTAGTTTTTCCTTAAGATATGAAATCTCAAGTTGCTGATCATTGATCCTGTTATGTAAGGTAGTCACCTGAGATTCAAGGTGACTGACCTTTGAGACTAAGTAAGTGCATGTTTTAGACAATTTTTGCACCAGTAGTCTCAGATTCCCCTCATCTTCATCAGAAGATTCATTGGGGGATGAGATGATTGGACCAAAGTCCTCTCTCTCACCACCAGCTTGAGGTTCTTGGCTGCTGGTTTTCCTCTGCTCACTGGCAATCTCAGTTGAGATGTCAGTGGGCTGAGTTGCCATGGTTGAGGTCTTAATGATGTAATCACTTTCAAAAGTGAGAGCCTCTTCCATATGGACATCCTGAACAGGTTCAGGAGTGTCCACCTCAGTTGTAAGTGACTAATGTGGGATAGATGTAGGAGACTCAAGAGTACTCATCTCTCTTTGAGTAGGGAGAAAGAAGAGAGATTCATTATACTCACTAAAACCTATATCTTCACTAGTATAGAAGTCAAGGTTGGGAATTGGTTGGTTGAGATCTATAGGCTGGGGATGGTAATTGTCCCCTGAAGGTTGATCATTTGAGTGTTGAGACTTAGAGTGATGGCTTAAGGCAGTTGGGCTAATGAGCTCATCAGGCTGAGCATAAGGAACCTCAGCACTGATTCTTGAAGAGATGGGAGTGGTCTGCTCCTCAGGAGAAGTAGGAGCTCCAGTGTCCATTTCTTCCTGTATGGGTGAGTATATGAGGGGCCTCCACAGACTGAATAGCCTGAGCAGGGGTTCGTTTGGATTTTCTCCGGTAGGTGATGGAGATTTTAGGTTGTGTGTGTGGTTGGGAAGTAGCAGGTGTGGGTTGAACACTAGCTTGTGCTGCTAGGTTGTCACCTTGAGCAATGAGCTCTAACATTTTTGGGACTAGGGCTGTTTCTACCCCAGAGAATCCAACAGTGGGCTTTCTTAGTATTTTAAAGATGTCGGGCTTCATCTATCCCAATATAAGAATGTTACTTGTTTCCCTTAACTATGAGCCCAGTTCACAGTTAAGAATGTACTGGACATATCTAGGAAATATGTAATACTCTAAGGAGTCTAAATTAGCAAGTAAATTTGTATAAACAAACTGAGAATACCTGAATTTGACCCCTTGAACCATTCCATGCATATGAAGGAGAGGTCCTCAGGAATCGGGTCCCATCCACCATGCTTGTTTGATAAGCTGCGAATGACCACATAGAGCAGGAATCTCCAATGGGATGAGAACTTCCCTTTCTTGAAGGTCTTGACAGAGTAATCTCCCTCGTACCCCATCTGCTCAAAGGAATGATTACCAGCTTCCTTTGGGAAGAACACCTCACCTTCTTCATCATCCAGCTGAAGATGCATGTTGATGATGGCCAGAGTGATGAAGATTGTTCTCCCCTGCACTATGGCAGACAGTGCCTTCTCCCTGTCCATAATGACCTCTTGGCAGGTCTTCCATAATTCAAGCAATTGATCCTCATAGAGTGGAGGATCAATGGTTAGGGAGGTGAAGTAGTTTGACAGAGTTAGGAAATGGCAAACCTCTGAGAAATGAGGATCTTTCTCAGAGCTTAACAGAGCAACCTGCTTGTGTTGTCTGTGTAGCTGCATGGTAAAGTTGGGATCATTTCTGTGAGCAAGGTTGGCCATTTTGAAGTAGCTTAAGGACGAAGAAAGATGAAAGAAAGAAATTTCAGAGAGAAATTTGGGGTTTTAGGTTTGGAGTAAGAACAGATGATAGAAAGAGGGGGAAACCGTTGGGTTTATATGTGAGAAGGATTTCAGATAAAGTTTAATGAAAGAGGATAAACTTTGAAATCTGGATGTCAGTCCCACCTCTAAAAAAGTAGTTTACTTTTGCTCAAAAAGTAGTTTTCTTGGAAGTCAAAAAGCTTCCGAAGGTTAATTATCTTCGGAAGTTTTAATTAAAAAGCTTCCGAAGCTAAAATGACTTCGGAAGAATTTCCTGAGAGTTTTGAGAATTTTGCTTCGGAAGAAAAATTAAAACTTGAGTGCTTTGTATATAAACTAACAAAGCTTCCAAGAGTTAATTTTGCTTCGGAAGTAAATGGTCCTTGAAAATAAGTAAGTGTCTGAGACAAGTATTTAAGCTTTGGAAGATAAATTTGAAAGCTCTTCTGAAGATAAATTTCTTAGATAGTTATTTATTTTGAAGGGATGATTTACTTCCGAAATTAAAAGCATAACTTCCGAAGTATCAGAAATTTTCAAAAGTCTAAGGAAAGTCTTCAAAAAGAAATTTTCATCCTAAGAAAACATGAGCTTATGAAATGATGAACTAGACAACTTAGGACACACAAATTTTTTAAGAAATAATAAGAATTAGTTTTAAGAAAAGCTTACTCAAAGTTTATCATCCCAATAGCTGATATTAGATATTTAAATCTATGTTCATCAAAAGCCTTTGTAAACAGATCAGCATATTATTCATCTGTGTGAACTTTGACTAGTTTAAATAATCCCTTTTCATAGTTATCTCTTATTAAATGATACCTGATATTGATGTGCTTTGTCCTTGAGTGCTGCACAGGGTTCTTTGTGATTGAGATAGCACTGTTGTTGTCTATGTGAATGGGAGTCTCCTTGAAGTTTAACCCATACTCCAGCATCTTATGTTGAATCCAAAGTACTTGAGCACAGCAGCTAGCAGCAGCAATGTATTCAGCTTCAGCAGTTGATGCAGAGACATAGGATTGTTTCTTGCATTGCCATGAGACAACCCTTCCACCAAGAAATTGACATCCCCCCGATGTAGACTTTGCAGTCATGTTGCAACCACCATAATCACTATCTGTATAGGCATACAGATTGAAGTCAGAATTCTTGGGATACCATAGGCCAAGTGTTGATGCACCTTTGAGGTATCTTAGAATCCTCTTGACAGTGATAAGGTGAGACATATTAAGGTTGGCTTGATATCTTGCACAAATGCATGTAGCAAACATGATATCAGGCCTGCTAGCAGTAAGATACATACGAGACCCAATCATAGCCCTGTATAAGTGTTCATCTACACACTCCCCCTCAAGATCAGGACAAAGGAAGTGGTTTCTGGCTATGGTGTCTTAGCAATCTTACAGTCAGTCATATTGAACCTCTTGAGTATGTCCTGAACATAATTTGACTGGCTTATGAAGATGCCATCTTCAACTTGCTTCACTTGAATTCCCAGAAAGAAATTGAGTTCCCCCATGGCACTTATTTCAAATCTGTCTGTCATCAGCTTCTCAAAGTCTTTGCAGAGCTTTGGATTTGTTGAACCAAAGATGATGTCATCCATATATACTTGAACTAGCAATATGTCTTTTCCTTGTTCTTTGATGAAGAGAGTTCCATTTATAGTACCTCTCCTGTATCCATGTTTACAAAGATACTCAGATAGTGTCTCATACCATTTCCTGGGTGCCTGATGCAGCCCATAGAGAGCTTTGTCAAGCTTGTAGACATAAACAGGATGATCAGGATCTACAAAACCAGGTGGCTGTTTGACATAACCTCTTCATCTATCACTCCATACAAAAAGGCACACTTCACATCAAGTTAAAAGACCTTGAAGTTCTTGGATGTAGCAAATGCCAGGAATATCCTAACAGCTTCTAATCTTGCCACTAGAGCAAAGACATCAGTGTAGTCAATCCCTTCTTCTTGTGTGTATCCTTGAATAACCAGTCTAGCTTTGTTCTTGATGATGATGCCTCTATCATCTTTCTTGTTCCTAAACACCCATTTGGTTCCAATGGTAGTCTTCCCAGAAGGAAGAGAACAAAGGTTTCAAACTTTTTGCCTTTTGAATTGAAGCAGCTCTTGTTGCATAGCTTCAACCCAACTTCCATCCTTTAGAGCTTCATCAACTTTCTTTGGCTCTATCTGGGATAGAAAACAAGAGTGAAGACAAACATTTGCTTCATGGGTTTGTCCTCTTGTCTTTACCCCTGAGACAACATCCCCAATGATGTTTGTGGTTGGGTGAGACTTATGGATCCTAAGTTGAGGGATCATAGCAAGTTGAGAAAGATCTAAATTTGAGAAATTTAGATCTAGCAAAGATGTTTCTCCCACCACATCAGCACACTTTTCAAGTGAAACTTGATCCAAGCAGTGTGTGACATCATTGATGTGCTCATCAATGGTGTGGTTAGTGGCATCAAGAAATTCTTGGTCACTGTCACCATCACCATTGTTGTCTTCCACAGTTGAGGTGTTCTTATCTGGTTATGGAGCCTCTAAGCTAGAATTTAAAGGCATACCAGATGTATCAGCTGAGTTTGTTATTGTTGTGCTGACAGAAACCTCATTTGCAGAAGTGGTTCCAACTTGAGCTGTAGATATATGACTTGAAAATCTTCCTAGCTCAAATCTTGGATTAGGATCATCTGTATTTAAATTTTCTGCAGATCCTGAAACATTCTCACAAGATTTGTTAAAACAGTTGGTAACCAAATCAAGATCAAATAACCAATCCGGACCAGAACCAACAACATAGGGTGTGTGTTCATTGAAAGTCACATTGGGTGACTCCTCAACAATTCTAGTTCTGAGATTGTACACTCTAAGCCTTAGCTTGGGAAGAGTATCCAATAAAGTGTCCATCATCTGATTTCTCAGCAAACTTGGCAATTTGATTTTTAGTATTCAAGATGGTGCAAGGACATCCAAATGACCTGAGAAAACCAATAAAAGGTTTCCTCTTGTGCCAAAGTTCATAAGAAGTCTTGCCATGAGTCTTGACTACTAAAACTCTATTCTGCACATAGCAGGCAGTGTTGACTACCTCTGCCCAAAAGGTGATGGGCAGTTTAGAGTCAGACAGCATGGTTCTTGCAGCTTCAATCAGTGTCCTGTTTCTCCTCTCAGCAACACCATTTTGCTGAGGAGTCCTGGGAGCACTGAATTGTCTTGTAATACCCTTTTCATCACAAAATGTATCAAGGATATACCCTTTTCATCACAAAATGTATCAAGGATTTGGTTCTTAAATTCGGTTCCTTGATCACATCTTGATCTTGACCTTGTGATCAGACTGATTCTCAATCTTTAAGATGAAAGTCTTCAAAATCTCAGGAGTCTCATCCTTAGTTCTAAGAAGAAAACCCAAGTGAATCTTGTAAAGTCACTGTGATCACTAGACAGTATAAGGTCTTCCTAAAGTCATTACACCGGTTGGGTCAAAGAGATCCATATGTAACAAGTGTAGGGGTGTAGTGATGGAGTTCTTTCCTTAGGCTTGTGAGATACCTGATGTTGATTCCTTTTAGGCATGCAACACAATGATCATCACTTGTAAACACTTCTTTGGAATTCTAGTTACCAAATCATGCTTAATTAATTATTCATGTTCTTAAAGTTTACATGGCACATTCTTTTATGCCATAGGAAAGACTTATCACTATTGGCTTTAGACAGAAAGCATGAAACTTCTCCAGAGGGGAGAGGTTTCTTGCAAATCCATCTTGTACATGTTTCCTTTTTGGGGGCTCTAAGCAGGATATGCTCATGAGGAATGACCACACCAGGCTTAAGAACAATGCACTCATGCTCAGTAAAGAGCATGTTATGACTCTGATCACAAAATTGAGATACACTCAGAAGATTGTATCCAAGCTCCTTAACAAAGTTACCTTTTCTATGCTGAGCTTACATTTGTGACCTTGCCCCTTCCAGAAATGTAAGCCACCTTCATCTCCTCCAAAAGCAACTGGTCCTCTATCAATCCTTTCAAAGTTCTGGAGTAGTGACCTATTGCCTGTCATGTGCCTGGAACAGCCACTGTCTATGATCCAGACATTTTTATCTGTCTTCAGCTATCCCTGCACAAAGAAAATGATTAGTTACATTTTGAAACCCAAGCCTTTCTTGTCTTGGCTCATTTGTAGAAGGTAATTCAACAGTAATAGATCCTATGGTTGTACTAAGAGGATCTTGAGCTGTTGTTGATGGAGAAATCTTAGTCACTTGGTCTTTCTTAGACATCCACACCACCTTTGGAGTCTTGGACTTGACCTTCAAAACTTTGGAAGCTTTTGGAACTTCGAAAGTTTTGATGACTGAACCTTCGAAAGATTCAGCAGACACTACAGCAGATTTCAGTGCTTCGAAAGAACTCCTTTCTTCCGTGACCAAATTTTCTTCCGAAGGGAATTTTCCACTTCCTTCTTGTTAGATTTTGAGCTTCCGAAGGAAACAGATTTTCCTTCTGAAGCTTGAATCTTCTTCAAACTCTTGAAGTCTTTGTTTTGGTCATATGGACAGTACCTTTAGGATTGAAGGGACAATCCTTGCAATGTGAGTGGTACTTTCACACATGACACAATTTACTTCTTCTTCACAAGAGCCTTTCCTTGGAATAGGACTGTCTTTGATCACATCCCTTCTCCACCTTCATCTTTGCAGATGCTGAGACAATCCTCTTGGGCTGAGGACTGTGCTTGGAGTTTGATGGTCCAGGCTGTGCAGCAGTGGTACACAGCAGATCAGTCTTCTTCTTGCTGCTGAGATGAGTTGAACAAGAACAGAACTCTTAGCAGAAGAGTTTTGGTTGATGTCTTCAGTCCCTACCACTTTAAACCCTGCAGAGATAAAAACTTAGTTCTGCTTAGAGTCAAAAGTAGCCTTGATATCTTGAGCCTTCCTTGCCTTTCTTTTGCTCTTTCTGATCAAGTTCTTTCTCATGGACTTGGTCATCACAGTCTTCTTTTTCTCCTCAGAAGGATAGTGGCCCTTCTTGGAATCCTCCTCTTCACTCTTTTCAGTGGGATTCTTCACTATCTCTTCTTCATCCTCTTCACTCATGGGATCTATGAGAGGAAGCTCATCTTCACAAGTTCCACACCTAGGAGATCTTACTGACAAGATTGTGTGTGGACGAGCTATCTCATTGGATCCTAGTCCCTGCCTGTTTTGATAGCACACTTTCTTGTGCAGGGATGAGGATATCATGTTCTTGAAGGTCTCTTCTTCAAGAACACTCTTTTCTGCCCTGGCTTTGCTGATCACAAGCTCAGCCTGGCACTTAGTTAACTTAGTTATGAGAACTTTGATTTGAGTCCTAAAATCTGTGTGTTCGGTTTTAGAACGGAAATGGTTTTCTCTAAGTCCTCTATTTTCAGCTTATAATCATTTCAGACTTTCTAAAATCAGATTTTAAAATGTTTAAGGACTCAACATCAGATCTCATTTCCAAGTTGTAGGACCTGTATCTGTTAACTTTAGCAATGCATTCAGGAGTACAGAAATGTCCAATACCTTGGCTTCATCATGATCTGCCATTAGTGCTTGGTTTGGAGAAGCATCTTCCACCTGAAAGCTCTAGTCAAAGCCTCCTTCTTCAACAGCAACAGCAGCTTGTTGCTTTGACTTCTCATTCTGGAGAGCTTTGTCAGTGTAGTTTGGTCTGGATTGTGTTTGGCCACCATTTGTTCTGGTGCCTTACACTCTCTGGCAAAGTGGCCCATCAAGTTACAGTTGTAACACTTGACTTTGCCTTTGTCCAGTCCAAACTTTCCACTGGTTGCATTGCTTGAAACTTCCTTCCAGTCCTCTTGTAGAACTTCTTGGCTCTGTGAGTGAGAAGAGCCATCTGCTGGACTATTTCCATGTACTCCAGATAATCTGGATGGATACAGTCCAGTCTTCAAGAGTGAAAACAGAGTTGCCACAGCTTTCATCAGAAGACATAAAAGCTTGAGAAGAGCTTGTCTCTTGGAATGGGCTTCCTTGAGTGTAGTTCTCCCTTGGTGTCTCTGGGAAGGTGATGAAAGGACCCTTTGATGAATTGTCAGGGTAGCATAAGATGATGTTTGGGTTCTATGCTATCCCTTTCAATCACATGTAGGGTTGAACCCATTTGATTGTTGGAGTTGCCAGATGAACCTTGCATGTTCATCTCCATCTGGTAGCCATTGAGAATCCCATATAACTCTGTCAGAGTAAGAGTTTTGAGATTTTCAGTTCTCTTGATCACCACACAGTAGTGTGTCCATTGCCTAGGAAGTGAGGACATGAACTTCCTTACAATGTCTCTATTTTCAAGAGAAACTCCTCCATCCACTAGGGTATCCATAATCTCAACATACCTGAAATACTACTGAGTCACGGTTTCACCTGTTTTGAAGGTGAAGTTTTCAAACTACTGCTTCAGGAGATCCTTCTTGTTCTCCTTGGCTTTAGAAGAACACTCATACATCAGTTTCATTCATCAGAGTAGTTAGCCACATCTTTGGGAATCATACCAGCACCAGTAGCAGAAGGGGTGCTGGGTATAAAAGGTCCATTCTCAATAGACTCCCACATTCTTGAATCAAGAGACCTGATGAAACCTTCCATTCTTAAACACCAAGTATCAAACTCAACAAGAGTGATCAGTGTGGACTTGTTCATGGTTCCAGTTTCCATATCAGTATTGGAAATGGCTGCCATTTGAAAAGTTTAGTATTTGTGTGTGTGAGGGATCTTTAAGATGGTGAGATCTTATATCAAGAGCCTAGAAAGCTCTGATACCAAATGCAGGATCGTTGAAGGGTTATAGTTACAACACAACAACACAAAAAGAAGATTAACTAAACTTTAATCAAATATTAAACTGGATTAACCAAGATAAGATACTAAGAACACAAGTAATGCAAGAGACAGAACACAAGAACACAAGTATTTGGTTTTCAAGAATGCAGTATATTTCCTTCTCTATGTTCTATTACAAGTGTTACAAAAGCATATTCGAAAGATACAAGAACATGAGATACTTATACTACATCCTACAGCCAGCTATACTTTGAAAGCCAGCTGGATACAATTGACTAGACACAAACAAAATCAATTGTAGAGTCAAAAGGCAGATTGCCTTTTGACTTGTGACTATGACATGCCATAGCTCACATCCTTATCTATTACAAAAAGGATAAAGTACATAAAGTATAAAGTTACAGACTCAAGACCTCAATGGACAGTTACCAAAAGCATGGACCTTTTCACCAACTCATGTAAGTTGGTGACTTGCAGAGGTGCAGCGGAAAGGTGTCCAGCTTTATGAAATAGTACATCAGATAAATCATGTTACTAAAAGTCTTCGGAAGAAATCTATCTTCATGAGTTGAAGCTTCAGAAGACTTTATCTCTGAGGCTTTGGAAGACTTCATGTTTGGCTTTGGAAGATATTGGTCTTGGCTTCGGAAGATTTCACACTTAGAGCAATTTTCTGTTTCATGTGTGAATCTTCCTAAGCTTCTTCTTTAATTCACTTGTGCAGCATGCAAGAAAGACTAAAGATTTTTAGGTTGCATCAGCCTCTTCATTAATCTCTACAATTATTAAAAGGATTAATTGTTAGGGATCGTGTACTGGACGGAGTACTAACTGATTTACATGTATACCAACTCAATAGTGTGGAATCCTATTTTATTGGAAATCCAATCAGTGAGAACATTAACCCGGTCGATATACGAATAAGTAAACGTTAAGAATGAATACGAATCGTTCAAGAACGATCTATGAACTTGGACTGGCTTTCTTGGACGTTCTGGACGGCTAGGGTACAAGTAGGAGTCGAATTCTTCAAAGTGTTTCGTTTTTCCACGAATTAAGTGGTATTTATAGGTTAGAGTTAGTCAATCGTACGACTGGACCATTAGCATGGTTCAGTCGTGCGACTAAAGCATGCGACCGAGTCAATCACCCGACCGAAGGTTCAGTCGTGCGATTGAGTCATCCGTATGTCTCAGTCGCGCGACTGATCCAGTCTCCTGGTTCAGTCGTGTGACTGGTCCATTAGCATGAATTATTCATGCGTATGGTCCATTAGCATGGCCCATTCGCATGAAAACTTCATACGACTAAGTTTGAATATGTTTCTCAATCATTACTTGACTAGGATCTATTCAAACCACCTCAAACCTATATAGTTGGTTCAATATGCGCTAATAGATGATAAACATTAAACATTAAGATCAACAACCACACATTATGTTTCATTCAACTCATTCATTTCATTACATTTAGGACATGACAGACATATTACATTAAGATCGTAAACTAGGTACATATGGATCAACATTAATGATTTTAATAAAACGGGTTTTATTAAAAAGTGAACCATAGGGTACCTTGTATTTGAAAGCATGCAAATACAAGGTACATAGAGTTTTCTAAACTAAGATTATGAAAACTAAAAATTTCTTTTATAAACAAGTTAAACACCATCTTTTTGCACAACACTTGAGTCACTTGGAACTCTTAATGGGATAAAGGTCACCTAACCATTTTAAGGGAACTTGTGATTTGAGGAGTGGATACAATATTTATGGGATAAAGGTCACCTAACCACTTATGTTGGAAAACTCAAATGTGTGTGTAAGTAGGGTAACTTGATTTGCAAACCATGTGTAATGGATCACCTACAATGTGGTTTACAAAGGTGTTGATGGGATAAATGTGTCGACCACACATATGATGTTTAAGTCGATCCCATACCTTAGAAGTTGCAAAGGGTTGCAATTGTCAAAACATTGACTACCTTGTTAATTTAAATAATGGGATAAAGGTCACCTAACCACTATTTAAATGTAACGTTAGATTCTAGAATTTTAAAATTCTGTAAGACACATAAAAGGGCTTTAATTATTAAAATATGAAAAATATCGAAAATACTAAAATTGAACTTTGTTAATTTTTTAGATGGCCACCAACAATAAAGAAAATAATGATATCCCGTCCGCTCAATCACTATCACTAAGAACCATTCTCCAAAAGGAGCATCTAGACCATAATGACTTTATAGATTGGTTTTGAAACTTGAGAATTGTTCTCAAGCAAGAGAAATGATCGTATATTTTAGACGATCCGATTCCCGATCAACCTAATGAGGAGGATGAGGAGGCCTATGATAATTGGGTGAAATACATCGAGGACTCGGTCCAAGTGTCTTGCCTCATGTTGGCAAGTATGACTCCGGATCTCCAAAAGGAGTATGAACATCATGTAGCATACGACATGGTTACCCAGTTGAAGGAAACGTTCCAACAACAAGCAAGGGTAGAGCGCTTCGAAACGGTTCGAGCACTCCATGCATGTCGTATGGATGACACCCAATTTGTTTCATCTTATGTATTTAAGATAAAAAGCCACATTAACCTCCTTGAAAAGAGTTGGCTACGGATTAGATCCTCAACTCTTTGTCAAAAAGGTTTGACAACTTTGTCATGAACTATAACATGAACGGGTAGGACAAGAACATAAGTGAGCTTCACTCTATGCTCACACCTGCCGAGGCGACCATGGGTAAAAAGGTTTTACCCGTTCTCACGATCAATGAAGGTGGGAACAAGAAGAGGCCTCACCCCGCACCCAAGGCAAATGTTGCCATGGATAAAGGGCACATTAGGGGAAAGGGAAAGGGAGTGGTAAGAGCGCCACCACCAAAACCAGCAGAGAAGAAGCAAAAGGTTGCTTCGAATGACACATGCTTTAAGTGTGGAGAGATTGGACATTGGGCAAGAAATTGTCCTGTCCATCTCAAAGAGTTGCAAGCTAAGAGGGATGCCAGGCAAACCTCAGGCTCAATTTTCATGATTCATATTGATCTAAATTTAATATCCTCCAACACATAGGTATTGGATACCGAATATGGAACTCACATTTGCAACTTATTGCAGGGGTTCAAAAGAAGTAAAGACTTCAAGAAAGAGGATGTTAGCCTCTACATGAGGAATGGGGCAAAAGTTCAAGTTGAAGACCGAGGGGAGTACATCTTGAAGCTTCCAAATGGTTTGGAAGCAATTTTGAACAATGTTTGTATGCTCCTAGTTTGACTAGAAACATTATTTCTATTTCCCAATTAAGACATATGGTTATGTTATGACATTTATTGAAAATGAAATTCATGTTTCTTTAAATGACATCTTTTATTTTAAAGATATTCCTATTAATGGTATTTATGAATTGGTTCGTGAAAACATATTATATGATAGCTCATTGTACCAATCCACCACCAAGAAACTCAAATTGGATTTGAGTGATACCTATCTTTGGCATTGCCGTCTTGGTCATATAAACAAAAAACGCATACAAACACTTCAAAAGAACAGTCTTTTAAAAGCAAGTTGCAGGACTGGTGAAGGGGGTTCACTTACAACACAACAACACAAAGAGGAGATTAACTAAACTTAAAAAACAATGAACTAGATTAACCATAAAGGAAGATACTAAGAATACAAGTAATGTAAGAGACAAAACACAAGAGCAAGATACACAATGAGATGTTTTTCAAGATTGTAGTATACTGCTTTCTCTATGTTCTTTTACAAGTGTTACAAAGCATAAAAGAAAGATACAAGAACATGAGATACTTATACTACATTCTACAGCCGGCCATACTATGAAAGCCAGCTGGATACAATTGACTAGACTCAAAACAAAGTCAATTGTAGAGTCAAAAAGGTAGATTGCCTTTTTGACTTTGTGACTATGACATGCCATAGCTCACATCCTTATCTATTACAAAAGGATAAAGTACATGAAGTAGAAAGTTACAAACTCAAGACCTCAATGTACAATTACCAAAAGCATGGATCTTTTCACCAACTCATGTAAGTTGGTGACTTTACAGAGATGCAACAGAAAGGTTCCGTCTTTATGGAATAGTACATCAGATAAAGCATGTTACTAAAAGTATTCGAAAGAAATCTGTCTTCAAGAGTTGAGGCTTCGGAAGACTTTGTCTCTGAAGCTTCGAAAGACTTCATCTTTGGCTTCGGAAGATATTGGTCTTGGCTTCGGAAGATTTCACACTTAGAATATTTCTGTTGCATGTGTGAAACTTCCAAAGCATTCTTCTTCAGTACTTGTGCAGCATGCATGCAGAAAGACTTTGGTTGCTTCAGCCTCTATGTATATTCTCTACAAACTCCCCTAAGGTGATACTACCAAAACTCTTGAAGACTTTAGATATCAACAGTCCTCATCAAGATGATAACCAGCCCTTTCTTCATAAGATGATCAGGATCATTCAGACTGTCAAAATGTCTTCTCATGTCAAATAGATCATACAGAGGCAACTGAAACATGTCTTGCCATGTGTAGACATTCTTAATGCCATGATCTCTGATGACATGCCACCTTTTTGGATTTGTAGTGTATGTCGAGGACAGGATGGGTCTTTTTGATGCAAGAGGAGCTATTGGAATGGGAGATGATGGAGCATCCTCTTGCTACACATCCTCAGGATGTTTTGACTCATCCTGGGACAGAAAAGGATATATTCTTCTTCTTCTTCTTTGGCTTTGGTTTAGAAGCCATCCTTTTCTTTCTCTTTACAACTTTTAACTAAGAAGACTAGCCTGTAGTACCTGATTGATCTTTATTGTCTTTCTCAGTTGGGTCTTCAACTCTCACAGGTTCAGATTGAGAGTGAGTTTGACCCTGCTATGGATCAGAAGATGAAGCTTGCTGATATTCAGCAGGAGGTCCAGGTTGTGATGTCTCTGGTTGTTCAACCTTAACCTCCATTTTAGGTGGGGCTTGACTTGGAGGGGAATGTAAGTCAACCAGCTCTCAACTCTTGATCTTCTGCTTGATCACCCTGATATGCTCATCCATAGTGGATAGAGACATCAAGCCAAGTCTTATTCCGGAGAATCCATACAGCTTCAAGAAGCTCATCATCCTCTGCCTATCAGCAGATTTCTTCATGCTTTTATGGATGATGGCTCTTGACTTAGTAGCTTCTTCCCTTAGCTATCTTTTGGTTGTATTTCTCTCCTTGACTATCTCAAGTTCGAGTTGTTTAAGATACTCAAACTCGATATAGTCAAAGGATAAGGGAAGAAGAGCTTCTGGCTGATAGAGGTCTGTAGCACTCAGGTAGTTGATCATCTTGATCATTTCTTCTTCTTTATCTACCTGAGGTTCTTGTTGAACCACATCCTCTTATGCAGGACTTTCTTGAACTGGGGAGACGATAGGCACATGCTTGTACAATCTTTTCTTTCTTCTTCTTGATTTGTACTAGAAGCTCTGCATCTTCTGCCTTCTTCTTCTCCCTTGACCTTTCCAGGTCAACCAGTTCATTTAACTCTTCCAAGGGGAGAAAGATGACACTATCTATGTCATAGTTCCTTGTTTGTAGATAGTTTATCCTGACTGCCCTTAACTTATCAATCTGAGTATCTGGTCTGGGGGTAGCCTTGATTGCAGTCTCCATGAGTCTAGTAGACCCAGAAGAGGAACTTTCTCCCCTCAGCTTCCTTTTCCTCTCTCTCTCTCTCCTCCTCAATATCCGCAGATGTCATATTTCTTTTCCCTTTGTCACTCATAGACCTTTGTGACTTAGGGTGGAGAGAGCTTTGGCCTTCATTGCTTGATGCAACTTCTAAGCTCTAACTAGAGAGAGGTTGAGAAGCACCTTCACCAGCAAGTGTCACAAAAGGGCATTGATCTCTGCAGTAGTTGTTGGTGATAAGACTGTGCTCTCAAGTTCTGTCACTGGGCCTTCGGTCAAGGTTTCCCCTATGAAGCTAATCTTAGGGTCTGCCTCAACATCCAGTTGACCGATGACATTGCCTGACTGCCATAGTCTTCTTCTTAGGCTGAACTCTACAATGATCCTGTCTTGGATTCTTTGTGCCAACTTGTTAGCTTGTCTTGATTGGCTTGGATTGACAAGTGTTATGTTGACTAAATCCAGACCTTCATAGAAGTTCAAGGTCTGAAAGTTGAAAATCTCATGTTGCCCTTGAACTCTTATGATGATTAGGACTTTCCTGTTGCTGACATACCTCCACCCAATGATGTGATTGGAAGATGGTGGAGATGACATAGCCCTTGGTATCCCATCCTCAAACAGACTCTGTGTGTAGTCCACATCAATGTGAATTTGATGAGGTTGTTGAGAATGCACAATTGCAAGTGAGGATGGTGAGTCCGTAGTGTCCATTCTCTCTTAAGAACTCCCAGGTTCTGTAATTGTAATGATTTTATCCCCTTTTTGGTAGCATCACCCACTTGCATAGGTGAGCCAGGAGTTAGTTCAATCACATCCACAGGTTCTTGTGTTCCTGGTTGAGCTTTTCTTAAAGGTCTCCCAGCTAGTTTTTCCTTAAGATATGAAATCTTAAGTTGCTAATCATTGACCCTGTTATGCAAGGTAGTTACTTGAGATTCAAGATGACTAACCTTGGAGACTAAATAGGTGCATGTTTTAGACAGTTTGTGCACCTTTAGTCTTAAATTCCTCATCTTCATCAGAAGAATCATTAGGGATGAGATGACTGGACCAAATTCCTCAGTCTCACCACCAGCTTAGGTTCTTGGCTGCTGGATTTCCTCTGCTCACTAGCAGTCTCAGTTAAGATAATAGTGGGATGAGTTGCCATGGTTGAGGTCTTAATGATGTAATCACTTTCAAAAGTGAGAGCCTCTTCTATTTGGACATCCTAAACAGATTCAGAAGTGTCCACCTCAGTAGTAGGTGACTGATGGGGGCTAGAAATAGGAGCCTTAGAAGCACTCATATCTCTTTGAGTAGGGGAAAAGAAGAGAGAATCATGGTACTCACTAAAACCTAGATCTTCATCAGTGTAGAAATCAAGGTTGGGGATTGGTTGGTTGAGATCTAAAGGCTGGGGATGGTAATTGTCCCCTGAAGGATGATCACTTGAGTGTTGAGACTCAGAGTGATGGCTTAAGGCAGTTTGGCTTATGAGCTCATCAAGCTGAGCATGAGGAACCTTAGCACTGATCCTTGGAGATGGGTGTGGTCTGCTTCTCAGGAGAAGTGGGAGCTCTAGTTTCCACTTCCTCCCGTATAGGTGAGTGTATAAGGGCCTCCACAGACTGAATAGTCTGAGAAGGGTTCGTTTGGATTTTCTTTGGTAGGTGATGGTGATTTATGGCTGTGTAGGTGGTTGGGATGTAGCAGGTGTAGGTTCAACATTAGCTGGTGCTGCTAGGTTGACACCTTGAGCAATGAGCTCTATTATTTTTTGGGACCAGGGCTGTTTCTACCACAGAGAAGCCAACAGTGGGCTTTCTTAGTATTTTAAAGATGGCATGCTTCATCTATCCCAGTTTAAGAATGTTACATGTTCCCCTTAACTGTGAGCCCAGTTCATAGTTAAGAATGTGCTGAACATATCTAGGAAACATGTAATGTTCTAAGAAGTCTATGTTTGCAAGTAAGTAAGTATAAACAAATTAGAATGCCAGAACTTGATCCCCTGAATCATTCCATGGATAATGAAGGAGAGGTCCTCGGGAACCTGGTCCCATCCACCATGCTTGTTTGATAAGCTGCGAATGACCACATGGAGCAGGAATCTCCACTGGGATGAGACCTTCCCTTTCTTGAAGGTCTTGACAGAGTAATCTCCCTCGTACCCCATCTGCTCAAAGGAATGATTACCAGCTTCCTTTGGGAAGAACACCTCACCTTCTTCATCATCCAGCTGAAGATGCATGTTGATGATGGCCAGAGTGATGAAGATTGTTCTCCCCTGCACTGTGGCAGACAGTGCCTTCTCCCCATCCATTACGACCTCTTGGCAAGTCTTCCAAAATTCAAGTAGATGATCCTCATAAAGTGGAGGATCAAGGTTAGGGAGGTGAAGTAGTTAGACAAAGCTAAGAAGCGACAAACCTCTAAGAAATAAGGATCTTTCTCAGAGCTTAACAGAGCAACCTGATTGTGTTGCCTGTGGAGCTGCATGGTAAAGTTCGGGTCATTTCTGTGAGTGGGGTTGGCTATTGTGAGGTAGCTTAAGGATGAAGAAAGAAATTTCAGAGATAAATTTGGGGTTTTAAGTTTGGTGGAAGAAGCAGATGATAGAAAGAGGGGGAAACCATTGGGTTTATATGTGAAAAGGATTTCAGATAAAGTTTAATGAAGGAGGATGAACTTTGAAATCCGGATGTCGATCCCACCTCTAAAAAAATAGTTTACTTTTGCTCAAAAAGTAGTTATTTTGGAAGTCAAAAAGCTTCCGAAGGTAAATTATCTTCGGAAGTTTTAATGAAAAAGCTTCCGAAGCTAAAATGACTTCGGAAGATTTTCCTGAGAGTTTTGAAAATTTTTCTTCGGAAGAAAAATTAAGACTTGAATGCTTTGGACACAAAAGAACAAAGCTTCCGAGAGTCAATTTTGCTTCGGAAGAAAAAGGTCCTTGAGAACATATAAGTGTCTTAGACAACCATTTAAGCTTCGGAAGATATTTCAGCAATCTCTTCCGAAGGTAAAAATTTTATGACAGTTATTTGTTTTGAAGGCATGATTTTCTTCTGAAGTTAAAAACATAACTTCTGAAAGATCAAAATTTTCATAAATCTAAGGAAAGTCTTCAAAAAGATTTTCATTCAAAGAAAACAAGAGCTTATGAAAGTGATTAACTAGACAACTTAGGACACACATGTTTTAAGAAATAATACGAATTAGTTTTAAGAAAAACCTATTCAAAGTTTATCATCCCAATAGCTGATACAAGATATTTAAATCTCTGTTCATCAAATGCCTTTATAAACAGATCAACATATTGTTCATTTGTGTGAACTTTGACTAGAATTTTAAAATTGTGTAAGACACATAAAAGGGCTTTAATTATTAAATATGAACAATAACGAAAATACTAAAATTAAACTTTGTTAAATTTTGTAGATGGCCACCAACAATAATGAAAATAATGATATCTCGTCCGCTCACTCACTATCACTAAGAACCATTCTCCAAAAGGAGCGTCTAGACCATAATAACTTTATAGATTGGTTTCGAAACTTAAGAACTGTTCTTAAACAATATAAACGATCGTATATTTTAGATGATCCGATTCCCGATCAACCTAATGAGGAGGATGAGGAGGCCTATAATAATTGGGTGAAATACACCAAGGACTCGGTCCAAGTATTTTACCTCATGTTGGCAAGTATGACTCCGGATCTCCAAAAGGAGTATGAACATCATGGAGCATACGACATGATTACCCAGTTGAAGGAAACATTCCAACAACAAGCAAGGATAGAGCTCTTCAAAACAGTTCGAGCACTCCATGCATGTCGTATGGATGACACCTAATCTGTTTCATCTTATGTAGTTAAGATGAGAAGCCATATTGACCGCCTCGAAAGGCTGAATTGTCCCGTCTCGAAAGAGTTGGCTACAGATTTGATCCTCAATTCTATCAAAAAGGTTTATCAACTTTGTCATGAACTATAACATGAACGGGTGGGACAAGAACATAAGTGAGCTTCACTCTATGCTCAAAACTACCGAGGCGACCATGGGTAAAAAGGTTTTACCCGTTCTCACGATCAATGAAGGTGGGAACAAGAAGAGGCCTCACTCCGCACCCAAGGAAAATGTTGCCAAGGGTAAAGGGCATATTAGGGGAAAGGGAAAGGGAGTGGTAAGAGCACCACCACCAAAACCAGCAGAGAAGAAGCAAAAGGTTGCTTCGAATGACACATACTTTAAGTGTGGGGAGGTTGGACATTAGGCAAGAAATTGTTCAGTCCATCTCAAAGAGTTGCAAGCTAAGAGGGATGTCGGGCAAACCTCAGGTACAATTTTCATGATTCATATTGATCTAAATTTAATATCCTCCAACACATAGGTAATGGATATCGAATGTGGAACTCACATTTGCAACTTATTACAGGGGTTCAAAAGAAGTAAGGACTTCAAGAAAGAGGATGTTAGCCTCTACATGGGGAATGGGGCTAAAGTTCAAGTTGAAGACCAAGGGACTACATGTTGAGCTTCCAAATGGTTTGGAAGCAATTTTGAACAATGTTTTGCTTGCTCCTAGTTTGACTAGAACATTATTTCTATTTCCCAATTAAGACAATATGGTTATGTTATGACATTTATTGAAAATGAAATTCATGTTTCTTTAAATGACATCTTTTATTTTAAAGCTATTCCTATTAAAGGTATTTTTGAATTGGTTCGTGAAAACACATTATATGCGAGCTCATTGTACCAATCCACCACCAAGAAACTCACATTGGATTTGAGTGATACCTATCTTTGGCATTGCCGTCTTGGTCATATAAACAAAAAATGCATACAAACACTTCAAAAGAACGGTCTTTTAAAAGCAAGTGAATACAATTCATTTGATGTATGTAAATCTTGTATACAAGGTAAAATGACTAAGGCACCTTTTAGTGGCAAATCCGAAAGGGCCAAGATTTATTAGGCATCATAAATTCGGATGTATGTAGTCCTTTTAAGCCAATGACTAGGTACCATGAAAGATACTTCATTACCTTTACCGATGACTATAGTCGATATGGTTATGTCTACTTGTTAAGACACAAAGATGAAGCTTTTGAAATGTTAAAAATCTTCCAAATGAAGTAGAAAATCAACTCAACAAGAAAATAAAAATTCTCCGCACCGATAGAGGAGGTGAATACCTAAGTGATGCTTTAGAGACATCTTAGAAGTTGAAGTATCGTCTCACAACTATCTCCACCTAGAACACCATAACACAATGGTGTGTCCGAGAAGAGAAATCAAACTCTATTGGATATGGTTTGATCTATGATGGCTAGAAGCTCATTTTTTGGGGTTTCGCTTTGCTCTCTGCGGCCCTTATCTTGAATATGGCCCCAACCAAGAAAGTGGAAATGACACCTTTTGAAATATGGTATGGAAGGGTTCCATCACTATCATATTTAAAGGTATGGGGTTGTGAGACTTATGTTAAGACTCCCACCTTAAACAAGTTAGAAATTCATTCCACTAAGTGTATCTTCATTGGATATCTTAGAGATTCTATGGATATTATTTCTATGATCCATTGGAACAAAAGGAGTTTGTGGCCAAGAAGGCTGAGTTCTTAGAAGCTAAGTTCCTCACGGAAGGAACTAGCAGTAGAATAGTGGATCTTGAGGAAGATCAAGAACCACAAACCGATACACGTTTGGTTGGCACTAGCACTCAACATGAGGATGTTGAGGATGATCAAATGGTTGATCAATACACACAAAATGTTCATAGATCTGGTAGAATTAGTAATCCACCTGAAAGATATGGATTCTTCATAGATGGATGCTATGTGGTAGATTCTGATGAACCACCACTTATCATGATGCAATGTCCATTTGGATTGTGACAAATGGCTTGAAGCCATGAACGTTGAGATGCAATCCATGTATGACAACCAAGTATGGGACTTGGTTAACCACCTCTTAACTCCAAGATAGTTGGAAGTATGTGGGTTTTCAAGAAGAAAACTCATATGCATGGAAACTTGGATACTTATAAGCTAGACTTGTAGCAAAAGGTTTCACTCAAACTCAAGGGGTTGATTATGATGATACCTTCTCGCCCATTGCAATGCTAAAGTCTATTAGGATATTATTTGCCATAGCTGCACATTATGATTATGAGATTTGGCAAATGGATGTCAAAACCGCTTTTCTAATGGATATCTTGAGGAAAATGCCTATATGGTTCAGCCTGAAGGTTTTGTCTATCAAAGCATCCTAACAAAGTATGCAAGTTGAAAAATCAATCTATGGATTAAAGCAAGCATCAAGAAGTTGGAATCACCATTTTGATGAAGAGATAATCAAATTTGGGTTCATCAAAAATGCTGATGAAGCATGTGTATATAGAAAGCTAGTAAGAGCATCATCACTTTCCTAGTATTGTATGTCGATGACATTCTACTATTTGGAAATGACATTCCAACCTTGGAGGGTGTAAAAGCCTGGTTTGTAAGCTATTTTTCTGATAAGGATCTTGTGAAGCCACCTATATTTTGGGAATAAAGATCTATAGGGATAGATCAAGGCGGTTGATAGGTTTGAATCAAAGTGCATACATTGATAAGATCTTGAAAAGGTTCAAGATGGAAAACTCTAAGAAAGGTACCGTACCTATCCAAAGAGGAATGATATTAAGTAAGACTCAATGTCCAAGCTCAAAGGACGAGCAAGACAAAATGAAGGGAATGACGTATACGTCTGCTATAGGATCCATCATGTAGGTAATGATATGCACTAAGCCGGACGTGTCATGCGCCTTGAGCATGACAAGCCGATACCAGCAAAATCCTGGAAACAGTCATTGGATGGCTGCTAAGAACATACTTAAGTACCTAAGGAAGACCAAAGATATGTTCCAAATCTATGGACCTAGTGAGGAGGAACTCGTAGTAAAGGATATATGGATGCGAATTTCCAAACTGATCGGGATGATTCATGATCACAACGGGGGTATACTTTCATCTTGAATGGAGGATCGATCTCTTGGAAGAGCTCTAAGCAAGATGTGCTAGCATTATCAACTACAGAGTCAGAATACATCGCCGCTTCATTAGCAGCTCAAGAAGCTGCATGGTTAAAGAAATTCATTCTTGATCTAGGGGTAGTCCCTTCCATTCAGGATCCCATATAAATTCTTTGTGATAACGAGGGTGCGATTGCTCAAATCAAGGAACCCCGTGCACATCAAAAGACTAGGCACATTGAACGGAGATTCAACTACATAAGGATGAAGTTGAAAAGGGTAAGATATGTATTCGCAAAGTTCACAAGGATCAAAACATTATGGATCCACTCACGAAGCTTCTTGAAAAGGCAAAGCATGGAAGTCATACTTGTGCCATGGGACTTCAATATTCTAGTGACTAGACTTGATCTTTAATTTTTGTATTTAGATAGTGTAACCCTTTTTACTTGAATGAATTATTTGGTTATAATAGTTCAACTAATATTCCTATTTCGCATGTTTAAAATCCATGAGTAAATCATTTACTCAGAACATCCGTAGTCGTTCTTACTTATGGGAACAAGTACAAGGGTAAGACTATTATGAACTTGGATTGGTAGATATTCATATGGATGAATATAGAGCAAAAGCTTGCTGCCAAAGTTCATAGATATTTGTGGGATACAAATATTGGACTGACCTGCTTCTCAAATCTTACTACATGGAATCTTCTTGATTTATCATAAGTAAATTGAGTAAAGGCGAACATCATTTGGTATCCTCTGACCTGAGATACATATTGGGTCTTGATATTTACTGAATATTATACTTTGACTTAGTTCTTCACTGTTCTGAAACATGGCAGTACATAAGTCTGAGTTCAGGTATAATACAAGGTAGTTGTGAGAGACGTATGTAGTCAAGATGGGATTTGTCCCTCTTATTCGTTGAGAGTAAGATGTAAAGGCCTGATAAAGCTAAATCAATAGAGAATGATCATTATGTGTCTCTAAGATTTAACATGACATCTGTGACAAAAGGATAAATGATTGATTCACCTAAAACATTTTGAGTAAGGTACTTGAAGGGTATTAAACCGTTGTTAGGCGGTATTTACTACTTGTATCAATCTCTATGAATCTTGTGCAAGTGGGAGATTATTGAACTTGTATGCCCAAGACACATACAAGATTGATGTGGTTAGTACGTTATGATCCAAGTCGGGTCATACCCAATAACAAGCTAAAGAAACACCAATAAATATTTATTTAATGATGAGATCAAACAAATAATTATTGACACCATTTAGAAAATTGGTTTTCTAAATCATTATATTTGTAATAGAACAACATTATATGGATAATTTGTTCATGAAATTTTTTTTCATTATTTAAGTGAGTTAAATATAACAAATAAAAGTGTGTTAATGTTATAAAATTAAAAGGTTTTATTTTATAACTTATGGGTTAAGAGTGTAAGTTTATAAATTAAGTTTGGGAGGGAACTCATTTTGAATCCCTTATATTCGGTCGCCCCATGTGGGGTTCTTGGGATCATTATAGTCTTGGAAAAATACAAGACTTTCTCCATTCTTGCACTCTTCCCTTGAGCGCACACTCTCCTCTCTCTCTCACATGCAAAGGACTCTTCTCTCTTCTTCCTTGGCTGAAAGTTTCGAAAATTTGGTTGAAGTTGAAGAACTTATTGGCTGATTTCCGGGTTGTTCAAGAAAGAGTTGGGTCTTGGTGTTCTACTACCTAACAAGTTAGGTGTTTGCTAGAGCTTGTGAGTATACAAGCTTGAGGCTTTTTCTCTTGGAGCTGGACATTCAAGAGCATCATCATCTTCATCTCATCCACACTTCATCATCTTGTTCTTGAAAGGTAGTTGTAAGAACACCCTATGGTTGTTCTTTTCGGTTTTGATGGCATTTCATTTCACATACTTATGATCCTTGTTCTTGGGTTTTTTTTTGGTTTAAAATGGTTCATATTTTCAGATTGTTAACATGTTTAACCCTAATATCCACTGCATTTTATAGTTTAAATGGTTAAACTAGCTTTGATAAACATGTTACAAGTCCCAACAATGGCATCTAGAGCCGGTTATGTGGATACTTGCTTCAAAAGATCTTAAAAAGTTAGTTTTCATGGACTTTTTCAACCCATTAGGGGTTGTTTTGTTATGGATGAATGAATCCCTTATGTTTCAAGGTTTAATCTTACATGCTTAAGTATAAACCTTGAAAGATTTACATCAAATGGTTGATTATATTGTTTGGACAGAACCTTAAAGTTTTTGTTCATGTTAGCCACACTTTAAGGTTAAAAAAGGGGTTCATGTTGTTCTTTGATGTTGTATATGATACATATTTTTGTGCAGAACATAGCCTTGACCTTATGTGTTTTGATTTTGTTGATTGTGGTTTGTCATGTTGGTTTTGATTCTTGAAGGGTTGTAATATTTGTGTTTGTATTTGGGTTGTAATTATTTACTCATTGGTTATGTCATAAATAGATTAGGTGCATTTCTTTTATTAGAAAAATTGTACTAGGATAATGATTTTGTAAAAGAAGATGCACAAGATGAAGACCAAAGAAGGACACAAAAGACATGGACACTTGAAGCATTTGGATGTGGATTCAAGTGGGAGTTCATGGACGCATATGATGTGTCATTGTTAACCCTTAGGAAAGACCTAATGACAACACTTGTGATGGAAACAAGTGTAGTCAACTTAATTGCTATGGTTATGCACTTATATTTGTATGATTATGCTTGTTTGGTTGTTTGTTGTATGGTTGTTGTTGTTATATTTGGATATGCATAACAAACTCATTAACAACTTAACAAGCTGAAAATTGATGGTTCTTTATCATTAAGTGATTAATAAAAGGTTATTAAAAGGATTATAATTTTAATGAAAGGAGTTTTTATTAACAAATAAACCATAGGGTACCTTGTATTTGAAAGCATGCAAATACAAGTACATAGAGTTTTCTAAACTAAGATTATGAAAACTAAAAATTTCTTTTATAAACAAGTTAAACACCATCCTTTTGCAAAACACTTGAGTCACTTGGAAACTATTAATGGGATAAGGTCAACTAACCATTTTGAGAGAACTTGTGATTTGAGGTGGGGATACAATATTTGTGGGATAAAGGTCACCTAACCACTTATGTTGGAAAACTCACATGTGTGTATAAGTAGGGTAACTTGATTTGCAAACCATGTTTAATGGATCACCTACAATGTGGTTTACAAAGGTGTTGATGGGATAAACGTGCCGACCACACATATGATGTTTAAGTCGATCCCATATCTTAGAAGTTGCAAAGGGTTGCAATTGTCAAACGTGACTACATTATTAATATAAATAGGGATAAAGGTCACCTAACCACTATTTAAATGTAATGTTAGATTCTAGAATTTTAAAATTATGTAAGACACATAAAAGGGCTTTAATTATTAAAATATGAACAATGTCAAAAATACTAAAATTGAACTTTGTTAAATTTTGAAGATGGCCACCAACAATAATAAAAATAATGATATCCCATCCGCTCCTCACTATCACTAAGAACCATTCTCCAAAGGGAGCGTCTAGACCATAATAACTTTATAGATGGTTTCGAAACTTGAGAATTGTTCTCAAGCAAGAGAAACGATTGTATATTTTAGACGATCCGATTCCCGATCAACCTAAGGATGAGGAGGCCTATAATAATTGGGTGAAATACACTGAGGACTCGGTCCAAGTGTCTTGCCTCATGTTCGCAAGTATGACTTTGGATATCCAAAAGGAGTATGAACATCACGGAGCATACGACATGATTACCCGGTTGAAGGAAACGTTCCAACAAAAAGCAAGGGTAGAGCGCTTCAAAACGGTTCGAGCACTCCATGCATGTCGTATGGATGACACCCAATCTGTTTCATCTTATGTAGTTAAGATAAAAAGCCATATTGACCGCCTCGAAAGGCTGAATTGTCCCGTCTCAAAAGAGTTGGCTACGGATTGATCCTCAACTCTTTGTCAAAAAATTTTGACAACTTTGTCATGAACTATAACATGAACGGGTAGGACAAGAACATAAGTGAGCTTCACTCTATGCTCAAAACTATCGAGGCGACCATGAGTAAAAAGGTTTTACCCGTTCTCACCATCAATGAAGATGGGAACAAGAAGAAGCCTCACCCCGCACCTAAGGCAAATGTTTCCAAGGGTAAAGGGCACATTAGGGGAAAGGGAAAGGGAGTGGTAAGAGCGCCACCACCAAAACGAGCGGAGAAGAAGCAAAAGGTTACTTCGAATGACCCATGCTTTAAGTGTGGGGAGATATATTTTTTAAAGAAATTCTATTAAAAATTAGCTAATTGTATACATTTTAAAAATAAATAAATACATAATAAATAGATAATAATTAAGTAATTTCAGAAATTTATTCGGTGGCCACAAATTATTTAGAGTATATAAACACGTTTTTTTTATATTTTTAGAATTATTCCAAAATAAGTTTTTAGGCTAAAAGCCTAAAACAAATACATGAGGGTCCCCGGGTTTGAACCGGGACCTCATGTTTAAAGCACCTACAGCTTAACCATTGAAACAAAGGCTCAGCCGCGAGATAAGTTGGTTTCGAAAGTTTAAAACATAAAAAAAAAAAAGAAATCCCCAAATTCCCTATGAACCCTAGTTTGATCCGCACCGAAATTGAGGATCAAATCGATAATGTTAATCAAATTAATGTTAGGGCTTTTGTTTTCCAACTAAAATCAAGTATGTACATGCCTTTAATTACCCGTATTGAAGTAGATTCATTGATGAATCAATGAGAGTAGATTGCGGCTACGGTCGCAACTTGTTCCGGTTGCAAATGTGAATAAAAACCGAATTCGTTGCACAGGATTCTCCCAATGGATCAAATGATGAAAAGCCCTTTGTTAATTGTTGTTTAGAGGGCTCGCATAAAGGTCCACGAGTAACTTGCAGGTCACGACGAATTGGTTGATCGATTAATGTGTTTTGTATGTTATCAGGTAATGGAAATCGATTAGAGGTAGTTAAACGATTGCTCAGGTTCAATTAATTGAGTTAATATTGCTTCTTAATGTGCGAATGGCTATGGAGTGTAAATGATTTCGGTTATACAACGTTTGGGTGTTATAACCAGTGTTAAAGCTCAATTAATGTGATTTATGGGGTTCGAATCAAGTTCTCGAAGCGATTGGATTGATTTGGTACCAAACATGTAAGGCCCCGTTCCCAGGCACCTCACAGTTGGTCATTCATTGCACTTAAAACATTTTAAAACATATGTATATTTTGCAGCGGAATTTAAAACTTTCATTAATAACTAAAAACATGTCATTTCATTCATTTACAACATTTGTTTTCATCTCAAAATGCAATGACATGTCAAAATATGGATGCCAGCCTCAAAATGCTCCCAGTAGCTTATGCATCCATGCCTGCAACTCCTCAGCATCACCATGTACCTGTCAACTATCATGCATACAAAAGTCAGCGACGCTAAGTGAGTTATAGTTTTTATAATAAAATACTTCACTTTTGTTAAAACCGTTCTTTACTTTGTTTCAAATCATACTAAACTTTACATTGTTCGTGATCATGCATCATACGTACATACAGATGATATCATTATTATCTTTGTCATTACGTTCATTAACTTCGTCCGTTCAACGTATTACATTATCGTTCACTTCTCTTTCTAGATCCGGTCAGACTTTACCCTCTTCGTGGCACTCAGCCACGATTACTGAGGTCGATTTACGAGGATCATGTTTAGTACTTTATTACGATAATTCATTTACATTCATTCATACGTTCATTCTTTCATATTTATCTTTCGTTCATTACTCATTATTACTCGAATCTTGTCTCTTGCAATATCCCGACCCATGCTCGAAAGCTGATGTTGTGCCGGGGCCTGCTCACAAACCCCCGACTCATGTCCGAAGACTGACATAGCACCAGGATATGTGACAAAGATCCCATATGAGTCAATCACAGGGATTGAACTCTATCTAAGTCTGTTGCAACACAAAGTCGCTCACCTTATTATCTCATCTCATGAAATATCCCCGACTCATGTCCGAAGACTGATACTGTGCCAGGGCCTGATAAACAAACCCCCGACTCATGTCTGAAGACTGACACAGTACCGGGATATGCAACACGGATCTCATCATCCGTCACTTTTGTCATATGCGATACTCCCGACTCATGTCCAAAGACTGATACTGTGCTGGGGCCTGCTCACAAACCCCCGACTCGTGTCTGAAGACTGACACAATACCGGGATACGCGACACGAATCTCATCATCTGTCACTTTCATCATATGTGATACTCCCGACTCATGTCCAAAGACTGATACTGTGTCGGGGCCTGCTCACAAACCCCCGACTCATGTCCGAAGACTAATACAGTACCGGAGTACGCGCTTTGCATCCTGTCTCATGCAATACCCCCGACTCATGTCTGAAGACTGATACAGTGCCGGGGCCTGCTCACAAACCCCCGACTCATGTTCGAAGACTGACACAGTACCGGCGTACGCGAGAAGGACCTCTTTCGAGTCTGTTGCGACACAGAGTCGCTCACCTCATACCTGTGCTTGCAAACCTTTCTATACTTTCTCCTTTATTCATTTACTCATGCATGCATTCATTCATTACGTTCCTCTTTTCATTATCTTCCACTTTACGTTACATAATACTTTCATTATATTCATTAACGTTCAACGCAAAGCCAAAGGAAGACATACATACATAATAAGGAACATACATAAACATAAACATACATCATCACCAATACAGGCACATCATACATGCATAACACACATCAAACATAAGCCATCACATCATTAACCAGGCCTATCTCCCCATAATACCCCTTAAAAACCACTTAGAAACCTTAAGTCCAAATTGGGCGCATGGGACCTTCCAGGCGCATGAGCATAAAAATTCTAAGTGTAAAACAGTCTGGGCGCATGGGCACTATTTGGGCGCTTCTGCCCTATTCAGGCGCTTTACCACTATGTAGGCGCATGGCACCTGTTTAGGCGCATCAAACTTAGCCGTTTCATTCACTTTGGGCGCATGGCACTATTTGGGCGCATGGCCAACACTTGGGCGCATGGCCAACACTTGGGCGCATGGCCAACACTTAGGCGCATGGGCCACTTTTTAGGCGCATGGACCCCCTCTAGGCGCATGGCCAACACTTAAACGCATGGGCCAACATGTTGGGCGCATGGGCCACTATTTAGGCGCATGACCCACCCTTGGGCCCATGGCCAACACTTAGGCGTCTGGCCTCTCATGCTAGGTGCATGGACAACTGTTTAGGTGCATGAGCCACCTCTGGGCGCATGGACCACTGTTCATGTTCATCAAAACATTCTAAAATATTTTCTATGTTATCAACATCACCCGATTATCATTCCAATGATACCCAAGCACAGATCTAACATACTAAGGCCATCTAAGAATTATATTCATCATCACTAACCCATAATCAACACTATAACATACTTACATACGTACATCATTTCGAATATAAAGCTGTAAACCCATGGTTTCTTTCAAAATGTTTACTTAGTATGCATAATAGCCCCAAATCAGTTGAAAATCAGTAAAAGAGGGTTCTAGAAACTCACCTTGAAGCAGGTCTTCATGCTAGTCACTTCTACTACCAGATTAAACTCCAAGTTCTTGAGAACAACTCTAAATCATGAAGAATCTCGGTCAAGAGTTGTGAATTTGGTTTAAACCGAACAAACATCAAGAAGACTTACCTTTTACAGCTTCTTCTTCCTCTTTCTCTCTCTAGAACCGGGCTCTCTCTCTTCTTCTTCCTCCGAGAGCAAAAGCAGCTTTTTGCTTTGATATGGGCGACCATGCCCCTCAAATCCTTAAAATAATAAGGTTTTGTACTTTGTACATCTCCCCTCCACTTGTGCACAATTCTATTCTTTCCATTTACTTTCCTTTTCCTTCCATTTAAATAAAATTTCGGGGTGTTACAAAACACGAGTGGTTCTGAGGGGATTTTGGGCTCATCGGCGCTGCGCTTGAGTTATGCCGGCCAGTGGCCGGAAAATCAATTCAAAAGGGGAAAAGAGGGAGCAGTTTTGATTATTTATAGATTAGGTCCCTGTAGTTTTGTTTCTCTATTATTTTATGCACAATACTCCCATTTAAAGTTTTAAAATTAACATACCCACCCCTTGGACTTAAATAACTCTAAGTCTATATAATTTAACTTTCTAACTTGTAAAACTTATTATTATTAATATCCTTATTATTATTATTATTATCATTATTATTATTTGTAAGGATTCCTGAAGTCTGATGCAACCCAAAACTGCCTAAGTGTTTCAGCAACATGCACTAAGTACTGAAGTGAAGAATGCTTCGGAAGAATTACACAAAGCATTAGAAAATACTCTAAGTGTAATTTCTTCCGAAGCCAAGACCAATATCTTCCGAAGCCTAACATGAAGTCTTCCGAAGCTTGAAGAGACAAAGTCTTCCGAAGCTTCAACCTATGAAGACAGATTTCTTCCGAAGACTTTTAGTACACATGCTTTATCTGATGTACTGTTCCATAAAGCACCTTTTCCGCTGCGTCTCTGATAGTCACCAACTTACAAGAGTTGGTGAAAAGGTCCATGCTTTTGGTAACTGTACATTGAGGTCTTGTGTCTGAGACTTTCTACTTTATGTACTTTATCCTTTTTGTAATGTATAAGGATGTGAGCTATGGCATGTCATAGTCACAAGGTCAAAAGGCAGATATGCCTTTTGATCCTACAATTGATTTTGTTAGTGTCTAGTCAATTGTATCCAGCTGGCTTTCATAGTATAGCCGGCTGTAGGTTGTAGTATAAGTATTCCAAGTTCTTGTATCTTTCCATATGCTTTGTAACACTTGTAAAAGAACTTGAGAAAGCAAAATACTGCTCCCTTGAAAACTATACTTTCTTGTTCTGTCTTTTGCTTTACTTGTGTTCTCTGCATCACCTTTGGTTACCCAGTTCACTGTTGATTAAGATTTAGTTAATCTCCTCATTGTGTTGTTGTGTTGTAATTGTGTTCAAGCCCTGAACGATCCTGCATTATTATTGTTTATTATATAATAATAATCATTATAATCTTACAGGATTAAAAGACAATGAAAGCAATATGCATAAGCAACCCACAAGTTTCATGTATAGCAATAAAGGCCCTTACAAGAATTAACAAAGCTAACTTTAAATTAACTCAAAATTACAAGATGTTACAGTCTCCCCAACTTAAAAGAATTTCGTCCCGAAATTAAGAATGAACTAAGCGAACAAATGCGAGTATCTCTCCTTCATATGGCCCTCATGCTCCCAAGTGAACTCGGCTCCACACTTATTCTCCCAACGAACCTTGACAATTGGAGTAGTTATGGTTCTAGTTTTCTTCATGATGTGATCCATAATTTTAACAGGTTTCTCAACAAAGTGCAATGACTCGTCGATTTGAATGTCTTCCGGTGGAACATGCAGACTCTCATCAGCCAAACACTTTCTCAAATTTGAGACATGGAACACAGGATGTACTCCACCAATGTCGGAAGGTAGTTCTAGTCTATAAGCCACTTTCCCAATCTTTTTCAGGATTTTGAAAGGTCCTACAAATCTTGGAGCTAATTTACCCTTTTTCCCAAAGCGAACAACACCTTTCCATGGTGAAACCTAAAGGAGAACCATGTCACCAACTTGAAACTCCAACGGCTTATGACGCTTATAGGCATAACTCTTTTGTCGACTTCTTGCCACTTCAAGGTTCTTGCGGATCGTAGAGACTTTATTGGTCGTTTCTTGTATAAGTTCAGGACCAGTGATGAAGTTTTCACCAATGTCGGCCCAACAGATCGGTGATCGGCATTTACAACCATAGAGTGCTTAGAATGGTGCCATATTGATATTCGAGTGATAACTATTGTTATACAAAAAATTCGCTAGCGGTAAATGCGTATCCCAATCACCACCAAAGTCAAGGACACATAGTCATAGCACATCCTCGAGGGTTTTAATTTTCGTTCGGTTTGAACATCAGTTTGAGGATGGTAAGCCGTACTTAAATCCAATTGAGTACCCCAAGAGTTCTTGCATAGACGACCAAAAGTGTGAAAAGAAACGAGCGTCTCGATCGGATATGATGTGCAACGGCATACCATGACGACTCACAATTTCGTCAATGTAGATGCAAGCCAGTCTTAAAACTTTGTATGTGTCTCGTATTGGTATGAAATGTGCCGTTTTGGTCAAACGGTCAACAATCACCCATATACTATCATGACCACGAGGTGTACGAGGTAACTTGGTTATGAAATCCATGGATATATGTTCCCACTTCCACATAGGGATTTCAGGTTGTTCAAGTAACCACTTGGTCATTGATGCTCGGCTTTGACTTTTGCACACGTGAGACACTGGAAAACATAAGACGTGATATCTTCTTCATTCCAGGCCACCAATATTGACCTTGAAGGTCCATGTACATCTTATCGGAGCCAGGATGAATGGAGTATCGAGCTTGATGAGCTTCGTTCATGATGAAGTGTTGAAGGTTATCACAATTTGGGATCCAAAGTCGATTCAAGAAGTACCACATGCCGTTTGGTTTTGTCTCTAGTTGGTACCGAACGTTAGACGGCAAATCTTCATCTTTCCCTTTGTCGGTTAATACTGCTTGTTGAGCCTCACGATTGTATAATTCGAGATCACTTTCAATCCTTATGTTTTGAACCATGATAGTAGCCTCGTTAACATCCACATGTATCTCGGTCTCAAATTCCCCTAACGTATCAAACCATTGTCTTCAGTCTCGAACTTCTTGTAGTGAGACAGTCTTGTTATGAACCTTTCGACTCAGCGCGTCGACTACAACGTTCGCCTTTCCAGGGTGGTAGCGAATGTCGCAGTCGTAGTCGCTAATCAACTCAATCCAACGTCTTTGCCTCATGTTGAGATCCTTTTGGTTGAACACGTGTTGGAGACTCTTATGATCGGTGTAGACTATGCATTGCATCCTATAAAGATGGTGTCGCCAAATCTTCAATGCGAAAACCACGGCGCCAAGTTCAAGATCATGAGTTGTGTAGTACATTTCATGAACCTTCAATTGCCTCGACGCATATGCTATGACTTTGCCTCGTTGCATGAGAACACAACCAAGACCTTGATTAGAGACATCGCAATACACGGTAAGTCATCGTTCCTATCAGGAAGTGTGAGAATAGAAGCGTTACACAACTTGTGTTTCAAAGTCTCGAAAGCCTCTTCTTGCTCAGTTCCCCGTTCGAAGAGTCGATTCTTTTAGGTTAGCGTCGTAATGGTTTAGCATTCTTCGAGAAATTCGCTATGAACCTACGGTAAAATATCTCGCTAAGCCCAGAAAAGAACAAACCTCGGTTGGTGTTGTAGGAACACACCAATTCTTCACGGCGGATCAACGTGAATTCCTTGGCTATTCACCACATGCCCTAAGAATTGAACCTCTTCTAACCATAATTCACACTTGGAAAACTTGGCGTATAATTGCTCCTTCTTCAAAAGTCCAAGAACTTGTCGCAAGTGCGGCTCGTGATCGATTTTCGTCTTGGAATAAATAAGAATGTCATCAATAACACGATCACAAACTTATCCAAATACGGTTTACATACTCGATTCATGAGATCCATGAACACGGCAGGTACATTGGTCAAGCCAAAAGGCATAACCATGAACTCGTAATATCCATATCGAGTACGAAAGGCGGTCTTTGGAATGTTATCATCGTGAACATGCAATTGATGATACCCAGAACGTAGATCGATCTTTGAGAATTGGGTTACTCCTTGAAGTTGATCGAAGAGATCATCGATTCGAGGAAGAGGGTATCAGTTTTTGATGGTAAGCTTGTTGAGTTCCCGGTAGTCGATGCACATACAGAATGAACCATCTTTCTTCTTCACAAACATAGGTGTACCCCATGGTGAAGAGCTAGGACGAATGAACCCCTTATCGGTCAACTCTTGCAGTTGACTAGCTAGTTCTTGCATTTCAGACGGTGCAAGATGATAAGGTGATTTACCCATTGGGTTTGCACCAGGGATTAAGTCAATCTTGAACTCAACTTCTCGCATGGGAGGTAGTCCCTTGAGATCCTCGTTAAATTCCCGCACAACAGGAATGTCTTTCAATTCCTTACCCTTGACTTTCGTGTTAACTACATACGCCATGAAAGCAAGGTAGTTTTTACTTAAGCACTTTCGGGCCTTGACACAAGACATAAGTTTGAGTCCTTGGATGATTTCTCCCCAAGACTTTCAAAGTATCACCAGTCAGTAAAGGAATTCGGATGCACTTCTCGAAGCATAGAATTTCTGCACGATGTTTGGCTAACCAATCCATGCCAATGATAACATCAAAGTTTCCCAGTTGCATTGGAATAAGGTCGATGAAGAACTCGTGTTTATTAAGGCTCAAGTTACAATCGCATATTATGACGTCAACAACGATAGATTTTCCATCGGCGACTTCGACCATGAAAGATCTTTCCAGATTAACACGTGATTAGAAAGTATAGGCTCGAATTCCAAGGACACGAAACTCCTATCTGCACCGAATCAAACAATACAGATGCATAGTGACTATTTACAAGATACATACCTGTTTGGTAATAACCTATTATTGGTATGATGAACACAGATAGGAATTTTTATAAGACAAGAATGATTTAAAAGAAGTTCAACAACGTACCATTCACCATGTCGTTGTTGGCTTGGGCTTGATTGGCGTTGATTTTAAAAGCCCTTCCACGATCCGGTGGTACAGTTCCTGCATTGCGAGGACATTGCGGACGAATATGACCAAGCTCGCCACAGTTATAACAGGTTCGGTCGGTAAGCATTGCAGTGTTGTTTGGTGCACGAAGACAAGTAGCCACCAATGACCATACTCCCACACAACGAGCAGACTCGGCATGGAATGTTTCTCGCATGGAATGTTGCTCGGATGGTGGTATTTGCATGTGTTACACATAGGATATGGACCAGCATAAGCTCTAGCCATGGGAGCTTGATTTGCAATCAACATTTGTCTTTTAGGAGCATTTGGGGCGGTCACATCGTAGTTGCGTGTCGGGGTGAACTTATGCTTCCTGTTTTGGGAAGATGACTCAGCCCTTACCTCCTTTGTTGCCTCGGGTGTCACCTTCACAGTAGGATTGGAACCCTTTGCCGATATATGCCAGCTCTAATGAGATTCTCGGTGAGTTATGCTGTGATAGTGATTGCCTCCTCCAAAGTTGTGGGCATACTACCCACCACTTCATCTTGAATTTGAGGTGGCACCCCCTTGATAAATTTCTTAATGTTACAGGGCACGATGTCCACCATGTGTGGTAGGAGCATACTCAACTCATGATGTCGGGTGGAATAAGCCAAGTAATTTCCACCTCAGATGTGATCCTTTTAATTTGTGATTCACAGAGTTCATCTAGTTATATAGTCCGACATTCGACGCAAAGAAGATAACGAAAAACCAGAAAACAACTTGAATTAAAGCAAAATAAGACATATTTTTTATGTTTTTGGTTTGAGGTGGATTGAAACCTTTTAGAAATCATCTAACAGATTTTTCCTCCTGAGCAGAACAGCTTCAATTTAATTTTATCATATCTGGAGAGATTCATATAGAATCATACAGTTATATCATAATCATTTGTGACCCTTTTATATGTACTTTGATACTAGATTCTCAGTTGTCTGAGAGTCAATAGCACTTTAAGGAACTCATACTAGAGCTATAAGATGCACACAATGATTTGACCATCGAGAGTTGCAGCCACGATGATTGTCAGTATATTTGTCCACTTAAATCCATACATAGATTTTTGACTCACATTGGTGATAAGGTAGGTTATATTATTTCAACTAAAGCAATAATGGATTCACCCGGAGAAACGAATCGGAAGGACTAGTCTTGTCCTTCATCACCTTGAGCTACCAAAGCCTTAAACTCTTGACTTGAAGATGAAGCTGCAAATTTGTCCTTGTCTTGTCCGTTGAATGCAGGAAAAGGATTTCCATTACCAGTCTTCTTTGGCTTTACGCACTCACGTTTGAAGTGCCCCTTTTCACCACAGTTGAAGCACATGACTTTGGTTTTGTCGAATCCAAATGTCGTATCTTTTGTTACAACCAAATTTTGCCCCGTCTTTTTCACAAACTTCTTGGCTCTTCTAACAGCACTAGCCAAGGCCCACATAATATCCATGCGTTCTAGCTCAGTTTCATCAACTTGCTCGTAGTCCTCATCAGCAAGATGACAGTTTCCAAATCTTACCAGCAACTAATCCATCACAAGATTAAACAATAGCAACTAGAAGGTCCACATGCTCTTTAGCAACTTCGACGGTGACATTTTCGAGATTCTCGGTCTTCAACCTGGTAGTATTTGCCTAAGAAACTACGTATTGGGTTCCAAATGACCTAGATGTTACTGTTCCTAATGCACTGCTTTGGGAAGGAGCAGAAGAGGTATACACAACGTCGTTTGTAGCGGTGCACCTGAAGTAGTCGGAGTTGGAACATAATTGTATAATACAGGATTCTGAACATAAGATCCTTTCTTAGACTTGTATTTCATACGTAGTTCTTCCTCCATAACTTCAAAATAAAATCATTTATGTCTAAAGTAGCAAGAGTATCTTTCTGTCTCAAATTAGGCACAAATGGATCCCATTTGTCTGGCAGACCATCAGCAAAACTAGAGACTTTATCTTCCATGGATGTGGTCACGCCATGAGTGTGCAACTCACTCCTCAAATGATAGAATCGATCAATGATATCATCCAAGCTCTCATAGTGTCACTTGTCTTGAAGGTGAAGTTTACAAACCATTACTTCATGATGCCTTTTTTGTTCTCTTTGTTTCTATAGATCCTTCATACATAAGCTTCAGTGCATCCTAGAGTTCTTTTATAGTCTTGCACTTCCTGAAGCCTTTGTAGATAGAGTTAGGAATAACAGTTTGAAGAGCATTTATAGCTTTCTGATCAATATCAGCTTTCTTGTAGTTTTATTTAGAATAGTCAGCCACTTCCCTTGGTATCATCCCACCTCCAGCAGTTGCTGAAGTAGTACTTGAGATATGAGGTCCTGAGACTATAGATTTTCACATACTGCTGTCTTGAGACTTGATGAAGCCTTCCATCCTCATACACCAAGTATCAAAGTTATAAGGAGTTATCAGTGGAGATGTAGTCAAGGTACTAGTTTCCATATCACCTTTAGTAAGAGTTGCCATTTGAGCAAGTCAGTGTGTTGTGAATTGAAGAGTTATTCAAGATTGTGAGATCTTGAAATCAAGAGCCTAAGAAGCTCTAATACTAATTGCAGGACATATTATGGTTTTTTCAATAACAGTCTCACAATTGGAACACATTTACTAGATCAAAAAGGGTAACCAGACAAAATAACAATGAATAGAAGATAAGAACACTCAGAACACAAAGATTGGTTTTTCAATGATTATGTATATTGCTTTCAAGTCTTTTACAATTGTTACAAGGCTTAGTCCAAAGACTGGTTAAACAATGAATAAAAGATAAGAACACTCAGAACACGAAGATGAGTTATGAACAACCATATCAATGATTGGGTTTCATATTGATGTTTGACTAAATTGAATGTTAAGGATCCATAAGTGTTATGTAACTATTTGCTCATCTCTAGATTATTTTATGTTTACTTTTTTAAGAAACATTAGAAAAACAATTAAATTTAAACACTTACGGTGGAACTCACTCAGTGATACTAATATTACTATGTATGATAAATTGATTGTAAGTTTATGTTAAAATAGTGATTAAAAGTTAACTAAAACAATAATAACATAATGTGATACTAAGATATATTGTTTATGACAAATAATGTTTAACATATATTAACAGTTATTACTAAAATTCACAGGAATAATATATATATATAATATATATATATATATATATATATATATATATATATATATATATATTGCAGGACCGGTGAAGGGTGGTCACTTACAACACAACAACACAAAGAGGAGAGTAACTTAACTTAATCAAACAGTAAGACTGGATTAACCACAATAAATGATACAAAGAACACAAGTAAGTATGAGACAGAACAAGAGAACAAGATACACAAGGAGATGGTTTTCAAGATTGTAGTATATTGCTTTCTCAAGTTCTATTACAAGTGTTACAAAGCATAAAGGAAAGTTACAAGTACTTGAGATACATATACTACATCCTACAACCGGCCATACTTTGAAGGTCAGCTGGATACAATTGACTAGACACAAAACAAAATCAATTGTAGAGTCAAAAGGCAGATTGCCTTTTGACTTGTGACTATGACATGTCATAGCTTACATTCTAATATATTACAAAAGGATAAAATACATGAAGTAGAAAGTTACAGACTCAAGACCTCAATGTACAGTTACCAAAAGCATGGACCTTTTCACCAACTCATGTAAGTTGGTGACTTAACAAAGTTGCAGCGGAAATGAGTCCAGCTTTATGGAAAAGTACATCAGATAAAACATGTGTGTTAAAAGTCTTCGGAAGAAATCTGTCTTCAAGTGTTGGCTTTGCAAGACTTTGTCTCTGAAGCTTCGGAAGACTTCATCTTAAACTTCGGAAGATATTGGTCTTGGCTTCGGAAGATTTCACACTTAGAATATTTCTCTTGCATGTGTGAAGCTTCCGAAACATTCTTCTTCAATGTACTTGTGCAACATTACATATATATATATATAATTCGTTTTCTTTTATCTTTAGGCATTCTTTACTAAATTACTGATTATTATATAAAGATTCAATTCACATCATATAAGTACGCATGTATCATTTTATAATTTACATTACTAATATTGAAAAGTTACATTTTGACTTCGTCAATTTAGGTATATATGCATTTATAATTCCTATATGTTTGAAAATTTTTAATACATGTACACTATTTTGTTTGTTTATATTTTTCTCTTCTAACTTTTAAAGATTGATGTTTCATAAAAATTTCAATACATAGTTACAATATACATTTTAATTTGTCTTTTGGTGTAAAATTTATTCAAAACGAAATTGCACATCCAATTGTACAAGTCATCGACTCACAAATATATAATCCATCAAAGCTAGTTTAAGGTGTTAATTTTTGTACAATGTTATTTCTTTTTTCCTCCAACTTTTACATATATGATTTTTTATAAAATCAAAATTTACATACTTATTTTTATCATTTAATTGTTTGGTTTTATTTTGTTGCGTCATATTTTTTTGTAAAAGCAATTATATATTTCACTCTATAAACTTATAAAATATATATTTCCGCAAAACATAATTAAAAACACATTGTATTCTATACATTGAAATTTATGATTTGGAGAAATATACATTTTTTTTAATGAAGAGGGGATATATGTAATTCTTTTTTATTCTTAAAATAGTTTAAACTTTACATTTTTCATGGTTTTACGAATGGTTAAAGAATCACTAACGAAATATTCAGCCACCGGATCATCTTCATTATTATAATACAAAACTTAAGATTATTCTTAAAGGAATCTGTAACAATCTGAAATTTTATTGTTTATCACATGTTGAACTTGAATAAAAAAACCTTCTGTTTTAATAAAGTATTAGAATATTTTGAGGGGATATATGTAATCTTTTTTGTTTAGATAGTGTTTTATTCTAGTAAACCAAATTTGATTTATTCTTAATTATAAAATATCTATACTTGGACTTGGCGTATAAATACGAGATACAAGTGTTATTATGCGACTGAGCCTCAAATCACGGGTCCAAGTTAAGACTCCTGTTGAAGACCAAATGCCGCGATTACCTAATCCAACACAAACACACACAAACCCACCCACCAGAGACTGACACAAGGGCACTGGGGTTTCCATCTTCACAATCTCTTCTATGTGAATTGTGAAACCCACACTTGGATCTTGGCTGTAGTGGCTTTCTCGATCTTCTTTTGTGTGTGATTCATTACAACACCCATCTCAAATGTTTCAATCTTTTGCCCTCACTGTGTCCTAAGAATGTCTGCTTCATTGACAGCATTCACGCGTTCCCGAATTGGAGCTTCAAACACGGTAATTCTTCTATTTCTGTATGGAGTTCCTTATTAAAGACTATAACATATATCCCTTTGGAAGGAATGAATCAATTACTTGAATTAAGGGTTTAATTTAACGTCCCAAGCTCAGATTGAGTCAATTTTATGGAATATAATATTTGCTTGTTTTAATCTGTAATTAGATTGCTTTTCATTCATAATTTTGACTCGTTTTGTAATTTGCAGGTTTTCAAGAGCGGTCCACTGCTCATATCTTCAAAAGGTGCGTACAAGTTTTCCTATGGCTGTGTATAGACTTAAAGAAAACTAAAATATGTAATATTGTTAATATAGCCAATACATATTTTATAGATTATAGCTACCAAATTAAGCCAGGACATAGTACATACAAGAATAGACAAAATTATCTATTAGCTATGCCCCTCGTTGGCAATGATCCTTAGACCAAATGGTTGAGGTGAAGTGCCCAAGATTTCATTAGGATGGGGAGGGTTTGAGTTCAAGTCCCATTTGTGATAATAAAAAGCGTTCCAAGCAAGAGGTTTTCTCACCCAAGGTGGGTTTCCTCCTAAAGGTGGTTTTGGGTTCGGGACTCGATGGAGCCAAACTGATGTACGAGCTTCTCCATTGGGATGTGCCAACCTAGAGCTTTAAGGTACCCTACTCGAGTAATGGAGATGATCAGGTGGGCCCGTTACGTATTAGCGATCCAAATAATTGTTAAAAAAGCTATTCCCCTCATTGAAACTCATTGCTTTATATTTGAGTCATTGGTATCCCTTCTACTAGCCCTATGATACATGTAGGATTGACCCAAATAAACCTGGCAAGGAAACAATCCATCAGATTGGACAAGAGTCAGAGGACTAAACTAGACATAAGAGAAGAGTAACTACATGGCTTAAGAATTAATTCCGTAGGACTAGTCAAACCCGTGTTTAGCTAGTTCTTATCCTATCACCCACGTTTTACACTTTGCATGCATGTTTTCCATATTCCTTGCTTAGGATGTTCTTGCTTTCTTGTTTGTTTCCTATTTATTGCTTTTGACAACAATGAATAAAGAAGAGAAAATTGGCACCAAATTTACACTTACATTCTTAGTTTGTTTGGAGACCGCTGGTCTTGATTTTGGATATCTCATTTGGTGCTTTCATTAGTCTTCTCCCATGACTCGATTGGTCTTATAGCAATCACGAAGATCCGTATTACCGGTTTGAAAACAAAAGTTATGTTGAGTAGTGACAAGGGTAGCGGTGATCTTGTGCATGGTGGACAACAAGCAAGTCAAAGTGGGCGGCAATGGTTTCTTCGTGGATGGGTACTCAGTCGATTTTGTCGATCAAGGCCATGACGTCTTTGTTAGAAAGTAAAATACGGGGTGGCAACATAGTTGGTGGAGGCATGATGATCGATAATGAGAGCATAAACTAATAGAGCCAAATTCGAGATTGGCGGTCTCTTTTGAAAATTAGAAAATGTAAATGAAATAATTGTAAATGTAAAACAAACTTTCCTTCAATTTTCTTATTCTTTTCTTAAACTCATATGGTTCTTATATACAATATGAAAATGAAACCAACTACTTTAAAGTTTAAACATAAGGATGAAATGTGCCCATGCTACTAGAAATAAAATATGGAACGACTTTAACTATTACTAAGTGGGTAATACATGCATCTATTGCATTCCTAGTGATGGTGGACATGGTTTAGGGTGTTATCACCCTACGCATGTATTATGGTCTTACTAGTTTGATTATTAGAAGTAAAGTCATGGTTACCGTAGTATGAGATTCTTAGACTATTTTAGTCATTAAGAATGACGAAGTCTTTCGAGTCTATCATAGAAAAGACATACCGAAACACTTTTAACTAAGTTGGACGACTATTAACAAACATTATATTGCCAAACTGACTGTTTATGGTTTATGCTTAAAAGAGAAGTGCCCACTGGTATCTATAAACTCTCCAGGGATTGCTAATGTTGGTTTGCCGTGAGATGTATGGTAGACGTGGATGATGCTTGTAGGATATTTTTTCTCTTTAAGTAATGGCTCTTGGTCTTTGAATAAAACAATTAAAAGTCAACCATATCTTTTTATCACTTAAAAACTCTTAGCTAGAACTTGTGTGTGATCTTGCTTCTGTCATATCTTTTGTTCTAAATACAAATGCTTCAACTTGATGCAATGTTTTAAAATCGCTAGGCGCTAGTTGGGTGGCGAGGTAGGGACTAGGGATTAATCGGATTGGAACTTTTATGTATAATTTTTAGTTTTATATATAAATACACACATTTTAATATTTAATTATAGAAAAATGTTCAGTTTTATATATAAATACACATATTTGGCTGGAATTTTCAAGTTTAAGCTGGATTTTCTGAGTTTTGGCTGGATTTTTTGAAAGTCACCGGAAGGTAGTTGGAACCCTACTGGATTTTCGCCGGAATCGCAGATTTTCGGCCGATTAAGACCGCCTAGGTCCGATTTTGACCACCGTTGACCGCCCAACGATTAATTGGCCGATTAGCATAAATCTACTAGGTGTCCTGCCGATTTCTGATTAATCATCGATTAATCGGCGATGAATGCCGATTTTTGCAACATTGACTTGATGTACATTCAGGTTCAGTCGTTGGGAATTAAGAAAATTCCTCATGACCAAATTCTTAATAATAGTAGGACCTCATTGATGCATGAAATATAAAAATGTGATTCCATATAGGGTATACGAAACTACATACTCAAGGTGTGTAGTGAACTTGTTATAAATTATGCATGAAAGTTTGTGTTCGGCCCATAATACTTTATTATGTTTTATGTAGCAATACTTGTGAACTCTTTCTAGTGGACTCCTAATTTAGCACTATGCCCAAATTCTCAATGGCCTAGTTGCCTAATCTTGTATGGATAGTACTTGGAAGCCAACACTCCTTGATTGTAAGAAAAGGGATCTCGGGGTGCATCTATGTATGTACTCCTTGTAAAGATACTTATAAAGCAAACAAAGAGAGGGATATAATTGCGAATTAAGGTTCTAGAAGCTAAAATATAATCTAAATTTGGGGGTGAACATGTATAGCATAGAAACATAAGTAATAAACATCATAGTGCTTTCATGTCCTAAGATATACCATATAGAAACTTGAAATGTATAAAGTACATTATAACTACTTAAGCTCACATATGCTCATAATATTCTTATATTTGTTTATGCTTATTAAAATAAGCTTCCAAATGGTTTCAACTATCAATGAGCATTAGCCTGTTGCATGATACCATCATTAATCCTTCCTATTTGCTTGCAATGCTATGCCTATCAAAGTGGGCGAACGCTTCTGTAAACTTAGACATGTTACGCTGTTCGACTGAACTCGTTGGCTCCACGTCCACCGAAAGCAGGGTTTAGGGTTAAGGATGATAGGTTTCTTATACCCATTTGTCTGGTTGATAAAATCGTTACTAAAAGGGTTAAAAAAACTGTCAAATGGCTTTACATGGATACAATTGTTACATCAACTGCTGTATCCAGTTGCAGTATGAATGCCTAATGTAGTTACCAACTTTTGTTCGTCTGGTACCACGTTCTTCCTCTTTAGAAAATTCAATTCTTTACTTGACTACTCAGAGACGAGCATGCGTAAAGATGAATGAGTTAATTGTCTTTTAGTTCTCTTCTGTACACTACGTACTTTATGTTCATTTTGATCCATTTAATGTATTCTTTCTACTTTTATGGAATCTAAGTTTCATGACCGTGTATATGTACAATTGTTTCTTAAAATAAGCTAACAATTTTGATTATGCACTAATTCTTTGCTTCAGGGTTAGGATGGAAGTCATGGAAGAAACGCTGGTTTATTCTCACTCGCACTTCTCTCGTTTTCTTCAAAAATGATCCAGTTAGTATTTGGGAAATGTTGATGTTTTTTTCCTCTCATTATTGCTTCTTTTCTGTTTTTCAATCTGTTTCTGTCTTTGAACCTGTTGCATATGTAATTTAGTTCAAAGATACAACTAAACAACAATCCCATTTAGTTTAGTCTAAACTGCCGTATGAGTGCTGAGAATAAATTAGGTAGCTAAATAATCATATTCAATTCATCTATATTGCATCTAATTATATTATAGGCATGTCCTTAACCATGAATGCAAGGAAATTTATTTTCATGATCATGTCCCTGCATTTCTTGTTAAGAAATTGATACCGAATAACAATCACGAATAAATAAGTGATCCTAAAAGTGCACAAGAACATTAACAAGACATAGTAAATTTATAGGAAAAATAAAGTACACACATGACTTACACTGTGTAAGTTACACGGTTCAGCCAATCAGCACGATCAACCTTGTGCAGGGCTGCACTAGCAAGTCTGTCATGTTGAGCTTGTTAGGGTTACATTTATGTAGGACATATATTCATAGCGACCAAATTAGGTTGAATTCTCATACGAGCCAAGTTCCTCCTTGACAATTGGAGACCATGCGGTGACAATCAGTCTTCATTACTCACATGACACCTCCCTGTCTTCAGTAAAGCTTTAAACCTTTGATTATCTGGGATTCTTCTTTTTTATTTATTATGTAAAGATTCTCATGTCCAATTTACTTATGAATTTTATAATCTTGAGAATGCAGTCTGTTGGGTTTAATCACTTTGTTTTTTGTTTAGAGTGCACTTCCTCAGAGGGGAAGTGAAGTAAATCTGACATTGGGAGGAATTGACTTGAACAATTCAGGAAGGTAATGGTGGTTCTTGGGTGTGTATGAGTGTATTTATTGAGGAATTGCTTAGTTAATATATGGTTTATGGGAATTTTTATTTGCAGTGTTGTTGTTAGAGAGGACAAAAAGCTGTTAACTGTTTTGTTTCTGATGGACGCGAAGGCCGGGCATTTACTCTCAAGGTTTTACATCCAAAGCATATTTCTATGCATAAAACCTCCTAAATCTTCTAGCTAAGAAAATTAGTCTATGATAAAAGTAATATGATTTTGGGTCAAGCTGAGTCATTTTGACACGTACCAAAATTACTTGTTTTGATTTGTTACCAAGTATACTGATCTGCTCTTTTTTATCTCCTATTTGTTTGGGAAGTTCACCCAAGTATATATGATTTCGGGTCAAGCTGAGTCATTAGGATGGATGTGCGTTAGAATTTGGGTGTCCTTAAAATTTAGGTTATTGGCCCATGTTATTTTTTTTCTTATATAATTTCAGGCAGAGACATCAGAGGATTTGTATGAGTGGAAGACGGCCCTTGAACATGCTCTTGCACAAGCTCCAAGTGCCGCCCTTGTTATGGGACAAAATGGAATCTTCCGGAATGATACTACTGATTCAACTGACGGTTCCTTTAATCAATGTTTGTGAACTTTTATTTCTTGAAACTTATTTTCTTTTGGCTTCATGGGCCTGCTTTAAAACCTTGTTTCAATGTGGTCACTAAACTTAGTCTCTTCATCCAATTAAAGTCATAGGTTCAATAAATTTTGAAACCCAACCAATCTTAAATAAGTATGAAAGTTAATAACTTTTTTTCTTCTTTTCAGGGAGGGATAAACGCCCCATTAAATCTTTAGTTGTTGGAAGACCAATATTATTAGCATTGGAAGACATAGATGGAGGCCCATCTTTCCTCGAGAAAGCTCTTAGATTTCTTGAGCAACATGGTATTTTTTTTTCACGAATAATATTAGGATGTGATGTATTCATATGAAGAATATATGGATGATAAGCAAATTTGGTTCTTTTATTGAGCTGACCTGTACTCTGACCTCCCACCCTATATTTTTTGTTCCAGGAAGCAAAGTAGAAGGAATCTTGAGACAATCTGCAGATGTGGAGGAGGTAGATCGCAGAATTCAAGAATATGAAACAGGTGTCATTTCTTTTATTAATATTGTTGCCTACTGTACATGTGTTTAAATAGTAAAGCTTACTTTCCTTTGTTGTAGGCAAGAATAAATTCAGTTCAGATGAGGATGCACATGTTGTTGGCGATTGTGTTAAGGTACATACTTGATTTAATTTAAGCTACTTCTGGCAGAAGATTTATTACTTCAGATTATGTTATACCTATTGAAAGGGGAAAACTCCTTAAAATGGAAGAAAACCATAGTAGGCTTCAATGGTAATATTATAATCCTGTTCTAATTATGGATCAACAAAAAAAAAAAAACTCTTTCATTGCAGCATGTCCTTAGAGAGCTTCCCTCTTCACCGGTTCCTGCATCCTGTTGTACTGCTTTATTGAGCTTATAGTGAGTTCACCTCCCTTTTATCCAATTCCAAACATCAAATCATCAATTATACTTGGGGACATATATGTCGTTTATCCTTCATGATTAATGGGTTATCTCATAGTTGTTTTTACATCATTAATTACTTTTCTCGATGTTCTTATGTAGTTTAATGTTGATTAAATTCATTTCTATGAATTATGTTTATTATCATCTTTAATCTTCCATTTTCTGCTTCATGTTCCATTTTTTTGTTGAACATTTAGGGGAAACTTTTTTTGTATGAATTTGCATGAATTCCAAATTTCCTTTGGCCATTGTATCTGGGTATTGAGAGTGTGAATTTTTAGTGAGCTTATTGTATTATAAATGTGTACTGATAATGATTGCATGATTCAGAAATTGATCGGAAGGAAGCTCGAGTAAATGCCATGCGTGCTGCAATCTTTGAAACATTTCCAGAACCAAATAGGCGATTGTTACAGAGGTGATTTCTCTCTCTTTCCTCTGTTTCAAGTGGATCAAATTAAACAAAATCGCTAATAGAGGAATGGGTGTATGGTTTGAACATTTCAAAATCACCTAAAGTCCATATTAATATGACTTTTAAAATTGTTTTATTGGAGTTTTAGATTATTGTCATAAATTGTTATGTTGTTTTTGTAATTGTACTTAATATGTTCACTGTTTATATAAAAATTGAAAGCAAGATAAAAAGGTTTTTGTGGGTCACCCCAAACCCAGCCCTCTTTCACCTATCTACCTAATTAAACCGAACCTTTTGCCACCTTAAGTTTTTCCCTGTTATTTTTAATTGTACTCTTTGTGCTTGTTTGATTACAAATCCATGTATATTGAATTGAAGTCCTTGACTTGCAGAGTCCTGAAGATGATGCACACTGTATCCTTGCATACTTCTGAAAACCGAATGACGGCATCAGCAGTTGCTGCTTGTATGGCACCATTGCTCTTACGCCCACTTCTAGCTGGCGAATGCGAGTTCGATGACGATTTGATGATAAACTTGACAATTCTGCACAACTGCTTGCTGCTGCAAATGCTGCTAATAATGCCCAAGCTATTATTACAACTCTCCTGGAGGAGTATGAGAATGTTTTTGATGTAAGTTCCTTCTATTTTATTCAATGGTGTCAATTCTAACTCACTTATCTTCAAATGGGTTGATTTCAGTTGGGAATTATATCAAACGGGTCTAATGGTCAGAATAAGAATAATAGTTAAAAAAAGGGAAACATGGCATGGGTTTAACAGGTTGATAGTTGTCCAGATTTTTTAATTCATACGGCCTTCTTGATCATTTTGTTCGAAAATTCAGGTTACAATTTTGTAATCATGATTAACATATTACACAAAAGTGGGTGGGTAAGCCCTGCTCTGGCCCATACTAATAATGACATATTCAATCCAAACCCCTGTTGTGACTGTAAGATGGTAAAAGAGTGATTCAATCTCATTGATAGAATAGGGTACATTATATAGAGTTTACAATTAAACCCTAAAAATCTAAACGGGCCCGTGGGCTCAACCTTTAATAATCATTACTAAACCCTAATAATAATATAGTCTAATACTCCCCCGCAGTCAGAGCGGTAGAGAATCGGACTCTCAGACTGGCAACATTAAAAAATAAACATAAGAACAAGAAGAATAGTCTCGATCTCAGTCACAATCTTCAGCCAAAATTCCATAATCTTGCAATCTTCATCCCAAAACCTTAATTGCAATCCACAATATTAAATGATCATGCAATCCTGCAACGGCCATCCAATGCGGCAGCGACATAGGGCGGCGCGGCAACGACCGTAGTCCTGAAGGCGGCGCGGCGGCGGACCGTAGTCAAGCAAGCGGCGAGTAAAAGAGGTGGCGTGGTAGTAGCAACATGATCATATGATCGGTATCCTAGTTGAAAAAGGTCAAATAAAGATGACACCCAACGATCGTGGTCGTGTGGTGGTGTGTCATACCGAAGGCCGGTGACCGTGCCAAGCGGCGTTCTTCGGTGCAACGGACCGTGGTCCAACAATAACAAACGAAGAAAAGAAACATAAAAGATGGGATATGGGCAGACGAGTTTTGTGGGGAAGAAAGATTTAGGTTAAATGGTTTGGATCTAAAATCGAGACGAATCTTTGTTTAGAACATAAATAATAAGATAAAAAAGCAAAGACAATGGACAGGGCGGCGGCGGTGGCAGCACACCGCCCTGTCTAGGGTTTGAACCCGGTGGCGACGACTAGGGTTTGTATGTTTTTGGGGTAGTGCAACGAGAAGAAGGTAACCGGAACCCTAAGGCTCTGATACCATGTAAGATGGTAAAAGAGTGATTCAATCTCATTGATAGAATAGGGTACATTATATAGAGTTTACAATTAAACCCTAAAAATCTAAACGGGCCCGTGGGCTCAACCCTTAATAATCATTACTAAACCCTAATAATAATATAGTCTAATAGTGACCAGTTATGCAACCCATCCAACTCACTCATCTTGCAACTTTCATATTGCTGTTTGCTACCAAGATGCTTAATTGGTGGCTCTTGTTGCTAATCATGAATTATCTTTCTTTCAGGATGATACTATGCTTAGATGTTCTATATCAGCAGATTCTCGGATATTAGTGTGAGGGAAGATTCCAACTGATGACGAAAACATGAATTTAGAAAACAACGTTTACCATGATGCAGAAAATGATGCTGATCAACAATCTGATGATCATGAACGTATATTGAGTGGAAAGTTGAGTGAAAGCAGTGATTATTCTGAAAGTGATCTGTATGGCTTTAAGGTACTTTCTTACGGTTGGGTTGAGGTGGCAAAATGGCCGGTTGGATAATGAATCAAAATGGCGTGAACCAAATAAATACTTAGCATGTCAAATATGATTACATGGTTCATATAATTTTAATTATAATTTACTTTTAGAGTTAAATGATCTATGTGGCTTGAAGTGCTAAAATACACTTCGGGTGAGTTTTGGCCTGCTTGACCATCTTTGTTTACACTAACATTTTTTTGTTACTCGTTAACCAGCTAGAGATAAAACATAACTCCAATTGATTCTTTATAAGTAAATGAGTTGAGTTGCAACCTCTACTATAGGATCATCAGGATATCATCATATCGTTGTATTTTTATTTGAGTTAATTTTGATTTCCTTCCTCAAGTTTACCCAGATTAACCTTTTGTGTACAAATTCTTATTTTTTCTTAAAACATGGCTCAAGTAAACTTTTTTTAAACCATTTGAGTCTTTTAGGCCATGACATCCATTCTGGCGTTAAATACCTGCACATGCCTCCCACCTGAACCCTTAAAAGTTTAGACGTTTACTCTATCTCCTATCTTTTATTTGTTTCTCTCTCTGTCTCTCATCTATTCTCTACCTCATCGTTGCAACAGTCCTATCGATCTCTCTCCTCCTCCAGCCACACCTGTCCATTGCTACTCACCACCAATCTCTCACAAATCTTTATCCTCAATCCACCTCAGCTGCTCCCTTCTTTGATGTGGATGTGCTCTTTGCATGATTGCCGCCTTCGATTTGCTCTATGACCCACAAATCCACTATTTCAACTGCCACCACTATGTTTCAAACCTGAGCATGTGTAGTCGGGTTTTAGTCTTCAAGGATGGTTGGTTATTGTTTTTAGGGTGGGGATGGCTGGGGCCGATGGTTTTGATGAAAATGAAGGGTGGTCAAGGTAGAGGGGGAGAGTGAGAGGACACAGAAAGGGAGTGGGGTTTTGAGAACAAATGCAAGAGGAAGAGGGTGAGGGAGTAAAGGTGCTTAATATGAATGGATGAAAATGCACTTGTTGGGTGTGGAGGGGCACATGACTAGGATTTAACAGCTAAAATGAACGGTGTTGGGCAAAAGGACTCAAATGGTTAAAAATGTTGAAACTCAAACTATGATTTAAGAAAAATACAGATCCCATACTCAAATGGTTAAACTGGGTAAACCTTTGGGATGAAAACAAAATTAACTCTTTTTTTAGACTTTCTGAATTCCTATAGTTGTAATCTGCTTATAATACATCGTATTCTCAATGTAGTAATTTATGATGCTTGGCACATAATATAGGCATATGGAGCTGATGAATCAGATGTGTTATCTCCAAAAAACAATGTTAAGTCAGCAGCAAAATCAAGTTCAGCTGCAGATTCTCAACCTCCTGAAGATTCTAACATTGAAATTAATGAGCAACATATGCAGTCAAACAGGGCAAGAGAAAATGAGATGGATCCACCTCAGTCTTTCTCTGGACATGAATCAAGCACAGAGACTCCTATTACCAAACTGACAGGATCCAATTCTAAATCTAGGCGTTCAACAATTTGGGGACGAAATAATGTAACGTCCATTTGTCTAGACAGAAGTTTATAAAAAAATTGATAAACAACATATTACCTTTGTATTTAAATGAAGCCTTCACCATGATTTTGTGGTAACTTAACAAGTTCCATACATTCTGATTGTTCTTCTCTTGCCTTTCACAGGGCAGAAAGACTCCTTCAGTGGAATCAGTTGATTTTTCTGGAGAAGAAGAGTAAGATTACTACACTTCAGTCTGTTTTTTCATTCTAGTACTTTTCATACTAACTAATAAGTTTTTATGATACCTAATCTAATTCAAAAACCATATTGATTGCTTTTGATGCTACAACAACCAATTAATTGACAACATCTATTGTAAATAAATTGTGCAATTAGCTTCCTTTTGAATCTGATTTCATGAAAAGAGTTGTGTGTTTGTAGACTTGCTATCCAAAGGCTTGAACTCACAAAAAATGACTTGAGGCAAAGAATTGCAAAGGAGGTAACACTGATGGTTGTTTTTGTGCTTATTTTACAGTGATGATAAATTTTAGTAATATTAGTAGTTTATTTATTTTATATTTATTTTAGGCCAGGGGAAATGCGATACTTCAAGCTAGCTTGGAAAGAAGGAAGCAAGCATTGCATGAACGCCGATTGGCACTTGAACAAGATGTAAGCCTTGCTTTCTCCATTTAATCTCGTATCATTTTGTATGTGTTACTTTAGGTTATAGGTGGCAATCTAACCCCAGTTATATGGAAACTACAAACTAGTAATTTCAGGTTGTATTTTTGTTGTAACATACTAATGTAGATTTTTTTATATTTTTGTTTTTTTTTGCAAAATATGAACCATTTCAATTGGGTGACAGATTTTGGTGGGTCAAAAGGTGTTCAAATTGTGTGCATATGCTTGCATACCTTAAATTCTTTTTATCTAAATGATTTTTTATTTCTTTTTGATTTTTGGCAATAGTTTTGTAATCATATATATTGTTGTTAACTCAAATAATTAACACATACAACAAACACTTCCTTTTGGGACGTGTTGACCATGTTGTTCCCTTCTAAATATTGATATACCTTGTCCTTTCCTTTTCGTGTTTGATTTCTTAATTCTTGATGTCCTACGTAATGGGAACACCCTTATCCTCTCGCTCAACTCTGGCCTCCTTGATCATAAGAGGGTGATCCACGACCTTGACCATTTTGGCTTAATCAAGTTTGTTCGCGGGTCACATGGGTCTAGAACAACGGGTCTGCAAGTTAATGGGTCATGGGTCAAAGTTATGGATCAATTCATGGGTTTAGCAGATTTTAAATCACATATTATTTGTTTTACTTCACATGTTCTATTAGAGTTTAACGGGTCAAAGTTGTGGGCTTGTTTTTCTAGGCTTTTAGGTAATTCACGTAGCAATAGGTTTGGTACCTTTTATGAAGGATCAAGTTTGTTCATTTCTTATTTAATGTAAATTTTGCAATTAATGAAAAATAGTTCAAGCAATAAACACAAATCCACATTAAATGAGTTTTGAGTGTGAGTGGTTGTGTGTGTTTTGTGGGGCTAAACCAACAATTGGTATCAAACCCTAGAGCTCATATTTTCACTGAACAATTGTTATCAAACCCTAGAGCTCATATCATGGGAAGCATGTTTGAAGATCAGAGGCAGCTTTTGTCGGAGGTGTGTATCAGGAGACAGGGACAATGTGGTGTTTCAAGTCGACTATGTTGGGGGATTATTGACCGGTGATTAGAACATCAGAGGTTCGTGGCTCTTATTGGCTATCAAGGAGGAGAGCGTCGGTCTCTGGGTTTCCACATGAATCTTTGATTTGTGGTGAAGGGAGACGAACTAGAGGCGCGGAAAAGATGAGCAGAAAGAAGTCAAAGTAGGTGGCTTTGGGTTTGGTTCGTTTAGCTTGTGATGTCTACCCTGTTATTCTAATTAGTGGAAGACGACACTTGGAATAGGTTTGATTAAAAAAGGATTGAGGTTGTCAAATAAAAAAGGAAATTAGAATGTGTTCTTCATTTGTTGGTTGCTCTTTCTCACCTAGGGAAAAAATCTTAAGGAGGCCTCGAAAACTTATGGCAGAAAAAACCAACGGGTCTAGCACGGTTGAAGCGAAACATTAGGGGGCCTAAGATATTCATTTTCCGAGTTGAAGACGGTGGAGCGGGTGGCTAGTGTCTAGTTGGTGGTTGATGTGTAGGGGTTACTTATCTCGGAAGAGTTTGACATTATAGTGAAATTAGGACGATACATGGCTTTGGGACGTGACCTAGGCGGAGGCCGTGAGGTCAAGATGATTCGAGTCGATCACGGTGAACCAAAGTTGCGATGAGCAAGTGCTGTGAACAAAGGATTAAGAGGGTGATTGTTGGGTTAATTTCTGCCAGTGAACTAGTCATAGGTGATGGATCAGTTCATGGGTTTAGTAGATTTTTATTCACTTATTTATTTGTTTAATTCACATATTTAATTAGAGTGTTGAATGAGTGAAAGTCGTGGGCTTGTTTTTCCTGTTTAGGCAGTTCACGTAGCAGTAGGTTAGGTACCTTTTCTTTAGCATCAATTTTGTTTGTTTATTATTTAATGTAAATCCTGCAATCAATGAAAAATAGTTCAAGCAGTAAACGCAAATCTACATTACATTAGTTTTGAGTGTGAGTGATTGTGTGTGTTTTGTGGGGCTGAATCAACCACCTGTTGCCGAATTCATCTAATTGGTATGATTCTTGGTTCTTGTGAACGCTAGATTGTCTCCGCTAATTGAATTTTCGTGGCATAGTTTGTCTATCTTGTAGGCATTCAATTTTTCAATTGCCCCTTGAAACAACTTGGTATCTACGTTCGAATAGTGCTAGACTGGCGCTACCAATTGCAAGTACCTATTAGAAACTGAGTCACATAGTTTTCTCATCAGTATGTTGTCCTGAGTGGTTCCAAGACTATTGTATTTCAAGGTCATCCCAATGAGTTTTTGGCAAACCCATCATGGACTCCCCGTCCTTCATTTGAAGAGCCTTGAAATTGCTCTTGAGCGTGTGTAGCCTTACCTTTTGGACCTGTTGGGATCAAATAGCTCAAACACACGAACACAATCACGAGAACAATAAAAACAATAGAACAAGACACGAGATTTATAGTGGTTCGGTTACGGTGTGTAACCTACGTCCACTTGGGGCAACTAGGGTTTTCTTTTATTGAGGTGTTAAATGTTACAAGTACAAGAGATATATTTATACTAACTAAACAATTAGGGTTAACACTCTTTGCCAAAAATAGCAAACTGGGCTTTAGGGCGGCCGTCCCTTAATCTCCTAATTCTGTCTTCAGTTAATACCGGGCCTAACCAAGATGGGTCGGAGCCTACAACTTAACAATCTCCCACTTGGGCTTCGAGACAACTTCTCTAACCCACCACTTGAATGCGTCAAACACTTCAACCTGCTTCCACCTGGATGCGTAAAATGTCTTCAACTACATTGTCTTGTACTTATAAATAAACCTGAACTGGTTTAGCTCCTCCTAGTTACCCCCACCTTCTCAACTATTCCTGAAGGCCAACTGAAGCCCTGCAAAGCTTCAGCTTATCCAGTGTGACAGACTTAGTAAACATGTCGCTGGATTCTTGTTCCCCTTGATGTTGTTCAACTGAATAATACCTTTGCTGATGAGCCCTCTGATGAAATGATATCTTATGTGAATGTGCTTCGTCTTCCCATGATTAGAGGGATTATTTGCTAGTTTAACAGCATTTTCATTATCACAGTACAACAGATACTTTGTTTGTTTTCTGCCTAACTCACCTAGAAAATTCTTCAACCAAACGAGCTCTTTACTAGCCTCAGCAGCTGCCATGTACTCAGCCTCTGTAGTAGAAAGTGCCACGCTCTTTTGGAGCCTAGACATCCAACAAATTGCAGTGTCTCCCATAGTGAACACATACCCTGTAGTACTCTTGTATCTCTTTACATCCACCCAAATCAGCATCTGAATAACCTTTGAGAATAGCATCTCTACCCGTGAAACATAATGCCATCTTTGAAGTACCCTTCAAATATCTAAGCAGCCACTTAACTGCTTCCCAGTGTTCTCTCCCCGGATTAGACATATACCTGCTGATAACTCCCACTGCGTGAGCTATGTCGGGCCTAGTGCATACCATTGCATACATGAGACTGCCCACAGCCGATGCATAAGGAACCTTCGCCATCTCGGCCTTGTCTTTCTCTGTCTTTGGAGACTGATCTTTAGAAAGCTTAATATGACTAGCCAATGGTGTACTTCGAGTGGTAGTCTTCTCATAATTCATTCTGAACTTCTCTAATATCTTCTGAATGTACTTCTCCTGAGATAAAGTTAGAGAACCGTTCTTGTGATCTCTGGTAATGCTCATACCAAGTATCTTCTTAGTTGGACCCAAATCTTTCATTTCAAACTCTGCAGACAACTGTTTCTTCAACTTGTTGATCTCTGCAATATATGAACCTGCTATCAGCATATCAACATAAAGGAGAAGAATGATATAAGAACTTTTAAACTTCTTGAGGTAGCAACAGTGATCCATCTCACATCTCCTATACCCGTTTCTGCCCATAAAGCCATCAAACTTCAAATACCACTGTCTAGGAGCCTGTTTTAAACCATATAAACTTTTCTGTAACTTGCACACCAAGTTTTCTTTTCCTTTAACCTGAAAACCCTCTGGTTGTGCCATATAAATAGTCTCATCTAGATCACCATGCAGAAACGCAGTCTTCACATCTAACTACTCCAAATGTAACTTCTCTGCTGCAACAATACTAAGCATCAATCTGATTGTAGTCATCTTAACCACAGGAGCAAATATCTCACTGTAGTCAACCCCGTGTTTCTGTTGAAACCCCTTAGCGACCAATCTTGCTTTGTATCGTTTGTTACCATTGTGGTCTTCCTTAACTCTGTAGAGCCATTTATTCTGTAGAACTCTTTTATCTGGCGGAAGCTTAGTTAAGACCCATGTATTATTCTTCATCAAAGAGTTTATCTCATCCTGCATCGCATGCTCCCACTGAAGCGAATCTTTCAACTCAACTGCTTCTGAGTAACTTTCTGGTTCACCATCCTCAGTCAAGAGAAGATAATTAACTGAAGGATTGTACCTGGTAGGCTGCTTAGAAACTTGGTGGATCTCCTGACCCAATGAGATTGGTCTGGAGTCTGTGGATGTTGTTCATCTTCAGAATCTAACTCCCACTATCAGAAGCTTCCACTGCCTCTTCATCTCCACCCATATCACCATCTTCAAACTCAGGAACTGTATCATCTTCAATTTCCGTCTCTGGTTCATTAACTGGATCTGGTTGTTTCTAAGCATCAACATCAAATTCAACTTGCTCTTTATGAACCTCTAAAGTGGTTGTGTTTCTATCTTTGTATAACTCAGCCTCATTAAAAGTAGCATGCTTACTTCTGACTAATTTTCTGTTTTCAGAGTCCCAAAGCCTGTAGCCCATACTGTCAAACCCATAACCAATGAAAGTGTACTTGGCTTTAGCATCAAGCTTGTCACCATCTTTCACTAGATCATAAGCACTGCACCCAAATACTTTCAAATGCCCAGATTTAACTGCTTCACCTTTCCACTCTTCTTCTGGTATCTTGAAGCCCAACGAAACAGATGGTCCCCGATTAATTAAATAGGCAGCAGTATTAATTGCATCTGCCCAGAACATCTTTGGAAGCCCTGAATTGATTCTCATACTTCTGGCTCTTTCATTCAATGTTCTGTTCATACGTTCAGGAGTGCTCGGGACTGTATAAATCATTTGAATACCGTTCTCTGCACAATAGTTCTGGAACTCTTTGCTGACGTATTCACCTCCGTTGTCCGACTTCAAGCATTTCACCTTCAAATAAGTTTCCAATTCAATAGCAGTTTTCCATTTCTTAAAAAAATCAAAAACTTCAAATTTATTTTTAAGAAAGTAGACCCATACCTTACGTGTTGAATCGTCTATGAAGGTGACATAATAGTAAGCACCTCCCAAAGAAGCAACTGGAGTAGGTCCGAAAACATCCGTGTGAATAAGCTCCAATTTCTGAGCTTTTGGTGGCTTTCCTGTCTTCACAAAAGACACCTTCTTTTTCCCGAATACACGGCTCACAAAATTCAGATTCGACCTTCTTTAACCCTGGAAGCTTTCCACTAGAAACGAGCATTTTCATACCTTTTCACTCATGTGACCGAGTCGTTGGTGCCACAGGTTAGATTGACTCAGGCCACTAGTCACTGCATTTACCCCATCTACAGGAACTTCAACCATGTACAATGTGCCCCTCTTTGTACCTCTGGCAATGACAAGATTTCCTTTCACGACCTTCCATTGTCCTCCACCAAACATGACATCATATCCTTCACTATCCAACTGCCCAATAGAAATTAACTTCTTTTTGAGACTTGGAATGACCTGAACATCTTTCAAGGTCCATGTGGTGCCCAATGGAGTCTTCAACACAACGTCCCCCATCCCTGTGATATCAAGAGCATGATCATTAGCTAAATGAACTTTACCAAAGTTACCTGTTCGTAGATTCCTCATCGACTTCGTGCTAGATGTAGCATGAAATGATGCTCCTGAATCCATGACCCATGACTCTATAGAGTCTTCAACACAACAGATAAGGACGTCATTTGAATTATCTTCGGCCAGATTGACTTCCCTTTTATCTTTAGGAGCAGATGGTTTAGGGCATTGGCTTCTAAAATGCCCATGTTCTTTGCAGTTCCAACACTGGATGTCTTTCCTAGGCTTTGACTGACTTCTTCTTTTAGACTTTGAACGACCCCTGCTACTACCCCTTTCTTTTCCCCTACCTCTTCCTTCAGTACTCAACAGAGAACTAGATGATTCACCAGAATTTCTCCTTCTAATGTCTTCCCCAAAAATCATATCACGGACCCCTTCAAGGTAAGCTTAGTAGTACCACATGAACTACTAACTGCAGTAACTGTCCCTGACCAACTTTCAAGCAACGAAGATAACAATAACAAAGCTAAAACTTCATCATCAAACTTGATCTCAACAGATAACAAGCGAGAAATAATGGTATTGAAATCATTGATATGAGAGGAAACTGAACCACCTTTTTTCAATCTGGTGTTAACTAACTTTCTGATTAGAAATACCTTATTAGATCCAGACGGCTTCTCGTACATATTCGATAAGGCTTTCATCAAACCATGAGTAGTAGTTTCCTTCAATGTTGAAAGCAACATTCTTTGCTAGTGAGAGTCTGATGACAGCAATTGCTTTCCTGTCCAAAGTCCTCCAGTCTTTATCTGTCATATCTGCCGGTTTATCCTTATCCAAGGCTGCCGTTAAATCCTTTTGACACAACAGATCCTCAATTTGAATCTTCCAAAACCCAAAATCATGTCCATCAAATTTATCGATCTTTGTTCTCCCGTCATCAACCATCATTCCAAACTAAGTGCTCAACAACTGAGTCAAAACCAGACAACACCAAAATCCCGAACACAGCAGTGGCTGTTTCCGGCGGCAGCAGAGCAGATTTCCGGCAGAGACGGCGCTGGAAACCTAATACGGAGGCGGCGGCGACGGCTTAACCCTAATCGGGGTTAGGCAGAGGCGGCGGCGGAGGCTGCGGCGGTGGCGGCAACTGCAGCAGTGGCGGGGTGGCGGCGGTGCCCTAGTTCGTGTGTGACTTTAACAGTAACCAAGAGCCTGAACTGGCTCTGATACCAGTTGTTAGGATCAAATAGTTCAAACACACGAACACAATCACGAGAACAATAAAAACAATAGAACAAGACACGAGATTTATGGTGGTTCGGTTACGGTGTGTAACCTACGTCCACTTGGGGCAACTAGGGTTTTCTTTTATTGAGGTGTTAAATGTTTACAAGTACAAGAGATATATTTATACTAACTAAACAATTAGGGTTAACACTCTTTGCCAAAAATAACAAACTGGGTTTTAGGGCGGCCGTCCCTTAATCTCCTAATTCTGTCTTCAGTTAATACCGGGCCCAACCAAGATGGGTCGGAGCCCACAACTTAACAGTTAGCACCCAGATATCATACCTGAAGTGACTTCCAGATTTCTTTTGCCGTCTTTTTTATCACGACCTAAAGGATATCCTACGTTATTAATTGGAAAATGTAAGCTCGAGCTATTTTGTTTTTTTTTCTCTCATCGTTGATGCCCCTGGCTGGTGACTGGTGGTTTGCTGACATCCATGATTGCCTTCATTTTTTATGGCCCATGTGGTGTAGTTCATTGTTGTTAACATCGGACACTAAGGAGGAAAGGGGCTGGTTTCTTTTGAGACACCTGAAGTCTTGCTACTGTTGACATGCTATAGAAACAGAGATACTTCGTCATGCATGAACGAACCTTGAAGGCTCTGATACTAACAACAACAACAACCATACCCAATAAATCCCATCCATAGCAAAGCTATTGGTGGGGTCTAGGAAGGGGGGATGTAGGCAATCATTACGTCTATCCCTAGGGATACAGAGAGCCTCTGATACCCATCGTTTGTAAATCAGAGAATTAACACACTTCTTTTTGGGACATTTTCTGGTGTTTATTTATTGCAATCAAAATTACAGTAGTCTAAAGAAAACTACATGAAGAAATAAACTGAAGAGATCTGAGTACATACTACTGCCTATTATGTTCAGTGAAAATAGCAACAAAAAAAAAACCTTTAAACAGACCCATGCTCTGCTCACAAGTAGGCAATTGACTCCCCACTAGCTCGTCAAATATTGTATGACTCGTTCTGATTTAATCGCAACATATATACATTAATTTTTAGAAAATACCAAACATAATTGGGAAAAGCGTCGGTGGTGTCCAAAACAACCCGATTGGTTATTACTACCATGCAAAAATTCGGTTTGACCTGAACCCATTTTGTTGTTCAGATAGTTGCATAAACTGTATTGAACAGGTGTACATATTACTTTGAATATGTTGAAATTGAATTAGTTATTGTTTCAGGCTTCTGATTGTATTCATCTATTATGACAGGTTTCAAGGTTGCAAGAACAGTTACAAGCTGAGCGAGATTTAAGATCAGCATTAGAAGTCGGGTTAAGCATGTCTTCTGGACTGGTTTCTGGATCTCGTAATATGGATCCAAAGGTTTCTTTTCTTTTTCTTTATGTTTGACTTAATGTTTCTCGAAGTTTCCTTAGATATGGCAATTGCACTAGTTTGGTTTACCAGAAACATTTTTTGCCCAAAAATATTGAATTGCTTCTATAAATAACCAGTGTGCTAGAATCTGATTACATAAATTATATTATGTCAATAACATTAAGATTTTCTAAATAGATGTAGTTGGGAGATTTTGTGAACCTTAAAATCTTATTTTGGCTTACTTTGGACCTGTTTACGCCCTTGTTGTTTTTTTTCTTTTAATTTTATCCAATTGATCAGTTAGAGCTATAGCATAATGTGAATCAACGCATTCCTAAGTAAATGCATTTAACTGCCACCTCTATGTTAACTAAAATATTTTCTAGTCGTTATTTTGATAAAATTCTTTCAAATGAAGACAAGGGCAGAGCTGGAGGAGATTGCTCTTGCTGAAGCAGATGTTGCTCGATTGAAGCAAAAAGTAGCAGAACTGCATCAACAACTTCATCAGCAACGCCAAAATCACTATGGTTCCCTGTCTGATGCTTCTGATAGACATGAACATCTCCATAACCTTAATTCTCAACCGTGAGTACTTTAGTTATTTTCTTAATATAAGTTTCATCTTAGTACAATCTTTTTGGAGGTTTTCCTATGTGCACTATAAAATCATAACCAGAGTATCAACTGTTACAAAATAAATTTTAAGAGAGCGTTTGGATGTGCTTTCGTTGTTTTAGAATTGATGCATACAATGATAAAAAAGGATATGGTTGTGAAATAGGACATACATCTAATGAGATGGGAGTAGAAGTGTCGAATTAGGTTAAAAGAAGGGTAATTAGGTAAATTCACTTTACTTTTGATAATTTCTTTTGTTGCAGCTAGTTTTATTATCCAAGGTTAATTAACGATTACTAAGTCATCAGATACAAGCTTAAAAATTGCAAAATCTCTTTCGTGTAGCATAATGTGAGGTTACATACACATCTTGTAAGTTATCACCCTGACACCAAAGTTATGTTGTAAATTCATATGAACTTTTGTCATTTGGAAAACCACGCTGGATACCTGTTGTTCTTTTGCATTTGTTCATGTTTTACTTTAATTGTCAACATATTGATGTACTGACATCTCTTAGATGTAGAAATTCACTGATACCCAACTAATGTTTTGGTGATGTATTGATTTTATTTTGCAATATTCTTCTTCTTTTACTTTTTACATATATTTTCAGCAGGATAGTTTATAATCAAGATTTTGACTCTACCATTGCTTTCATCAACCATCAACGAAAACAAAGATCAGAGGTAACTTTACTCCAAACTATGATGTTGATATGTTGAAGCGGTTGTAGTTTCAACCCATTTACCTTAATTGATTGATTTTTGCTACATTTATACCTAATGTGTGAAACAGAACTGGGTCAATAGTCCTCTGAAGTGTGCCAATAGTTATCTGAAGTGTTTTGATATGCATAAAACCTCCAAACTCTTCTTTTAAAGCCAACTTATTTGCGTGATTGTGTGTCAGCCCACCGGTTGTTTTTTCACATGTCACCTTTTTTGAACAACTAACACCTAGAACTTTCTAGAATAAAATCACCACTTGAAACTTTGTTTACATGTTACCTAATGTAACATTTTCCACTTCTAGAAAGATTTTTACCTCATTTGAACATATCATGTATCTTTCCTTGATACCTTGCAGGAAACTTCCTTGGGAGCAGAATCCAGAAATTTCAAAGGCCAAACCTTAATGAATGGTAACACAAACAAACAATCTTCGCGTAAGCAATTTCCGGACTCATCAAGCTTGAGTGATTCTAAAAGTACTGAGGCATCCACAAGTTTATCCATGGATGATTTTGGGGCCGTTGATTCTGTTGGTATGCCTTCGACATCGAGACGAGCTGAGGTTAGGCTTGATAAAATTGATGCAATGAGTTTTTTCTTTTCCTTAAAAGTTTGCATATATATATTTTTAATATGCTTAAGCACTTCATGCTCATACCCAAGGGTTGTTTGGAATGTGCTTTGAAAGTGATTATGTGATATTCAATAATCATAATCAGATAATTTGTTGTAAAAGGATGTCATATTTGGTTCGTAGTTTAAAAATCAGATGTGAGTGACTGGTTATATAAGAAATTGATAGATGCATGACCAAAAGGAAGTTATATGAAAAGGTTGAGATATTCTATAGTGAAAATAAAAGTATCTTATCTCTCTCTCTCTATATATGTATACATGTATATAGGGAAAGGAATGAATGTTAACCTTCTTTTATTGCGATAACCCACATTAACCCATCAAGACCAATCAAAATCATAATATTTTTTGTTGGAATAACATTATTACACTTATTGAACATTATGTTCGATTATGTTTATGTGTCAATTCATAATTGTAAAAAGGTTAAAGAAAGGTGTGAGCTACACTTTCACCAACAAATATTTGTAGTTTTTAGTGTAACTGACATTTGTCTTAACATTTTTACACTTGTGAATTTACACACATATATAAATGAACATAATGTATTAAGTGTAATAATGTTATTTCAGCAAAAAAATAATGATTTTGATTGATCTTGATGAGTTAACGCGAGTTATCGCAATAAAAGAGGGTTAACATTTGTTCCCAACCCTACATATATGTATGTATGTGTGTGTTTCTATATATATGTATGTGTGTTTCTATAAATATGTATATATGTGTCTATATGTACGCATGCATGTATGTATTAAAAAATTTATAATATTGTAATGACATTGAATGTGTGAACTGTTCAGGTGATTGACTATCCTAGAAACCCGTCGACAACATTGGTTGAATTAACAACCCTCTTGATTTCTTCAAGGAACGACGTTCTCAGCTCATGGAACAACTTCACAACCTTGATTTAAGCTATCGAAACTCCTCACAAGACTTTACACATAAGCAACATACCTAAAAGAACCTGATCCCCCATTTGTATGTATATCATCTCTTCTCATGATTCTTTGCCACTTGGTGTCAGAAAACTAGAAACCCATCCGTTTTCTGGTTTTTATAATCTTTATGTAGTTGGGTATGTACTATTTAGTCCAATGTGGTGAACATGAACTGGAAGTGTATCCTGACCTTTTCAGTATAAGCTGAGACAAAATGTAACGAATGATTTATCTATAATTAACGAATGCTTTATGTATAAATTTGTTTATGGATCTGATACATCGTGTGCTGCCTATTGGTCATCATGTAAATGGCTTGATTCAAACAGTCCGTCTTTAAGTAGTTTGTAAACTTTGAATTAGTTTATAAAGCCTTTTGATTTGGCGAGGCTGTCTTGTATAAATGTTAAGGAAAGGCTTCCATGACTTATTATGCCTATTTCACGTTCAAATATTTTTATTATTACTTTGTTAACAATAGAATAGCTACAGATATTGAAATGGAATTAGAAGAGTTTTCATCAATCATTTGCTTATTGTACTTTATTCAGGACTCGGGAATGGTTTAAGTGCCTGTCATATTGTTGAAACTTTTTATCTTTACACTTTGCATCACTTAACTATGAATTATTACATCACTACCCCATATACCTAGTACTTTGTCTTATAAAACCCTTTACCCTGTTAGGTAAGTATTACGGCTCAACAGAAACCTTTCTGTTCTATTCTCGATATTCTGGATCAACAGAGCAACAACCACCGAAACACAGCAGCAAGATGAACCTTTAATTTAGTGTGATTGACAGCTATAGCTTGGTGATGATGATGGAAAAGCAACGAGCTACAAGAACAACATAAATAGAAGCTGTGATTTGTAGTTTAATCTCATCAAAACTATTGTGAGGCTGTAAATAAGTGCTATCTACAGATGGTAGATGTTAAAACCTGGTGACATGTTACAGATGTTCTAGATCTACTAGTGAAAGATGTAGATCTGTTGATGAGGGTGAAAAGCAACGAACAAGAAGAACAACTACGATTTGTTATTTAATGTGATGTGTGCCGGGTAGCGTGAATAGTTGTTGATCTATAACAATCTTGTGGTCTATAGATATGCTTGGCGAGGTTGTATATCTGATGATGATGTTGGCACAAAAAAACAAGAACACACAAATCTCGCCAATACAACAATAATTGGGCACAAGACTTGGTTCGGTCTAAAGCGGACCTATGTCCTTAACCGCACTATTGAGTGTGTGTTTGGATTTGCTACTTTTGAACTAACTTTTGAAGTTAATAAGTCAATAAAAATATTTGGGCAACATAAAAGTCATTTTGAAAATAAATTTTCACAAAGGGTAAAAAAGTAGATATCAAAAAGTTAAGGAGAGTTATTTTTGAGAAGTTAAAAACTCGTTTTTCACCCACAATTATCAATTTGCCCCAGGCTGGAACCCTCGATTATCTACTCACTCCAAAATAGAGACGCCGTACCCATCAGCTCACTCCTCCACAACTGCGACGCAATTATTGGCGATCTCGACTCCCTCCGCCTACGACCGCCACCCTACTCCCCTAATCTGCGACACCATTAATCTACGAGCCATCCTCTCCAGAACGTGCGACGCCATTAAAACTCCACCCACCTCCCGATTACTCCACCTACCGATCCATCAGTCCAATAAAATTCCTAATATTTCAGACTCCAAACCATTTTCTAAAAAAGATGTTATTTGAAGCTCTCTAAGGATTATTGCAAGTTTAGTTTAAACTTGAGTTTATGATTGTTGATTAGGTTATGAATTATAATGATTGTTGATTAGGCTGTGATTGATTTTGTGGGTTGTAATTAGGTTATAAGTAAAGATCAGAACAAGTAACGTATTTTGCTCAAATGTACAAAATTAAAATAGCACTCTGTTTGGTTAAATAGCACTCTGTTTGGTTTAGACTTTAGTTTATGTGATTGATGTTTGGTATGCAGTGGTTTAGAAAATAGGTTCTACTGGTATGCAATGGTTTAGAAAATGGATGTACGTGATTCATGTTCTATATGGTATGCAATGATTTAGAAAATAGTTTCTACTAGTATGCAATGGATTAATGTTTATTAAGTTTTTTGCTCAAATGTAAAGGCTTTTTATACATAATTCTTCTTGAATGATTTTTTTGATAAAATTTTTGTTTAGTTTTAGTGTTCATTAAGTAAAGATCAAGAACAAGTAAAGCTTTATATTTTTTTAACAGTTACCTCAATAGCTTGTGAACATCAACTAAAAAGGATTAAATCAAAATTTTTGTGGGATGATATTAGAGGGTCAGTTTTGAGAGTTGAAAAAATTTGGGCCCTAGGTGAATAGAAGAAAATAAACCCCTATAATATAAAGTCAATGACACGTATGTAAAATAGTTATGATACGAAAATAATAGTTTTACTAATATACAAAAGCATTGTAGCAAAATAATCAATTTACATACTTAAGTGAATCGTGAGACACTCCTAAAGTTTTTTAAATGAGTTTAGATTGAATAACTGGTAATGTATTAAACTAATTAAAATTCTAATGAAACCTAAGTTTCAATAGATCAACATAATTATATTACTAAAATATTTTTAATAGCCTATAGTTTTTTTTTAAAATATATATACATATATATAATATAAATAAACTTAAAAATTTCAGGCCCCTGAGAAGATTGGGCACTGGGCGGTCGCCCACTTCGTCTCTCCTCAGGGTCGCCCATGGATGTTACGTACAAAGAGTTTATTGATGCATGCTTACTTGAAGTTAGAAGGTATAACCCAGTACTCACTTTAATAAACTTGCGTGAGGTAATATAGAAAACAACCATGTACAAAAAAACTAGTAAACCCTTGATAAAAACATTAGGAGGGGATGAAAAAGGAATGGAAGCTTTATGATCACTTAATGAGGCTTTAAACTAAGATCGATAGCATGAGAAGCTTAATTGATGCATCGCATGAGTGGTGGGAGAAAAAATAAAGTTAATCTCTACTTTTACTTTTAATCAATCGTAGTTATGGTTACATCGTTACATCCATTAATTAATCCGTATATGTTGTAAGAAAATAAAGACTTTGTCAAATTCATGGGTGCAAATTTGGATATCTTCAAGTGGCATTATGGTCTTTTTGTTTCAGGATTTGGTTTCCGCAGGAGATCAAGCTTTGAATCCATTACAATTTCAAAAATGATATCAATCTAAGTGGTGTTGGATGTGGCAAAATTATAAAAGGAAAATGAGACAACAATGAGATATGTTTAGGTGATGAGGAGCCTTTGTTTCCAACTTACGTTGAAAGTAGTTCGAATAAAAGGAAAAAGCTTAAGGATGTTGGTAACAAACATTCAACCAAGAGCAAAACTTTATCTTTCGAAGAGAAGCTAGATGTTCTATTAGAGGCATTATCAACAAAAAGCACACTAACTTTTCCCCCAAATATTTCCTCCCTAACAATTGATGTTTGCATGGACATCTTCATCACTTTTTCTAGGAAAAAGTTTCATATGCTTCATCAATTGGTTCTATTATATATACTGTGTTGTGTAATAGACCTGGCTTTGCCAACTGGACTACAGCTAAGAACATTTTTATAGTACGTGAGAAGCTTGGAGAACTTTAAGTACATCTAACTATAAGGTGTTATACTGGTGCTAGTTTTCAAACTAATCATGACGACTCTTGCTCATAATCTGATTTCGTGTTCACACTCAATGGGGGAGCCATCTCTTGGAATTTTCCAAGGAAATTATGATGGAAAATTCCACCATTGAATCCCAGCCGCAAAGGAAGCTGTTTGGATGAAGAAGTTCATAGTTGATCTTGATTTGGCTCCAAGTATTCAACAACCAATCAAGGAAGTTTCATTATATACCAGACATACTGAAATAGGGGAGACATCATGATAAGCAAAATAGACACAAATAAAAATCTAGTATACCTATTTACTAAGCCCATGACTCAAGACAAGCATTGTAACACCCATATATTTTAAAAGATTTAGAAAAATAATAAAAAAGTAAATGCAATAAAACCCAAGTAGAGGGTTAAAGGTGTAAAAAATACAAAATAATATATTATATTTTATACAAAAGTGTTATGGTCACCCATAACATGCACCCTGCACATCATTTTGTCTATGGGTTTAGAGAGAGACAGAGCTGAAGCTTCGGGTTTTGAAGAAAGAAGAAGAAAATATAAAATTTAAGGTAAGAATTCAATGCTTTTAAGTGTTTTTAGTTTGTTATAGCCCCGGGTATGTGTTTATGTGTTTTTGTGTGTTCGAGTGTTTGTGCTTTGGTGGGTGTCTTGGTGGTTGAACTCAGTTGCATACGGGTTGAAGAAGTCTTGCCCGAAAGTTGCAAGAGGTGAGTTCTAGAATTCCCTTTTTATATGTTTTAAATGATTTTGAAGCTAGAAATGCATACATACATACATACATACATACATACATACACATAAACACACACACACATATATATGTTTTTATAAAAGTGGGTATATACATGTTTTAATTGATTTTGGTGACTTCATATTACTTTAACTTGTTAGTTTCTTATTATTTATGTTTCTTTGTCTCATGTTTTCTTGTTATCATTACAATAGTTAATTTAAAATAAAAGTAATCAATTACAATATGGAAACCTCCAAATTAGTGCCAAAGAAAATCAAAACCAAAACTTTACAAGGAACTAGAACATATATCGGAAAACAACCAACAAACACAACAATAGGGTCTAGGCTCAAATTGCAATACACAATAATCAATATAAATAAATAAACATCACAAGTTTTTACAAGCAACTTGGATGTGAAAGTTGGTAAATAATGAAACAAGTTGTTGTTAAAAAAATTCAATCTTTCCCCAAAAGATTGAAAAAATTTCCGGTCTAACAAAAGCAAACCATCAAAGGTTACAAGATCTCACAAAAAGTGATATTGATATTAGTGTTGGGATTTCATGCATCAGCTTTAAAAAAATATTGACATCTAAAGGTGATACACAAAATCTGTCTTGATCTCATTATCATTTCTCACTAAAAGTAGCGTTGTAAGAAATAAGAAAAAACTAAAAATAAAAGTTAAGTATTCATACCATATGAAGACTAGTTTATGAGATGTTATGGATAAAACCAAGTAAATAATATCCACAACCGATAATTTTAGATAAACCATAACAATATATGTAATTAATTTATTAGAAAGTACTTCATTTCTCTTCTAGCAATGTGCTCAAAACTTTACAACATACAAAAAAATAAAGAAAGAAGTTCATATGTTTGCGAAAGAGCTAGTCAATTGATGACAGTGTTAATTCAATCTAGGAAAAATTGCATGGTTTGATCATATTATATGTCTGTTTTTCGAATTTTAAAAGTTGCAAACTTAATGCAAATATTAGTGAGATGGTTGTATATTTAGTCCCAACCGTTGATGTTCGTTAGTATGCAACAAATATAGGGACGAAACTTGTAATATGATAAAGTAAAAAAATTACAAAATTAAAATTAATAATCTCAAACGGCGGACCCTTCTTGTTTTAACTTTCCATGTATTAAGTTTGTAATTTTTAAAATTCAGATACCAAACTTGCAATATGATCAAACCATAAAAATCACTTATTCCATTTTCTTTAAAATATAATGAATTAAAACGTGTAAAACTTTTCTATTTTTCCGGGAAAATGACCACGTGAGTTGAGGATTCATAAAGAAAGAAGCATTATCCTACTTTTCCTCTCACTCTCACAAAATTCTTCTTCTGTGTGGTTCCACACAAACTCTTGTCATTTAGATCACCACTTAATCAATTTCCGACCACTCTTCCATTGGGTTCCACTTAATTTATTTGGAGTAGAAAATAAAGAATGTCTTCACAAGGATCTCTAATCTATAGTTTTGTCGCTAGAGACACGGTGATCCTAGCCGAGTACACAGAGTTCACCGGCAATTTTCAAACCATTGCCGCCCAATGTCTTCAGAAACTCCCCACCACCAACGATCGATTTACGTATAACTGCGATGACCACACCTTCAACTACCTCGTTGACCAAGGATTCAGTGAGTTCAATATTGATGTTTGAGGAATTTTAAATTCCTTCAAATTTTTGAGGATGCATGTTATACGAATTACATTTTTTGTCAATACCATAACATGCATGTTGGATTGAAAGCGACCACTACTTTATATGGTTTAGTAGTTTAGATTTGTAGGAAATGGATGTATTATAATTCAACATCAATCAGAAAAGCTTAATTTAGTAAGTGGCAAACATATATAAGATAATAACCATTCTAAATTTTTTACAATCTTACGATTTTAGCCATGAGCATGCATAATATATTGTTGGTCGCTAGCTTTTCTTCGATTTACCAACTAAAATATATAAGGTATAGTATATCATTGCATGATGGCCCAAATAAAAAAATATTCAAAAATTAAACAAACAAGAACTTGAATTGCATATATGAACGTACTTATGTAATATATGCTGTTACAGACTTGACTCATACATCTATATATATCCCTAGGTTTGAAACGGCATGTCCCAAGTGAAATGACGCAATGGTTCATTTAATTAATAGATTCTAATTGTTACACTATACACTTCGACTCCTTAATTAACTTATACATGTGTACATTAAAAGACTAAACATACTTTATACTATTTACATAAACGATCCATTAACTCTCAAACTTCAGTTAAATAGTTATAAGCCCAACATGCAGAGGTACATTTGATGCAAGTCATGCCATTAATCATAAATAGTGACCATGAAATCAACGATGCTGTCAAATGCATGCTACAAAGTCAGTTTTAACAACATCTATTGGTTGTTGCAGCATACTGTGTTGTTGCTGTCGAGTCTGCAGGAAGGGAACTTCCCATTGGGTTCTTGGAGCGTATTAAAGATGATTTTTATACTAAATATGGGGCAGGAAAAGGCAGAAGTGCTACTGCTAAGAGCCTAAACAAAGAGTTCGGGTATGCGTGTATACACAAATCTTAATTAAATACTTTTTAAGGGGTTTTAATATTGGTATTTTAATTATACCAGAGCTAAATTGAAAGAGCACATGCGCTACTGTGTCTCTCATCCTGAAGAAATTAGCAAGATTGCTAAGGTCAAGGCTCAAGTGTCTGAAGTCAAGGGAGTGATGATGGAGAACATTGAGAAGGTAACTTTTAATCAACTAGGTTTTTAAGCATGATCCAGATACATGGTTATTTATTCCATTTTAATGTTTATGTAATAAATAGGGCAGCCTTCCATGATGTTTGAATTGTATTTGTTATGTTAAGGTTCTTGATCGTGGAGAGAAGATAGAACTACTTGTTGATAAATCTGACAACCTTCGCACTCAGGTAATCTGTTTCTTTTTTAACATCCGTTAGAAGGCGATAAAACATCTTTAGTTTGATAATGCTAGATGATTGTTTGACATTATGAAAGGCACAAGATTTCAAGAAGCAAGGAACCAAGGTGAAGAGGAAAATGTGGATTCAAAATATGAAGGTGAAACTGGTAATATTTGGTATCGTTGTTGCCTTGGCACTAATCATTATTCTCTCAATATGCCCCAACTTCGAATGCAATTAAAAAAGTTCCCGGTTCCCCTTCCTTCTACACGGCCCACTTCGGTTTTGTTACATGTTAGCTATACACCTTGCCTAAGCGTTACGACCAAGGCCGGATAACTTATCTTTTGGATGGTTGGTGTATAGGTAAGGCAAGAATGTTGGCATCCTTAATTAACAACTTATTTAGCAAAGCTCTAATAAACCAATTGATTTGTCATCATCACTTATTGGATTTGTTCTACAATTTCATTCTGGCCATGGTTGTATTAACATTATTTATGTCCCATGGTTATCAAAAGTCTTCGCTACACATGATTGTAGATTGTAATATGCTTAACTAGAAGCTTTTGACGGAAGTAGTCATATATATATATATTATATATATATATATATATATTTATTTATTTATTATTTCTTAGCTATGGTACAATAATTACTATGTTTCCAGAACAATAAAAGTAGATCGATAAACTAAATTAAAACAATTATACGCCCACAATTTCTTAGTCGAATTTTATTCTTTCATGGTTTTTCTGTTAAGTATTGGTTCATTACTTCCTCTCAAATATTAACCTGATAATCATAAATATATGTTTCACCAACAACTTTATCAAATAATATTTCAACCTTTTTTATTATTAGTTTAATTTAAAATAATATATTTACATGATAAAAAGTGCGCTGAAGTTATTGTTCTAGAACATATAAGAAAAAAATTGTTTAAACGATGGACAAATATTGAAATAAATTATATATATATAATATATATATATATATATATATATATATATATATATTATGCGTCTGTGTGTATATGTGTGTATGGATATTAAATTATGTTTTCATATTATGTTGTAATCAGATATATTTGTATACTATTAGACTAAGTGTTGTAGTATTACACAAACTATACACATATTTCTAATTTTGTAATGTAATGTCTTTAAGGAATAAAAATTTTGGTCCCATTACACATCTGCATATAGAATTAAACTTTAAATTAACAACGAAGTAATATCACAAAATTTCTAATAAACCCTGAAGTTACCCATTGAATATTGAGACGTTATAATTTAAGTTCAAATAATTTTCACGCAGTCAGTATCCCTTAATCCAAAGCTCTTATACCAACTTCTATTGTCCGTATTTTCAAAATTCAATATTATAATTGGCACAAAATCTAGTTAAAATTTCCCTTCTTCAATGATATAAGCGGATTTTTTCATTTCAAACATGTTTAACATTTAGAGTTTATTAACAACTCAAATGAGTCCTAAATATTTAATATAACTACCAAATTAGTTTGACATTTTAACAAAGCAATCTGGATTGAAATTGAGTGTTCATATGATGAATAAGGTAGCTTACGATTATTGACTTGGCCTTGCGCATGCCAAGTTAAGTCATTACCACAAAACTTTTGAAGACACAATCCTAGTATTCTTCTTCCAATGCAATGTGCCACAAATCGGACATTGGGAATTATCCTTATGTTCATTTCGGAATAAAACACAATCATTTTTACAAGCATGAATCTTTGCATATTATAGACCTTTTCCTTTTACAACTTCTTTGACCTCATATATTGAGGGATTGTATTGTTTAAAGATAAGACTTCTTTAAGGACATTATAGCCAAATTGACCCTTCAAATATTAGGATTTTAATAATCCACTAATGTGTTATACTTTAACCTTACATAATATGGCTTACTACATTCTTCAAGAAGTGAATTCATTGAATCCAGTTTTTTCTTTACATATGTAAAGGCATCATGTAGCATTCTTTTTGGATAATTAAAATTGGGAGGTCTAAATTTAATAGGGCATCTAGAATTAGACATGTACAAACTAGATTTTACCCCAATCTGGTTCGAATTTTTAATTAGGACCGTTTATTTTGTATTATGATCAAACCGTCTTTTTTTCAAACCGGTTCCTCTAACTAAATACTCGGGCCACTTAACTAGTTTAGACCGGCTATGAATCAACTATTCATAAAATCACTTTTCTTGGTTTAACCGTTTTTATTTGAACCAGTTCTGGGTGTCGAGCTACCAAACCGGTATACAAACCAGCTCATCGAATTATAGTGGAACTAGTTTAGCTAACACAAGATTATTGCTTGATCTTTTTTCCTGATTTAGGTTTTTTGAACACCTTTATCTCAAATCAAGCTTGGGAAGTTTTTTTTTTCTATGAGAAAATCAAACCATATAACTTAACCATGGCAAACAAATGATAACGCGCATTGTCAATTAAGTGGTGACACAAATTGATATATTTACATGAGGATGTGAAATAACATCTAATTTTAGTTTATTACTTTATGCAAACTCTAAAAAGCCCTCCACACCTTCCTCATATGTATTTGATAATCAATCAAACGACATCCATGATTTATCTATGACCATTTTTACTAGTTATCAATTGATGTTAATTATGATCACAAAATTTTAAATTGTTTTATTATGATCACCAGAATACATGATAAAGCTTACTAGGAGCTTGTATACATTTAAATATTAATGCCGAGTTAGCAAGAGTATTAACACAAGAATAAACTCTAAATCCTACAATAGTTCATGAAAAAAAACACCTAATTTCAATTAGCTCGAGAAAAACGAAGAAACAACACCAAACCTTGAAACAATTCAGTTCATGCGAAGAAAACAATATGTAATCAAATTAGATAAAGAAAAATAACTCTAATGTAAATCAATTCACAAGAGTAAACCCAATTCTGAGCAAGAAGATTGGGTATAGTCGTTGATATATCATTCTAGATAGAACACACATCTTGAAGTCAATGGGTGTAGTCGATCAATTATAATTGATGAAGAAAATGAGAGACAACATATATTACCTTCCATGGCAAAGAAATTAAAGATTCAGATGATTAGCCGAAATAAAAATCGATACACTGCTCCACTCTCTTCTCTAATTTGATGTCTTCATCTTAAGTATCTCTATTAATATAATTTGAATAACAAAGGAAGTTAAGGGCGAAACTAAGCAGTTGATAAAATGAAACTTGCATCAAGTAAATATTCTATATATATTAGTAATAAGTTGGCATGTTGATTGCAAATTTAGTTATAATATATACCAATACTTCATTAGGTTATGATCATCTAGAATTTAGTTATTTCCAAGTTCATACACCCTCTATTTGTAATTATGATGTCCTGTATTCCAACTTGAGACTCAAGTCATATAATTGGTGATGGCTTCGAAAAGAGAGAGGGACGAAGGTTTTTGTGAGGATTTAGCTAGGGCTTCTGTGATTTGAACTAAGTTAACTTTTGAGGCTTTCAAAAAGATAAAAGATGTCTATCAAAAGATGACAAGCAACTTTTCTATTCTATAGTGCATCCTGTGTTTTTTCCTCTATTATGACACGCCAAAATACGTTGCATCGTTTCCTAAAGTTCTAGAAAAGATGACATTTTTCGACACATAATTTTGCATGTCATAAAAATCAATACATGTCATAAAAGGTGTATTTTTCTAGTAGTGAATTTTCATTATAATCTCCACATAATCAAAGTATGAAGTTAAAAAGATAGGCAACAACAACAATCTGAAGGAAATAATAGCCTATGTAGATCAAATAGCATAATTAGGGCATTTGGTATTCACAATCATGAAACAAGAAATCCAAATGCTTAAATCAACATTAGAAGGAAAACAAGTTTACAAGAATCTAGATCCAAACTACCACATAACCCAAAACAATCGGATGTTAGCCATGGTGGGTCGATTTCAAACAAAGAGGAAACCAAAAAAATTAGGGTAGAACTCAGAGTGATCAAGAAACAGACCTGTAATATGAGAGGGAACCTGCTTCTGTTGATTCCTTGCTTCTACTTAGATATTGAAGCAAAATATAAGAGAGAACTGAGAAAACTAAAGCGACCAACTTCACGCAAGTTGAGAGAGAAAGAGAGAGAGAGAGAGAAGGAGAGAGAGAGAGAGAGAGGTTTTGCATGGTGAGGTCTGTTGATGAACTCACTTTGATTTCTTTTTTTCTGAAAACCAGATTGCTGAAACATTTCTACAATCTCTTGGAGTTGCAGCTTTTGTACCATCTCTCGAAACCTTTGATTTCTATGTGCTTTGACGAGCCTGCTTTGTTTTCTTGACTTGCCGGAGTTTTATGCAAGACCGTTAGAAGGGGTGATGCACTTATACAAAACAAAAACACAATTGAGGAGGGTTCTGTAGAACACTTAACATATCAAATAGGGAATTGGTTAACTAAAGTAAGAGATACTAAGAACACAAGTAAGAGAGACAGAACAAGATAACAACACAAGTATTTTGGATTTTCAAAAATATAGAATATTGCTTCTCAAGTTCTATTACAAAGTGTTACAAAAGAATAATGAAAAGTTACAAGTACTTGAGATACATATACTACATCCTACAGCCGAGCATACTTCGAAAGCCAGCTGGATACATAAGACTAAACAACAAAATCAAATGTTGAGTCAAAAGGCAGATTGCCTTTTGACTTGTGACTATGGCATGCCATAACTCACATCCTAATATATAAAAAGGATAAAGTACATAAAGTCTTAAGAAAAGCTACTCAAAGTTAATCATCCTAATAGTTGATACAAGTTATTTAAATTTTTGTTCATCAAAAGCTTTAGTGAACATATCAACATATTGTTTATTTTTGTTAACTTAGACTAGTTTGATTAATCTATTTTTAAAGTTATCTCTAATCAAATGATACCTGATATTGATGTGATTTGTCCTTGAGTGCTGCATAGGATTTTCAATGATTGAGATAGCACTATTTTTGTCTATATGGATGTGAGTTTCTTTGAAGTTGATATCATAGTCCAGCATCTGATTTTGAATCCAAAATACTTGAGCACAACAGCTTGTAGCAACAATGTATTCAGCCTCAACAGTTGATGCAGATACACAGGATTGTTTCTTACATTGCCATGAGACTATCCTTCCACCAGGAAATTGACATCCCCCTGATTTAGACTTTATATTCATATTGCAACCACCATAGTCACTATCTGTATAAGCATACATATTAAATTCAGAGTTCTTTAGATACCAAAAGCCAAGTGATGGAGCACCTTTGAGATATCTTAGAATTCTTTTGACAATGATTAGGTGTGACATCTTGAGGTTGGCTTGATATCTTGCACAAATGCATGTAGAATACATGATATCATGCCCGCTAGCTGTGAGGTACATAAGAGACCTAATCAATTTCTTGAAAATGTGCTAATCAACACACTCCCCCTCAAGATCAGGTCCAAGGGAGTGGTTTCTGGCTATGGGTGTCTTAGCAACCTTACAATCAGTCATGTTGAATGTTTGAAGTATGTCTTGAACATACTTAGACTGACTTATGAAGAAGCCATTGTCAAATTGCTTCACTTGAATTGCTAGAAAGAAATTGAGTTCCCCCATGACACTCATTTCAAACTTGTCTTTCATCAACTTTTCAAAGTCCTTGTAGTGCTTTAATTAGTTGACCCAAAGATAGTGTCATCTACATATACTTGAACTAGCATAATGTCATCTCCTATTCCTTTGATGAAGAGAGTTCCATCAATAGTACTCCTCTTGTAGCTTTGCTGAAAGAGATACTGTGATAGGGTCTCATACCACTTCCTTGGTACTTGGTGCAGCCTATAAACAGCCTTATAAAGTTTGCAGACATAGTCAGGATGATCAGGATCTTCAAACCCAGTGGTTGTTTGACATACACCTCTTCATCAATCACCCTATAAAGAAAAGTACACTTGACATCAAGCTGGTAAACCTTGAAGTTCTTGGATGCAACAAAAGCTAGGAATATCCTGACATCTTCAAGTCTTGCTACAGGAGCAAAGACATCTGTGTAGTAAACTCCTTCTTCTTGAGTATATCCTTGAACAACTAGTCTGGCCTTATTCTTGATGACAAGTCCTCTATCATCCTTCTTATTTCTGAACACCCATTTGGTTCCTATATAGTCATCCCATGAGGAAGAGGACCTAGGTTCCAAACCTTCTTCCTTTTGAATTGAAGCAACTCCTCTTGCATAGCTTCAACCCAACTTCCATCCTTTAGACCCTCATCAATTTTCTTTGGCTCTATCTGGGACAAGAAAGAAGAGTGAAGACATATATTTGCATCATAGGTTTGTCCTCTTATTCTTACCCCTGCATCAATATCTCTAATGATGTTTATGGAAGGTGAGACTTGTGGATCCTTAGCTAAGGGATCATAGCAAGTTGCTTAGACAGATCTAAATTAGAGAAATTCAGATATGGTAATGAGGATTCACCCTCCACATAAGCACACCTATCAAGATTAACTTGATCCAATAAGTGTGTGCCATCATTAATGTTGTCATTAATGGAGTGGTTATCAGTAACAAAAATTCCTGATTGTTGGATCCTGAAAGGATCATACATGCCAATTCAAGTGGTGGGTGATGGTTGTTTTGCTAGAAATCCCACAAGTCCAAGAACAAATGTGAATGAAGAATCTGCAAAGAAGAATGCAAGTGTCGGCTAACCGCATTTGTATATGCGGATGACATAGAACAAATGTTGACAAGTATTTATTCTTCCGCATTAACAAATGTGGATAACAGGAAACAAATGCTAACAAGTATGTGTACATCCACATTAACTAATGCCGATGACTGGCAACAAATGCGTATATGTGTTTTTTTATCCGCATTTGTCAATGTTGATGACCAAACACTAATGCTAAAGACCAAAAAGAAATGCTGATCAAGATCAACACATCCACATTAGTCAATACGGATGAACAAAAGAAATGCTGATGAAGACTCAGACTAGTTCTTTGATGTATAGGTCAGGGGTAGTTTAGTCATTTTGTAAAAGACATCTTGTCAGCCTATAAATAGAATAGAATACCTCGTATGTGAGGTGACTGCTGATACACATTCTAGACAATTAGAATCTTTTGTTTAGTCTTATGTTTACAAGGTGTCTTGTTACTGTTTAATGCTCAAAACCCTGACATTCATTGTAACCGATTATCTTCATTAATACAAACAAGATTTACGAGTATTTATTGCATTTAATGTTTCTTTATTGTTTAATTCCACCTTACAATCATTGAGTCAATCATCATATTTAGTCCTTGTTGAGTCACATCAACATAGAATATCATTCTCTAACCCAATCACTGATCACTATCACCACCACTATGTTCTCCAACATTTGAAGCTCCTTCTTCTGAGTTGTGTGTCTCTAAGCTGGAATTAGAAGGCACTCCAGAAGCATCAACAAGATTTGTCATTGATGTGCTGGTAGAAGCTTCATTTGCAGGATTTGTTACCACTGGAGCTGAATTGAAGGTTTTCTTAGCTCAAATCTTGAATCAGGTTCACCTGTAGGTAATATATTTGTAGACCCGAAAACATACTCACAAGATTTGTTAAAACAATTAGTAAGTAAATCAAGATCAAATAGCTAATCAGGACCAGAATCTTTCACACTGTGAGTGTGCTCATTGAAAGTCACATTGGCTGACTCTTCAACTATTTTAGTTCTGTGATTATATACTTTATAAGCCTTAGCTTGGGAATAGTATCTAATAAAGTGTCCATCATTTGATTTCTCAGCAAACTTGGCAATTTGATCTTTGGTATTCAAGATGGTGCAAGGACATCCAAATGACCTAAGAAAACCAATGAAAGGTTTCCTTTTGTGTCAAAGTTCATAAGGAGTCTTACCATGAGTCTTAACCACTAAAACTCTATTTTACACATAGTAGGCAGTATTGACTGCCTCAGCCCAGAAGGCGATGGGCAGTTTAGAGTTAGATAGCATAGTTCTTGCAGCTTCAATAAGTGTCCTGTTTCTCCTCTCAACAACACCATTTTGCTGAGGAGTCCTAGGAGCACTATATTGTCTTGTTATACCCTTTTCATCATAAATGTATCAAGGATTTGGTTCTTGAATTCAGTTCCTTGATCATATCTTATGGTTTTGATTGAGTGATCATATTGATTCTCAAATTTTAAGATGGAATTCTTCAGAATCTAAGGAATTTCATCCTTATTTCTAAGAAAGAAGACCCAAGTGAATCTTGTAAAGTAATCTGTGATCACTAAATAGTAAGAGGTCCTTTCTAAACTCATTACAGTGATGGGGCCAAAGAGATCCATATCTAACAAGTGTATGGGAGTAGTGATGGAGTTTCTTTCCTTTGGCTTGTGAGATACCTGGTGTTGCTTCCTTTTTAGGCATGCCACACAATGATCATCACTTGTAAGCTCTTCCTTTGGCATTCCAGTTACCAAATAATTCCTAGTAAGTTTATTCATGTTTTTAAAGTTTACATGGCATATTCTTTTATGCCAGAGGAAAGATTCATCACTATTTGCTTTAGATAGAAAGCATGAAACTTCTCCTGAAGGAGATGTTTCTTGCAAATCCATCTTGTACATTTTCCCTCTCATAGGGGCTCTGAGCAGGATAAGCTCATAAGGAATGACCACCCCAAGCTTGAGAACAATGCACTCATGCTCTGTAAAGAGCATGTTATGACTTTGATAAAAAAATTAGGATACACTCAGAAGATTGTACCCAAGCTCCTTGACAAAATTTACCTTTTCAATGCTGAGCATACCATTTGTGACCTTGCCCCTTCATGTAATGTAACCTCCAGAATCTCCACCAAAAGCAACTGGTCCTCCGTCAATTCTTTCAAATTTTCGGAGTAGTGACCTATTGCCTGTCATGTGCCTGGAACAACCACTATTAATGATCCATACATTTTTGTTTGTCTTGAGTTGTTCCTACACAAAAGAGATGGTTAGTTACATTTGGAAACCCAAGCCTTATTGGTCTTGGGCTCATCAAAATAAGTTGAAGACAATGCAACATTAATTAATTGTATAATCATGCTGGAGGGATCATTTGCTGAAGTTGATGAAGAACATTCAGTCACTTGGTCTTTCTTTAACTTCCACACCACCTTTGGAAGCTTAGACTTGACCTTCAATACTTCGAAAGTTTTGTAGACTTTGGAAGTTTTGATGACTAGGCCTTCGGAAGATCTTGTGTAACACCCGATTATTTATTTAAAGATAAGAAAGAAAGAAAGAATAAAAGTGAAAGAAAGAAAGAAATGCAATTTGACCCAAGTTGAGGGGTAAAAAGTGTCCAAAAGGAAAAAAAGTTTAAAAGTTGATGATAAAGGTGGTATGGCTGCCCTTGAGCTTACACACACACACACACACTCAACATTCGGATGTTTTGGAGAGAGAAAGTGGAGAATTTAGATTTTGAAGAAGAACAAGAGCAGAAGGTCGAATTCAAGGTAAGAATTCATGGTTTTATGATGTTCTTGACTGGCCTTAGTCTTGGTTATTTGCTTATGTGTGTTCGGGTGTGTTTTTGGTGGGTTTCTAGGCGGTTGAACTCAATTGGCAAACGGGTTTTGAAGAAGTCATAACCAAAGGCAGCTAAGGTGAGTTCTAGAACCCCCTTTTTACTTGTTTTAAACTACTTTGGGGCTGGAAATGCATGTATGAACGTTTTTATAAAAATGGGTTTTCACCCGTAAGCTTTATGTGTGTAGTTGCGGGTGGGTTTGATTTTGGGCAATGCATGTGTTTGATGACAATAAGGTTGTGTTTCTAAGGCTTAGGATGTATGATTTAAGCTTAGAACAGGATATATGATGATTGGGAACTAAATTATGATGTTTAAGTGTGTTATAGACTACCCATGCGCCTAAACAGTGGCCCATGCGCCCAACCGAAAGAACTGCCTAAGTGTTCCCATGTGCCCAAAACCTCATGTGCCCAATGAGTAACCATGCGCCTAGAAATAGGCTGAAATTTACTAAGTGTTCATGGGCCTAGGATTCCCATGCGCCTAGGATTCCCATGTGCCTAGGCACTCATGCGCCTGCATAGTTCCCATGTGCTTAGAATTTCCCATAAATGACTAAGTGTTGCCCATGCGCCTAAAAATTTCCCGTGTGCCTAAGTGTTCCCCATGCGCCCAGAAGGCCATGCGCCTGAATAGTGCCCATGCGCCTAAAGACTTAGAATATTTTCTAATTTTTAGGGGAAAATGTGAAATGTAGGCCTTGACTTGGGAGGATCCCGGGGGTTATGTAGTTTACTTTTGAAGTCATAGATGATGTGATGGGCGATGTATGATGTGATTTGAATGATGGGTATGATTGATGCTTATGCATGATGGTATGTATGTTGATTGTCATGTATGGATATGTGCCTTGTATGGTGATGTTTGTATGTTCATGTTTATGTTCCTTATTATGTATGTTATTTTTCCATGGCTTTACGTTGAATGTTTAAGAATGAAATAAGAAGTATTATGTGGCGTAAAGTGGAAAATAATAAAAAGAGGAACGTAATGAAGAATGCATGCATTAATGAATGAATGAAAGTAAGAAAGTCTTGCAAGCAAAGTATGGAGGTTCACACCCAATGAAGGTGTTAGCTCAACTGTGTATGGGTTAGCTACCCTAGAATAATGCACACTGGGTTCTAATCCTTGTGATTGACCATATGTATGGATCCTTGCCGCTTACCCTAGGTACTGGAGTCAGTTTCGTGCATAATGTTCGAGGTCTATGAAAGACCTTAGGCTCAGTAACCAGCTTCGTGCACAATGTTTGGGGTATAGCATATGGCATTGATCCGGAATGAAAGAGAAAAGATAACTGATGAGTGTACTTGCGCTAGGTACTGGAGTCAGCTTCGTGCATAATATTTGAGGTCTATGAAAGACCTTAGGCCCAGTAACCAGCTTCGTGCACAATGTTCGAGGTACTGTACACGCCATCGGAAAGTAATGAATGCACGAAAGATAAGTAATAAAGTTATGAATGAAAGTGTATGGAAGTGAATGATAATGATGTACAATGAAAGAACGAAAGTTAACGAATGAATGATGAAGATAATAATGATACTATCTATGTGTACGTATGATGCTTGATCAAAATAATAATGTAAAGAATGGTTTTAAGCGGAAGTAAAGTATATTTTATTTTAAAACTAGAACTCACTAAGCAATGCTGACTTTTATGTGTTTCTAGTTGGCAGGTAAAGGTTGCTGAGGATGGCATTGGGCAGCTACTTGTGTTAGAGAGTATATTGTCATATATAGTGTGTCCGTCACTTGACAAATAGTCTAGGCTTAATGTAATACACCTGATATGTTGTACATATATGAAATTGGGTCATTCATAGAAGCATATGCGAATGAGACTCAGTCGTACAACTGAACCATGCTAATGGACAAGTCGTGCGATTGAGAGATGCGATTAGGCAATTTGTAAGACTGAATCATAAGTATGATCCAGTCGTACGATTGAACCATACGCATGGTCCAATCGTACGAATGAACCATACGCATGGTCCAATCACACGAATGGGCCCAGTCACATCTAATATGGGCCGAGGCCTATATATACCAGTTTCAATATGTAGAGAGATTAAGGGTTTAGAAGAAGTGTGCCCGGGGCCTAGGTGCTGACGGATAAGAGGGGAGATCATGCTCGATCTCCCCTTGCCAAGAGTCATGATTCTTATGTTGTAACGAGCTTGTAATCATTAGGTTTTATCAATGAAACCATTTTATTACAGTTCATGTTATTGTTTGTCTCTTGGTTTTGGTTTTTGTTTCCTTCCGTCAAGAACACGCTCAGATGTCTACCGATCCAGCGACTTAACAATTGGTATCAGAGCTTTGGCTCTAGATTTACGTGTGATTCAATCGATTTTGACATAAAATCGTGTTTTTCACTCAAAAAATTCAATCTTTTTATGTCAAAAAGTGTTTTCGAAGTCTTCTGGTCATAAAGTTAACGTTTTTCGTCATTCGACAATTAGGGTTCATAAGAAATTCTTGTTTTTGTGTCAAAGTGTTCAAAACATTCGTTTCTGCAAAAACAGCAGCCTTCAGTCGCACGACTGAACTCATTCGCACCCTCCATACGCACGATTGAACTCAGTCATCTCATTCATTCGCACGACTGACCAGCTTCATTCGCATAGACTCCCACCACACTCTCCTTCCACATGACTGAATCCAATCGCACGATTGAATTCATTTGCATACTCCATTCGCACGATTGACCCAATCGCATAAGTTCAATCGCACGAGAGGTCAATTCGCATAAGCAAAGTATTTGACATAAAAATTTTAAAGTTAACTAAATGGAAGGGCAATACTTAGCTTTTACTGCAGGAAGAGACACACGAATCTAGAACCTCTTACTTCTGGAAAATGAGACAAGGAATCACAATAAACCCCCTAAGCTAATAACGTTAGACGATTACCCTCAATGGAAGCAATGTTTTGAGATTAACTTAAATGGAGTTGATCCCAACCTTTGGGAGTCAATCAAGACATGACATGCCAGTAGGTGCTGATGGAGTGAAACTGACTTTGGGAGGGATGAATGACATGCAGAAGGCAAAATATAACGCAAAGAAGAAAGTGTACGCCTTGTTAACTCAGTCTATACCAAAGGATATATTCCATCAATTCTTTGAGAATAAACAGGCTAAGAAACTTTGGATAGCATTGGAAAAATGCTATGACGGGAATGCTTCGTTAAAAGCTCTAAAGGCAAAAGCGTTGAAGAAGGAGTTTGACAACTTCTCTTCAATGGGTAAGGAAAGTCTAGATGATGTAATCGACAGGTTCTATCATCTCATGAGTGAGCTACATATTCATGGAGTTAAAACGTCGATGGAAGATAAGGTTTCCAGTTTGGCTAATGAGTTAGTGGGATTCATTTGTATCTAACCTAAGACAGAATAGTATTTCGGAAAAGTTAGATATAAATGATTCATCCTGAAATTAAGAGAGGAGGAACTTAGGATGAAATACAGGTCGCAAAAAGGAATGTATGATCAAAATCCTTCGCTTTACAACGTCTCTTCTACAACAACCAGTTCAGGAGCACCCCTTCAGACGATTTCTGTTTCAAGTTCAACTGCTCCTTCACAAACCATAACTTCTAGGTCTGACACGTCTGGGTCATCAAGTACCCATTTTATTGCACCAGAGGCTAATGCTACGAAGTTGAAGACTGAGAATCTCGGGAACATCACTGTGGAGATGGCTAAAGAACACATAGATTATTAGCGGCTATGGTACACTCATATGACGGGTTGGTTGCAGGAAAGATTGGTAACTGCCATCTAGCAAACAAAGACTATGAACAGGTGTAGGTACATGTGTCCCTAGTTTCTGAACTTAATGTAATATGTCTTTAATGTCTTACACTTATGTAATGTTTGGGTACTCAATGAAATGTAAATGTTTGGTTGTGATTCATAATGTTTAATATTTCATTAATGAGTTGTGTAACGCATATTGACTAGATTATATAGGTTTGTGATTGTTTGAATTGATATACATAATGTTATAATAATGAATATATTCAAACTTGGTTAAGTGAAGTTCTCATGCGTCCGACTGGACCATGCGCCCCAACAGTGGTCATGCGTTCGAATGGCCAGAGACTGAGTGTCTATGCACCTAAATAGTCCATACGCCTGAACAACTTCATGTGACTGACTCAGTCGCATGACTGAACACTTAGTCGTACGAATGGATCAACCGCATGGCTCAATCGCACGAATGAACCATGCAAATGGTCCAGTCACCCGAATGAGTAACCCTAACCTATAAATACCACCTAATTCGTGGAAAAACGTAAGGATTGAACACACTTCGACTCCAGACGTACCCTAGCCGTCCAAAAACCTCTAAGATGGTACTCCAAGTTCATAGATCGCATTAGATCGATTCCTAATCGATTCTTAATGTTAGATTAAATACATAATTGTTTCTAAGTGCGTTCTCACTGATTGGATCGCCAATCAAATAGGATTCCGCACTATTTGGTTCGGTATACATGTTCAGTTAGTACATCGTCCAGTACACAATCCCTAACAAGTGGTATCAGAGCTTTGGGTGTTGATTACGTGTTGATTCAATCGTTTTTGATACAAAAATTGTGTTTTTTATGAAAAACGCAATCTTTTTGTGTCAAACGGTGTCTTAGATGTTTCCTGACCATAAAGTTTAGTTTTTACGGCATACGGCAATTAGGGTTTGTGAAAATTCGAGTGTTTGTGGCCAAAACACGTTTAACCTACGAATTTTCAAAATTTTAGCAGGTTCAGTCGCACGATTGGCTCAATCGCACGACTGAGTTCATTCGCATTCCCCAAACGCACGATTGGACTCATTCGTACCCTCATTCGTACCCTCATTCGTACCCTCATTCGTACCCTCATTCGTACGACTGAGAACCCTATTCAGACTATTCAACCGCATTAGTTCATTTGGCCGACTGACTCATCCGCATTAGTTCAGTCGCACGATTGAACCATTCACCTAGTTCAATCGCCCGAATAAGCCTAATCGCATACCTTCATTCGCATGTATAAATAGTTTGTTTCATAGTAAAGTTAAGTGAAATGGAGGACTAGTTTCAGCATACTCAGCAAGTACAGACACTCGTATTCAAAATCTACTGTTATTGGAGAACGATGTGGGAATTCATAATAAACCCCCAAAGCTTATCACGTTAGATGACTACCCACAATGGAAGCCACGTTTTGAAATGTAATTAAATGAAGTAGATACAAATTTGTGGGAGGCTATAGAGTCGGGGTACAGCATGCCAGTAGGAGCTGACAGTGTCAAACTTACGTTAAGTGGCATGTCTGATGCACAAAAGGTGAAACACAACGCTGAGAAGAAAGTCTACGCTTTGCTTACCCAGTCTATTTCGAAGGATATCTTCCATCAGTACTCGGAGTATGCTCAAGCAAAGAAATTATAGGATGTGTTGGAGAAGAGGTATGATGGAAACACCTCACTCAAGGCCATTAAAGCAAAAGCTTTGAAGAAGGAGTTTGATAACTTCTCTTCAATGGGAAAGGAAAGCCTGGACGATGTGATCGACAGATTCTACCATTTGATGAGTGAGGTGCACACTCATGGAGTAACTACATCGATGGAGGATAAGGTATCCAACTTTCCAAATGGATTAGCAGAGAAATGGGCTTCCTTCATTTCAAATCTCAGACAGAATGGGATGCTCTCGAAGTTAGATATAAATGACTTCATTCTGAAATTGAGAGAGGAGGAGCTTAGGATGAAGTATAGAGCCCAAAAGGCCAACTATGATCAGAATCCAATGCTTTACAACGCGACTCCTCAGGCCAAGACATCTGGAGCACCACTGCAGACTGCCTTCGTCTCAAGCTCAGCAGGTCCAGCACAAGCATCTACTTCAGGGTCCGAAACGTCAGGGTCGTCTGGTACCCATTATATTATACCTGAAGCCAATGCAGCAAAATTGAAAACTGATAACTTCGGTAACGTGACTGTTGAGGTGGCCAGAGAACACATGGACCTCTTAGCTGCTGTAGTCCACTCCTATGATGGACTAATTGCTGGAAAGATAGGAAATTGCCACTTGGCAGATGAGGATTATGAACAGGTGGATGAGATGGAGTTGGAACGGATGGATATAATGTGGGCCTTGGCAAGTGCTATCCGACGAGCTAAAAAGTTTGTAAAGAAGACCGGACAGAACTTGGTTGCAACCAAGGACATGAATTTTGGCTTCGACAAGTCAAAGGTAACATGTTTCAACTGTGGTGAGAAGGGGCACTTCAAACAGGAGTGTGTGAAGCCAAAGAAGACTGGTAATGGCAATCCTTTCTCGTCCTTTAATTGTCAGGACAAAGCCACATCTAGTAGTTCTACTTCATCAAGCAAGGACCCTAAAGCCTTGACTGCTAACGAGGATGAAGGACAAGACTGGAGCTTTCGGTTCGCTTCACCGGGAGAGTCCAACATAGCTAGTGTGGAGGACATAGATGACGATTCCGCCAGTGAGGGAGACGTAGCATTTGAGCTCGCGATGTCCAATTCTAAAGACACTGCACCTATGGTCCACCACCTGCCTGAAGAAGAAAAATCTACATCAACGTCAGAATCACCAGAACCAAAGACAACAGATTCTGCACACATGGCTGATTCCTCTTCAACATCTCAAGTAAGTACTACTCAGTTGTTAATAATCACGCTTGTTCTGATTGTAATAAATTTAGAGAAAGCATAGATTTAAAATTTGCTAGGTTATTAGATCATAATGATAGCTTATTAAAGGATTTGGAACTGTGCACTTAAGCTAATAGAGTTTTAAAACAAAATGAGCACAGTTACAAGGAAAAGATAGACCTTTTGAACAAACAGCTTAGGGAAATAGAAGTAGTTGCCTTTAACCAAGCTAATGACATTAGGTACTATCTTAACTCCCTAGAGGACACTAAGAAGCAGAAAGCATTTTTAGAAGTAGAAGTCAACTCCTTAAAACAAAAACTACACAGTTGGACAAACTCATCTCATATTGTCCAACACTTAGTGAGAGAGAGAAACAACATGGAGGGATTGGGATACAAAGTGGTTCTACCACCACCTGAGACCTTGATGAACACCAAAAGTAAAACAATTAATAATAACTCCATCAAGGATCATGTGGTGTCCACTCCTCTTGTTAGTGACGCAAATTCCACAAGTAAATCAATTGAATCTGGCACTAAACAAAAGGAGTCCTCTTCAAAGGTAAACAGAAAGATGCCTTGTGTTAACCTGGAAAAAGAGTTTGAAAAGGTTAATTTAAAGTCAGGTTCAAACAAAGTCAAATCAGAACCCAAAAAGACTATTAAACCTAATCAATCACGAGCATCATGTCAAAGTCCAGGTAAACAAGAAATAAAAGATGTAAAACTAGGTAAAGAAATTAAGTTTGTAAAACCCGACCATACATCTAACAAAGAAGTGTCTCAATCTAAACAAAATAAGGTCATCCGTGTGACACCTATATCTCCACAAAAACAAATAAACCGTAAAGTTGAAAGCATATATTGCTACAATTGTGGAGAGTACGGTCACATTGCATCTAATGTCCTTATTATCAGACACCGAGGAGGAAAGTTGAACTTTCTGCATCTAAAACTAGATCTTTTAAGAGGAACTCAGTGATGCCTCCTAAAAGGGATAGTGAATCCAAAGTTCAACCATCAGCCAGTTGTCTGTTTATCACAAATAGGCCTTACACAAAGCTGGCCTATGGAAAGAAAAATCCACCTCAGCGTCTGAAAATGAGAACAAATAGAAATCTGAGCTTCCCTCAACCTCAAATGGTCAATGGGTTGAGTTTATGTTGTGTGATGCCTCGGGGAAACCCAAGCCAGTGAAGGCTTGGGTTCCTAACATGAACTAATGTTTTCATTGAATTTGCAGGGTGTTCGCTATAGTGCTGAGACTAACACGTGGATTGTAGATAACGGAGCATCCAGGCACATGACGCGGAACAGAGCTCTCTTATCAAACATCAGATAAATCAAAGGAGGGCATGTTTCATTTGCTGGAAACAAAGGCGGGTGGATCACAGCCCAAGGGGAAGTGGGAAATCAGAAAGTTAAGTTTGACAAGGTAAACTATGTCCAACAATTACAAAATAACTTACTTTCTGTTTCTCAAATATGTGATAAAGGCTTCAAAGTAGTCTTTGACAACAAGAAGTGCTACATTCTGAAGAAGGACTACGTGATCTCGGAGGACCAAGTCCTAATGTCAGCTTCAAGATATAATGATCTTTATGTCTTGGATCTTTCAAAGGCCTCCACAACGGATCGTGAAGTTCAGTGCTTCTTGTCCAAAGCTACTGAGAAGGATTCCGTCTCCTGGCATAGGAGAATGGGACACATAAATCCGAGGAAGATGAATCACTTGATCCAGATTGATCTAGTGAGGGGAGTGAACGTCAAAAACTTCCAACTCCCGGATTTCTGTGTTGCATGCAGAAAAGCAAACAGACGAAGAAGTCTCATAAGGAAAAAAATTTCATTCCATAGAACTACCTCTTGAGCTTCTTCATATGGATCTGTTTGGTCCAGTCAATACAAGAAGCATCGCAGGCGACTTGTAATGCTACATAGTTACTGATGACTACTCAAGATTCTCTTGAGTGATGTTTCTGAACTCCAAATCAGAAACATTTGAATCCTTCAAGGAATTAGTAACTACACTGGAATCCCTATACAAGCTGAAAGTACAAAAAGTGCGCTCAGACAACAGAACCGAGTTCAAGAATCAGTGGATGGAGGCCTACTGCAAGAAAAAGGGAATTGTGCATCAATTTACCTCTGCCTACACTCCTCAGATGAACGGTGTAGCTGAACGGAAGAATCACAGCTTGATAGAGACCGCACGGACTATGCTAGTAGACTCGAAACTGCCTATTCAATTCTGGAATGAGGCAGTTGCAAATGCATGTTATACGCTCAATCAAGTTCTGGTAGTTAAACACCATGGAAAAACGTGCTACGAGTTACCACAACGACGTAAACCTAACTTAGAGTATCTCGAGCCGTTTGGCGCTCCGTGCACCCTGTTGAAGAAGACTCAGGAGGGAGAATTCACCGAGAAGGTTGATGAAGGGATCTTTCTAGGATACAACATACCGAACAAGAGAGTTTACAATAACTCAATGGGTCAAGTAGAGGTGTGGTGTAACGTTGATGTTCAGAGATACACCACACCACCTGCGAGAAAAAGGCCTGCTTACTTCTTTGACTATGATAGATTCTTCAAGTCCTTCAACATACCTCTCTCCACTTCCGAAGACGAGTTGGCAAACAAGATGATGTACGATGTCTTGAACACACCGTCTCAAGATTCAACACCATCCGATTCACAAAGTCAATCATCTACCAACTCAGGGGGAGCACTTGATGTGAGTGACTCTTCCTCTGATGAAGAAAATATGGAGAATGACCAGAACAACCAAGATGAATAGGTTCCGACTACCACAAGTCCACAAGCATTTGATAGTGATGCTTCTGAGCCTTCTGAACCTCAGACTCCTATTGCCTCAGATCCAGAACCAAATGTTCACAATCTTGATTCTGAGGTGGTTGTTCTAACAACTCCCGACTCACGTTTAAACATCTATCATCCTTTGGATAATGTCATAGGAGATGTGAGATCAAGAGTTCAGACCAGAAATCAGTTGTACTCAGCTGATTATGCCTCTGTGATGGAAAAGGGATGCCTTCACGACGGTGCCTATCATTGCTTTGTGTCTCAGTTTGAGCCAAAGTATGTTAGTGAAGCCCTGAATGATGAGGCATGGGTGAGTGCCATGCAAGAAGAACTTCTTCAGTTCAAGAAGTTGGGTGTATGGACTCTAGTTGATAGACCTAAAGGTGCTAAAGTCATTGGCACCAAATGGGTCTTGAAATGCAAGAAAGATGATCAAGGAGTGATCATCAGAAACAAGGCTCGGCTTGTTGTTCAGGGATTTCGACAAGTTGAGGGTATTGACTACAATGAAGTGTTTGCACCCGTGGCAAGAATGGAAGCAATCTACATCTTCCTTGCCTATGCATCTTATATGAAGATCAAAGTTTATCAACTAGATATAAAGAGTGTGTTCCTTCATGATAAGATCCGAGAGACAGTGTATGTCAGTCAACCCGAGGGATTTGAGGATCGATATCATCGGGACAAAGTTTACAAACTCGACAAGGCGCTATACGGGCTTCCTCAAGCTCCGTGGGCCTAGCATGAGAAACTCTCGACTCATCTTGTGAAACACAGTTTTTGTAGGGGAGTCATTGACTGTACATTGTTATCAAGGAAAAAGATGGGGATTTACTGCTGGTACAAATCTATGTTGATGACATAATCTTCGGTTCCAAGAACAAAGAATTATGTAAAGAGTTTGAAGCAGTAATGAAGGAGGAGTTTGAGATGAGTTCAATGGGAGAGATGAAGTTCTTTCTCGGGTTACAGGTGGATCGGACACCAAATGGGATTTTCCTACATCAGACTAAGTATGTAGGTGATATTCTCAGTCGGTTTGACATGGAGAATGCTTCTACAGCTGGAACTCCGCTTGCTACAAACTATGATGTAGCACCCAACGAGAATGGTGATCTGGTAGATGCCACTATGTACCGAGGGATGATTGGATCTCTCATGTATTTCACTGCCTCACGACCTGATATCATGTATGCTACATGTTTATGTTTACGATATCAGGCAAAGCCTAAGGTGAACCATCTTATTGGGGTCAAAATGATTTTTCGTTATCTGAAGGGTACACCCACACTTGGGTTGTGGTATCCTCATGATGATGACTTTGAGCTTACGGCGTATAGTGACTCGGATTACGGCGGCTGAAAGATGAACTACAAATCTACATCAACAGGGTGTCAGTTCTTTGGGAGAAGATTAGTAACCTGGCAGTGTAAGAAGCAGACCTCGGTTGCATTGTCAACCTGTGAAGCCGAATACGTTGCTACTGCAAGTTGCTGTTCACAAATCATACGAATTCAACAGCAAATGCGGGATTACGGTTTGAAATTCTCTTCTACTCCTATCTTTGTTGATAACTCTGCTGCAATTGCAGTCACTAAAAACCCGGTCCAACATCCCAAGACCAAACACATCGGAATTAAATATCACTTTATGCGTGATTGCTTTGAAAAGAACTTAATCGATGTGGTAAAAATAAACACAGATTTTCAACGCACTGACCTCTATACAAAGGCTTTTGACGAACCACGTTTTCTATATCTGTTAGAGGTCAACGGCGTTAAAAAGAAAAGTGAGGTCATTCCTGAAGATGACCATGTGTAGTCCAATGCGTCTTGTAAATTTTCTTTTATTTTTCAACCTTTTATTTTATTTGCTTAATTTTAAGTATTTTAATTATAATTGGTCTTATTTCTTTGCCTATTAAAATCATAAAACGCTAATCCATTACGGTTTTAAAATTTTAGTGGGAGAACAGGTTTAGACAGTATATAAAAAACAAGGGAGGAGGAGAGGTAGCTGATAAAAATAAGATCGGATGTGTGATACTGATTCAATCTTTGGAATATGATAGTACACAAGAGCAAACCATTTGGGGCTTTAAAAATTTAAATTGAAAAAGATGCAAAGCTCAAGTATAAGTCTGTGTAGTCTGAGCAATATAAAAGGAAATATGACAGATAAACTAGCTCCTACTAAGGTAACACAAAGTTAGTAGACCTAGAGGTTGCTAGACCACAGATGATATGTCGATAGATTCAACACAATAGATGACTAGACCTTTTTGGTGATCTCAAGATTAAACTAAAATGTTCGACTAGTTATGGGTAACACCTTATCCCTGGTTAACACAATCAACAAGATTCCAATAAGGGGTGACGAGCAAAATAAATGCCACAAATGTGTGCGTAAGACCAAAGCATGAGCAAAAGCATATAAAAAATGCAAATACAATCAAACTGGTAACCTATGTTGGTGAGATCTGTGCAAAAAGAAGAAATTGCTCAAACAAGAAGATAGGTTATGTGCCTCTCTGCTGTGCGGTGGCACTGACCTGAGGATAAGCATAACCTATATATTCTAGATTTCATTGTTGTTTGCCACCTCTCTGCTGTGCGGTTGCACTAACCTGAGGCTTGGCATCTCTTTGAAAGTTCTAAGAATAGTTTCTTCTTGAATTCTACCCTGAGACCGCTCAAAAATCTCCTGAGAAATGTTGATTACCATATAAGTGTGGGATCCACAAATGCTTGTTGAAATAAACAAACCTTAAACCATCACCAATCTGTGTTGAAAGTCTGTGTATGGATTAAGAGGACAAGTATGCTGACAATCATTGTGGCTACAATTCTTGAAAGTTCAAATCAGTGTGGGGACCTAATAGTACTAGTATGATTTCCTAAATTTGCTAAATGACTCTAGATGGAAAACAAGAATAGAGCATCAAAGGTTTTAGATAACTTGTCCCGAATGATTTGAATATCCTGTATGATTCCAAATTGAATTGGTCCATGTATGGTTTAAATGAATTGAAGCTGCTTTTCAGAAAAATAATTCTTTAGATTTACATCTTAGGATTAACCCTCACAAAAACACAAAAACATGTCTTAGTTTTAAGTTTTAGTTTATTTCATTTATTTTTGTATAAAGTTTGTCAATTTCAGTTTGTTTAATATCGGACTATATCATGGAAGTTGATAGGGAACCTTATCATCTAAAAGGTCACGTCTGAGGTGACCACACGTGTTTTCAAATAAAAATGGGTCATGTCTGAGGTGACAAAGTATTTTAAAAGGTTCACATCTGAGGTGATCAAAGGTTTTTCAAGCTTAAAATGATCATGTCTGAGATGGTCAAATGCTCATAAAGTATATTCAAAAGGTGAAGGGTATAAATTGTCGAATGGTCATAAAGTCAAACAACCTTGAGTATGACTCATTCGCATGACTGGACAATGAGTATGGATCAGTCGTACGATTGGTGTACATGAATGTGTCTAGTCGCATGAATGAAGGTGACCGAATGACTCAGTTGCACAATGGCTGTCTAGCCTTACGACTGAAGGTGACTGACTATGCTAATCACATGACTGATCTTCAGTCTCATGAATCAACTATGCGACTGGGCTCAGTCGCACGACTAAAAGTAAACCCTAGTAAATAGAGGGGGAGTCGGTCGTAGTTGTTCATCACTGCCAAATCGCCCCTAATCGCATGAAGCACCGTTACTCTGCCCGATTCTTATTTGAGCACTCTAGATCTTTGATTATTGCAGACTGATGGTCTATTGTGATTATATAGGTATAATGCGGTGCTATCCATGAGAATGTCCATCGATTCATGCCCTAATCAACGAAAACGAACCCTAAAAGGAACCGAGACTTAGATTCACTAATACACCAGTAAAACTAAGTCCACTGTAAAATTAAAGGTCATAGTGAGCCAAACCATGACATGTAACATTAAAGTTTGCTCAAAATTTGATTTTGAATTGAATAGTTAGTCTGTCATGCGAATGGACAATTTGATGAACTTCAGTCGCACGACTGAAAGGGGCGAATGGCCAAATCACACAGCTAAACCGTGCGTATGAGTTCAGTCGCCCGACTGGTGTAAACGCATGAGATAGCATACGTATGAGCTTAGTCGCATGTTAAGTCATACGTATGAGGTCATTCGCATGACTAGATCTCAGTCGCACATTGTCATTCGCACGACAGAACAGAGAATTTCATGTTCAAATGATTAAGTTCATTACTTATTGACTGACACTAACGTTTATATTCGTTGTGTAACAGATGGCTAGTCGTTGGACTATGAGCACCAAGCACAACATCTGTGCTCATGTAGACTTGACCTCACGGAATGCTTCAGACTTCTCTGGCATTATCACCTTTCTACAAAGATCGAGGATCTTCCGTGCCATCTCGACTCCGTGCACACCCTATCGCTCAATTCAGCAGGCCTTCTGGGAAGGTGCAGTTCTTGACAGGACCTCAGAGCCCCACCAAATAAGGAGTTCTATCTTTGGTCAGCCCATAGAGATCACTGAGGATGATCTCAGGACATTATTAGAGTTCGGGGATGATGCTGATTGCCCTACCCGTCTACATCCACTGACAGTACGAGGCTGTTTTCTGCGGGCCAAGTACTCTGGGGACATCAACTAGGTGTGCTCAACAAGAGCAACCTGTGTCCTCAGTTTAAGTACTTAGCCCATGTGCTGCTCAAGTGCATTGCCTCATGGAAGGGGGGGGGGGTTGGTGAGTTGTCTGATCAGATACAGAATGCCTATGTGGCGTTGGTGCTGAACCATCCGTTCAGCTTCTCCAGGATGATCTTCACCTACCTGGTGGAGAACATAGAGGCCAAGGCAAGGAGGGCTTCTGCATGTACCCTCGATTCATGCAGATGATCATTGACCAAAAGCTCCTTTCATTGCCAAAGGAGAAGGAGGATGTCATAGCACTCGAGGTGATGGATGATACCACCTTGGGTCGGATGAAGGTATACAGGGGGAAGTAGGTGAAACCCCCTGTGAGGCGACTGTTTGGGCATATGGCCCGTGAAGACTATGTGGCTCCGTCACAAAGAAAGTGGCGCCACGGCGACAGTGCCTCAGATACTGAGCAGATCGAGCTCCCAGATGATGATTCAGATGACGACGACAGCGGTGCTGGTGGAGATGCAGGGCCCACTCAACCGAGGGCCCCCACTACTGATATAGCATCTCAAGCACCCACCCACAGAGAGACTGAGGATGCCGGATTCCATCAGGATTTCCAACTTGATGAGGAGGAGGATACGGATGAGGAGCCCCTAACTTGGACTGTTAGCAGCAAGGTGGTTGCCACAGAGCGAGGGCTCCGGGCAGTTGGTGACCGCCCTGGTGGGTCGGGAGAGACTGACACTGATCCTACATTTGCTCCCGATCAGCCAAGCTGTGTTCTAGGGAGAGCATCCTCCTCGAAAAGCTCGAGGAAGAAAAGGATGGCTCGGCCCCACGGCTTGAAGAAGAAGAAGAGAAGCCTGACCTTCATCACCACCACCACTACTACCACCACTACCACCACCCCACCTACCACAACCACTCTATCCACTACCACCACTCCACCTACCACTACTACTACCACCCCATCTACCACCATATCCACCACACCCACACCACCACCACCTTCATTTATACCACCCCCAATCTTCACCACTGCCACCACCACCACCACTAGCCATCCAACTGCACCATCATCCTTCTTTCCATATACATCTAGATCACCTCTACCTCCTATTAGGATAGAGGAACAACTATCAGCGCTGGACTGTATGGTGATGCGTCTGTTAGCAGCTGATGATGAGAAAACTGCATAGATACGTCAGTGAGTAGATCTTACTGCTGCACAATCTCAACAGATTTCTTAGCAGGCTTGATTGATTGATCAGCAGGCTCAGTAGATGTCTCAGCTCCATGAGCAACATGCCAAGAAGATTGAGGAGCTGGAGGCTGCAAACAAGACTATCATGGTAAAGCTCAAAGGATCCAAAGAAGAGCCCTTGAAGATCGAAGAAGGAGACGGAGACGATGATGCTGATGATGATGAGAGTGATGATGATGATGATGATGATGATGATGGTGGTATGATCATGAGGGTGATACGAAAGTAGATGTTGATGATGATGAAGAGGATTCTCTGCTGTAGGTGCCACATCTATAAGCGAACGGAGGACCAAAAGACTCAAGATCAGAGTGCCTCCACATCCTCTTGGTAGCAGAAGAGTAGAGGATACAAGATAAGAGTAATATTTAGTTATTTACTTTATTAAATCATAGGTATTCGAATCTTGTATCACATTAATGTAATGAATGTTTATATTTAATGTTGGTATTTATGTCTTGATTATTAACTAATGATTGTTGTGTTACATGTATAAATCAAGCAGATCCAAACTTTCAGAGGGATGAACATGATGTTGCTCCCCTCCAACAGATCAAGACTCAGCTCTGATGATTCTTGATCTACAAGGTATAGTCAGGAGATCGGTGATATACACTCCTGAAGAAGGAGAGATCATTCATAATCTCACTGACGAGTAAATAGCTGAAATGTTCAAGCTAAATCCTGATGAGATTGTCAAGGATTCTCCAACAGTCCAAGTTGAAAGTGATGATGAGCTCAATGATGTTGATGAGATCGAGATAGAAGATGTCACAGATCAAACTGGGCGACAACCTTGTCAGTGAAACTTTTGACACTCTGGATAGAATGGAAAAAAAAGTCTGACAAGACTGAAGATAAGGCCCAAGCCTCAGATGCTGAAGTTAATATTAGAAAGGCTGAGTGGGCTACATGTTTTGAAGAGATAAGAGCCCAACGAAGTGCTTCAAAGTCAACTGTCTACACCAAGCTGTACAAAGTGAAGAAACATCATAAGGTGTCAGGCAAAATCATCGTGTGGGCATACTTTGAGGATCTCAACGTTTATGCAGTTAAACATGAGAAAGGGATCGAGTACTTCAGGTTCCCACACGACTTGAAGACTATTCCTGGATTTGAGCTGAACCAACTAGCGAAGCAGAAATTGCTATACGCTGATCCACGCAAGATGTCTGGTTAGTTTGAAGTAGCTCTTAAAAGAGAGTACCACACCAGATGGGTCAACTTCAAACCTCAACAGCCAACGAGGTATCTCAAACAGTCTGAGGTTGATCCCATTACTGGAAAACCAAAGATAGTGCTGAAGTGGAGTCCACCGCGAACAATGTCAAAGATTCCTCTACGGGAGATGCCACAGGACTTCACTCCACACTTCAAATGGTGGTACTATGATTGGAGGACAGGAGAAGTAGTCATAGTCCTGAACAAGAATGGTGTTATGGAAACCATCAGGGAATTTGACCCTATGTGGCTCACAAACTTGTCTACAGATAATGTATACACATTATACAAGTTGCCACTGTTCTATGACTCTTAAGATATTGTATAGGCTCTACAGTTTCAGAACTTTATACGACTTTGCTTTGCGTTTGAGATACACGTAGGAGTCACAAGAGAAGAGAAGTACAAGAAGTATGAAGAGGTTATGAAGATGGTAAGACATTAGATGGAACTAGGTCCAAAGGGGAGTTTGTAGGTACATATGTTCCTAGTTTCTAAACTTAATGTAATATGTCTTTAATGTCTTACACTATGTAATGTATGGGTACTTAATGAAATGTAAATGTTTGGTTGTGATTCATAATGTTTAATATTCATTAATGAGTTGTGTAACGCATATTGACTAGATTATATAGGTTTGTGATTGTTTGAATTGATATACATAATATTATAATAATGATACATTCAAACTTGGTTAAGTGAAGTTCTCATGCGTCCAACTGGACCATGCGCCCCAACAGTGGTCATGCGTTCGAATGGCCATGCGACTGAGTGTCTATGCACCTAAATAGTCCATACGCCTGAACAACTTCATGCATCTGACTCAGTCGCACGATTGAACACTTAGTCGTACGAATGGATCAACCGCATGGCTTAATCACACGAGTGAACCATGCAAATGGTTCAGTCGCCTGAATGAGTAACCCTAACCTATAAATACCACCTAATTCATGGAAAAACGTAAGCATTGAACACACTTCGACTCCAAACATACCCTAGCCTTCTAGAGACCTCTAAGATCATACTCCAAGTTCATAGATCGCATTAGATCGATTCCTAATCAATTCTTAACGTTAGGTTCAATACATAATTGTTTCTAAGTGCGTTCTCACTGATTGGATTGCCAATCAAATAGGATTCTGCACTATTGGTTTGGTATACACGCTAATAAGTTAGTACATCGTCTATTACACAATCCCTAACGACAGGTAGACGAGAACGAGCTTGAACGTATGGACATAATGTGGGCGTTAGCAAGTGCTGTCCAGAGGGCTAAGAAGTTTGTTAAAAAGACGGGACAAAACTTGATAGCTACCAAAGACACTACGTTTGGGTTTGACAAGTCCAAAGTGACCTGTTTTAACTGTGGAGAGAAGGGGCACTTTAAACGTGAATGTGTAAAGCCCAAGAAGACTGGAAACGGGAACCCGTTCTCGACATTCAACCGTTAGGATAAACCAACTGGTGGAGCTACATCATCTAGCACCGAGACAAAGGCCTTGACTACTCAAGGTGATGAAGGGCAAGACTGGACCTTCAAATTCGTGCATCCGGGAGAATCTAACATTGCAAATGTCGAGGTGTTGGATGACGATACTGAAAGTGAAGAAGATATCACAGTCGAAATAGCCATGTCAGAAACTGAAGAAGCTACGAAAGTGGTCAAACCTGTGATTGAAGAAGATGACAAAACTACATGTTCAGAATCTCCAGCAGCTGAAGACACAATCTCTGCACTGATGGTAGATTCAACTGAATCTTCTCAGGTAAGTTCTAAAGACCAACTATTTGATAATCATGCTTGTTTTGAATGTAATAAATTTAGGGAAAGCATTGATTTGAAATTTTCTAAGTTATTAGATCATAACAATAGCTTAATAAAGGACTTACAATTGTGCACAGAAGCAAATCACGTTTTAAAACAAAACGAGCACATTTACAAAGAAAAAATAGAACTATTAAATAAACAACTAAGGGAACCAAAGTTGTGGCTTTTAACCAAGAAAATGACATTAAGTTCTATTTAAACTCCCTTGAAGAAACTAAAAAGGAGAAAGCAGTTTTGGAAGTCGAAGTAAATTCTTTAAAAGAAAACTACACAGTTGAACTAGTTCTTCACATATAGTTAAAAACTTGGTCAAAGAACGAAACAACGGGGAGGGATTAGGTTACAAAGTGGTTCCACCACCATATGAGATTTTGTTAAATACGAAATGTCAACCAGTAAACAACAATGCTATTAAGGGTCATGTGGTGACCACTCCTCTAGTTAGTGATCCAGATTCCACGTGTCAAAAGATGGAATCTGCCACTAAAGAGAAGGATGACACTTTGAAATCTAAGGGTAAAATGCCTATTGTTAATTTGGACGAACATTTTAAAGAGGTTAATATACAGTCAGGATCTACCACGTCTTCTTCTAATCAGGCAACGACTTAACAATTGGTATAAGAGCCGATTACTGCTAGAATGATCTAACAATCATTCTAGCAACCCGAACTCTGGATTTCTGGATCTATTTCAGGTTCTTTGACGTTAAACCCACTTCATGTTCTTCGTGTTTTGCTCAGATCTTGTTACGTGTGTTGTTTCTATGTTAAAATCAAACTCGAAACCATGTTCTGATCACCCTTGCGAATATTATGATGTCTATTTTGGTTCAGTTCATGTAAAAATCAAAAGATTAGGGTTTTCGGCATCCCTGGCGGCTGCAGATCTGAAAATCTACGTGTAGATGCGCTCATGCAACTGGACCATGCGAATGGACCATTCGTACGACTGGACCATGCTAATGGACCATTCGTGCGGCTGGACCAGTCGTATGTTCAATCATGCGACTGGAGCAGTCGTATGTTCAATCGCACGAATGAGCCATCTGTCAGGACCTGGTATTCGATTGAAATACCTAGAGATCACGTGTATACCAGATCAAATAGTGCGGAATCCTATTTGATTGGCGATCCAATCAGTGAGAACACACGAAGAATCAATCAAGGATTGAAACTAACGTTAGAAATCGATAAGGAATCGATCTAATGTGTCCTATGAACTTGGAGAACGATTTGGAAGGTTTCTGGACGGCTAGGTTCGTCTGGAATCGTACTTGATCGAGTGCCCCAGTTTTTCACGAATTGAGTTGTATTTATAGGTTGGCACTATTCAATCGTGCGACTGAACCATTAGTTTGGTTCAGTCGTGCGATTGAACCATGCGGTTGGTTCATTCGTGCGACTGAGTGTTCAGTCGTGCGACTAAGCCAATCTTATGTTACAGTCGTACGACTGATCCAGTCTCCTGGTTCAGTCGTGCGACTGAGTCAATCGTGTGAAGTTCTTCATGTGTATGGTTCATTCGCATGAGCCATTCGCATGGGAACTTCATTAAGTTAAGTTTGAATGTTTTAGTTAATTAATATAATATTATATGTAATCATTCAAGTAATCATAAACCCAATCAATTCAGTCACGACTCATTAATGAACTATTAAACATTATAACCAACAGACTATCAATATCAGTTCATTAATCATACCAAACAAGATCTATTACATCACATATCATGATCTAGGGACATACATGTATCAACAAACTCCCCCTTGGACCTAGATCTCTCTAATGTCTTGTTTTCTTCATTACCTCCTCATATTTCTTGTACTTGTCCTCTTGTGTGACTCCCGCGTGAATATCAAACGCGAAGCAAATTCGTATAACATTTTGGAACTGGAGGGCTTGTACAATGTCTTGTGTGTCATAGAACAGTGGCCACTTGTATATAATATAGACATCATTAGCAGACAAGTAGTTAGCCACATTGGGTCGAATACCCTGACAGTATCCATTTGATCCCCTTTGTTCAGAACTATGACAGCTTCAGCAGTTCTCCAATCATAGTACCACCATTTGAAGTGTGGAGTGAAGTCCTGTGGCATTTCCCTGAGAGGGATTCTCGACATAGTGCGCGGAGGACTCCACTTCAACACAATCTTAGGTTTTCCAGTAATGGTATCCATCTCAGACCTTCTAATATACCTTGTAGGTTGTTGAGGTCTGAAGTTAATCCACCTGGTGTGGTACTCTTTCTTTAGGGCAGCCTCAAACCAGCCTGACATCTTTCTCGGGTCAGCATACAACAGCTTCAATTTGACCAGCTGGTTGAGCTCAAATCCTAGTAGAGTCTTTAGATCATGTGGAAATCTAAAGTACTCTATGCCCTTTTCCCTCTTAACGGCATAAACGTTAAGATCATCAAAATATGCCCATGCTATAATCCTGCCTGACACCGTAAGATGTTTCTTGATGCTGTAGAACTTGGTGTAGGCATCCCTCTTCGGTGCAACACGTTGGGCTCTGACTTCTTTAAAACATTCAGCCCACTCAGCCTTTCGAATGTATACGTCATCGTTTGAGGATTGGGCTGTTCCTTCGGTCTTTCCTGCTTCCTGCTCCATCTTGTCTAGTACCTCAAACATATCACTGACTAGGGACTCACCCAGATTGGGGACCACATTACCCTCGTTGTCAGCGTACTGAGGGTACTCTTCAGCAGCAATATCTTCAACCTCAACTTCATCAACGTCATGTAGTTCGTCGTCACTGGTTGAATCAACTGTTGGAGCATCCTTGACAATGTCATCAGGATTGAATCTGAACATCTCTGCCAGTTGCTCGTTAGATAGGTCGTGAATTATTTCACCTTCTTCAGGGGTATAACTCACTGACCTTCTGACAATCCCTTGCAGATCAAGAATCATTGTGAGTTGAGACTTGACCTGTTGAAGGGGAGCAATATCAAACTCATCTGTGGTACTTTGGATCTGTTTGATTTACACATTTCACACTCAAATCATTAGTAATATCAAACAAAATGCATTAACTTAATATAAACATTTAGTACATGGTTTTTCAATACAGAATACAAAAGTAAATAAATACATAAACATCCACTATTACTTTTATCCTGAATGCTAGACTCTTCATGTGAAGGTGCAGAAGCAGAAGCTGACTGATCTTGTCTGTTCTTTGTTCTCTTCTCTTGCCTTGGAGCTGAGACAGATTCAGCTGCTTCTCCTTCTTCAGTCTCTTCATCTGCACACCACTCTTCGGTTTTCTCTTCATCAGAATCACTGTCATCATCATCATCATCATCATCATCTTCATTATCTGTCTCCATCCTTTATCTTTAGAGGTTCCTCCTTTGATCCTTTCATTTTAGCAAAATGGTCCTCTTAGCTTTTTCCAACTCCTCTATTTGCTTACCTGCTGCGACACTTTGAGCTCGGAGTTGGTCCATCTGAGTGTTCTGAGCAGCCAATTGCTGGGCTGCTCCTCAATTACTCGATCCTGCTCTGCAATTTTATGCGATTGTGCAGCAGTCAGGTCGGTAAGCTGGCGGATCTGAGTGGTCTTTTCCTCATCAGCCACCAGCAATCGCAACACCATTCTATTTAAAGCTGACAGCTGTTCCTCTACCCGAGTGGAGGTAGAGGAGATCTATAGGTGTGTGAGGGGTAGGCTGAGGGCTCGGTTTGGTGGCTAGTGGTGGTGGTGGAGGTGGTGAATATCGGGTCATGTCTGGATGATAGTGGTGGTGAGTGTGGGGTGAAGATGTAGTGGTGGGGGTCTGGCTTGTGGTGGTCGGTATGGTGGTGTCTGTGGTCGCTGTGGGGGAAGGTATGGTGGTGGATGGTGTGTCTGCAGAGGTGGTAGTGGTGGAAGGTATGGTGGATGTGGTAGTGATAAAGGTTACCCTACGCTTCTTCTTTTTCTGGCCATGGGGTTGAGCCATCCGTTTTCTCCTCGTTCCTTCGAGGTGGGTGCTCCCCCTCCAATCCCGCCTGAGGACCCCGGAGCATAAGTTGGATCAGTTTCTGTATCTCCGGAGCCTCTCGGTTGTTCACCAACAACCCTCAACCCATGTTCTGTGGGAACCACTTTCCTTCCCACAGTTCGGGTCAGTGGCTCCTCATCAGATTCATCCTCATCCTCCTCGTTAAGAACAAAATCTTGATGAAATCCTGCTGACTCAGTTACTTCAGCAGCTGAGACAGACACAGAGGGAACAGAGTCAGACACAGTGCCTCTGGATGGAATAGCATCACCCCCACTTTCATCCTCCTCTGAATCATCAGTAGGGAGGACAATTGGCTCCACGTCAGAGTCACTGTCCTCGTGACGCCATTGGCGTCTCCCTGGTGCCACATAACTTTCATCTGCTAAGTGGCCAATCATTCTTTTCACTTGGGGCTTAATCTGCTTTCCCCTGTAAACTCTCATCCTGCCCAGAGTAGTATCATCCATTATCTCTAAGGCCACTGCGTCATGTCTCTCTTTGGGCAACTGTGGCAGCTTCTCGTTGAAGACGAGCTGTAAGAATCTGGGGTACATACAAAACCCCTCCTTTCCCTTTACCTCCAAATTCTCCACTAGGTAGGAGAATATCATGCTGGAAAAACTGAAGGGGTGGTTCAGAACCAGTGCCACGTAGGCATTTTGAATCTGGTCTGAGAGGTCGTCAAACCCACCCCTCCTCGATGCAACACACTTGAGGATCACGTGTGCTAAGTACTTGTACTGGGGGCTCAGGTTGCTTTTGTTGAGCACACCTGAGTTGATATCCCCAGCGTACTTTATCCGCCGGAAGCATCCTCTCACTGTCAACGGATGTAGTTTAGTAGGATGATCAGCGTCATCCCCGAAATCTAGGACCCTTTGAATGTCGGCAGCAGAGATCTCAATATCATGGCCCAGTATAGAGCTCCTAATACAGTACGGCTCACAAGAGCGGTCCACCAAGGCATTTTCCCAGAATGCCTGATGGAGTGATCTATAAGGTGTGCAAGGAGTGGAGATAGCCTTATGAATCCGGGACCGTCTCAGAAAGGCTATAATGTCGGTAAACTCAGCCCCGTTCCTGGTGGTGTGATCCAAATGGGCACAGATGTTGTGCTTTGGATTTATGGACCACCTTTCTGCCATTTATCTGTAACACACAAGACATAGAACCATTAGTACATAAGACATGAAAACTTTTGTTCTAAGTGTAAAGTTGAAAGTCATTTTGATTCATTCGTGCGAATGAATCATGCGACTGAAGTCAGTCTCCTGTTTGAGACATGCGATTGAGTTCAATCGGCTGATTGAGACATGCGATTGAGTTCAATCGGCTGATTGAGGCAGGCGATTGAGTTCAATCGGCTGATTGAGACATGCGATTGAGTTCAATCTGCCGACTGGACTCATTCGGGTGGTTCAGTCGGTCGAATGATCCAATCGTAAGGTTCAATCGTGCGATTGGAGTTCATTCGAACGACCAGTCGCTTGCCCCACTGTTCGATCGCCTGTGGTCGAATCTTGACCAATCTAAGTCATTAACAGTGTTTAATGGTCCATTAGCCTCGTCTACTTGTCACTAATAACCTATTAAACTCAATTTTAACATTTTGCTTCATTTACATAGGTGATTAGGTCATTTCAACGTTCGGTTCTTGATTCAATCCAGTGTCGCTATTGTAGGTCGGTAATGTGCTGATTTTGGTAGGATTCAAAGAGTAGTGTACCTGTAAAACGTCACTCGAATGTTAGAAACTTAACAGCAATGTATATCAGAATCTGTGGCAATTTTGACAGAGTAACGGTAAAGAACGCGATTTGGGGTGCTATTTGGAGTGATGAGTGAGATGCGATTGACTGAGACCCTTAAATACTGAACCTAGGTTCATTCGGCGACTGGCCTCATTCGATCAGTTCAATCGGGCGACTGGGTCTCAGTGGTACGATTGGCCTAGTCAATCGCATTCAGTCGGCCGACTGAGTCAGTCGGTCGTCTGACTCATTCGGTCTCCTTCATTCGCCTCTTTAGTTGACCGACTGAGCCTCAGTCGGTCTACTGTTTCATTCTCCCCCTTCTATTCGGTCGAATGGATCATTTCATGTCCATTCGGCCGATTGGAAGCCATTCGCATAGTTGGTCGATCACCATGATCCACTAGTGCGATGGGTCACACTTTGTGAGTTTACAGTCATTTTGAACATTTACTATTAAGACCCTTTTCACTTTTGATAATAACATTGTAAGCTCTTAACCAATTCAGTCACTTCAGACGTGACCTTTTAAATTTTGAAAACCATGTGGCCATCTCAGACATGACCCTTTTTAGGTAAGTTAATTCCCTTCTGATTTCCCTGATGTAGTCCGACAGACACACAAATTAAAAGATAAACATAGGAACTTAAACTAACTACACAACTAAAGTTTATTTTTGGACTTTTTGTGAGAGATAAAACCCTAAGATGGAAATCTAAGGGATTTGATTAGGAGTAGACAGCTTCAACTTAGATTGATCATATCTGGACCAACTCAATTTTGGAATCATACAGGAATATCAAATCATTTGGGACTTGTGATTAAGACTTTTTGATGCTTAAATTTTCGGTGTTCATCCAGAGTCGTTAGCAAATTAAGGAAATCATACTGAAACTCTTAGATTTTCACATTGATTTGAACTCTTGAGAATGTAGCCACTAAGATTGTCAGTATGTTTGTCCACTTAAATCCATACACAGACTTTTGACGCAGACTGGTGACTGATTTAGGTTTAATTATTTCAGCTAACATTTGTGGATCCCACACTTATATGGTAATCAACATTCCTTAGAGGTTTTGAGCGGTTTACGGGTATTATTACAAGAAGAGACTATTCTTTGAGCTTTCAAAGAGAAGCCTGTCCTCAGGTCAGTGCCATCGCACAGCAGAGAGGCGGCAAACAACAATGAATTCTAGAATATCTAGGTTATGCTTATCCTCAGGTCAGTGCCATCGCACAGCAGAGAGGCAAACAACCTATCTCCTTGTTAGAGCAGCTTATTTTATTTGACACAATATGCACCAACAACATAAGTCATTAGCTTTATTGCATTTGTCTTTCATTTTTCTTGCTTTGCTCTAATTATGGTCATCCGCACACTTTTGTGGCATTTAAATGCTCATTACCCCTTATTGGAATATATTTGATTGTGTTAACCAGTGATAAGATGGAAGCCCACAGTCAGTTGAACAACTTAGTTTGATCTTGAGATCACCAATCAGGTCTAATTGTCTATTGTGTTGAATCTACCAACATATCATTTGTGGTCTAGCAGCCTCAAGTCACTTTCTCTGTGTCACCTTAGGAGTTGCCAGTTTTCTATCATTTTCCCTTTTTATATTGCTTAGACTACACAGACTTATACTTTGAACTTTTGCATCTTTTCAAACCTTAATTTTAAAATCCCTCTTGATTTGTTCCTGTGTACTATCATATTCCAAAGGTATTGAATCGGTATCACAGACACAATCTACCTTATTTCAGCTAGTTACCCCTTCTCCCTCATTTTTTTGTTTAATATAAGTTTGTTGACATATTCTCCCCCTAAATACTAAAATCATTTCGGATTTATTATTTTTGGATTTTAATAAACAGCAAAATAACATGAGTTTAAATATAACAGACAAAAAAGAAAAAAAACAGATAACATAAAATAAAATAAACTTTAACGAAACTACATCGGACTACACATTATTCTCATCAGGAATTACCTCACTTTTCTTTTTAACGCCGTTGACCTCTAGCAAGTATTGAAAACGTGGTTTATCAAAGGCTTTAGTATAGAGGTCAGCACATGAAAATCAGTATTAATTTTAACCACAGCTATTAAGTTCTTTTCAAAACAGTCTCTTATGAAGTGGTATTTAATACCGATGTGTTTGGTCTTAGGATGTTGAACCGGATTTTGGTTACTGCAATTGCAGCAGAGTTATCAACAATAATAGGAGTACGAGAATTTCAAACCGTAATCCCGCATTTGCTGTTGAATCCAAATGATTTGAGAACAGCAACTTGCAGCAGCAACATATTCGGCTTCACAGGTTGACAATGCAACCGATGTCTGCTTCTTACACTGCCATGTAACTAATCTTCTCCCAAAGAATTGACACCCTGCTGATGTAGACTTGTAGTTCATTTTGCAGCCTCCATAGTCCGAGTCACTATACGCTGTGAGCTCAAAATCGTCATCATGAGGATACCACAACCCAGTGTGGTGTACCCTTTAGATAGGGAAAGATCCTTTTGTCCCCGATCAGATGATTGACCTTAGGTTTAGCCTGATATTGGAACATAGCATGTAGCATACATGATATCAGGTCTTGAGGCAGTGAGATACATGAGAGATCCAATCATTCCTCGGTACATAATGGCATCTACAAGATCTCCATTCTCATCAGGTGCTATATCATGATTCGTAGCAAGTGGAGTCCCAGCAGCAGAAGCATTCTCCATGTCAAAGCGACTGAGAATGTCTCTACATACTTGGTCTGATGTAGAAAGATCCCATTAGGTGTTTGATCCACCTGTAACCCGAGAAAGAACTTCATCTCCCCCATCGCACTCATCTCAACTCTTTCTTCCACTGCTTCAAACTCTTTGCATAACTCTTCGTTCTTTGACCCGAAGATTATGTCATCAACATATATCTGTACAAGCAGTAGGTCACCATCCTTTTCTTTAATAAACAGTGTACAGTCAATGACTCCTCTGCGAAAGCCGTGTTTCACAAGATGAGTCGAGAGTTTCTCATACCAAGCTCGAGGAGCTTGATGAAGCCCATATAACGCCTTGTCGAGCTTGTAAACTCTATCCCGATGATAAGGGTCTTCAAATCGCCGGGTTGACTTACATAGACTGTTTCCCTGATTTCCCCATGAAGGAATGCACTCTTCACATCTAATTGGTAGACTTTAATCTTCATGTACGATGCATAGGCAAGGAAGATACGAATAGCTTCCATCCTTGCCACGGGTGCAAACACCTCATTATAGTCAATCCCCTCGACTTGGCGAAAACCTTGAACCACCAGTCGAGCTTTGTTCCTGATAATGACTCCTTGGTCATCCTTCTTACATTTTAGTACCCATTTGGTGCCAATGACTTTAGCACCTTTAGGTCTATCAACCAGAGTCCATACACCTAACTTCTTAAACTGCAGAAGTTCTTCTTGCATGGCACTCACCCACGCCTCATCATTTAGTGCTTCACTGACATATTTTGGCTCAACCTGCGAGACAAAACATCGATAAGCACCATCATGGATGTAACCCTTCTCCATAACTGAGGCGTAATCAGCTGAGTATAGCTGATTTCGGGTTTGTACTCCTGATCGGACATCTCCAATAACATTGTCAAGGGGATGATAGACATTTAGTCGTGATCCTGGAGTAGTCGGCACAGTCACCTCCGAACCAAGATTGTGAACATTTTGGTCTGCATCTGAGGAGGTTGGAGTTGAGGTTCCGAAGTCGAGGGTGCATCACTTGTGGATGCTTGTGGACTTTCAGGAACTGGAACCTGTTCCTCCTGACTGTTCTGGTCATCTGCTTCAGTTTCATCTTCAGAGGAGGAGTCACTTTCATCGACTACCCCTTCTGACTGAGTAGATGATTCTCCCTGTGTGCTAGATGGAGTATTTAGAATATCATACATCATCCTAGTAGCTAACTCATCATTCGAGGGAGAGAGAGGGATGTTGAAGGATTTGAAGAATCCATCATAATCGAAGAAGTATGCAGGTCCTTTGCCTGTAGGTGGTGTGGTATATCTCTGAACGTCGACATTACACCACACTTCTACAAGACCCGTTGAGTTATTGTAAACTCGCTTGTTCGGTATGTTGTATCCTAGAAAAATTCCTTCAACTGCCTTCTCGCTGAATTTTCCTTCTTGTGTCTTCTTCAGAAGTGTACACGGTGCGCCAAAAGGTTCAAGATACTCCAAATTCGGTTTGCGTCTTTGAAGTAGCTCATAACATGTCTTTCCGTGGCGCTTGACTATTAGGACTCGATTCAGTGTATAGCACGCATTTGCCACTGCCTCGTTCCAGAATTGGATAGGCATTTTCGAGTCTACCAGCATAGTCCGGGCTGTCTCTATCAAACTCTTGTTCTTTCTCTTAGCACGCCATTCATCTGAGGTGTGTAGGCAGAAGTGAATTGATGCACAATTCCCTTTTCCTTGCAGTATGCCTCCATCCCTTGATTCTTGAATTCTGTCCCGTTGTCTGAGCGTATTTGTCAACTTTTAGCTTGTAGAGTGATTCCAGTGTGGTTACTAATTCCTTGAATGTCTCCAAACTTTCTGATTTTGATTTCAGAAACATTACCCAAGTGAACCTTGAGTAGTCATCAGTGACCACATAACAGTACACGTCGCCTGCAATGCTCCTTGTACTAACTGGACCGAACAGATCCATGTGAAGAAGCTCAAGAGGAAGTTCTATTGAATGAACTTTCTTTTCCTTATGAGACTTCTTTGTCTGTTTGCCTTTCTTGCAGGCTACACAAAAGTCAGGAAGTTGGAAGTTCTTGACATTCACTCTCTAACTAAATCCTTCTGAATCAAATGATTCATCTTCCTTTGACTAATGTGTCCCATTCTCCGATGCCAGGAGATGGAATCCTTCTCAGTAGCTTTAGATAAGAAACACTGAACCTCATGATCTGTTGTGGCAGCTGTTGACAGATCCAAGACATAAAGGTCTTTATATCTTGAAGCAGTCATCAGAACTTGGTCCTCTGGGATCATATATTCTTTCTTAGCATGTAACACTTCTGGTTATCGAAGATGACTTTAAATCCTTTATCACAGATTTGGGAAATAGAAAGTAAGTTGTTCTGAAGTTGTTGAACGTAGTTCACTTTATCAAACTTAACTTTCTGATTTCCCACTTCTCCTGAGCTGTGATATAGCCTCCTTTGTTTCCTGCAAAGGAAACATGCCCTCCTTTATTTGTTTGACGTTAGATAAAAGGGCTCTATTTCCTGTCATGTGCCTGGATGCTCCGCTGTCTATAATCCACGTGTTAGTCTCAGCACTATATCGAACACCCTGCACATACAAAGTAAATGAATCAGTTTAGGTTAGGAACCCAACTTTGACTGTCTTGGGTTTCCCAGAGGCATCACACATCATAAACTCCACCCATTGACCCTTAGAGGGTGAGGGTAGCTCAGGTTCCTTCTTGTTATTAGTATCAGACACGAGGGTTGACTTTTCTTTCCATAAGCCAGATTTGTGCAATGCCTGTTTATGATAAACAGTCGTCTGGCTTACAGGTTGGACTTTAGGTTCACTAGCTCTTCTAGGTGGAGTTAGAGAACCTTTGCTTAGAAGACCTAGGTCTAGAGTCCAGAAGATCAATCTTCTTCCTAGGTGTCTGATAGAAATGACAGTAGGAAGCAATGTGTCCACATTCTCCACAGTTGTAGCATGACCTGCTATCAACTTTATGAGTAGACTTTCTTTGTGGAGAAGTGCGTGACACTCTAGTAACATCAATCACTTTAGTTTTTGACTCTTGGATGTTTGATGTTTTCTCTGGTGTAACAAAATTTACTGATTTAACCTGTTTCACCTTTCGGTTAACTGGTTTTTGACTTGAAGCATGTGAAAAAGTAGCATTTGACGTCCTTTTCGGTTCTGATTTGACTTTGTTTGACCCTGACTTTAAATTAACTTTTTCAAATTCATTGTCCAGGTTAACACATGGCAATTTACCCTTTGCCTTTGAAGTGGCCTCCTTTTGTTTCTTACCAAATTCAGTAGATGAACATGAGGTGTCTGGATCAGTAACAAGAGGAGTAGTCACCACATGATCCTTGATGGGGTTATTATGGTCTAGACTTAGTGTTCATCAAGGTCTCAGGTGGTGGTGGAACCACTTTGTAACCTAATCCTTCCCCGTTATTCCTCTCTTACTAAGTGTTGGACTATATGTGAAGAACTAGTCCAACTATGTAGTTTCTGTTTTAATGAATTAACTTCGACTTCTAGAACTGCCTTTTGCTTTTCAGTTTCTTCTAGGGAGTTTAGATAGTACCTAATGTCGTTTGCTTGGTTAAAAGCCACTACTTCGGTTTCCCTAAGTTGTTTAGTCAATAGGTCTATCTTTTCTTTATAACAATGCTCATTTTGTTTTAGTACTCTATTTGCCTCAGTGCACAGACGTAAATCTTTTACTAAGTTATCATTATGATCTAATAACCTAGCAAATTTTCATCTATGCTATCCTAAACGTGTCACAATCAGAACAAGCATGGTTATTAAAAATTTGGTCAGTGGTACTTACCTGAGTTGGTTCAGAAGAGTTAGCCATCAGTGCCGCATCAGATGATTCTGGTTTGTCGATTCTGGCTTTTCTGTCTCTGATGTGGAAACTTCCTCATTTGGCTTGTAACTGACCTCGACTGCAGTTGTTTCTTCACTATGTGACATTGCGATCTCAACTGCTATATCACCTTCACTCGCAGAATCATCGTCAATATCCTCAACACTGGCAATGTTAGATTCTCCTGGTGAGACAAACCTGAAACTCCAATCTTGTCCTTCATCATCATGAGCAGTTAATGCTTTTGGATCCTTGTTTGATGAAGTAGAACTAGAGGGTTGCTTGTCCTGGCGAGTAAAGGATGAGAACGGGTTCCCATTCCCCTCTTCTTTGGCTTGACACATTCTCGTTTGAAGTGCCCCTTCTCACCACAGTTAAAGCAGGTCACTTTACTCTTGTCGAAGCCAAAGGTGGTGTCCTTAGTAGCAACCAAGTTCTGTCCAGTCTTTTTCACAAACTTCTTCACCCTCCGGACAGCACTTGCTAAGGCCCACATTATATCCATTCTTTCAAGCTCCATCTCATCCACCTGCTCGTAGTCCTCATCTGCCAGATGGCAGTTTCCAATCTTCCCGGCAACAAGTCCGTCATATGAATGAACCACTGCTGCTAAAAGATCCATATGCTCTCGAGCTACTTCCACGGTCACATTACCAAGGTTCTCGATCTTCAGTTTGGTAGCGTTGCTTCTGTTCCAATATGATGGGTACATGATGACCCAGACGTGTCTGATCCAGAAGGAGAAGCATGTGAAGGACCTGACGAGCTAGACAAAAAGCAGTCTGGAGGGGTGCTCCAGATGTCTTAGCTTGAGGCGTGGCGTTGTATAAAGCTGGATTTTGTGTGTACGAGGACTTCTGAGCTCTATACTTCATCCTTAGTGCTTCTTCTTGCAACTTAAGAATGAAGTCATTTATATCCAGCTTTACAAGGATTCCATTCTGTCTCAGGTTAGACACGAATGTAGCCCACTTATCAGGCAACCCGTCTGCGAAGTTGCATACTTTCTTTTCCATGGTAGTAGCCACTCCATGTGTATGCAATTCGCTCATCAAGTGGTAGAGTCTATCTATGACTTCGTCCAAACTTTCATTACCAATTGATGAGAAGTTATTGAATTCCTTCTTTAACTCCTTTGCCTTGATTGCCTTCAATGATGCATTACCATCATATAATTCTTCTCTAGCGCATCCCACAGTTTCTTGGACTGCTTGTTCTCTGAATACTGGTGGAATATGTCTTTAGGGATAGACTGAGTGATCAATGCATAAACTCTTTTCTCTGCATTGTACTTTACTTTCTGTGCGACTGTCATCCCGCTTAATGTTAGTTTAACTCCATCAGCTCCCACCGGTGTACTATAGCCTATCTCAATGGCTTCCCACAGATTAGGATCTACTCCATTAAGGTAGATCTCAAAACGTTGTTTCCAGTGGGGAAACTCATCTAAAGTCAAATGCTTTGGTGGTTTATTGTGATTCCCCACCTCACTCTCAAGCAACAGTAGGTTCTGTATCCTTGAGTCCTTCCCAGCAGTAAAGGCTGACATTTGATCTTCCATGATGAATAAACTTATAATCTAATCAAACAAACTTTCACTGATGCGACTGAAGGATGCGAATGAGCTAATCGTGCGTATAAGCTCTGCGATTGGTTCAATGTGCGAATGAACTGGGCGATTGGTTCAGTCGTGCGAATGAATCTGGTGCGTATGAGCTATGCGAACGAACGGTTCAGTCGGCCGAATGAGGGTGCGACTAGGTCCAATCGTGCGTATGAGCAATGCGAATGGAGTCCAGTCGTACGAATGAGTCACTCGTGCGACTGAAACTGCTGTTTTGCGAAAATTTCTAGGTTTGACGGGTTTCAGCCGTAAAAATTCGAAATTTCACAAGTTCTAATCGCCTAAGTCCGTAGAAACCAAACGTCGATGAGCAGGGAACTTCCAAGATCACTTTTGATGCCAAAGATTGCGTTTTTAGTGTAAAAACACAACCTTTTATGCAATCTTGATTGAATCAACACGTAATCAAGAGCCAATAGCTCTGATACCACTTGTCAGGACTTGGTATTCGACTGAAATACCTAGAGATCACGTGTATACCAGATGAAATAGTGCGGAATCCTATTTGATTGGCGATCCAATCAGTGAGAACACACGAAGAATCAATCAAGGATTGAAACTAACGTTAGAAATCGATAAGGAATCGATCTAATGTGTTCTATGAACTTGGAGAACGATTTGGAAGGTTTCTGGACGGCTAGGGTTCGTCTGGAATCGTACTTGATCGAGTGCCCCTGTTTTTCACGAATTGAGTTGTATTTATAGGTTGGCACTATTCAATCGTGCGACTGAACCATTAGTTTGGTTCAGTCGTGCGATTGAACCATGCGGTTGGTTCATTCGTGCGACTGAGTGTTCAGTCGTGCGACTGAGCCAATCTTATGTTACAGTCGTACGACTGATCCAATCTCCTGGTTCAGTCGTGCGACTGAGTCAATCGTGTGAAGTTCTTCATGTGTATGGTTCATTCGCATGAGCCATTCGCATGGGAACTTCATTAAGTTAAGTTTGAATGTTTTAGTTAATTAATATAATATTATATGTAATCATTCAAGTAATCATAAACCCAATCAATTCAGTCACGACTCATTAATGAACTATTAAACATTATAACCAACAGACTATCAATATCAGTTCATTAATAATACCAAACAAGATCTATTACATCACATATCATGATCTAGGGACATACATGTATCAACACCATCCACATTAACTCATTCGCATTTGGTCCAGACCAAAAAAAAGAGTCTGGAACTGCTTCTTCCATAGATTTAAGGATGAGAAATCATATTCACCCTGAGGTTCTTTTGTCAAATAAGTTTAATGTATACCCCATTATTTGTCGGACTTCCAGAATAGGTGAATGTAGTTGGAACATGAAAGAGAGAAGAAAAGATGTCAGCAATCGGTGCTGATTTTATGGGGTAGTCAGGAGCATCTGACTATTTATGGGCCAATCAAGTTATATCTATCCGCATAGAGAGGATTCTCATTCTTAGAGGGAATCCATATATAGAGAAATTGAAGACGCAATCAGAAAGTAATGATGTGAGCTGGTTCCTGATGATGAATCTGAGTGCATGCTGATTTGTTTGAGATTGTCAGCTGTGGATTGGAACCTTCTACCTTTTGCCCAATGCACCGTATGAAGATGCAAGGAGTGCACAATGTCTATATATTGGGATATGCTGAATTTGAGGGGGAATTTCTATAGGTGTTAATGTTAATCAGGTTAGCATGTGTGAAGATTGGAGCAATGGAAAACTGTTCATGTCGTTATCTGGAAAAATTAGTCATACGGGGAATCTTGTTGCTATGATGGTGTTCTACAAAGTAAATGAAAGCTATTGTGCCTAAATTCATTTTTAGGGATACTGTAGCAACATGATGGATTGGCAACGTTGGCTAATATGGTTTTTCGTTTGATTCTATTAGAAACCAGAGCAAAGATTGACTGAAGATTGTAAGAGGTGTTATCTACTATTCGCAAGCAACGTCCAAGGGGAAATTTGTTGGAGCATATATTGTCATATATAGTGTGTCCGTCGCTTGATGAATATTCTATGCTTAATGTAATACACTTGATATGTTGTACACACATGAAATTGGGTCATTCGTAGGAGCATATGCGAATGAGACTTAGTCGTATGACTGAGCCATGCTAATGGACTAGTCGTGCGATTGAGCGATACGATTGGGCCATTTGTAAGACTGAACCATAAGTATGATCCAGTCGTACGATTAAACCATACGCATGGTCTAATAGTACGAATGAACCATACGCATGGTCCAATCGCATGAATGGGCACAGTCGCATCTAATATGGGCTGATGCCTATATATACCAGTTTCAATGTGTAGAGAGATTAAGGGTTTAGAAGAAGTGTGCCCGGGGCCTAGGTGCTGCTGGATGAGAGGGGAGATCATGCTTGATCTCCCCGTGCCAAGAGTCATGATTCTTATGTTGTAACGAGCTTGTAAACATTAAGTTTTATCAATGAAACCATTTTATTATAGTTTGTGTTATTGTTTGTCTCTTGGTTTTGGTTTTTGTTTCCTTCCGTCAAGAACACGCTCGGATGTCTACCGATCCAGCGACTTAACTACTTGGCTCATTTTGGATGGCATTCTTTTGTATAATGTTTTTGCATTGTAATGCGAACACACGGTGTTTTGTAATGAATGTTGTATTAATCTACAAAAGCACTTATAATAAAATGAAATATTTGTTTTAATGTTTCTGCTGCAATGTCTTATTAAAGTTAATGTAAATTTATGTTGTATGTATGATGATTGATAAGCTATGAGCGTCCCAGGAATAAGGCCTTACATCTTTCTTTCACTGCAGTAGGCTTTAGTACTTTGGAAGTATTCCTTTCTTCCGAGACCAAGTTTCTTCCGAAGGCAAGTTTTCACTTGTCTTCTTCTTCATTTTGGAGCTTCCGAAGGAAAGAGATTTTCCTTCTGAAGCTTTCTACTTCTTCTCTAGACTCTTAGAAGTGTCTTTCTTTGTAATGTGGAGAGTACTCTTTGGATTGTAAATACAATCCTTAGCAAGATGAGAGGTACATCTACACATAACACAGTCCATTTTCTTCCTTCTAGGAGCCTTCTTATGTGAACAAGGCTAAACTTGATCACTTTCACTCTCTATCTTCATCTTCTCAGATGTTGTGGCAATTCTTATAGGGTTAGAACTACCTTTGGAGCTTGATGGTTCATGTTGTAAAGCAGTGGTGCACAACTTATTAGCCTTTTTTATGATGATGGGATGACTTGGACATGAACTAGAACTCTTGTTGTTGGAGTTCAAGTTTGTGTCCTCAACTTTAATCACTTCAAATGTTGTTGAAACAAAGACTCGTTTCTGTGTAGAGCTGAAGATGGCCTTGATTTCTTGAGCCTTCTTTGCCTTTCTCTTGCTTTTTCTGATCAAGTTCTGTCTCTTGGATTTGGTCATCCCAAAAGCTTTACTCTCCTCAAAGGGATGATGACCCTTCTTAGAATACTCTTCTTCACTCCTCTCAGAGTCATTCTTCATTATCTCCTCTTCATTCAGTTAAGGGGTCTATGAAAGGAAACCCATCTTCACAAGTTCAACACCTAGGAGATCTTACAGATAAGACTGTGTGTGGAGGAGCTATCTCACAAAATCCCAGTCCCTGCTTATTCTAATAATACACTTTTGCATGCAAGGATGAGGATATCATTTTCTTGAAGATCTCTTCTTCAAGAACACATTTTTCTACCCTGGCTTTGCTGATCACAAGCTCAGCCTGGCGTTTAGTCAACTTGGTTATGAGATCCTTGATCTGAGTCCTATAATTTGTGTGCTCATGTTTAAAAAATGAAATGGTTTTCTCTAAGTCCTCTATCTTTAACTTATAATCATTTTCAGCCTTTTTGAAATTAGATTTTAATATATTCAAGGACTCAAGATCAGATCTCATCTCTAAGTTATAGGACTTGTATCTATTAACTTTATCAATACATTCAAGAGTGCAAAAATGTTCCACTACCTTAGCTTCATCATGGTCAGCATTGAGTGCTTGATTAGGAGATGCATCATCCACCTGAAAGCTCCAGTAAAAGCCTCCTTCCTTCAATAGCAATTGCAGCTTGCTGCTTTGGCTTCTCATTCTGGGGAGCTCTCTTAGTGTAGTTTGGTTTGGCTTGAGTCTGGCCACCATTTGCTCTTGGTGCCTGGCACTCTCTAGCAAAGTGTCCCATCTAGTTACAGTTGTAACACTTTACCTTGCTCTTATCCAGACCAAACTTTCCACTGGCTGCATTGCTAGGAAACTTCCCCTTTGTCCTCTTTTAGAACTTCTTGGCTCTATGAGTGAGAAGAGCCATATGCTGAACCATATACTCCAGATCATCTGGTTGGATACAATCCAAGTCTTCAAGGGTGAAGAGAAAGTTGCCTGTGGATTCATCCTTAGAGACAAAAGCATGAGAAGAACTTTTTCTCTTGGAAGGGACTTCCTTATGTGTAGCTTTCTCTTGGAGTCTCTGGGAAGGTGATGAATGAACCCTTTTGTGAGTAGTCAGGGTAGCATATGAGATGATGTTAAGGTTCTTTGTTATCCCTTTCAGTCACATGAAAGGCCGAACACATTTGATTGCTAGAGTTACCAGATGAGTTTTGCATGTTCATCTCCATCTAGTATCCACTGAGAATACCATACAACTCAGTCAAAGTAAGATTCTTAAGGTTCTCAGTCCTCTTGATAATAACATAATAATGTCTCCATTGTCTAGGAAGAGAGGACATAAACTTTCTCACAATGTCTATATTCTCAAGAGTTACTCCAACATCCATTAGAGTATCCACAATCTTAACATACTTGAAGTATTGTTGAGTCATGGTATCACCCATTTTAAAGGTGAAGTTTTCAAACTACTTCTTAAGGAGATCCTTCTTGTTCTTCTTGGCTTAAGTATAACCCTCATACATAAGCTTCAGTGCCTCTCATAGTTGCTTGGCAGTCTTGCACTTCTTTAAGCCTATATAGATGGAGTTTGGAAGAGAAGTTTGAAGTGTTGTAATGGCTTTTTGATCAATCTCTATTCTCTTCTTGTCTTCATCAGAGAAATCAGCCACAACCTTTGAGAGAGAAAATGAGAGAACTTGCTTCTATCTGAACAAAATATAAGAGAGAGAACTGAGAGAACTGAAGTAACCAACTTCACGCAAGTTGAGAGAGAAAGAGAGAGAGGAGAGAGAGACTGAGAGAGGTCTTGCATGGTGAGATTTGCTCATGAACTCACTTTGATTATTTTTTTTCCTGAAAACCAGATCTCTAAAACAATTCTAGAATCTCTTGGAGTTGCAGCTATTGTACCATCTCTCGAAACCTTTGATTTCTATGTGCTTTGACGAGCCTGCTTTGTTTTCTTCACTTGTCAGAGTTGTATGCAGGACCGTTAGAAGGGAGTGATGCATTTTATACAACACATCAACACAATTAAGGAGAGTTCTTTAGAATACTTAACAGATCAGATAGGGAACTAGTTAACTAAAGTAAGAGATGCTAAGAACACAAGTAAGAGAGACTAAACAAGATAGAAACACAAGTATTTGGGTTTTCAAGAATGCAGTATATTGCTTCTCAAGTTCTATTACAAAGTGTTTCAAAAGCATAATGGAAAGTTACAAGTACTTGAGATACATATACTACATACTACAGTCGGCCATACTTTAAAAGCCAGCTGGATACATAAGACTAGACAACGAAATCAAATGTAGTGTCAAAAGGCATATTACCTTTCGACTTGTGAGCATCAGGCCAAAGCTCACATTCTAAAAAGGATAAAGTACATAAAGTAGAAAGCTTAGACTCAAGACCTCAATGTACAGTTTTCCAAAAGCATGGACCTTTTCACCAACTTGTGAAAGTTGGTGAACCAAATAGAGTTATAACGAAAAGGTGGTCCAGCTTTATAGAAAAGTACGTCAGATAATAGCATGTATATAAAAGTCTACGGAAGAAATCTGTCTTCATAAACATGGCTTTGGAAGTCTTTGTCTTTGAAGCTTCAGAAGACTTCATATTTGGCTTCGGAAGATATTGGTCTTGGCTTCGGAAGATTTTACACTTTGAATATTTCTTATGTGAGGTGTAAAACTTCCGAAGCATTTCTACTTCGGTACTTCAATGCATGCATACAGAGAGACTTTGGATGCTTTGAATGTTTTGACTGCATCAAACTTGTTGGAATCCTTACATTATAGCTTTTGTACTGAAGTTGCAACTTTTGGAACTCGAAGGAAATTCCAGTGAGGTTTTTGGCTAGAGGTGGTGGTGCGTGATGAGGTTTTTGGTCAGTTGTACATGTGTGTGGTCTTCGAGAGAACCTATTTTGATTTCTTGTGAGGTTATTAAAATGTGATAGGAGTTTTTGTAAGGCTTTATGGTTTTCATTTGATTTTAAGATGTAAACTAACTCAACACACAAGGTTTCAAAAACATAAGATACGATTAAAAGATGACATATAATTATTCTAATATGTACTCAGTGCTTTTTTTCCTTTATGCACTAAGATGATGACATGAAAAATGTATGTCATCGTTTGTTAAATTTTTCAGAAAATAACAAGTTTATTACACATACTTTTAAAGTCATAAAATTAACGTGGTTCATAATTCATGTGTCATTAAAAAGTTTATTTTCTAGTAGTGACGAAACCATCCCAAGTTGATCATCCATTAATCAATGGCAACTTGAAAGTATTAATCATTCACAAGATTGACTTTTGTTAAATGAGTTTACATCTAAATATCTCAATGATTGATAAACCTTATAATTTCTGTAACAACACCTTAATGTGTGCAAACCATATCCTTTATAACATGACAATAATGCATTATATTCAAATATCAAATGTATCAAACCCGTTTGAACAAAATAAAAATAAAATAAAGTAAAATAAATAATTTTTTATGCTTGCATCATATGTCGCTTCGAATTGGTTTTAAATACAATTTAAAGTGAAATGTGGGTAAATTAAATATTTTTTTGGTTTAATATAATTTTATTTTCCTCCTATAATCAATGCCTAAGAAAAACAATAAAAATATTTAAGAAAAAATAATTCTTTTATTGTCGGTGCCTGTAATAATATTAAATATTTCATTTATAAAAGTAAAACAATAATCGAATAATAAATTATTATATCTTTAATAACATCATTTTTAAAAATAAAACAAACAAAAGTAGAAAATAAAAGTTGTGTAAAGGTGTACCTTGTTGTAACGACCCATTCCGGGGAAGCCACAAAGTTAGTCAATCATGACACAAAACATTATATAATATGTTAGCATTTGAAAACATTACACCGGAACTTTAAATCATTCATCACATTAATCAATAAGTTGTCAAATTACATATTGTTCATGAATTTTAAAAAACCACTAAAATTGTTCTTTACGAATTAAAACATAAGTTAAACGTGGGGATGCGAAACGCCCATTGCCAAGTAGCTTCATCACCCATACCATCTTCAGCAAACATCATTATCTGCCAACTGATAAGCATACAAAGTCAACATTACTGAGTGAGTTCTAATTTTATTATAATATAGAAAATATAATTTTTGTAAACTTCTTTTTATGAACACACATCCATCATACATAATACTCACATAGACTTTCATAACATCATTTGTCATGTTCATTATCTTTCTTCTTTTCATTATCTTCCTCTTTTAAAACTAGTATTGCACAAAGCAATTGACTAGAAACATTTGGTTAGCAACAAATGTCACATCATGTCAGGACCTCATATTGAGTGGTAGCTAACCCCTAACAATGCATCCATACTGAAAGGATTATAGTTTGTTCATGAAAAAGGGTTTAACGTCTCATTTGACCCATATAAGTTAGGTCAATCAATAGAGCTTGCAATGGTTTTCATCATCGTTCAAGCCAGGGTAACATTCATTATGTTTCACTGTCATTTTTTTATTTATTAATATTCCTCTTTAATTATAGGTAATACTTATAAGATATCCTTCATTATTATTATTATTATCAGATAGTATGGAACATTAATATTATTCATATAATAATCCTCGTAACAAAATTATAGCATTAACCCGATGAAATGACCTATTTGTCATCTACTGTGAGAAATAGTAAACCAATGCAGGTGATAGTAAACTAATATGGAAGACTAAATACTATGTCAAAATGAGGCCCAGTTAAATAAACGCAGGGAATAATGAACTAATACGGATGAGTAAACCATCTATCCAATTTCAAAATTAAGTAGTTTACGACATAATCGAATGCTGCATGACCCAAACCCATAAATCTAGTCCTCAATAAGCTCGGGTTCATAACTAGAACATATCATGCATCATAAATCATCATAGATCTTTTTAAAACATACATTTTACGTAAAAATATCACCTTTATCATTGAAAACTTAAGTTTATAAAAGAACCATCATTTTAATATGCATATCAGCCCTAAAAGAGTGTATAACATGTAAATAGGGGGATGTAGAACTCACCTTGACAAGCCTTTGAACAAAACCTTAAACCTGAGAGCAAAACTTTAGATGTACACACATGCACATGTAAAGTTTCAAAATTACACATAGAAACACGTAAAAAACAACTTAGGAGCTTAAATCTAGCTTAGATTTATGAATAAGTATGATAAAAATCACACCTTTAATGGATTATTCAATTTTCTCTCTCTAGAACCGATTGGGAGCTTTCTCTCTTTATAATTAGGGTTGTTATGGGTGCATGGGAGTAAGGAGAGGGGTGGCTCTTTCCCTTTTATACACACATGTGCATATTTTGTTTTTGTCTACTTTAGACCCTTTCTTTTATTTAAAATACCTCCTTTTTCTTTTTTCCTTCTTTTAAGGATTTTTTGGCATTACAAGTCTACCCTTTTATGTTAGTTTCTTCTCTAAAACTAGATACTCCTTAAAGAGATTTGGGTAGTTTCGTCTTATTTCTTCTTCAGATTTTCTAGTTGCTTCTGATCCTTTATGATGTTTTCATTGCACTCTAACTGGGCTAATTACTTTATTCCTTAAATTCTTGTTCTTTCGATCCTAGATAGCTACGGGTTGCTCTACATAACTCAACCTTCCATCAAGCTCGATGTTAGTAACAGGGATGACAACATCGTCTTCTTCCAAGCACTTCTGTAAGTGAGATATTTGAAATGTAGGGTGAATCCAATGCAACTCATAAGGAAGTTCCAACCTATATGCCACCTCACCAACTCTTGTAGTGATTCCGAATGGCCGATATAACTAGGACTTAATTTCCCCTTTTCTCGAAAAGGGTTGATCCCTTTCCATGAAGATACCTTCAACATCACCTTATCACCAACTGGAAATTCAATCGGTGTTCGTCTCTTATTAATGTTAGACTTTTGTCTATGTATGGCCAGTTTTATGAAAGCTCTAACCTTTTCTAACTTTTCTGATATGGACTCAATTATTTCAATTCTCCCTAACTCTTTCTGCCTGATATCACCCCAACATATAGAGGTTATGTACCTTCTACCCTATAACATTTTGAATGATGGCATGTCGATACTAGCATGGTAGCTATTTTTGTAAGAGAACTCTTCTAACGGTAGGTGTTCATCCTAACTTCCACCGAAATCAATAATGCATTCCCGAAGCATGTCTTCCAATGTCTGAATGATCCTTTTAGAGTGACCATTAGCTTGAGGGTGGTAAGTTGTGTTGATATGTAGTCTTATTCACATGGCTTCATGAAATCTTGCCCAAAACTTAGATGTGAACCGAGTGTCTCTATCGGAAACGATAGACACTAGCATACCATGACGATCCACTATCTCCTTGATAAATAACTCTGCCAAACTTTCAGATGAAAATATCTCCCGAATAGGTAGAAAGTGAGCACTCTTTGTTAGTCGATCCATAATTACCCATGTGGCATAAAATCCTCTAGTCATACGGGGCAACTTTGTGATAAAGTCCATTGTAATGTGATCCCACTTCCACTTGGGAATATCCAAAGGTTAGATCTTCTCGTAGGGTTACCGATGTTCTGCTTTTACTAGTAAATAAGTCACGCACTTACTCACATAGTTCATTATGCCACGCTTTAATCCTGGCCACCAATAATCTTTCTTCAGGTCATGATACATTCTGTTGGTGCCCGGGTGAAAAGAATACTATATCTTATGTGCCTCATCCAAAATATTTCCTCTCAGTTCTCCATAACGCAAAATCCACAACTATCCAAATCGTGTCTTAACAACAAATGTGTATTCCCCAAAATCTACAACCTGCCCCTTATTTCTTTCTAAGTTGATTTGATCCTCTTTTAAAGCTTCCTCCTAGAAACCTTTGATCGATGCATAACGTCAACATCATGATTAACTGGTAAGCCTTCATTCGAATAAATTCGGGTCTCCCTTTACGACTTAGGCCATCAACAATTACGTTTGCGTTCTCTTTGTCTCCAACCATCTTCTTTGTCTCATATTAAGATCCTTCTTCTTAAAGAAGTACTTGAGGATTATATGATCTTTGAATATCATACACATAGTCCGGTATAGGTAATGCCTCCATATCTTTAAGGCACAAATCATGACTACCAACTCTAAATGAAGTGTTGGGTAGTTGACTTTATAGATTTTCAATTGCTTAGAGGAGTAGGCTATGACCTTCCCGCTCTTCATCAAGACACAACCCAAACACGAGTATGAGACATCAATATACACTACCAGGTCCTCGTTCCCTTCAGGTAACATCAAGACAGGAGCTTGAGTTAACCTCGTCTTGTGGTTCTGAAACACATTATCTTGATCCGTAATCCACTCGAACTTCACTTCCTTTCGAGTCAATTTTTTCAATGGAGAAGTTATCTTAGTGAAGTTTGGAATAAACCTTCGATAGTAACCCGCCAAACCCAAGAAACTGTGGATCTCGGATGGCATCTTCAAAAAGATCATATTTTATTACTGCCTCGACCTTAGGAGGGTCCACCATAATCCTTTCCAGATTGATAACGTGGCCTAGAAATTGTACCTTGTGCAACCAGAATGCACATTTTGAAAACTTTGCATATAAATTCTCTCTTTTCAAGGTTTCTAATACTTCCTTGATGTGATTGGCATGATCATCCACACTCCTTGAGTAGATTAAGTTGTCATCTATGAACATGATCATAAAATTTTCTAGCATAGGTTGACACCACGTAGTTTATTAGATCCATGAATGTCGCATGAGCATTAGTCAATTTATCCAAATGATATCATGAGAAACTCGTAGTGTCCACTATGTGTGTGGAATGTCATCTTTGGAATATCCTACTCATTCACCTTTTAGTGATGGTGGCCTGATCTAAGATCTATTTTAGAAAACCAATTCACGCCTTGGAGTTGATCAAATAGATCATCAATCCGAGGAAAGGTGTACCGGTTCCTTACTATTGACTTATTGAGCTCGCGATAATTGATACACATTCTGTTGGACCAAAAGAACCAATGAGCCTGATCAGAAAAACCTCTAAGTCCCACAGACATTACAACTGCTGAAGAAGATTACAACAACTGAAGACATCAGCTGATTCCAAGGTCTGAAGACAAAGTCTGAAGACAAGAACTGAAGACTACTACTGAAGACAAAGTCTGAAAGTAAAGAACTGAAGACAAAGTCTGAAGCTATCAGCTGAAGACAAAGTCTGAAAGTAAAGTACTGAAGACAAAGTCTGAAGACAAGAACTAAAGACTACTACTGAAGACAAAGTCTGAAAGTAAAGAACTGAAGACAAAGTCTGAAGCTATCAGCTGAAGACAAAGTTTGAAAGTAAAGTACTGAAGACAAAGTCTGAAGCTATCAGCTGAAAACAAAGTCTGAAAGTAAAAGTCTAAAGAACAAAGTCTGAAGAACAAAGACTGAAGACCAAAGTAATCAGTAGTTGTCACAACAGCTGAAGTTATCAACTTCAGTAGTTGTGATAGAGATAAAGGCCTGGCCCAGAGACAGTATCCTGGAGATAACCAAGAAGATCTGCTCTGCTGGAGGCTATAATAAGGGGTTGATAATTGAAGCACTGGATGAAACATGTGCAGGGAAGAGAACTGAAATGGCAAAGCTCTCCAAAACCAAACTCACCACTAAAATGATAAGTCAGTCTTCTCACACTCCCACTCAAACACAACCCTTATCTCTAAAATCTCCCAAATCTATCCCTAAACCTAAGCCACCCACAATTCAACCCACAAAACCAATCCCTTTACCCCAAAAACCACCTCAAACCTTACCCAGTGATGCACCCAGAAGGAGGAGAAGGGTGTTGAGGGTAGAAGAAGATGAAGAAGAGGATGATGATGATGATAGTCTGCCAATCTCTACTGTTCTCAAAGTCAAATCACCTGAGTACAGAAGTCAACAAATGATTACTCCTGACTTGCAAATGCAGATGGTGAAGGTAAAGATTGAAGAAGCAGAACAACAGAAACAACACGATAAGAAGTTTCTCAAGATGGTTGATAAGGATGTCCCTCAGTCCTCATCCATTCAAGAAATGAAGAAACAGGCTCTGAGGCTGTACACTCTTAGACATACTTTTCAACATTAAAAAGAAAGAGTGCGGATCTGGCCAGACCCCAGGGTAAGTTCTAGAATTCATAAGAAGAATATACCAAGTAGATATCATGGCCAAATGAAGAAGACCTTGAATGCTGCAATTACATTGGCCATGGTAGTCTCACCCTGGGAAATCATTGAAGAATTCAAGAGAGCTCACAAATCCAAGACAACCCCTCAATCTATTCTTGAGAACAAAATGATCAAGAAGGGGTTGTTATACAAAAGACTTGAAGATCTTTAGAAGAGTGAACTCCAGTTGTTGCTTGAAGGCTCTCACCCTGATGAATTTGCTTATAGAGAGATAACAACTGTGGAGTTGAAAAATGGAAAGACAGTGAGATACCTGTCTGAGTATTATGGCCCAGAGTTCTTCGCAGGAGAAGCAGAAGAACTCACCAAGGAGGAACAAGTTGTTCTCCTTGAGGCCTATGCTAGTGAGTCTTATAGACTCATTCATGGGAATTAGGTTTCATGGTTGGGATAAGACTCTGTGTTCAGTTTCCCCAAAACAGAGTTCCCTTCCATACTTAGCCAATCAAATGATTAGAAACCTTTTCCGGGCCTGTGCTTAACTGATTACCTCTGAAGCTGATCAAGAGGGTGTTTCTGCCAAGAATAAATGGGATCATCAATAAGTTTAGAGGTTTTGGCTGCATTGGTTCAGGGGAGTTTGTTAGACCAAAAGAACCAATGAGCCTGATCAGAAAAACCTCTAAGTCCCACAGACATTACAACTACTAAAGAAGATCACAATAGCTGAAGACATCAGCTGATTACAAGGTCTGAAGACAAAGTCTGAAGACAAGAACTGAAGACTACTACTGAAGACAAAGTCTGAAAGTAAAGAACTGAAGACAAAGTCTGAAGCTATCAGCTGAAGACAAAGTCTGAAAGTAAAGTACTGAAGACAAAGTCTGAAGACAAGAACTGAAGACTACTACTGAAGACAAAGTCTGAAAGTAAAGAACTGAAGACAAAGTCTGAAGCTATCAGCTGAAGACAAAGTCTGAAAGTAAAGTACTGAAGACAAAGTCTGAAGCTATCAGCTGAAGATAAAGTCTGAAAGTAAAAGTCTGAAGAACAAAGTCTGAAGAACAAAGACTGAAGACAAAGACTGAAGACCAAAGTAATCAGTAGTTGTCACAACAGCTGAAGTTATCAACTTCAGTAGTTGTCACAACAGCTGAAGTTATCAACTTCAGTAGTTGTGATGGTTTCCTTTCCGTACTTGTAATTTACTTTTCAGTCTTTATAGTTTCAGTAGTTTAGTTTTAGTAGTTTTATGTTTTTGTACTTAAGCATTCTCTGAGATGTAATCAGTAGTTGAGAACATTCTCAGTAGTTTGCATAGTTTCAGTAGTTTGAATAATTCTGTTAGATGTCACTATCAAGTGACATCAGCAGACGTCACATATCCTATATAAGGAATGTTGACCTAATTGTAAAGTGTGACATTGAGCCACCATGAAAGCATATGAATGAATATCTCTTTTGCAGAATACTCTTTTTCTGTAACCATTTACTGTTGCATTGAATATCAATTGTGTTCTTGTGAATTGTTTAATTCTTTGTTCGTACTCCGCTGCAATACTCTCTAATTAATCAAACTTAGATCACTGATCCTATCACATTCTCATACTATCGTCTTTCTTCCTGACGAATAATACTAGAGTACCCCATGCAGAAATGTTTAGTTGGATAAAACCTTTGCAGGACCGTTTAAGGGTTGGTCACTTACAACACAACACACAATGAGGTGTAGGGCCCCGTTCCTGGAATGCTCACAGCTGGTCAATCATTGCACATAAAACATATATTTACATTAACTTTAATAAAACTGTAAGGATTCCTGAAGTCTGATGCAACCCAAAACTGCCTAAGTGTTTCAGCAACATGCACTAAGTACTGAAGTGAAGAATGCTTCGGAAGAATTACACAAAGCATTAGAAAATACTCTAAGTGTAATATCTTCCGAAGCCAAGACCAATATCTTCCGAAGCCAAACATGAAGTCTTCCGAAGCTTCAAGAGACAAAGTCTTCCGAAGCTTCACTCTATGAAGACAGATTTCTTCCGAAGACTTTTAGTACACATGCTTTATCTGATGTACTATTCATAAAGCACCTTTTCCGCTGCGTCTCTGATAAGTCACCAACTTACAAGAGTTGGTGAAAAGGTCCATGCTTTTGGTAACTGTACATTGAGGTCTTGAGTCTGAAACTTTTCACTTTATGTACTTTATCCTTTTTATAATGTATAAGGATGTGAGCTATGGCATGTCATAGTCACAAGGTCAAAAGGCAGATATGCCTTTTGATCCTACAATTGATTTTTGTTAGTGTCTAGTCAATTGTATCTAGCTGGCTTTCAAAGTATAGCCGGCTGTAGGTTGTAGTATAAGTATTCCAAGTTCTTGTATCTTTCTTTATGCTTTGTAACACTTGTAAAAGAACTTGAGAAAGCAATATACCGCTTCCTTGAAAACTATACTCTCTTGTTCTGTCTCTTGCTTTACTTGTGTTCTTTGTATCACCTTTGGTTACCTAGTTCACTGTTTGATTAAAGTTTAGTTAATCTTCTCATTGTGTTATTGTGTTGTAATTGTGTTCAAGCCCTTAAACGATCCTGCAAAAACATTGTAGTGGAAACGTTTAAACAACCTTTTTCATTTCATTATAAATGCATTTGCAAATTAATACAACATTCAATACAAAACATCATTTGTTCGTATGACATTGCAAAAACATTATACAAAAGAATGACATCCAAAATGAGCCAAGTACCCACCCTGTACCATCCTCAACAACCGTTACCTGCCAACTGGAAACACATAAAAGTGAGCATTGTTGAGTGTGTTCTAGTTTTATAAAATTTTACATTACCTTTCATTTGTTAAAACACTTTCTTTACTATCGAGTGATCACACATCATATGTACATCAAGGTAATAGTTATTATCTTCATCATTGTTCGGTTTTGTACATTTCACACATTTCGTACTTATCGCACTTTTTATACATTTATTATCTTTTCACTTCTATCTAGGTCCGGTCGTATGCTTAACCCCCCTCTTGAGCACAAAGCCATATCATATAGCGTTAAGTGACAAGGACCCTATATCGCACATATCACACTTATGGAGTAGTCGCATAGGCTAACTCCCCCTGTGTGTGAACCCTTAAGGGTTAGCCAAGATCGCACGCTGTAAACACAGTTAAGCTAACAACTCTTAATGAGTTATGAACCTACTTTCATTTTCTTGCAAGACTTTTCATTCGTTCATTATGTTCCACTTTCATTATCTTAAATCTTTCAACTTGTTAAGATAATACTTTACATTCTTTAATATAATCACACCATGTAAAGTCATGTCATCATACGTAATAAGGAACATATCATGCATAACATACATAGTGATGCATCAATCGCACATCATCATTCAAGTCACATCATACGTCACCCATCACGTCATCAATGACTTCAAAAAGTCAACTTACATATTCCCCGAGAACCTCCCAAGTCAAAGCCTACATTCAACTTTTTCCCCAAAAATCAGAAAAATAATTCAAGTCTTAGGAGCATGGGCACCATGCAGGCGCATGGGCAACACTTAGGCGCATGAGGAACTTCTAGGCGCATGGACACTATTGGGGCGCATGGGCAACACTTAGTTATTCTGGGCAAATTCTAGGCACATGGGTACTATGCAGGCGTATGAGTGCCTAGGCACATGGGCTTTCTAGGCGTCTAGACACTTAGCCAAATTTAGCCTTTTTCAGGCGCATGACTACTATTTAGGCGCATGGCTACTATTTGGGCGCATGGGGTTTTGGGCGCATGGGAACACTTAGGCAGTTTATATCGTTGGGGCATGGGCCACTGTTTAGGCCCATGGGCAGTCTAAATCATACTTTAAATAACATAATTTAGTCTCCAATTATCATCCAACATATTCTAAGATTAAACCTTACATTCTAAGCCATAGAGACACATTCATAACATCATCATAATCATAAACATACCTAAATCAAACCTTACCTGAAACCACATTCACACACCTACACATACGGGTAAGAAACCAATTTTATAAAAAGTTTCATACATGCATTTCCAGCCCCAAATCAGTTTAAAACAAGTAAAAAGGGGGTTCAAGAACTCACCTTTGACAACTTTCGGATGAACTTCTTCCAAAACCCGAATGCGAATGAGTCTACTACCTAAAGACCCACCAAATACACACAACCGAACACACGAACACAAATAAGCATGCAACCGAGGCTAAGGCCAGTTAAGAACATCACAAAACCAAGAATTCTTACCTTGAATTCAGTCTCTTCTTCTTGTTCTTCCGAAACCGAAGAGCTTTCTGCTTTTGTTTTCCCTCTCTAAAAAAATCCGAATAATATGGTGTTGTATAAGAAGTGAGCGGCTATGCCTAGTTTTACACCAAGTTTTGAAACATTTTGTCCTTTTGACACTTTTAACCCCTCAGCTTGGGTTTTATTATGTTTCTTTCTTTTTCTTTACTCTTATTCCTTCTTTTCTTTCATATCTTTAAAAGAATAACCGGGTGTTATAAGTCCACCGCCCTTATACTGGTTTCGTCCCAGAAACCTGTTATTCCTCAAACTAATGTGGGTAATGTTGTCTTATCTCTTGTTCAGTCTCCCATGTAGACTCAGATCTCTTCCTGTGCTTCCATTGTACATGCACAAGAGGAACTACTTTATTCCTTAACCTCTTCTCCTTACGATCAATGATCGCCACTGGTTGCTCCACATAATTGAGCCGTTCATCCAACTTGACATCTCCCAGTGGTACAATCATATCCTCGTCAGCCAAACACTTTTGCAAATGAGATACATGGAATGTTGGGTGAATTCCACTTAATACATCTGGTAGCTCCAATCTGTAGGCCACTTCTCCTACTCGAGTAATGATCTGGAAAGGTCCTATGTACCTTGGGCTCAACTTGCCCCGCTTTCTGAACGGAATGATACCCTTCCAAGGTGAGACATTCAACATAACTCTATCACCTACCTGGAACTCAATCGGTCTACCTCGTTTATCAGCGTACGACTTCTGCCTATCTTTGGCTGCCTTCATAGAGGCTTTGATCTTTTCAAGTTTCTCAGTTGTAGCCTCGTTCACTTCAATACTCCCTAATTCTTTCTGACCAATATCACTCTAACATATGGGCATTCTGCATCTCCTACCATATAGCATCTCATAAGGGGGATACCAATACTGGCATGATAACTATTGTTATATGAGAACTCAGCTAACGGTAAGTGGTCATCCCAACTTCCTCCAAAATCAATGACGCATGCCCGAAGCATATCCTCTAGCGTCTGAATCGTCCTTTCTGACTGACCATCTGTCTGAGGATGATAAGTCGTGCTAATATTTAACCTAGTCCCCATCGCATCATGGAATTTCTTCCAAAATTTTGATGTAAACCGGGTGTCACGATCAGACACAATAGACACCGGCACACCATGACGAGTCATAATCTCCGTGATGAACGGATATGCCAACCTCTGGGATGAATATGTCTCGCAGATCGGTTGGAAGTTAGCACTCTTTGTCAGATGATCAACTATCACCCATATAGCATCATACCCTCGCGCGGTACGTGATAGATTCGTAATAAAGTCCATGGTGATATGCTCCCACTTCCATTCCGGTATATCCAATGGTTGGATCTTTCCATACGACTTTTTATGCTCAGACTTTGCTTGTAAACAAGTAAGGCACTGTTAGGATCAGTGATCTACGTTTGATTGATTAGAGAGTATTGCAGCGGAAATCAAACAATGAATTTAGAAAATTCACAAGAATACAGCTGATATTCAAAGTAAGAACAAACGATTTTAGAAAGAATTTTGCAAATCAAAGATTTCATTCAATACGCACTTTCGTGGTGGCAAAATGTCACGCTTACAATCAGGTCAATCATCCTTATATAAGAATGTCGTGGTGGAACATTCCTTATATAGGAGATATGATGTCTGCTGATGTCATTTGATAGTGACATCTAACAGAATTATTCAAACTACTGAAAGTTAACATAACTACTGAAGATGTCAAAACAGCTGACATCTTCTTACAAAAATACTAAGTGTTAACTGTCACTACAACTACTGAAAAGAAACTACTGAAACTACAACGACTGAAGAACATGCTCTTCAGTTGTTTTACAAATACTGAAACAAAAAGAAAACTACTAAAAGGAAACCATCACAACAACTGAAGAATGCTTCTTCAGCTGTTGTAACAAACTTTGAAGGCTTTAGTACTTGTATTTGAACTTCAGCTGTTGTCATAAGCTGATGTCTTCAGTCTTTGTACTTCAGCTGTTGATCTTCAGTACTTTATTCTTCAGCTGTTGATCTTCAGACTTTGGTCTTCAGCTGTTGAAGTCTTCAGTACTTTAGTCTTCAACTATTAAAGTCTTCAGTACTTTAGTCTTCAGCTGTTGATCTTCAGACTTTGGTCTTCAGCTGTTGAAGTCTTCAGTACTTTAGTCTTCAGCTGTTGAAGTCTTCAGACCTTGTTACAACAGCTCATCAAGTCTTCAGCAGTTGTTGTGATGTCTGTAGGACTTAGAGGTTTTTCTGATCAGGCTCATTGTTCTTTTGGTCCAACAACTCCCCCTGAACCAATGTAGCCAAAACCTCTAAACTTATTGAAGATGTCCCACTTATTATGGCAGAAAGATTTGGTCTTTTTGTCTTCTAGATCAGCTCAGAAGTGACCCATATAAGCACAAGCCTGGGAAGAAGTCTTAATGATCTGTTTGGCAAATGATGAATGGGAACTCTGTCTTGGGAACTGGACACAGAGCTGTTACCCCATCCATGAGATCTACTTCCCAACAATGAGTCTGTATGACTCCCTTGTATAGGCCTCAAGGAAGGTTATCTGTTCCCCATGGTAAGTTCTTCAGCTCCTCCTTCAAAAAGTGATTCTGGCCCATAATATTTAGATAGGTATTTGACATGTTCCCATTTTTTGAGTTCCACAGTTGTTATTACTCTATAAGCAAATTCATCAGGGTGATTACCCTCTAAGAACAACTGGAGCTCATTCTTTCTGACTTCCTCAAGCCTCTTATATACTAACCCCTTTTTCACCATTTTATTTTCCAGCATCTTCTGTGGGGTCAGGTTAGCTTTATAGGCTTTCTTAAAGTCATCTAGGATTCCCAGGGTGATACTACAAAGACCAGTGAGATCACTTCATCTACAATCTTCTTCACTTGGTCAATGTATCTCTGTGGAATGTTTTTCTTGTGAATCCTATGAGACACCCTGGGATCAGGCCAAATCCTCACTCTTTCCTTTTGATATTGAAATGTGTGTTTAAGAGTGTATAATCTGAGAGCATGCTTCTTCATGTTGATGATTGAAGATGTGGCAGCATATGCTTTGTCAACCCTCCTCAACAATTCCTCATCATGTGTTTTGTGAAGCTCTTCTTCTTCTAGCTTCACTTTCACAATTTGTCTTTGAGTTTCAGGAGTAATTGTTGGAGAGTGACTTGTGGCCTTCGGCAACTATATACAGCTGAGAGTGGCAGCCTATCTTCATCTTCATCATTATCTTCATCATCTTCTTCTAGCCTCAGTACCCTTCTCTTCCTCTTTTAGGGTACTTCATCGGCTACTGGTTTTGAGGGTAGAGGAGTTGGTTTGGTGGGTTGTGGTTGTGGTGGTTTTGGTGTGGGAATGTTGACAGGCTGTTCTAGCATTCTGGATGTGAGGTCGGCTTTAGATTGCTTGACTAGTTCAGTCCTGCTCCCAGCACCGGCTTCGTTTAAGGCTTCAATAACTAATCCTTTTGTGTATACTTCAGACGAACAGATCTTGGTGGTTATTGCCAAGATGCTGTCCCTGGACCATGCCTTGATCTCAATCAATGATCTACCCATATTTCGCTATGAACCTGATCATGATCTCTAACCTTTCCCTTTCCACACATCATAACTTGCCCATCTAGCTTGGATTTCTTCAATCTCTAGTCTTCTGATTTCTGAGTCAAGTTTTTCAGTGTCATGGCCTTGCCTAAACAACTGATCAGTGATGTTATCCATTGATCGGCTGTGTTCAGCATCAGCCTCTTCACCATTGTCTCCAAGTCAGTCTCCTTCTCATTTTCCTTTTCTTGTATGTGACATGAAAGTCTTTAGTACTTTCAGTCACTTTCTCCATGTCAGCATCCTTCACCTTCTCCTTTTCAGTTTCTTTCCTATTTGCCATCCTCTTTCTTTTTGCTTTCACTTACTGAATCTCCCCCCTTTTTGGTTGCATTGGTTGCAAGGGTTTGATTGTCAGAAAGCCTTTTGCTCACGGCATCCTCTATCATGGGTTGTATAACTGAGGGAAGCCTCTCATCAAGGGTTTTAAGGACCATATCAGTAATAGTTGATGTGATGAGAGGTAAGGAATGTTGAAAGATAGCAGCTATTTGCTCGGGGGGTTCTGTCCCTGAGAAATAGTGCCAGAAGCAGAGGCAGGTGGCTGAATGTTTTGGAGTGGCTCAGTGTATGGGAGACCTTTAGAGGAAGGTGCCATTTGTGGGTTATGAGGGGTAGATGGTCTTTGATCCTAAGAAATGTTGGCAAGCAGCTCTTTGAGACTGCGCACCTCATCCTCGAGGATGTGTTTTTGGCTAAAACATCATAAAAGAAGCCCAGGTCATCATCAGTGTTTACTGAATCACCTGACCTCCTGATAGAATCAGGATGAACATGCTCTGAGTGTAGATCAGTAGTAGCATGTGCCCCTTGGTCATGGTACTGGGGACTTCCTGCCTCAGGACCATGTCCTTCATCAGCAGTTGCCTCCGGTGAGTCTTATGGACAGTACCAAATTCATCCTGATCATTTGCTGAAGCAGGAGAAGTGGCAGCTTCACCAGAATTTCGAATCCCGTTTCTACACTTGGAGATTGAATATGTAACCCCTGTGCTGTGGGATGTCAGAAGCACTTTGGTCCTCCCCCTCAATGGTCGGGGCTATCCCAGTTGTGATTGGTATCTGGGGAGGGGGTGAGGAGTGCAACTGAGTCAGCACTTTGGCAATCATGATGGCAGGACTTTGGGGGCGGTTGTAGTGGGAGAGGGTGTGAAGGCAGTATGCACCCGGGAGAGTGGTGCGTTTCAATGGCAACCTCCTCAAGTGAGGAAGTTCCAGATGTGTAGGTGCCCCAGAGATGGTTGCTACAGGCTCCTGTTGAGAGGAAACTTGAGCGTTTGAGGGTGAGTGAGTCCGTGTATCTACTGGGGGGTTATGACCAGTAGATATAACCTGCGTTTGTGTTGCAGGGGCATCCTTAGGGACTCATTTCCCTAAGTAGCCTTTTTGGCTTTCTTCTTTTGGTTTGGTGGGGACAAAGGATTTGGAGGTGGTGGCTATGGGTTCCAGCTGCGTGGGTTTTTGCAGTCCGGCAGCCAGTTTGAGTGACTGGTCTGAGTTATGCCTGGAGTATACTTCAGGCAATACAGCCGTGGCAGGGACTCCAAGGCCAACAAGTCCGTCAGCTTTCAGCTGGTTTATAATAATGGCCATTAGGAACCGAGGATATAATATCCATCGGTTAGCTATAGGCTTGGAGGCCATATCCTTGAGTTCAAGAAATAATATTTCAGAAAAATTTAAGTGTTGTTGGTCAAGGATAGAGAATAATACCTGCTGCCACCTCGTCGACATTTGATCCCAAGACGAAGTCTTAGGAGCTAAGCATACATTCACCATATGAAAAGTAGTCGTTCCGCATCATGAAAATGTTTCTTCAGGATGGTAGAGGCACTAAGGTTACCCTGGTATCCATGTTGGGCAAATGATAGATCAGTGGTGCCCTTTGGATACCCAGTGGGGAAAGTGGCATCATCCAGTTGTAGGGTTTGTCGAAGGATTTCTGGAGTGATGACCACCTGACGATTGTTGACGAACGACTGGAGAGAGTCGGTGTCATTCTCCCCAGTGACGAGGGTGATGTTCGTCCAGAACTGCTGGAGGGATTCGGCATGAATGGTAGGATTTAGAAGGAAAGCTGTTTTGTATGGAGAGTTGATCATTAGATCAATGGCATTATCAATTTTGTCCAGAAGGTGATTTAGTAAGGTAAGCAACACAGTTGTGTGTCGGTTTAAGCTTCATGTTCGCCATTGATGTGAGAGAAGGTTCTGACTTTTTTGAATGTTAGGTTTGATATGATGAAGCTCTGTAAGACAAGGTATTTATAGGATATGGGTTATAAAGCAACTGAAGGTTTGGTATGAGTCATCAGTAGTTTAAGCGACTGATGATGTGGTATTAACCTTCAGAGGTTGAAACAACTGAATCTTGGTTGTAGGCATCCGTAGTTATAAAACTACTGAAGACCATGGTTTTAGCTTCAGATGTTGGAAACAGCTGACGACGTGGTGTTTAGTCATCAGTAGTTGTGAAACTACTGAAGACATGGTTTTGTCATCAGTTGTTGTAAACAGCTGACGACGTGATATTAGTAATCAGTAGTGGTGAAACTACTGAAGATGTGGTTTTGTCATCAGTTGTTTTAAACAGCTGACGACGTGGTACTAGTTATCAGTAGTTGTGAAACTACTGAAGACGTGGTTTTGTCATCAATTGTTTAAGATGAAGCAGCAGTTTTAGAACAACTGAAGAGAAAATTCTCATAAGTAGTTTTCGTCAATTCATAGCTTTCAGCTGTTCATACTATCCTCAACACTTACTCATCAGTCTTTTGGCTGTTTTTCAGTTGTTTCATACGACATCAGTACTTATCTGTTTGTACTATATCAGTAGTTATGACTGTATCAGTTCTTGTAACAGAATCCGTACTATTTTGATATGGTTACAAATGATCATCAGTACTTATTCTGAGATCATCAGTAGTTTATCACTTATTCTAGCTGCAGCATACAAGCCTTAACACTAGGTTTTGGAAAGTCGAACTATCCAAAGGCTTTGTGGAATTTTATCCTTAGGAGATTTATTGAATTTCACATGCAAGGCTTCTTCAACTATCTTTGTTCTGCAGTTGAAGACTCTGTAAGCCTTGCAAGTGGATGAATAACCTACAAAATACCCTGCATCCACTTAGGATCAAATTTGTGGAGTTGACCCTTTATGTTGAGAATGAAACAAGGACATCCAAAGGCTCTGAAGAATGAAATCAAAGGAGCCAAATGATGTAGAGCTTCATATGGAGTCTTCATCAACCTCTGATTTACTAACACTCTATTCTGCATTAGCAAGCTGTATTGACAGCTTCAGCCCAAAAGGTCAACGGCAAACCAGAGTCAGCCAACATGGACCTTGCGGCTTCAATTAAAGTCCTATTCTTTCTCTCCACTACTCCATTTTGTTCTGGAGTCCTTGGGATGCTAAACTGCCTTTTGATTCCTTTTGAAAGATAAAAATCATCAAGTGCATGATTTCTGAATTCAGTACCATTGTCACTCCTTATACACTTGACTGATAGGGAATACTGCTTCTCAACATACAGCACAAAGTTTATAATCTTCTGAGCAACCTCATCCTTTGAATGTAGAAAGAAAGTCCATACGAATCTGGAGTAATCATCCACAATTACCAGAAAGTATTTCTTCTTTGCCATGCTCATCACTCTCACAGGACCAAATAAATCCATGTGCAGTAACTGCAAGCAGGCAATGGACTTAGGTTCTTCAATGGGAGGGAATGAGACTTTGTGTTGTTTTCCTTTCAAACAAGCAGTGCAGGCTTCATCACAGTGGAACTCCTTTGTTGATAAACCTCTCACTAAATGATTTTGGATCAGCTGGTTCATTTTTCTGAGATAACATGACCCAGCCTTCTATGCCATAGTTTAGATTCCTGAAGAGAGGCTTTGGAGATAGGCATGGATGACCCTTCAAATCATCTTCTTTGACAAATCCAAGGCATACACTCTTCTAATCCTGTTGGCCTTCAGGAGAGTATGTTCATCCATTACCTTGTCAATCAGCCTAAGAACTTGGGAAGACAGAATCCTGCAGTTCTGGCTTGTGAAAAGTGCAACATGCCCTTTATCACACATCTGACTAACACTCAGCAGATTATACTTGAGATTCTCCACATGGTTGACATCATCAAATCTGATTTGTCCATTAGACACATATACTTTCCCAAAGATGTAACCTTTGGCATCATTTCCAAATGAAACGAATCCCTTCTTTCCTTGAGAGTAGTCATTAAGAAGAGAACTGCTCCTAGTCATATGCATTGATCCTCCACTGTCCACATACCAGATGCTCCTTTGGCATGTTGAAGAACCCTGCATGAAATAAAACTTGTAGATTTTGAGACCCAAACCTTTTTGGTTTTGGGTCTGTTTTCATCAACAGATGCAACCATAACTTGTTTCTTATGATTAACAGCTGAAGAAGGAGATGGTGCTGAAATGGATTCCTTGGATTTGGGCTTGGAATGCCTTTTCAGTGATTTGATCACAGGTGCATCTAATTGGTTAATTCTCCCCAACAAATGCTGAACCATCATAACAAGTTGTGTCTGATTTGTAGCTAAAGCTTTCAGCTCTTGTGACATATTAGTACTTTTTTTTGATGAGTTCCTGTGATCCACCATTTCCTCCTTAAAATTAATAGACTTGGTCTGATGTTTATCATGAGGAGCACCATAAGCTGTTTTGTGATTAACCTTATCCTTCTTTTTGAATTTGGTTGAAGGCTTGGGTTTATCACAATGGAATGATTGCGGTACAAACTTGGTCTCAAACTCAGTTTTCATTTCATCCATTTGGATTTTAATGAGCTTGTCTCTGTTGAGTTTAGAACCCTTTCTGTACCAACATTCATCAGAAAGATGATTGAGTTTACAACATATTTCACATGGCTTATTCTTCATCTTGGATTGATCAACTGCTGATGAGGAAACTACTGAAGGTGTGCTCTTTAGTACTTTCCTCCTTCAGTAATTTTGTTCAGTACTGAAGAATCTGTAACAACTGAAGAGTTGTTCTTCAGCTGTTATTGTCAGTAGTTGTTAATCCATTTATTTCAGCTGATTTGAAATGCTTTTCAGTTGTTGTAACTTGCCCTTCAGTACTTAAGTTACTTTGAGGGAAAACATCTGAAATACTCAGCCTCATGTGCTTATCAGTAGTTAACCCATCAGCCAATTGACTTGCTGAGGTATCAACCCTTATTTCATCTTGTGATTTTGGAAGATCACTTGTGAATGATGCACATGATAATGTGGTTTGGAGATTGCTTTCACTTTCAGATTTTACTATTGTTTTGGAGTAAAATCTGTTGGAGGTGCAATATGGTTATAACCAATTCCAAACTTCACATTCGAAGCAGATTGCTTACTGAGCAGCATTTCAAATCCCTTGCAGGATGACACCCAACGTTCACACTCAACTTGGGTAACTGCAAGTTTTTCTTTGAGTTCCTTATGGTTCTCAAGAATGACCTCTAGCTTAGCCTTTTCATCATTTAATTGGCATTTAAGCTTATAAATCTCATCATCTTTGTCCTTAAGGACAGACTCGTGTTCAGCTTTTCTTTTGGAAATAGTTTGCTCAAGCTCTAGAGTTTGATTAAATATAGCTACATTTGCTTCTCTAATAGAGACAAATGCATCTATGCAAGATTCAGAACAAAGCTTGGCCTTAGCCTCAGAAGATACCTGGGTTACCTGTGAAGAAGATGCATTGGAGCAAGAACCCTCACTAGATTCCAGGGCCATGAGAGCTAGATTCCCAAAAGGATGTTCACCACCATGTTGACCATCACCAGTAAATAATTGCTCAGTACCAGAGAGATCATCTGGTAAACTGCTCCAGTCAACATTACCAGGGGTGAAAAAGCTGTGATGAGGTTGTGAATGAGATGGTAGAGGCTCAGGTAATGCTTGTGGTTGTTGTGCAGTAGGAACTTGAACTGGATTTGGCTGAGGCATGTAATAGCAGGGATACGGATATGACATTGGACCCTGAGGGACAAAATATGCAGGTGAAAAAGGTTGTGAATGATGACCAGAACTAGCAGGTTGTTGCCCCTGTTTTGTGGACTAGTGCTTGGAAAAGTCACAAAGGGTGCAGAGGAGTTAGATCCAGATGATCTACACTCTCTTGCAAAGTGTCCAAGCCTTTGGCATTTGTGACACCTCAACTTACTCTTGTCAAAACCAACTTTGGTTTTGCTAGAGAGTCCTGGAAATTTCCTGCCAGTCCTCTTGTAGAACTTCTGAGATCTGATATTAATCAAGGCCATTTGGCTCAGAATATCCATCTCTTCTAGATCATCATCAGCTATTCCTTTCAAATCATCCATGATAAAACATAAATTGTCACTATTACAGCCTGAGTGACTATCAACACCAACAAATGCATGATCTGAACTGTTTGAAGAGAAATCTATATGCTCATCATAATTACTTTCAGATGCAACATATTCTAACTCATGACCAACCAAGGCAGTGTTCCCTGGTACAAAGTCATCAGTGAGCTTTCCTGATGATGCCAGTTTCCTTTTCTGCTCTATCTCTCTCTCAAATGTAAGCAATTTTCCATGAAGTTGAGTGAGAGATAGTTTATCCAGATTTGCACTGGAGCGTAGGACAATAGTGTATGTGTCCCATCTCTCAGGCAGTGATCTAAGAAATCTGTGTTCATCTGGCTATTGGTATATTCATGTTTGACCATTTTTAGCTCAGAGATCAAACAGGAAAAACGCTCAAACTGTTGAGTCAGTGTCTCACCCTTTCTATGAGAGAATGTGTCATATTGTTGGGGAAGGATTTCTCTGTTGTTTGCTAAGACCTCATCAGTTCCACCGAATTGTTCCTTCAGTGCATTCCAGAGGTCATGAGCAGTTTCATGATGCATAAGCCCTGAATAGATTTCATTTGGTAGTGCCATGGCCAGAATTCCATGGGCTTTAGCATCAATCTCAAACAGTTTTCGATCTTCATCTGAGTATTGTTCCTTCTTCTTCGGAACCATTTGATTGGTTTCCGGATTGTTCACCATAGGCTTATGTGGACCATGTACCACTGATGTCCAACAACCTGAACTGTTAACAGACAGGTGATGAAGCATTCTTCGTTGCCATATGTTATACTCAGTCCTAACCAGCATCGGAGGCTTGGTTGAGGAACCGGTATTGTGAGGGTCATTAGAAGGAGTAGTCATTCTTAGATTCAACCAAAATCAATTAAGTTTTAACAGATTTAGAACAGAACACAACAGACCAAATTAAACCAAGAGAAAACAGAAAGCAATAAAACGAAAGTAGCAGAAATTCAATTTAACTATAACCAATTCTTGCAAATATGCTAATTTCAATCAAATGCAGATATCGATTAGCAGTTTCAATGATCAATTGTTAGATCGATCAATGATTAACCTGCTTTGATACCAATTGTTAGGATCAGTGATCTACATTTGATTGATTAGAGAGTATTGCAGCGGAAATCAAACAATGAATTTAGAAAATTCACAAGAATACAGTTGATATTCAAAGTAAGAACAAACGATTATAGAAAGAATTCTGCAAATCAAAGATTTCATTCAATACGCGCTTTCGTGGTGGCAAAATGTCACGCTTACAATCAGGTCAATCATCCTTATATAAGAATGTCGTGGTGGAACATTCCTTATATAGGAGATGTGACGTCTGCTGATGTCATTTGATAGTGACATCTAACAGAATTATTTAAACTACTGAAAGTTAACACAACTACTGAAGATGTCAAAACAGCTAACATCTTCTTACAAAAATACTAAGTGTTAATTGTCACTACAACTACTGAAAAGAACTACTGAAACTACAACGACTGAAGAACATGCTCTTCAGTTGTTTTACAAATACTGAAACAAAAAGAAATCTACTGAAAGGAAACCATCACAACAACTGAAGAATGCTTCTTCAGCTGTTGTAACAAACTTTGAAGGCTTCAGTACTTGTACTTGAACTTCAGCTGTTGTCATCAGCTGATGTCTTCAGTCTTTGTACTTTAGCTGATGATCTTCAGTACTTTGTTCTTCAGCTATGATCTTCAGACTTTGGTCTTCAGCTGTTGAAGTCTTCCGTACTTTAGTCTTCAGCTGTTGAAGTCTTCAGTACTTTAGTCTTCAGCTGTTGATCTTCAGACTTTGGTCTTCAGCTGTTGAAGTCTTCAGTACTTTAGTCTTCAGCTGTTGAAGTCTTCAGACTTTGTTACAACAGTTGATCAAGTCTTCAGCAGTTGTTGTGATGTCTGTAGGACTTAGAGGTTTTTCTGATCAGGCTCATTGGTTCTTTTGGTCCAACAGGCACTTACTCACATACTCCGCTGCATCGCGTTTCATACCCAACCACCAATAATCCTTCTTCATGTCTTGATACATCTTTGTAGCACTGGGATGAATAAAGTATCGAGTCTTATGAGCTTCATCCATAATCTTCACACGTAGTTCCCCAAAACGAGGAATCCACATTCGTCCAAATCGGGTCCTAACATCGAGTGTGTTTTCACCCAATTCCGCGACTAGACCTCTCATTCTTTCATAGTTAAGATGATATTCCTTCAATGCCTTACATTGAAACTCCGTGACCTGCTTCAACATATCAGAGGTCATAATCAATTGGTAAGCCTTCACCTGAATCGGCTTGGGTCTCCCCTTTCGGCTAAGGGCATCTACCACCATGTTGGCTTTGCCTTGATGGTAATGGATCTCATAGTCCTTTATGAGCTCCAACCATCTCCTCTACCTCATGTTCAGATCTTTCTTCTCAAAGAAATACTTCAAGCTCTTATGGTCCGTGAATATGGTGCACTTCGTCTCGTATAGGTAGTGCCTCCAAATCTTTAAAGCAAAGACCACGACTGCTAGCTCCAACTCATGAGTAGGATAATTGACCTCATGAACTTTCAACTGTCGAGATTCATAGGCTATAACCTTTCCCCTCTTCATCAACACACATCCTAACCCCGAGTAGGAAGCATGTGAATAAACCACCAAATCCTCGCTCCCTCGGGTAATGACAAGACAGGTGCTTGAGTTAACCTCATCTTTTACTCCTCAAAAGCCTTCTCCTTATCTTGACCCCATACAAACTTCACATCTTTACGAGTCAACTTAGTCAACGGAGAAGCTATCTTAGAGAAGTCTTGGATGAATCTTCGGTAATAGCCCACCAAACCCAAGAAACTACGAATCTCGGATGGCGTATTTGGAGACTTCATTGCATCACCGCCTCCACCTTTGTCGGGTCTACCATAATCCCTTCAGGATTCACCATGTGACCCAAAAACTGAACCTTGCGCAACCAGAATGCACACTTGGAGAACTTGGCATACAACTTCTCTTTTCTTAGCGTCTCTAACACTTCCTGAATGTGACCGGCATGCTCTTCTTCTTCGCTCCTCGAATAAATCAGGATATCATCAATAAACACAATCACTGATTTATCTAACATCGGCCGACACACTCGATTCATCAAATCCATAAAAGCAGCTGGTGCATTGGTCAAACCAAAAGACATAAGGAGAAACTTGTAGTGTCCATAACGCATGCGAAAAGCTATTTTAGGAATATCATGCTCCTTCACCTTCACTGATGGTAACCAGATCAAAGGTCTATCCTCGAGCACCTTGGAGCTGATCAAAGAGACCATCAATTCTTGGTAAGAGGTACTGATTCTTTACTGTCAACTTATTCAGCTCCAAGTAGTCTATACACATCCTCATACTACCGTTTCTTCTTTAGAAACAGGACCGAGCACCCCCAAGGAGAGATACTCGGTCTAATGAACCCCTTATCAAGTAGCTCTTGCAATTGCTCCATCAACTCCTTCATCTCAGTCGGAGCCAACCGATATGGTGCCTTAGCTACAAGCTGGGCACCGGGTATCAAGTCGATCTGAACTAGATTTCATGATCCGTTGGCACACCTGGTAAATCTTCTAGGAAAACGTCTAGGAAGTCACACGTAACTGGTACATCAAACAGTTGTGGTGTTGGCGTATCCACATCTTCATGTAGGCCAAGTAGGCACTACATCCACACCTCATGCACTTTCCCGCCACTGCCATCGAAATCACCTTCGGGATAGTTGTAACTCGATCATCATAAATCATCATCGCATTCCCGTTAGGCAATGTCAATCTAACAATCTTTTTGCAACACATAATGTTCGCCTCGTAGTTCGCTAACCAATCCATTCCAAGGACTACATCGAAACCACCTAAGGTCATCACAAATGGTCTAACAAGAAACTTATGACCTTCTAGTTCAATGTCATAGCCTTCTATCATTTCACAAATCCTGGTAAACTTACCTATGGAATTTTCTACATCGAAGGGCTCATCAATACTTCTACTCCTAATGGGCAACTTAGCATAAAAGGCAGCAGAAATGAAACTCCTACTAGCACCAGAATTAAATAGCATAGATGTAAGAGTTTGGTTTACTACATGCCTGACACAACATCGGGGTCTGTCCTAGCCTCCTCCTATGTCATCGTCAACGCTCTGGGACTTGCCCTCTGCCCATCTCCTTCGGCCTTCTTCGCTCCTAAACTTTTAGCCCTTGGCTTCTTACAATCCCTGCTCAGATGGCCATTTTCCCTACAGTTATAACACCTTATAACCCCACAATCTCTAGCCATATGACCAGGCTTTCCACATTTGAGGCAGATGTTTGATCCCCATTTGCATTCTCCCAAATGCTCCTTCCCACATTTACCACATCTCTTCAATCCTGTCCTAGACATGACCACACGCTGGTCACCCACCTTTGCCACCTTATTGTTTGGAGTGGCTCCGCCACGTCCAAACTGTTTCCCATTCTAGTTTCGGTCACTACCACCCTTCTTGCTTACCTCACTCATCACCCCTCTCACTCATCATACAACCTTCCTGCCAAATCAACCGCCGACCTAAACATGCTTGGTCGGGCAGTGATCATGTGCCTACGAATATCCACCGGCAAGCCCTGGATATACCTCTTAATCTTTTGTGATAGAGGCATCACTTGATTTGAAACCAGCCGTTCATATCATTGAACTTCATGGTGTATTGCTGATGTGTCATGGGTAGGAACTCCCTCTTCACCTTATCCATCTCTCTATAAGGACATAACTCCTCAATTACCAATTATTTTAGCTCAGACCACCTCATTCTCCCAATTTCTCGACTACCCTTGGCTTGGACAATATTGTCCCACCAACATAGAGTCGAGTCCACAAACGAGTGGGTAGCGAACCTCACCTTCTGGTCCTCCCAACACTGGCTAATGTCAAGTACAGCCTCCACCTCTCACACCCACTAGTGAGCAGCAACAACAGTGCAATTACCATCAAAGGTAGGGGGCTTGCATCTTTGAAATGCCTCGTAGATGCAGCATCGTGCCGCCTTCGGCGCAGGCTCTTCTTCCTCTTCCTCATCCTCGGAGAAAACCGTCTCAGTCTCCAGTTGCTCCCGTCCTCCCGAGGACCTGTTCCTCTCTCTTCGTTCTCCTTCTCGCATAGCCTTTATCATTTCGGTCACCACAGATAGTAAGATCGTCTGCATGACCTGATGCACTTCCTCCACGACAACCTCTTTCACTGAGGCTCTCAAGTTAGCACTCTTGTCCCTAGCCTCCAGACGACGGGTCTTGGGTTTTTCATGAACCAACTCTTCGGCTCTAGGCCTTCTTCTGTGGCTGGTGGTTTAGCACAACGTCCATCATGACCTCCACCATGTGAAGCCTTTGACGATCTACCACTGTCCATCCTCAAACACGCTATAAGATTCAAACACTAACCAGTCATTCAAGGGAATAGCTTAGTTTATGTCAAGTATAGTAAGTCCCTAATTATAGTGGCCGGGTTGTGATTAGCCACTTACTTTACTCTTCATACCCTAAGCATTTCCTATCCTGACTACATCAACATCTAAATCTACTAAAACTACATAGATCAAATAACATGCACACATAATGCCGGTTAACATTAAGAAATTACCTGATGGCACACAGCTACTCGGACTGGCACCCGTTCCTTTTTCGTCCAATTTTCAGTTTAAGTTTAGGTTTCTTTTGAAAATTTACTTGTTTCACTTAAACTTTGGCTTTGATACCAACTTGTAAGGCCCCATTCCCAGGACGCTCACAACTAGTCAATCATCGTACATAAAACATATATTTACATTAACTTTAATAAAACATTATAGCGGAAACATTTAAACAACCGTTTTCATTTCATTATAAATGATTTTGCAAATTAATAAAACATTCATTACAAACATTGTTTGTTTGAATTACAATGCAAAAACATTATACAAAAGAATGTCATCCAAAATGAGCCATGTAGCCGCCCCGTACCATCCTCAACAACCGTTACCTGCCAACTGGAAACACATAAAACTCAGCGTTGCTAAGTGAGTTCTAGTTTTATAAAACTTTACATAACCTTTCATCTGTTAAAACATTTTCTTACTATCGCACATAATCACACATCATACGTAAATCAAGGTAATAGTTATTATCTTCATCATCGTTCGATTCGTACATTTTGCACGTTTCGCACATTTCGTACTTATCTCACTTTTCGTACATTTATTATCTTTTCAATTCTATCTAGGTCCTGTCGTATGCTTAATCCCTCTCTTGAACACAAAGCTATATCATGTAGGGTTAACTGACAAGGACCCCATATCGCACATATCACACATATGGAGTAGTCACATAGACTAACTCCCCCTATGTGTGAACCCTTAAGGGTTAGCCAAGATTGCACGCTGTCAAGACACAGTTGAGCTAACACTTTGTTAAGATAATACTTTACGTTCTTTAATATAATCACACCACGTAAACTCATGCCGTCATACATAATAAGGAACATATCATACATAACATACATAGTCATGCATCAATCACACATCATCATTCAAGTGACATCATACATCACCCATCACATCATCAATGACTTCAAAAAGTCAACTTACATATTCCCCGAGAACCTCCCAAGTCAAATCCTACATTCCACTTTTTCCCCAATAATCAAAAAAATAATCTAAGTCTTAGGCGCATGGGCACTATGCATGCGCATGGGCACTATGCAGACGCATGGGCACTATGCAGGCACATGGCCTTTCAGGTGCATGAGAAACACTTAGGCATATGGGAAACTTCTGGGCGCATGGGCACTATTGGGGTGCATGGGCAACACTGAGTTATTCTTGTCAAATTCTAGGCGCATGGGTACTATGCAGGCGCATGAGTGCCTAGGCGCATGGGCTTTCTAGGCGTCTAGACACTTAGCCAAATTCAGCCTTTTTGAGGCGCATGGATACTATTTGGGTGCATGGGGTTTTGGGCGCATGTGAACACTTAGGCAGTTTATACCGTTGGGCGCATGGGGTTTTGGGCGCATGTGAACACTTAGGCAGTTTATACCCTTGGGCGCATGGGCCACTGTTTAGGCGCATGGGCAGTCTAAATCATACTCTAAACAACATAACTCAGTCTCCAATCATTATCCAACATATTCTAAGCTTAAACCTTACATTCTAAGCCATAGAGATACATTCATAACAGCATCATAATCATAAACATACCCAATCAAACCCCACTCGAAACCACATTCAAACACATACACATACGGGTAAGAAACCCATTTTATAAAAAGTTTCATACATGCATTTCCAGCCCCAAATCAGTTTAAAACAAGTATAAAAGGGGGTTCTAGAACTCACCTTTGACAAATTTTGGATGAACTTCTTCCAAAACCCGAATGCAAATGAGTTCTACCACCTAGAAACCCACCAAACACACATAACCGAACACACAAACACAAATAAGCATGCAACAAAGGCTAAGGCCAGTTAAGAACATCACAAAACCAAGAATTCTTACCTTGAATCCAGTCTCTTCTTCTTGTTCTTCCAAAACCCGAGAGCTTTCTACTTTTGCTTCTCTCTCTAAAAAAATCCGAATGATATGGTGTTGTACAAGAAGTGGGCGGCCATGCCTAGTTTTACACCAACTTTTGAAACATTTTTTTTGTTGACAATTTCTACCACTCAACTTGGGTTTTATTACGTTCCTTTATTTTTCTTCACTCTTATTCCTTCTTTTCTTTCATATCTTTAAAAGAATAACTGGGTGTTACATGAGGAGAGTTGAGTTAGAATACTTAACAAATCAAATAAGGAACTAGCAATCAGTCACACCTTGATACTAAGTAACACAAGTAATAAAGAGACTAAACAAGAACAATAACAATAACACAAGTGTTTGGTTTTCAAAAATGTTGTATATTGCTGTCAAGTTCCTTACAAGTGTTTACAAAGCATGAAAAGCATAAAAGATTACAAAGGGCCCTGAGATACTTTATACTACATCTTACAACCGGCCATACTTTGAAGGCGAGCTGTATACATGATCTAGACAACAACAAAATCAATGTAAAGTCAAAAGGCAGATTGCGTTTTGACTAGTGACTTTGACATGCCATAGATCACATCCTAATATATAACAAAAAAGGATAAAAGTACAAAAAATAGAAAGTAGCAGACTTAAGACCTCAATGTACAGTTTACCAAAAGCATGAACCTTTCACGAACTTCTGAAAGTTGGTGAGTCAAACAGAGTTGCACCAAAAAGTGGTCTAGCTTTATGGTAAAAGGTACATAAGATAAAACATGTACTTAAAAGTCTTTAGAAGAGATCTGTCTTCATAAATTGGCTTTTGAAGACTTTGTCTTTGAAGCTTTAGAAGACTTCATGTTTGGCTTCGGAAGATATTGGTCTTGGCTTTGGAAGATTTCACACTTAGAATATTTTCTAAGGCAGAGTGTGAAAATTTAAAAGCATTCTACTTTAGTACTTCTATGCATGCATGTAGGAAAGACTTTGGATGTTTTGGGTTGCATCAACCTTATATGACTCTCATAATGTCTTCTCATCTCAAAGAGATCATGTAGAGGTAGATTGAACATATCTTGCCATGTGTAGACATCTTCAAAACCTTTATCTCTGATAACATACCATCTTATGGATTAGTAGTGTAAGTCGAGGATAAGATAGGTCTTCCTGATGCCAGAATTGGAGTTGGTGGAGCTTTCTCTTGTTGCACATTCTCACGATATTCTGACTCATCCTGAGGTTTGGAGATGAATGCTCCTTTCCTTTTCTTCTTAGACTTTGGTGTAGATGCCATCCCTTTTCTCCTCTTCATTCCTTTTAATTGAGAAGACTGACCTGCGGCACCTTGTTGATCATATTTGTCTTGCTCAGTTGGGTTTTCCTCTCTCACAGGTTTAGATTGAGAGGGGACTGAGCCCTGCTGTGGTTCAAAAGATGAAGTTTGCTGAGATTTAGCAGGAGGTCCAGGTTGTGTTGTCTCAAAAGGTTCAACCTTAACCTCCATTTCTTGAGGTACCTGATTTGGTAGGGAGATTAAGTTAACACATTATCCTCTTTTGATCTTATGCTTGATCACCCTAATATGCTCATCCATGGTGGATTTAGACATATGGCCAAGTATTCTTCAAGAGAATCCATATAACTTCAAGAAGCTCATCATCCTCTTTCTATTAGCAAACTTCTTTTGACTTTTTTGGATGATGGCTCTTGCCTTGGCAGCTTCTTCCCTCATCTTCCTCTTTGTTTTCTTTCTTTCTTTGAGTACTTCAAGTTCATGTTGTTTGAGATAATCAAACTCAATGTACTCAAAGGACAAGGGAAGAAGTGCATCAGCTTGATAGAGACCTGTGGCACTCAGGTAGTTGATCATATTAATCTTATTAGTTTCTTTGTCTACCTGAGGTTCTTGTGGAGCCACAATCTTTTGCACAGGACTTTCTTTAACTGGTGAGAGAGTAGGAATATGTTTGTAGAGCCTTTTCAGTATCCTTTTCTCTTGATTTGAAGAAGCAATCTTGCATCCTCTTTTTCCTTCTTCTTTTTTGACAATTCCATGTCATCTAGCTTATTCAATTCCTCTAAGGGGAGGGAGAAGATATTATCAATATCATAGTTCTTGGTCTGTAAGTAAGCAATCTTGACTACCCTCAAGTCATCATTTTTAGTGTTTAGTCTGGGTGCGTCCCTGATTGCAGCTTCCATGAAGCTAGCAGAGGAACTTTCCCTCCTTAGCTTCCTTTTCCTCTCTCCCTTCTCCTCCTCAATCTACTCAGGAGTCATTTTCCTTTTCATTTTGTCACTCACAGACCTTTGTGACTTAGGGTGGAGAGAGATTTGGCCTTTATTGCTTGGAGTAGCATCCATGCTCTAGCCAGAGAGAGGTTGAGATACACCTTCACTAGCAGGTGTCTCATCAAGAGAATAGACTTCAGAAGCAGTTGTAGGTGTGACAGGGCTCTTAGGTTCTATCATTGGGCCTTCGGTTAAGGTTTTCCCTTTGAAGCTAATCTCATGGTCTGCCTCAACATCTAGTTGACCAATGACATTACCTGATTGCCTCTGTCTCCTGCTAAGGCTGAACTCTTTACTAATCCTCTCTTGAATCCTCTCAGCCAACTTGTTATCTTGTCTAGATTGGCTTGGGTTGACAAGTGGCATGTTGATAACATCAAGACCTTCATAGTAGTTCAAGGTCTGAAAATTGAAGACATCTTGCTACCCTTGAACTCTTTGATGAATAAGGGCTTTTCTGTTAGAATCATACATCCACCCTATGATGTAGTTAGAAGTTCTTTAAGGTGAAGATAACACAACCCTTGGTACGCCTTCCTCAAAAAGACTCGGAATGAAGGAATCTATAGAGTCCACATCAGTCTGAACTTGAGGAAGTTGCTGAGTATGGATAGTTGCAAGTGAAGATGGTGTGTCCTCAAAGTCCATGCTCTATGAAGAACTCCCAGGTTTTGTGATTTTAATGACTTTCTCCCCCTTTTTGGTAGTATCACCCTCTTGCATAAGTGAGCTAGGTTTTAGGTCAATCACATTCACAGGTTCTTATGTTCCTGGTTGAGCTCTTCTTGAAGGTCTCCCAACTAGTTTCTCCTTGAGATAAGAAATCTCAAGTTGTTGATCATTGATCCTGTTGTGTAAGGTACTTTTAGTCTCAGATTCCCCTACTTTTCATAGAAGATTCATTGGGGGATGAGATAACTAGACCAAACTCCTCAGTCTCACCACCAACATCATGTTCTTGGCTTCTAGTTTTCCTCTGCTAACTGACCACTTCAGATGGAGTATCAGTGGGTTGAGTTGCCATGGTTGAGGTCTTAAAGATTTAATCACTTGCAAAAGTGAGAGCCTCTTCCATATGGACCTACTGAGCAGAGTCAGGAAGATCCACCTCAGTAGTAGGTAGATGACGTGGGCTAGACATGGGAGAAGCAGGAGCACTCATCTCTTTTTGAGTGGGGGAAGAGTAAAGAGACTAATGGTACTCACTGAATCCCAAGTTTTCATCATCATAGAAATCAAGGTTGGGGATTGGTTGGTTGAGATCTAAAGGCTAGGGATGGTAACTTTCCACTGAAGGTTGTTCACTAGAGTATTGAAACTCAGAATGAAGGCTTAAGGCTGTTGGGCTAGGGATCTCATCAGGCTGTGCATGAGGAACCTCGACACTGATTTTGAAGAGATAGGAGTGGTTTGCTCCTCATGAGAAGTGGGAGTTCAAGTGTTCACTTCCTCCGGTGTGGGTAGTAGAATGGGGGCCTGTACAGACTAAGTAGCTTGTGCAGTGATTCTTTTGGATTTCTTTGGTAGGTGAGGATGATTTGTGGCTGTTTTGGTGGTTGAGTGGTAGAAGGTGTGGGTTGAACACTAGCTTGTGTTGCTAGGTTGTCACCTTGCGCAATAAGCTCTAACATTTTGGGGACACGGGTTGTTGCTACCCTAGAGAAGCCAACAATTGTCTTCTTCAAAATTTTGAAGATGACAGGCTTCATTGTCCTAATTTAAGAATATTACTTGTTTCCTCAATATGAGCCCAGTTCACAGTTGAGATTGTGTTGAACATATCTAGAAAACATATAATACTCTAAGGAGTCCAAGTTAGCAAGCAAATGTGTATAAACAAACTCAGGGTACCTAAACTTGACCCCTTGAACTATCCCATGCACTATGAAGGAGAGATCCTTAGGAATCTAGTCCCAGCCCCCTATCTTCATCAGAAGAATCATGGGAGGATGAGATCATTGGACCAAAGTCTTCTCTCTCACCACCAGTATGGGGTTCTTGGCTACTAGATTTCCCCCACTCACTAAAAACTTCAAGTGAAGTGTTAATAAGCTAAGTTGCTATGGTTGAGGTTCTAATGATGTAATCACTTGCAGAAGTGAGAGCCTCTTCTATATGGATCTCCTGAACAAGTTCAGGTGGATCCACCCCAGTGATAGGTGAATGATATGGCTAGCAAGAAAATTGGTATACATAAATCATGAGTACCTAAACGTGACCCCCTAACCATTCCATGTACTATGAAGGAGAGATCTTAGGGAATCTGGTCCATCCCCCCTGCTTTTTAGACAAACTTTGGATGACCACATGAAATAAGTACTTTCACTAGGAGGGGACCTTCCCTTTCTTGAAGGTCTTGACTGACAAATCTCCTTCATAGCCCATCTTCTCAAAGGAATGGTTGACACCTTCTTTAGGAAAGGACAATTCACCTTCCTCATCATCCAACTAAAGATGGGTGTTGATGATGGCTAGGGTGATGAAGATTGTCCTTCCATACACTATGGCAGACAGTGCCTTCTCCCTATCCATGATGACCTCTTGACAAGTCTTCCAAAAAATCAAGCAAATGATCCTCATAAAGAACAGGATCAATGGTAAGGGAGGTGAAGTAGTTGGACAGATCCAAAAATCGACAAACTATGAGAAATGATGATCTTTCTTAGAGTTTAATAGAGCAACCTGATTGTGTTGCATGTGTAACTACATGGAGAAGTTGGGTCATTTTTGCGGTTGAGGTTGGACATTTTACATAGCTTAGAGGTGAAGTAAATGAAGAACAAATGCGGTTTGAGAGAATTTAGGAATTTAGGTTTGAAAGAAGATGAAGATGATAAAGAAAGAGGGGGAACCATTAGGTTTATATATGAAATGGATTTTAGACAATGTTAATAAAAGAGGATAAACTTTGAAATCCGGATGTCGGTCCCACCTCTGAAAAAGTAGTTTGCGTTTTGCCCAAAAGGTAGTTTTCTTGGAAGTTGAAAATCTTCCGAAGGTAACTTGTCTTCGGAAGTTTTGATGAAAAGCTTTCGAAGCCAAAATGACTTTGGAAGATATTCCTGAGAGTTTTGAAAATTTTGCATTGAAAGAGAATTAAGACTTGGATGTTTTATTCAAATAAGAATAAAGCTTCGAAGTGTTACTTTGCTTCAGAAGAAAGTGGTCCTTGAAAACATCCAAGTCCTCAAGCAAATGTTAAGCTTCGGAAGATATTTCAGAAGTTTCTTACAAAGGTAATTTACTTAAGCAATTGTTGTTTTAAAGGCATAAGTTTCTTCCGAAGATAAATCCATATCTTCCAAAGGACTAAAGGATCAAGATTTTTCAAAAATCTAAGGAAAGTCATCTAAAAAGATTGTCTTCTAGGAAAACAAGAGCTTATGAAGGTGATAGATATAGAAAAATTAGGACACACAAATTTTAGAAATAAGATATGATGAAGTTTTAAAAAAAGCTAGTCAAAGTTAATCATCCCAATGGCTAATTCAAGATATTTAAATCTATGCTCACCAAAAGCTTCAGTGAACAGATTAGCATATTGTTCATTTGCGTTGGACCCTGAAAGGATCATACAAGCCAATTCAAGTGTGGGTTGATGGTGTTACCTAGAAATCCCACAAGTCCAAGAACAAATACAGATGAAGAATCTGCAAAGAAGAATACAAGTGTCGGCTAACCGCATTTGTATATGCGGGGTGACATAGAACAAATGCTGACAAGTATTTGTTCTTCTGCATTAACAAATGCGGATAGCCGGAAACAAATGCTGACAAGTATTCGTACATCCGCATTTACTAATGCGGATGCCTGGCAACAAATGCGCATATGTGTTTGTTCATCCACATTTGTCATACTGATGACCAAACACTAATACTAAACACCAAAAAGAAATGTTGATCAAGAACTACAATCCGCATTAGTAAATACGGATGAACAAAAGAAATGCTGATAAAGACTTAGACTAGTTCTTTGATGTATAGGTCAGGGGTAGTTTAGTCATTTTGTAAAAGGCATCTTGTCAGCCTATAAATAGAATAGAAAACCTCGTATGTGAGGTGATTGTTGATACACATTCTAGAAAATTAGAATCTTTTGTTTAGTCTTATGTTTACAAGGTGTCTTGTTACTGTTAATGCTCTTACCCTAGCATTCACTGTAACCAATTACCTTCATTAATACAAATAACATTTTTGAGTATTTCTTGCATTTAATGTTCCTTGATTGTTTGATTCCGCCTTACAATCATTGACTCAATCATCATATTTGGTCCTTGTTGATTCACATCAACAGAAAATATCATTCTCAAACCCAATCAATTGGTACTAGAGCATTGGCTCTCAGTTCCTTTTTAGATCTACCTAGATCTGAGCAGAACTCGATTGATCTGGTGATTGAGTTACTAATAGAGTGTTCAAATATCTCTACTTAATAAACTACAGAAATCTCTTCAATAGTCACTATTCATTTGTACTTATCTTCAAAAACAAACCCGTGAACAATTGTTACAATAGAAACATATAAACATCAACAGATCTGGTTATACATAAGCCGTTTGGACTATTTGGAGTAAGTTGAACTTAACAATCAAAATAATCATTATTCAAAAGGTTAACAACAACTTATTAAAAATGGATTAACATATTTCCTTGAACTTCGTCATACTCCAAAACCACCCATGCTTATACACGAATCTGAGTTTAAGCAATGGAAAATCAATTGATGAACTATATTACAAGTGTATATCTGGACTAACGGATTTTAATATGCAAAGCCCTCACATTCCTGTGACACTTTCTGTTGATCAAGCTACAATATACAAAACCTCAAGAATACCTATTGAGGATCTCACAAATGATGATGATGATTACAAGAAGATAAAAGTTGATATCAAAGCTTATTCTGTAATCACTCAAGCATTGAAAATGGATGTGCTAAAAATATTAGAAAAGTATGAAACTGGTAAAGCTGTTTGGGATGCATTGCTAATAATGTGTGAATGCAGTAGTGAAGTGGTTAAATTAACAAGGACAAGCTTGTTAATCAATATGAAACCTTTCATCACTCCAAGGGGAGTCAATCTCTAAACTGCTGCATAGATTTGTGCAGCTGGTGGGTAACATACAATCTCAAAGAACTAAACAAGAAGATGCTTCATAGTCTTCCAAAAAGTTGGAAACAAAATGTTACAATGCAGAAAAAAATCTTGATCTAGAGAGTACCACCTTGGACATCATGATTGCCAAGGTAGAAGCTCTTGAACTTGATGAAAGAGCAGAAATCTTGGTGGACCTTGAGTATTAAAGCTTATAAATTCCCAACAGACACTCACTCTGTAGAAAATGCATTCATCACTCAGGATGATGATTTTCTTTCCTCAAGAGATCAAGTGAAGACAACTGGTTTCATTGCTACTCCATCAACTAACAAGCCTTCAACACCATCACAACCAATAGGGTTCTCTGCATCTCCCTTAACTACTCCTGAAGACTCAAGATCAAAAGAGTAAAAGGCAACTTACAATGCCTTTGTTGCTTCCTTTGAAGCTTACCTGGGAGGCAGACTCACTTCTGCTCATCTGATCTAGGAGGATTTAAAAGAAATTGATCCAGATGATATGGAAGAAATGGATTTGTAGTGGCAAATGGCTATGATTGCAATGAGAGCCAAGAAGTTCTTCAGAAAAGGAAGAAAGCTTAGCCTCAATGAACACAAAATTTGGATATTACAAATCCAAGGTAAAGTGTTTCCACTATGGCATGACTGGCCACTTCTCCAGAGAATGTAATGCTCCCAGAAAAAAACAATAACAATTTCCAAAGGAATTCTCAGGGTCAGTCATCTCCATAACCAGCCACAAGCTTTCACTCCAACAATCAACAATAGTAGTATCATCATCAACAACATTAACAACCATATCAGAGTCAACCACAACTGACTAATCAAGCTCATGGAAGCAGTCAGTCATCCTCAAATGCTCTTGTCATTAGACAAAATGGAGTATCTGATTGGAGTCTGTATGTAGAGGAAGTGAAGCCTCAATTTCAGAATCATGCACTCATGGCTCATATCAATGATGGTCCATCTCCTATGCTATCTGAGGTAAAATCCAACCTTTGTAGTGATAAATGCATTATTGAACTGCAAGGTTATCGTGAGCACAATCATAAACTGGCTGATAAAATAAAATAAGAAAATGTCAAGTTAGAGATGCTTAAGAGAGAAATTAAAGGCTTTGAAATTAAAATCAAATCTCTCATCTCTAACATTGAAAAATTACATGGTGAGAAATACACTCTTGTAGCTGAGAATAAGCAACTAACTGAATAGTTAGCTCAATTAAAAGCTAAACAAACACTTACTGAAGTAATACTTGAAAATTTTCAATTGTCTTCAGTCAAGCTGCAAGAGATGCTAGACTCACAAAAAGATCCCAAGGATATGTTTGGATTGGGTATAATCTTGTCCTTCACCCTACAATGACAACTACATTGTCATGCTTGAATCTATCACACTCAAAGAGCAAAATGAACCCAATACCATTGAATCAAAAATAATGGTAAAACAAGTCACAAATCCTCAAAACAAACGAAATGTTTACATTGAAGCAAATGAGGAGAAAATTAAATTAGGTCTGAAGATCATGTTTAGGTTGGACTCACCATAGATTAGATTATGTTCATATTACTTTGTATAGGTCTAATGTTAGTTTACTTTTGTATGTAGTTCATTTAGTTTAGTTTTGAAGTCAGCGAAACTGTGAGTGCAACTGCATTTTCGTTCATAGTCAGTTGTTTTAATTCACCTGATGAACTACTGTTTCTGCCAGGCGAAACTATAGTTTTGGCAGTATAGTTTCGCTGACGGTGAAACTATCTGTGAAACTAAGACTGCTAGATATAGATTTGATCATTTTCATTAATGGTGTCTTGCAAAACCTAATCACCTATCATTGTTGCAAGTGACCTTTGTAAGCAGTCTATTCACAAAAATATAATTGTGCTTTGTTATTATTATTGAGTGTATTGATCCTCGTTATTCTTACTTTGATTCATGTTGGTTGTTCTTAATCTTCTTCATCTTTGTTATCTATTGTTTGTATTGATATTGAACGATTCAACATCTCATTTGTACTGCAATCAATCAAAATGGACAACAATATGGTATGAGAGCCTTAGTGCTCAGATTTATTGAGGTTTTGGTTGTTTTTGTTCAATATCAAGTTTTCATCAATTTCATAATCAAATTCGAGTGTATTTAATATGGAATTTGCTTAAATTTTGTTTGTTTTTAGTTGGGGAAGCTCTGTTAATCACAGATCTCAAATATATTAAGTTTTGATGATTTCAGATTGATCTCATGTTGAAAAAGCTTTTCAGCTTCATCCAGCAAATTACCAATCATCCAGCAAAATTGTCGGTTCTTTCAGCGAAACTACATGTGTTATCCTCTTTGAAGCAGTTTACTATTGTCCTGGGAAACTAGATTCAATGAACGAAAGTTCAACAGTGCTTCTGGGAGATTTACAAGTGAAATTGTTTTTGAAAGTACCATTGAACGAAAGTTCAAGTTGTTTCGTGCGAAATTGTTGGCAAAACTAAGCTGTTTTAGGCATTTGGCTAGTGAAACTGCTGATGAATTGCCTGCGAAAGTATGGTAAACCAGCAAAACTAGTCTTCTATGTGAAATTGTCTACAAATTTAGCAAGTTTTCTGCGAAATTACTGTCCCCCAGCGAAACTAGTATGTCAAGGATGACTTCCCTTACCCTTGTTGATCTTGAAAGTGTAGCTCCTAACAGACCTCCAAGACTCATGAATGGGGATAACATCGAGGATTGGAAGAGATGTCTTAAAGCGTTTTTCTTCTAAACTGCCACCCAATCATGGGATTTATCATTTCTGGTCCACACATACTAATTGTCCCTATGGTGATGTTGTATCCCAAAACAAGGACCATCCACATTCAACAGAAGGATCTGAAGCTGATTAATCGAGACCAGAAAGCTTTTGGAGCATTAACTCTGTCTCGCACGAGACATCTACAATTGATTCGCTAAGCATAAGAATGTAAGTCTCTCTTTCGACGCTTTGTGTGAGTTCTATGATGGTAACATGAGCTGGTGAAAGAGAAGGGTATTCAAGCTGAGAAGGAATTCAACTCCTTCATGGGATACAAGAACAAGAGTCTCACAGATCTCACAAATCATTTTCTGACAGTTTCAAGCACACTGAAAAAATACAATGACAACTTTCCAATAGTGAGCAAGTCAACAGGTTGCAGTCTTCTCCCGCCTCAGTGGAGCGTACAGGTGAGAATGCTAAAGCAGGAAAGTTGTTTCACTGACTACAAGCTTATGGACATCATCAATAAGCTTAAATCCTTCGACTAGACATGAAGAGAAGGGAATTAACAAACCACGTGCCTACATCTTGTTTCACTCAAATGCTGCATTATTGTCTTCTGCTACAAGGTCTCCTATGCAAACATCTCGTCAAGGAGGAGTGAATACTCGTGATTATTCTGGAGGTTGTGGTCGTGTGGGAGAGATCACGCTAATTCAAAAGAAAATGTTGAAACTTCAGTCCATCCAAGACAATGGCTCTTTTTGTTATGTTTTTTAATAACTATGAAGCCTAGTGGTTGGGGAGTTGAAAGGAAAAGGGATGATGATGGAGGATATGTATCAGGTGGACCTTAATGATCTGGAAGAGACTGACATTCAATGTCAAATGGCAATGTTGACACTTAGAGCCGGAGATTCATGGAATGCACTAGAGAAAGAATTTCGAAGGTCAAAGCTCTAACTCCAAACTGGGATTTGATAAGTCTAAATTGAGGTGTTTTAACTGCAAACAGTTAGGACATTTCAAACGTGAATGGCCATTGCCAATCATCACCGATCCTAATAACTTGGGAGTTCTACAACTGGTTTCAAGCGGGAGTAAAAAGGAAATAAGTCAGAAGAAAGAGACAGCTTTATGCTGAGTTGAAGAGACAAGAGATGAGATTAATCAAGCACTAGTGTTGAGATTATGGAAGGAAAGAGGAAGGTGAACTGTGAGGATGAATTTGATCCTTCAAAGAAATTAGAGATGAAGCTAAGTTGTATGTGAAGGTGAAGGAGGATGAGAGGGTGAAAGAAGGTAAATCTGAGGAATTGAGGAAGGAAGAAGTCAACCCACTAAGCAAGGAAAAGAAAAAGATGATGCAACTATCACTTTCAAGGAAAGCAAGTCGAGTACTCCGGTGTGCCAATGTGAGAAGGCCTTAGCAGCAGAAAAGGTGGTGATAGGACTTCTGTATGAGGTAATTCAGGATATGTGTTCTTCTGCATGTAAAATCAGGTTATTTGGGGTTTATAAAGCTAATCATTTATTAATTGATAATGAGAATGATTAAAAACAAATTAATGAGGAACTTAAAATAAACGAGTCTAAATATTTTGTTAAATTAACGAGGCTTTGAAAGAGAATGATCACCTAAAACGAATAGTTTTGGAAAGAAATGTTGAGACTAATACTTTGATGAAAGGGTTGCACTTGTTAATTTGAAACAAGCAAACTTCAATCCAAGCTAGATAAATGGACAATATCAGGAATGAAACATGATGATCTATGTAAATCTCAACGCGGGGCTAGGATTAAAATGGGATGGGGATATGAAAATGCTAAGGTTTATCCTCCTCCCAGTACTTACTATTATTCTCCTATGCATGTTCCTCATCCTTCTAATGATTTGATCAAAACAGATACTAATAGTATGTCTGTAGGTTTAGAAGGTGTGAATCCTAAGCATGTTCGTGAGGACTATGATTATGGACCGACTAGCGGGCTTGGATGCACTAGTCTTAGTACACCTGAATCTCAGCATTCCGTTTTAGATCATAAATCTAATTTAAATTCTATTTTTGTTTCGAGTAAATCTGTAATAGACTCTGTCTCATCGTGTTCTCGTGATATTTCTATCTCATCTTTAAATTATGTGGATTGTTATGATGCTGTTGTTTCTGATTGTGTTAATAATATGAATGATTCCACCGCAAAGAGTAACGAGAAAAATAAAACTAATTGTTTTGAAAAATTATTTTCTCATCCTATTCCATATTTTACCCTAACGAATATTTATTTATCAAATGAAAGGGTAATGACTTCATCTACAGCTAGTACAAGTGGTACAAGTACTACTTGTACTTTAGATGTCAATTCATCTCTTTTGTAAATAACTATTCTTTTTCAAATAAAAACAGACCTCGAGACATGTGTGAGACATACAGTGATGTGGATTCTAATTTGTCTAAATGTGATGAGGAAATACATATTGATCAAATTCCTATCCCGTTACATAACAGACCTCCATTAAAACCACAATATTTTAGGTGTGGTAGAGATGATCATGTAGTTAAGCATTGTCCAGAGCTACCTCATAGACATGTTAATAGGAATTCATTGGGACAAATTGACAAAATTAGTTAATAATTTCTTTTATAAGTAACCCGTTTCTTCTAAACCCAAAGTTATTCAAAATTGGGTTCCCATTCACCTGGTTACCTGTTCTTTGATATTTTTGCAAGAGTCATCCACTAAGGTCGTAAACAATGTATGGCATGTGGATAGTGGATGCTCCAGACTATGACGTATCTCAAGGACATATTGACCAATTATCAGATAATAAATGGAGGTTATTTTGCATTTACTAGCGAAAGAAAGGAGGGAAAATGATCGGTCAAGCAGAAGTTTCCAATGGCTCTCTAACTTTAGAAAAAGTCAATTATGTACCAGAGCTTGAATTTATCTGTTGAGTGTCTCTCAGATTTTTTATAAAGACATTCCGGTCTTGTTTAAGTCCAATGAACGTCTCTTTCTAAAATCTGAGATTGATATTCCAAATAAGATGGTACTCATGTGTGCACCAAGAAAGAATGACACATATCTTTCAAACATGGGTTTGAGGGAGTCAACATCTACTGTCACTTGCCTTCTGTCCAAAGCTTCCACTTCTGAGTCATTCTTATGGCATTGCAGATTAGGCCACGTTAATTTCAAAAATATAAACAAAGTAGTTAAAAATAATCTCGTTAGGGGACTTCCTTTAAAAGATTATTCTTTGGCTGAAAAATGTATGGCATGTGCCAAATGCAAACAACATAGGAAACCACATAAGCCAAAACTCAAAAATAGCATATCTAATCCCCTTGAGTTGTTACACACTGATTTTGTTTGGCCCAATCAATGTTAAATCAATTGCTAAAGAATCTTTCTGTCTTGTGTAACAGATGATTTTTCCACGTATTCTTGGGTAAGATTTCTTTCCCACAAGGGAGAAGTTGTTGAGGAGTTACAGAAGTTAATACTTTCAATCGAGACGATAAGCAAGAAGAAGGTTTTGGCAATTAGAAGTGACAACGATGCTGAATTCAGGAATCAGATCTTTGATTCGTTCTGTCCTACAAGGGAATTTTAAGACAATTCAGTGCTGCAAGGACCCCTCAACAGAATGGGGAGGCTGAATGAAAGAATTGCACCCTTATTCAAGTTGCTCATACAATGTTAATTGAATCATCCTTACCCATCATCTTTTGGGCTGAGGCGTTGAATTGTGCTTCATACGTTCTGAATAGGGTCTTGATAGTCAAAGACAAAATGAAGACTTCTTATGAACTATTTCATAAGAGGAAGCCTTTAATTGATTTCTTTCGTACATTTGGCTATTCGTGCACTTTATTGAATACTCAGACGCAAAATACGAAGTTTGGTGCTGTGTCTGATGAATGTTACTTCGTCGACTATTCTTCTTCTTAAAAAGCATATCGGGTATATAACAAGAGAACACGTATTGTTCAAGAGTCTTTTTGTATTGATTGGCAGGAATCTAATTCCTCCAATTTTTGATCTAAACCAACATGGTTCTTTGACTCCAATACGGTGTTTAACTCTTTCAATCTTCCAGTTTTCGACGATGATGCATCTTTCTCCAATGTTCAAACAAATATCATTCCTCCAACTCTAGTACCTGTCATACCTCAAGACCCACCAACTACATCTGCAATGATGCTACATCAGTTGATATTGCATCTTCATCTTTATCATTTGACCTTCCACCTCCACCAGTTTCTGCATCCATTCCCTCGACACCTACATCTACCTCATCTTTGATGGTATCACCGATCTCTCTGGTTGACTCTACCTTAACATCAACCTCACCTTCATCCATCATTTAACAACCAATTAACCACACCGTTTTCACATATCCTATCCATGCCTCTGATTTCAAAACCTTGAAAGATCATCCACATGATAACATCATAGGATCTATCACCGATGGCAATCGGATGCGGAGTCAATCTGGTTTGATTAACTTTTGTGTATTCTCTTGTTTTATATCACAAATCATCCCAAAGAATGTTCATAAGGCTCTTCAAGATCCTTGTTGGGTTGAATCGATGCAATTAGAGCTGCAACATTTCAGGAAACTCAAGGTGTGGACCCTAGTCGACCTTCCATTAACCAAATGCCTAATTGGCACGAAATGGGTGTTCAAGAACAAACCCGATGAACCATGGAATTGTGGTTAGAAACAAGTCCAGATTGGTGGTCTAGGGCTTTGCTCAAGAAGAATGGATTGCCTACCAAAGTCTTTGTTCCTGTAGCTCGTCTTGAAGCCATCAAAATCTTTCTAGCTCATGCCACCCATAAGCAGTTCAAAGTCTATCAGATGGATGTCAAATGTGCATTCCTGTATGGAGACATTGATGAGAAAATATATGTGTGTCAACCATCAGGTTTTGAGGATCCTGACTTTCCCGAAAAGGTTTACAAGCTTGATAAGTCTCTTTATGGTCTTCATCAGGCACCTTGGATCTGGTTTGAGAATGTAACATAGTATCTCTTAAGCAATGGTGTTTCTCGGGGCACCATTGATATGACTTTATTCAAGAAGGAAGTGGATGGTTAACTGCTGATTGTACAAGTCTATGTCGACGATATATCTTTTGCTCCACCAATCCAAAGTTGTGTCAGGAGTTCAAGGAAGTAATGCGTAGTCGCTTCAAAATGAGTATGATGGGAGAGATGTGCTTCTTCCTCGCTCTTCAGTTTGAATAAAAGATAGTGGGAATTCTCATTCATCAGGAGAAGTATGCTAAAGAAATTTTGAAGAAATTCAAGATGGATGAAGCTTCTCCTGAAATGACTCCATTTACTGCTCAAACGTGCCTCACTCCTGACGAAAACGGCACACCTGTTGATCCTCATCTCTACAGATCCACGATAGGTTCCCTTATGTATCTTACAGCAAGTCGTCCTAACATCACCTTTGCTGTAGGATATTGTGCTTGATACCAATTTGTCCCGAAAGAGTCTTATGAAAAGGCTGTAAAACGAACCTTTCATTATCTTAATCTTCTCGTTTATGTCTTTGGTATCCTTATGGTGGGAATTTTGACTTACATGCCTATTCTGATAGTGATTCTAATGGTTACAGGTTAAACAAAAAGTCGGTTACTAGAGGCTATCAATACTTGGGCAATTGTCTAGTTTCATGGCAATGCAAGAAACAGACCATTATTTCTCTCTCTATGGGAGAAGCAAAATACATTGCTGCTTCCAGTTGCTGTTCATAAGTGCCTTGGATACAGCACCAGATGATTGACTATGGGATCAACTTTCTCAATACACCGTTATTCTATGACAAAGAAGCATCCATTGGGATAGCCAAGAACCCTATTCATCATTCCTGAACCAAGCACATTAAGACACGAATTCATACGATCCGTGATACTCAGGAAAAAGGTTTTCTTGATATTATTCCAATAGACACAAAAAATCAAAGAGCTTATCTTTTCACTAAAACATTTGATAAACCTGACTTTTATAAATTGATCGCTATGTTAGGTTTAATATCATTTTAAAACTGTTTTTCCTTCAAACTATTTTATGTATATATTGTTTATACTTCTTTTTTTATTTTCTTTCTTTTCTTTCCGTTCAGTTTGCTCCACTGTTCTTCATCATTTTTCACATAAAAATATTATTAAAAAATTAACTGTATACACACACACACACACACACACACATATATATATATATAATATATATATAATTATAATATATATATGTATATATATGTATATATATATATATTTATATAATGACATATAGTCCAGTAAGAATTTCTACATCTTTCTTATTTGTATAAATTTCGAGGAAGAATATATATATTAATGTTCTTCTTGTTTTTCTTTGCAGAATAAAATGAGAAGCCTGGACGATGTAAAGGAACTTGATAGTATTATGTAGGATATGATTGATAGGTTTAGCTAGAAAGCAAAGTAAACAGTAAACTCATAGCTTAATTAATAGAGCAACAAACTTGATGACTCAGATAATCTCCTTGATATTTTTGGCCTTCACAAAGATTCAAGTCCTTGGTCAAAAAGGGTTGAGAATCTGATATCTCTATTTTGAGTTATTCTTATCTAAAGTATCTTTGTGTCAAACCATTCCACTCTATCTCAAAACCTATACGCTTTCTCATCTTTGTACCTAAGATGCTCTATGCTATATTCCTTATGGTGCTTATCTCCTCTACTATGTGTGAATATTGACCTGGAGTGATGATCTCCTCTACTATACGATAGAACTGACCTGGAGCCCTCATCAGCACAATATGATGATCTTCTTTGTTATACGTAAGTATAAACCTGAAGCTCTCATCTATAAGACTTAATTGATCAACTCCTCTTTTATACGTAAGTATAGACCTGAAGCTCTCATCATTTGATGTTTATAAGGTCTTTGCTTCTTATGAAATAAGACCTATGATGCTTCTGAGAGGAAGAATCATGCAGAGCGTGTCATTTTTTCAATACATCATGAGGACAAGATAAGTTTCTTGCCAAATGTCTGTGGGGACTGGGTCATTCTAAGTTTTTCTTTAAAAAGAATCAACACTTGATAATAGTAGCTATGGTGCACTTGTTGAAACAAAGAAGGCTTGGACTTAAAAGGACGAGTATATCAGCAATCTCACCAAACTTTGACTCTCCAGAAGATCTTTTCAGCTTTTCGTTCATATCCTTTTATATCATTTGATTTTGTTTTAACAAAATTTGTTGGAGCATATATAGTCATATATAGTGTGTCCATCGTTTGTCGAATAGTCTAGGCTTAATGTAATACACCTGATATGTTGTAAACACATGAAACTGGGTCATTCGCAGGAGCATATGCGAATGAGACTCAGTCGTATGACTGAGCCATGCTAATGGACCAGTCGTGCAACTGAGAGATGCGATTGGGACATTCGTAAGACTGAACCATAAGTATGGTCCAGTCGTACGATTGAACCATACGCATGGTCCAGTCGTACGATTGAACCATACGCATGGTCCAATCGCACAAATGGGCCCAGTCGCATCTAATATGGGCCGAGGCCTATATATACCATTTCAATGTGTAGAGAGACAAGGATTTGAGAGGGAGTCTGCCCGGAGCCTAGGACTGCGGGATGAGAGGGGAGATCATGTTCGATCTCCCCTTGCCAAGAGTCTTGATTCTTATGTTGTAACAAGCTTGTAATCGTTAGGTTTTATCAATGAAACCATTAAATTATAGTTCGTGTTATTGATTGTCTCAGGACCTGTATCTATTAACTTTAGCAATACATTAAGATTTATAGAGATGTTCTAATACCTTTGCTTCATCATGGTCAACCATTAGTGCTTAGTTTGAAGATGTGTCTTCCACCTAAAAACTCCAGTCAAAGCCTCCTTCTTTAACAACAACGCTTGCTGCTTTGGCTTCTCATTCTGGGTGGATTTCTCAGTGTAGCTTGGTCTGGTTTGTGCTCGGACACCATTTGTTAGTGGTGTCTTACACTCCCTTGCAAAGTGGTCCATTTGGTTACAGTTGTAACACTTGACTTTGCTTTTATCCAGCCTAAACTTTCCACTAACTGTATTGCTTGGAAACTTTCTTCCTGTCCTCTTGTAGAACTTCTTGGCTCCATGAGTGAGAAGACCTATCTGCTGAACTATTAGATTATCTAGATGGATACAGTCCAAATTTCCAAGGGTGAATAGAAAGTTGTCTGAGTTTTTATCAGAAGACACAAAGGCATGTGAAGAAATTATCTCTTGGAATGGGCTTCCTTGAGTGTAGCTTTGTCTTGGTGTCTCGGGGAAGGTGATGAAAGGGCCCTTTTGTGAGTTGTCAGGGTAGCATATAAGATGATGTTGAGGTTCTATGCTATCCCTTTCAGTCACATGCAGGGTTGAACTTATTTGATTGCTGGAGTTACCAGACGAATCTTGCATGTTCATCTCCATCTGGTATCCACTGAGAATACCATACAACTCAGTCAAAGTGAGAGTCTTAAGGTTCTTAGTCCTCTTGATAATAACACAATGATATGTCCATTGCATAGAAAGAGAGGACATAAACTTCCTTACAATGTCCCTGTTTTCAAGATTCACTCCAACATCCATTAGAGTGTTCATAATCTCAACATACCTGAAGTATTGTTGAGTTATGGTTTCACATGTTTTAAAGGTGAAAATTTAAACTGCTACTTCAGGAGATCCTTCTTGTTCTCCTTGGCTTCAGTAGAACCCTTATACATTAGTCTCAATGCATCTTGTAGCTGCTTAGCTGTTTTGCATTTCTTGAAACCTCTATATACATAGTTTGGAAAAGCAGTCTGAAGAGCTATCATAGCTTTCTGATCAATCTCTACTCTCTTTCTGTCTTCATCAGAGTAATCAGCCACAGCCATTGGAATCATACCACCTCCAGTAGGTAAGGAGGTGCTTTTCTGTAAGGTCCTGAGACAACAGATTCCACATCCTAGTGTCTTGTGACTTCGTAAAACCTTCCATTCTTTGGCACCAAGTGTCAAAGTCTTCAGGAGTGATCAGTGAGGACTTTGTCATGGTTCCAGCTTCCATATCAGCTTTAGTAGGAGCTACCATTTGAGATGTTAAGTATATTGCGTATGTGAGGTATATTAAGATGGTGAGATCTTACAATCAAGAGCCTAGAATGGTCTAATACCAATTGCAGGACTATTTAAGGGTTGGTCACTTACAACACAACATACAATGAGGAGATTTGAGTTAGAACAATTAATAGATCATATGGGGAACTAGCATCCAGTCACACCTTGATACTAAGTAACACAAGTAATAAAGAGATAGAACAAGAACAATAACAATAACATAAGTGTTTGGTTTTCAAGAATGTTGTATATTGCTCTCAAGTTCCTTACAAGTGTTTACAAAGCATGAAAAGCATAAAAGATTACAAATGGACCTGGAATACTTTATACTACGTCCTACGACCGGCCATACCTTGAAGGCCAGTTGGATACATGATCTAGACAACAACAAAATCAATGTAGATTAAGTAGAAAGTAGCATACTCAAGACCTCAATGTACATTTACCAAAAGCATGGACCTTTCACCAACTTGTGAATGTTAGTGAGTCAAACAAAGTTGTAGTTGAGAGGTAGTCCAGCTTTATGGTAAAAGGTACATCAGATAAAGCATGTACTCAAAAGTCTTCAAAATAAATTTGTCTTCATAAATTGGCTTTGGAAGACTTTTATCTGAAGCTTTAGAAGACTTCATATTTGGCTTTGGAAGATATTGGTTTTGGCTTTGGAAGATTTCACACTTAGAATATTTTCTAAGGCAGAGTGTGAAACTTCCGAAGCATTCTACTTCAGTACTTCTATGCATGCATGCGGGAAAGACTTTGGATGTTTTGGGTTGCATCATCCTTATATGTATCCTTACAACCCTTATCCAAAAGGTCATGCAACTATATCATCAATTCTTTTAGTTTCAAGGGGGCTAAATGATATGGTGCTTTGGCGACCGGTTGAGCTCCATGTACTAAGTCAATCTAAAACTTGATTTCTCTATTGGGTAGAACTCATAATAGATCCTAGGGGAACACATCAAGAAAGTCACATACCACTGGTACCTCTAATAGTTGACGCATTCCTTGTCTCCATAAAACCCTAAGCAGATCATCGTCAGGTGCAATCAGACGAATCATTTCATCCGAAATATGATATTCACTTTATAGGCCCTAATCCATTCCTAACACCATATCAAGCTATTTCAGCCTCCAATTTAGCCTCTTCACTAGTAATATGAATTGCCCTTACCTTTCTCTTAGTATGATTATCCTTTCCTTTCTCCCCTGTTTAAGTGTCTTTGGAACTCTCGACCTTACCCTTATTACAATTGCGAGCATAATGATCCAATCTACCACATTGATCGCTTGATAGTCACTGACACATCGATCCTTGTTTCCACACTTGAAACACACATTTACTCCCCATATACTCTCCCCTTGAGACCTTTACCACTCCTCTTTCAGACATTCGCCTCCATCGTCTTTCCTTGGTCCACACGACGATCATTAACCCTCATTCTCTTTTCATAATCCTATAGTTGTCATTCCTAAACCTCTTCCTATTCTTATTGCTCTTCCAGTTCCACTTCTTATCCTTCTTCTGGACTAGCACCTGTTTTCTTTCCATCCTTAATAGCTTTAATCACCTTTGTCACCACTAAAGGTAAGACATTCTGCATAACATTGTACACCTCATCAGCAATAGCCTCCTTCATAATAGAATTTAGGGTAGCTGATCCCTCTCCCTCTAAGTGACTATGGAGATCTGATACCTCGTCAATAATCGCTAGAGCCTTAGCTTTGCTTCGGGTGACACATGGCCTAGTAGTACGCCCACTATGAGCACCTCCTCAAGTTGCTTTTCCATATTTCCTACAATCATAGATTCTATCTTCAATAAGATTTAACTACTTACATTACCCCTATGTCCTAAGCACACACTATCCGGACATACATTAGTATTGAAGCCTACTAAGCACATAAATTTACGTAGAACACGCACATAATGCTAATGTATATGAAAACTTTTACTTGATGACACATAGCTACTCGGGCTAGTATCTCTATATTTAGTTCTATTTTCAGTTTAGATTTTGAAAATAAATTTACCCAATTCTCTTATTTGGCTCTAATACCAACTTGTAAGGCCCCGTTCCTGGGAAGCCTCATAGTTGGTCAATCATAGTACAAAACATAATATAATATGTTAGTATATGAAACATTGTAGTGAAATACTTTAAGTCACCATCATATTCATCATAAATTGTCAAATTACATATTGTTCATGAATAAAATAACCATTAATATTGTTCTTTATGAATTAAAACATAATTTAAACATGTGGATGCTAGACGCCCATTACCAAGTAGCTTCATCATCCATGCCATCTTCAGCAAACATCATCACCTACCAACAAATTAACATACAAAGTCAATGTTGCTAAGTGAGTTCTACTTTTATTATAATATAGAAAATAAAATTTTGGAAACTTCTTTTAATGAACACACATCCATCATAGATAACAGTTACCTTAACTTTCATAACATCATTTATCGTGTTCATTATCTTTCTTCTTTTCATTATCTTCCTCTTTCATAACTAGGTATGTACAAAACAATAGCCTAAAACATCATGTTGGCAACAAATGCCACTTTCTGTCAGGAACTCATATAGAGTGGTAACTAACCCCTCATAGTTGACCCATATTGCAAGGCTTATAGCCTGCTCATTAACAAGGGTCTAACATCTCATTTGAGTCACATAAGTGGGGTCCATCAGTAGTGCTTGCAAAGCTTTTTATCATCATTAGCCACTACTAAAAAAACTACAATAGATGACGTGAAATGTGTGTCATATTTGGGGTCAGATGACGTCATATGTGCATGGTACTTATAAATGAAAGATGAAATTCATTTGCGCATCATCTATTTATGATGGGTGGAACATAATGCGCATTTTATGATAGTTGGTAGATGATGCGCAATGCGCGTCAAGGAATGGGTAGACATAAATGACAAGATAACGAGTATGCATGTGTTATCTTTGGGAATTTTATGACGAGTTCAAAATGATATGCAATGGTCATCATAAATTTAGCTTCTTTATAAATATATTTTTATGAATATAAACTTACCTGCTGCTTTTATAAAACTATAAATCAACATATGTCAAATAAACAAAACAAAATTAATATAATTAAATACTAAGAAAAAATATATAGATGTTCTAGGTTCACATGCAAATACATAAATTTCTAAATTCATTTAATTGTCTAATAATGTAGCCCTAAACATATATACAATTTGAAACGTAACGCGACCACTATTCACGAATACCATCCAAATCAGTGTTGGTGTATTCGGCTTTACCTCTTAATAAAAACCTAATAACACCAATTAAACTTGTGAATTTGGACCATCCAATGAACTAACAACCAACATGTTGGTCCATGTGATCGTATACAGTGCAAATGATATTAAGAATCGTTCAATATCAAACAAATATACTAAACACACAATAACAAAGAGGATTGAACACAATAAGAACTCATTCATAATAAGACAATGATCAATGACAATCAATAACATAAAGCATAAGGATACTTCTGTGTATTAACTGCTTTGAAATGGTAACTTGCAATAATGATAATCGATTAGGGTTTTTGCAAGCTTACCTACAATGAGAAGAACCAAAACAATATATAGCAGTCTATAGTTTCGCAGACAGTTTTGCTGTCACCAAAACTGCACTGCCGAAACTATAGTTTCGCCAGGCGAAACACTAGTTTCTCTAGGCAAACAAAATAGCTAACTATGAGCGAACTTATAGTTTCGCTCACAGTTTCGCTGGACTGCCAAAAAACATAAATCTAAGTACTTATAAAAGGAAACTAACAAATGACCTATTACATGTAAAAGTAAACAAACTAAACTAAGGTGAGTCCAACCTATACATGGTCTTTAATACTCGCCCTAGGTTGGAACTCACCATCTCACTCGGCTTGATTAGACTCTTCAGCACCAGTGACCTTTACGGTTTAGATTAATCTTCAGCATCTCCTGCAATAGCTCCCTCTGAAGCTTCAGCACATGATTCTTTATGGTTTCCTCCTGCATCACTAGCTCCATCGGGATGAGCACTAGCCCTCTCAAACTGCTTGGCCAAATCTTGAATATCCATGTTAAGGTCATCTTGAGCCATTACCCTCTCGGCTAATTTCTTCACCTTTGCCCTCACCCCTCTAATATCGTTGGCTACATTCATAAAGAGACTAGCTTCGTTTCCAAGTCTCTTCCCCAGCCCCATCCTTTATGTGATTCTCACACAACTCTAATAAATCTTCGTTGCAGAAACTAAACAACTCCATAGGATCAAAACTTCAAAATTCTTTTCCATTCTTCACCCTAATCACAGCTTCCCCAGTGTTATTATCATAAAACCATTCCTCGAAATCATGTAGCTGTTGGGTAAGGGGATCAGATAATCTCACCCTGTTAACTGTCTTTGGCGGTTTAATTCTCAGAACAATTCGTCCCTTTCCCGTTTCCCAGTCCTTGTCTTTCTTTGACCTTCTCTGTTCTGCCTTCATGTAACCAAATGATTCGAAGTTGTCATTAAGCCCGTTCTGTATTTCTTTCATCAGAAGTGTGGCTCTCTCACTCAAATGTGCATTCAGAAGTGGTAGAGCTGCCAAACGCCTAAGATCCCACTTAGGCAAGGACTTAAAAGCCTTCCTCTTATGCAAGTAGCTAATATTACATCCCCTCCTCTTAACCATGAAGATTTTTAAGGCGGGATTATAGGACCAACTTATAATCTTCTTGTCAGCCTCCTGTTTACTCAACTCTCCCATATGTTAGAATAGGGGAGTGATTTCTTCTGGTTCTTCTCCTTTACAAACCATTCGGCTCTATCCATATCAAACACATTTTCATCATCCTCCCCTTTCTTTGCCACAGATCAATGGTCTCTTATCAACTTCATAGAACTCCGGTTCAGAATCATAGTCTATGAGCTGTCATCATCCTCTTCTTCATCAATCAATCTCCCTTTTTCAACATCTCTTTCCACTGACTTCTCTCTTATTACTTCTTCTCCAACTAAATCCTTCTCAACATCAAGACCCAAGTCAACAAATCCAGCCTCAAAATTTCTTCTTCATTCTCTCTTCAAACATCCTCAGCTCTAGTTTCACAATCTCCAGCATCAGTGGTTGCTGCACCATGTGCCCTCTCTTGCCTTTGATGAAGTACCCACATTCAGAAATGGATACTTTGAAGTTTAAGTCAGATCATCTAACTCAGATGGAGTTAGTTAATCAGGCAGGTCGGCTGCAGCTTTCAGATGTGCAATCTCCTCAAATAACTTCTTCAGTAGGCAGTTTTGATCAACAAGCATCTTCTTCATGCCCTCTATCACCTCATCTTGTTGCTTTTCTCGAATCTCTTGATTGGTAAGTTTAGTCTTGATCATGCTCAGTTCATTTGACAAAGAAGTATTAAGATTGCGAATCATGTCTTCCTCAAGGTTTCCTCTTTCTTCCTTTCTTTTAGTGAATCCTTCATGTCTTTGTTTAATACGCCTCTCAGTTTCTGCAGTATCGGCTTTCTTCTTCGATCTTCTTTCTTCTCTGATCTTATCTATTCAAATTTTTTAGTTATATCTCCTCAAAATCATAATCTTTCTCCTTAGCATATCTCTTTCTTTTCTTGTTGCTTTAGATTGCTGTGCTCTGGTTTCTTCAGCTCTTTTGTTCTCAAATTCATCCACCCATCTAATATAACTCCATCTCTCTAGAGGGTAAATATTTTCGCAAAGGTGGGTGATCTTTTGTTCTGGGGTCGAATATTTTCGCATAAATCTAGACATCCTTAAGCATATATTTTAATGTAAATCAAAATGTTGCTGCTTACTTTATTTGTCAGGCTGAGTCTATCAAGCATATCGTTACAGAATTTGTTTGTTTGAGCATTATATGTGCTCCCCTTTTTTATTTAAAATAAGATGTGAAATAGATAACAGCATCAATTACTATCATTTCTTATTTTAGGTACCAATCATACAATCATTTCTCGTCATTTCAATATTAACACCCAGATTATTGTAAGGTCCCCCAAATTTTATTTTAGAAGATAAAAGTAAAAAGGTGATAATGATAATAATTTATTTATATAGTTATTATTTTTATTTTTCTTTTTATTTTTTTTAATAGAGGTTTAAAAGGATATTAATCCGAGCACAGAGATCAATTCATAAAAATGGGGTTTATCAAAAGTTTTTGTGAAAAGATCTGCCTTCTGATTTTTTGTGTCAATGGGTATATATCAATAAAACCCTTTTCTTGAGAATTACGAATGGCATGAATCCGTGTTTCGATGTGCTTGGTTCGAGAATGATGAATAGGATTTTCTGCAATCCCAATGGCTGCTTCATTGTCGCAAAACAACAGCGTGTGGAGGAAGTTAATTCCGTAGTCAATCATTTGGTGTTATATCCAAAGAACTTGGTAACAACAGCTAGAGGCAGCAATGTATTTTGCTTCTCCTGTAGAAAGAGAGACAGTGGTTTGTTTCTTTCTATGCCATGACACCAGACAATTTCCCTAGGTATTGACACCCTCCGGACACCGATTTTTTGTTTAACCAGTAACCATTAGAATCACTATCAGAATAAGCATGTAAATCAAAATTCCCTCCATATGGATACCATATACCTAAACAGGATGAGCCTTTGAGATAACGTAATATTCTCTTGACAGCTTTCTCATGGGACTCTTTTGGGGTCGATTAATATCGGGCATAGTATCCTGCAGCAAAAGTGATATCAGGACGACTTGATGTAAGATACATGAGGGAACCAATCATAGATCTATAGAGATGAGGATCAACTGGTTTCCCATTCTCATCAGGAGTGAGACAAGTCTGAGCAGTAAAGGGAGTCATTTCAGGAGAGGCGTCATCCATCTTGAATTTCTTCAAGATTTCTTTAATATACTTCTCCTGATGAATAAGAATTACTTCTAGTTTTTGTACAACTTGTAAACCAAGAAAGAAGAATATTTCTTCCATCATACTCATTTCAAACTGTTGACGCATCACTTCTTCGAACTCTCAACATAATAGCGAATTGGTAGATCCAAAAATAATATCGTCAACATAAACTTGGCCAAAAAGCATTTCACCATTCACTTCCTTTTTTAAGAGAGTCATATCGATGGTACCACGAGAGAAACCATTGTTTAAGAGATACTGTGTTAGGGTCTCATACCAGATCCTAGGTGCTTGATGAAGACCATACAGAGACTTGTCAAGCTTAAAGACTTTATCGGGAAAGTTAGGATCCTCAAAACCTGGTGGTTGACACACATATATCTCCTCATCAATGTCTCTGTAGAGAAAAGCACATTTGACATCCATCTGATAGACCTTGAACTGTTTATGAGCAGCATGAGCAAGAAACATCCTGATTGCTTCAAGATGGGTGACTGGAGCGAAGACTTCAGTATAGCCAATCCCTTCTTCTTGAGAAAAACCTTGCACAACAAGTCTAGACTTGTTACGCACCACCACACCACGATCATCCAGTTTGTTCTTAAACACCCATTTTGTACCAATTGGGCATTTGTTGGGAGGCAAGTCGACCAAGGTCCAAACTTTAAGCTTTCTGAATTGTTGAAGTTCCAATTGCATTGACTCCACCCGGCATGGATCTAGTAGAACGGCATGCACATTTTTTGGGACAGTTTGAGAGATGAAGCAAGAGAAGAGACAGATATTAATCAAACTAGATTGACTCTGCGTCCGAACACCATTAGTGATAGATCTAATAACATTATCAAGAGGATGATCTTTCAAAGTTTTGTAGTTGGTGTCTGGAGGGAAGGTGTTAGGAGAAGTTTCGCTCACATATTATGAGGAACTAGATGAGGGAGAGAGAGAGATGGAATAGGTTGTGAGGGGATAGATGTAGATGATGAAGGAAGAGATGTTGGGGATAGATATGAAGAAGAATCAAGTGTTGGTGCCAGATCAATCAATGGAGAAGATGAACTAACATCAGCTGAAATGGCATCATTTGCTGATGAGTGGAATGGACATGTGATGGAATGGAGGAGATAATATTGGTTTGAGCATTTAGTGGACGCCTCATCGTCGAAAACTAGAAGACTGAAAGAAATAAACTTTATCAGAGTCGAAGAACCATGCTGGTTCAGATCGAACATCAGGAGAGTTAGACCCCTGCCAATCAACATAGAACGACTCTTGAACGATACGTGTTCTCTTGTTTAAACTCGATAGGCCTTTTGAGAAAAAGAGTAACCACCAAAGTAACACTCATCAAACATGGCACCAAACTTTGTCTTTTGAGATTGAGTATTCAGAAGAGTGCAAGAGCAACCGAATGGCCGAAAGAAGTCAATTAGAGTTTTCCTCTTATGAAAAAAGTCATAAGGAGTCTTCATTTTGTCCTTCACAATCAACACTCGGTTTAGAACATATGAAGCATAGTTTAGGCTTCAGCCCAAAAGATAATGGGTAATGAAGATTCTACCAGCATTGTACGTGCAGCTTCAATGAGAGTGCGATTCTTTTGTTCGGCTACACCATTCTATTGAGGTGTCCTTGCAGCACTAAATTGTCTCACAATCCCCTTTTGAGCACAGAATGAATCAAGAATCTGATTTTTGAATTCAGTTTCATTGTCACTTCTCAGACCCATAACCTTTCTCTTGCTGATTGTTTCTGTTAGGATCAGTGATCTACGTTTGATTGATTTGAGAGTATAGCAGCGGAATTCTACCAAGGATTAGCCAATTCACAAGAACGAAACGATATTCATGAAGAACAAAGACGGTTATAGAGAGAGAATTCTGCAAATATATTTCATTCAATATTCGCTTTCGTGGTAAAGAATGTCACACTTACAATTAGGTCGACACCTCTTATATAAGAGATGTGACGTCTGCTGATGTCACTTGATAGTGACATCTAACAGATTTATTACAACTGAAACACAACTACTGAAGATGTCAAAACAGCTGACATCTCCTTACAAAAATGCTAAGTGTTATCAGTTGTTATAACTACTGAAAAACATAAAACTACTGAAACTACAACGACTGAAGAACAAGCTCTTCAGTCGTTTTACAAAAACTACTGAAAGTAAAAACATAAAACTACTGATATCACAACTACTGAAGAAGTACTCTTCAGCTGTTGTGACAAACTACTGAAACTTCAGTACTTGATCTTCAGACTTGAACTTCAGACGTTTCATCAGCTGATGACTTCAGTAGATATCATCAGCTGATGTCTTCAGTCTTTGTCTTAAGACTTTGTACATCAGTTGTTGATCTTCAGCACTTGTAAACTCTTCAGCTATTATACTTCAGTACTTTGAACTTCAGCTTCAGCACTTGTGTTCTTCAGCTGTTCAGCTTTAGCACTTGTGTTCTTCAGCTGTTCAACTTCAGTACTTGTGTTCTTCAACTATTGTACTTCAGCACTTTAGTCTTCAACTGTTGAAGTCTTCAGCACTTGATCTTCAGCTGTTGAAGTCTTCAGTACTTGTCAAACTACTGATGAAGCTTTCAGCAGTTGTTGTGATATCATGTGGGACTTAGAGGTTTTCTGATCTTGGCTCATTGGTTCTTTTGGTCCAACAAACTCCCCCTGAACCAATGCAGCCAAAACCTCTAATTTATTTATTTTCCCACTTATTGTGGGCAACAAGGTTGGTCTTTTTCCTTCTTGATCAGTAGAGAAGATGACCCATATAAGCTCCGGCCTGGGAAGAAATCTCAGATATTTGTTTGGCAAGATATGAATGGGAACTCTGTTTTGGGGAACTGGACACAGAGTTGTTATCCCATTCATGAGATCTACTTCCCATGTATGAGCATGTAGGATTCTCTGGTGTAGGCTCTGAGAAACATGATTTTTTCTTCCTGGTCAGGTTCTCGGCTTCACCATCAAACAATCCTTTTCGCCCATACAGCTCTGAGATGTACTTGGCCTGTTTGCCATTTTTGAGCTCAACTGTTGTAATCTGTCTGTATGCAAACTCATCAGGATGATTCCCTCGAGTAACAGACTGAGCTCATTTTGTTTGAAGTTCTCAAGCTCTTGTAGACTAACCCCTTTTTAATAATTCTGTTCTCTAGCATCTTCTGGGGTGGTTGTTTAGTCTCGTAGGCCTTCTTGAAATCTTCAACAATCTCCCAGGTGATACTACAAGGGCCACTATGATCTCTTCATCTACGATCCTCTTGACTTGACCCTTGTATCTCGAAGGAATGTCTTTCTTTACAATCCTGTGAGCCACCCTCGGATCAGGCCATACTCTCACCCTTTCCTTCTGATATTGAAATGTGTTGGCGAGAGTGTACAACCTCAGAGCTTCTTTCTTCATACTGATAATTGATGACGAAGCAGCATAAGTTTTGTCAATGCTTTTCAGCATTTCATCATCATGAAGCTTTTGTTGCTCCTCTTCTTCAATCTTTACTCTCACAGCATCCATCGTGAGGTGGGAGTGATGGGCATAGGTTTGGCTTTCGCCAATGTTAGAACTGCAGACAGAGGCAGCCTATCTTCTTCCACATCATCCTCTTCTTCTTCTTCTTCTAGCCTCAACACCCCTTCTCTTCTTCTTCTTAGGTGCATCATCGGCTGTTGGTTTAGATGGTAAGGGAGTTGGTTTTGTGTTTGAGAAGTTTGGATTTGGGCTTTGAGATTGGTTTGGAGATTTGAGGGGTAGGCTGTTTTTGAGTGGGTGGAAGGGAAGGTTGTTCCAGCATTTTGGTTGTGAGTTAGCCTTTGTAAGTCTTGCCATTTCAAACCTTTTTCCAGCCCCAGCCTCATCAAGGGCTTCAATGATAATCCCCTTATGGAATTGCTCAGACAGACAGATTCTGGTGGCTATAGCCAGAATACTGTCTCTGGTCCACGCACGAATCTCCATCAAAATCTTCCTAAGTATTTGGCAATGAAACGGATCATGATCCCAATCTCTCCTTTTCCAGTACATCATATCCAGCCCATCGGGTTTGAATCTCCTCCACTTCCAACTTCCTGATCTCACTATCTAATGTGGCTGTATCAAAACCTTGCTTGAAGAGTTGCTCAATGATTTTATCCATGGATCGGCTGTGTGTGTCATCTGCATCTTTTACCAGCTCTTCCAAGGATTTTTCTTCAGCAGTAGGTTGATCATCAACACTTTTCTTTCTTTTATAGGTGATCAGTTGTTGCTTTTCTTTTTCCAACTCCTGGATTTGTTCTTTGTCCTTCTCATCCTTAGTTCTATTCTCTTCTTTTCTTTCACTGCAGTACTCTCCCCCTTTTTGGATGCATTGGTGGTAGGGGTTTGTACCGCAGAAAGTGTCTTTTGCACAGCAGCATCAATCAGTGTTGTAGAGTTGAGGAATCCTCTCATCAATGGCTTTAGTAACAATTTCATTGATGATGGGAGTGATGAGAGGTATGGATTGTTGGAATACAGCAACCATTTGCCTGGGGGGTTCTGTCCCGGAGAGATAGTGCCAAATCAGAAGCTGGAGGCTCATTGGAGTGAGAGTGTAAGGTGTTTGGGGAACCTTAACTGAAGGTGTCCATCTGTGGGTTGGTGGAGGCAGATGGTCTTTGATCGTTAGAAGTTTTGGCAAGCAGCTCTTTGAGTCTGCTCACCTCCTCCTCTAGGATGGTGTTTTGGCGATTACATCGTAAAAAAGCCCAGGTCATCATCAGTAGATACTGAATCACCTGACCTCCTGATAATCAGGATGAACATGCACTGAGTGTAGCTCAGTTGTAGCATGTGCCCCTTTGTCTTGGTACTGGGGACTTCCTGCCTCAGGACTATGTCCTTCATCAGCAGTTGCCTCTGGTAAGGACTTAGTAATGGTACCAACCCCTGATCCTGATCATGCTGACACAGGAGAGTGGCAGCCTTACCAGAAGTTCCAATCTCCATTTCTACACTAGGAGAAGGAACATTGTAACCCCTATGTGTGGGTTCTCAGCTGCACTTTGGTCCTCCCCCTCAATGGTAGAGGTTTTTCCCAGTAGTATTGGCATCTGGGGAGGGGGTGAGGAGTGCAATTGAGTCGGCACTTGTGCAACAAGCAATGTAGGGCTTTGGGGGGCGGTTGCATGGGGTGAAGGGATAGAAGCAGTGTGCACCTGGGGAGGAAGGTGCTCTTCAATGGCAATCCCCTCAAGTGAGGAAGATCCCAGATGTGTGGGTACCCTGCTGTGTGTTGCTGCAGGCTCCTGTTGAGAGGAATCTCCTGAGCGGCTATGGCTGGAAGGTCCTGATATCCACTAGGGGTTATAACCATGGATATATCCTGCGTTTGTGTTGCAGGGGCATCCTCAGGGGACTCATTTCCCTGAGTAGCCGTTTTGGGTTTCTTTTTAGTGGGTTTGGTGGGGACTTTTGATTTGGAGGTGGTGGCTGTGGGTCCAGCTGCGTGGGTTTTCGCAGCTTGGCAGCCAGTTTGAGTGATTGGTCCAGAGTTGTGCCGGGAGTATACTTCAGCAAAACAGCCATAGCAGGGACTCCCAGGCCAACAAGTCCCTCAGCTTGAAGCTGGTTTGTAATTATGGCCATTATGAACCGCGGATATAATATCCAACGGTTAGCAGTTAGTTTTTGAGCCATATCCTTGAGCTCTGAAAATATATTTCTGAAAAATTTAAAGGCTGTTGCTCAAGAATGGAATACATTACCTGCTGCCACTTTGTAGACATTTGATCCCAAGACGAAGTCTTAGGAGCCAAACAGACATTTACCATGTGAAAGATTAGACGTTCAGCGTCATGGAAATGTTTCTTCAGTATGGTGGAGGCACTAAGATTGCCCTGATATCCATGGTGGGCAAAGGATAAATCAGTTGTGCCCTTTGGATATCCAGCAGGAGAAGTAGCATCATCTAGGTGTAGAGTTTGACGGAGTATATCGGGAGTGATGACCACTTGTGGTTGTTGACGACGACCGGAGAGACGCTGTGTTGTTCTCCCAGTGGTGAGGGTGACGTTCATCCAAAACTGGTTAAGGGATTCGGCATGAAGGATTGGATTGAGAAGAAATGCCATTTTGTAGGGTGACTGGACCATAAGATCGATAGCAGTATCGAACTTAGCCCAGAATGGCGATTGGTGAGGTAAGCTACACAGTTGTGTCGCGGTTTGATTTGCATGGACGCCATTTAGAAGAGAGAAGTTTTGGAGAGATGAACGTTAGGTTTGAAGAAGATGAAGCTCTGAAGGATTAGGTCAGGGATATTATAGGGTAGGGTTAGAAAACGACTGAAGGATTTGGTGTTAGTCATCAGTAGTTTTAAACGACTGTTGACATGGTATTACCCTTTCAGACGTTGAAACAGCTGAAGTCGTGGTGTTAGGCATCAGTAGTTAGAAAACTACTGAAGACCATGGTTTTGACTTAGATGATGAAACAACTGAGGACTTGGTGTTGTCATCAGTAGTTGTGAAACTACTGAAGACAGTGGTTTTGTCATCAGTTGTTGTAAACAGCTGAAGACTTGGTATTAGTCATCAGTAGTTTTAAAACTACTGAAGACATGGTTTTGCTTCAGTTGTTTAGAATGAAACAGCAGTTGTAGAAACAAATGAAGAGAAAGTTCTCTTCAGTAGTTTTCGTCAATTCATAGCCTTTCAGCTGTTTCATACTGTCCTCAACACTTACTCATCAGACTTTGCATCTGCTTTTCAGGTGTTTCATAGGACGTCATACTTATCTGTTTGTACTGATTTCAGTAGTTGTAACTACATTAGTAGTTGGAACAGATAAAGTACTTCAGTACTTGTGAGGCTTTTAGCCGTCAGTAGTTATAAAAGCTACTGAAGGTGAAAGGACTCATCAGTACTTATATGTGACATGGTTACCAATGATCACCAGTAATTATTACTGAATCATCAGTAGTTGTCACTTATTCTAGCTGCATCATACCAAGCCTTAACACAAGGTTTTGGAAAGTAGAACTATCCAAAGGCTTAGTAAAAATATCTGCAAGCCATCAGCACTAGGCACCAACTTAGGATCAATCAGACCTTTTTCAAAACAATCCCTAATAAAGTGATGTTTGATCTTTATATGTTTGGTCCTAGAGTGCTGGACTGGATTTTTGACAATACACAGAGCTGAAGCACTATCCATTAATAATGGAGTCTTAGTCTCTGTAATGCCATAATCCAGAATTGGTTCTGAAGCCAAGTACCTGAGAAGTACAACTTGCAGCAGCAATATACTAGGCCTCAGCAGTTGATGTAGCAACAGATGTTTGTTTCTTACTCTACCAAGAAATCAAACAGTGCCTAGGAATTGACAACCACCAGAAGTTGACTTTCTAGTTAACTTGCACCCTGCATAGTCACTATTTGAAAAAGCACTATTTTGCAAGAGTGTCCAGTGGAATACCATAAACCCAGAGATTGTGTACCTTGCAAATATCTAAAGATTCTCTTGACTGCAATCAAATGAGACTCTTTAGTAGCAGCCTGAAATCTAGCACAAACACATGTAGCAAACATAATTTCTGGTCTAGAAGCTGTTAAATACATCAAGGACCCAATCATACATCGGTAAGTGTTTCATCAACAGCTTTACCTTTCTGATCAGCATCCAGTTGTGTGGTGTTGCACATGGTAGAACAGGGCTTACAGTTTGTTAAATCAAACTTATTCAAAAGATCTTTGGTATATTTTGACTGATGAATAAAGGTTCCATCAGCCTTTTGTTTAATTTGCAAGCCTAGAAAGAACTGTAATTCTCCCATTGCACTCATTTCAAACCTCTTTTTCATTAATGTTGTAAAATCATCACACAACTGGGGATCAGAGGATGCAAAAATGATATCATCAACATAAATCTGAACAAGTAGCTTATGCTGATCCACCTTCTTAATAAACAAAGTTTTATCAATGGAGCCTCTGGTGAAATTATTCTTAAGAAGAAAAGTAGAGAGTGTCCATACCAGGCTCTAGGAGCTTGTTTCAACCCATAAGAGCCTTATCAATTTTATACACCCATTCAGGATGTTTATTATCCTCAAGCCTGGTGGTTGACACACATAAACTTCTTCCTTTATTTTACCATATAAAAAGCACTTTTGACATCCATTTGAAAAACTTTAAGATTGTGGAATGCAGCATAGGCTAAAAACAATCTGATTGCCTCTAGTCTGGCTACAGGGGCAAAGGTTTCATCATAGTCAATACCTTCTTCTTGTGAAAACCCCTGTACAACCAGTCTAGCCTTGTTCTTAACAATAAGCCCATTTTCATCAGTTTTATTCCTAAACACCCATTTAGTGCCTATTGCACACTTACCTGGGGGAAGAGGAACCAGTTCCCACACTTGCTGTTTCTTGAACTGAAGTAGCTCAAGCTGCATAGCTTCAACCCATCCATTGTCTCTCAAAGCAACATGGTAGTTCTTTGGCTCTAGCTGACTGATGAAGAGAGCATAGAAGCAGAAGTTAGACAATTTACTTCTTGTGAAACACCAGCATTGATATCACCAATAATCTGAGACATGGGGTGATTCTTCAGTTCTTGATAAACAATGAGATCTGTGCAAGTTTTTGTAGAACCTTCAGCAGCAGCAGATGTTGATGCAGACTCTTGAAACCAAGAATTAGATGGTAACTCAAAAGATGTAGAGGAAACAGAGATCTCATCAGCATTTGTTGTGGATGAAACTGCTGAAGCTACAGGAACATCAAATTTAGAGCAGACACAGGCAGTTGGTCGCTAAACTTGAATAGTGAGTATTGATATTATCATCATCATCATCAATACCACCAGGTGGAAGACATGTTGCAGAAGATGATTTATCCACAGGATCTGCAACAGCTGGAGGGTGATAAGGAATTATTGCAGTATGTCCAAATCAAACAACTCCACAGGTTTTGTGGAATCTTGTCCAAAGGAGATTCATTAAACTTCACATGCAAAGTCTCTTCAACTATCTTTGTTCTGCAGTTGAAGACTCTGTATGCCTTGCAAGTAGATGAATAACCAACAAAATACCCTGCATCCCCTTAGGATCAAATTATGGAGTTGATCCTTTGTGTTGAGAATAAAACAGGGACACCCAAATGCTTTGAAAAATGAAATTAGAGGAGCCAAGTGATGGAGAACTTCATATGGAGTCTTCATCAACCTCTGATTACTAAGACTCTATTCTGCACATAGCAAGCTGTGTTAACAGCTTCAGCCCAAAAGGTCAATGGCAAACCAGAGTCAACCAGCATGGACCTTGCAGCTTCAATGAGGGTCTTGTTCTTTCTCTCCACTACTCCATTTTGTTCTGGAGTCCTTGGGATGCTAACTGCCTTTTGATTCCCTTTGAAAGATAGAAGTCATCAAGTGTATGGTTTCTGAATTCAGTTCCATTGTCACTCCTAATACACTTGACTGGAAGGGAATACTGCTTCTCAATATACAACACAAAGTGAATAATCTTCTGAGCAACCTCATCCTTTGAATGTAGAAAGAAAGTCCATACAAATCTGGAGTAATCATCCATAATTACCAGACAGTATTTCTTCTTTGCCATGCTCATTACTCTCACAGGACCAATAGATCCATATGCAGTAATTGCAAGCAGGCAGTGGACTTAGGTTCTTATATAGGAGGGAATGAGACTTTGTGTTGTTTTCCTTTTAAACAAGCAGTGCAGGTTTCATCACAGTGGAACTCCTTTATTGGTAAGCCTCTGACTAAACTATTATGGATAAGCTGATTCATGTTTTTGAAATTAACATGACCCAGCCTTCTATGCCACAGTTTAGATCTTGAGAAGAGGCTTTGGAAAATAGGCAAGGATTGCCTCTGAGATCTATTTTCTTGGAAAGATCTAAGGCATACACTCTTCCTGTCCTATTGGCTCTCAGGAGAGTGTGATCATCCAACACCTTATCAATCAAATGCAGAACTTTGGATGACAGAATCCTACAGTTCTGACTGGTGAAAAGAGCAACATGGCCTTTATCACACATTTGACTGACACTCAAGAGATTGTACTTGAGATTTTCCACATGATTAACATCATCAAACTTGATGTCTCCATTGGAGACAAAGCCATTTCCAATGATGTAACCCCTAGCATCATTGCCAAAAGAAACAAACCCCTTCTTTCCTTGAGAGTAGTCATGAAGAAGAGAGTTGTTCCCAGTCATATGCATAGATCCCCCACTGTCTACATACCAGATGCTACTTGGCATGTTGGAGAACCCTGCAATAATAAACAATCAGTTAGTTTTGGAGATCCAAACTTTTTGGTTTTGGGCCTGGTCTCATCAACAGATGGTAAACTAACAGGTTTATTAGAAACAACAGCCTGAGAGGAAGAAGATGGTGAAGAAGAGGAATCCTTTGGCTTGGACCTCCTTTTCTGTGGTTTCAACATAGGAGCATCTAATTGGTTAACTCTACCCAATTGATGTTGAACCATCATAACCAGTTGTGTCTGATTTTGTGATAAAGCTTTCAGCTCATCAGACACATTGCCAGTGGAGTTTGATAAGTTCCTATGTTGCACCTTCTTCTTCTGAGCACTCTCAGCTGTCACCTGTTTAACCCCTTCCTTTTTGGATTTCTTTGAGGACTTAAGGGTTACAGGATTTGATGTTGCTGATACAAATGTGGTCTCAAACTCAGTTTTCATTTTTACCATTTTCTCTTTAATTTCTTCTTTATGTTTGAGTTTGGAACCTCTTTTGTACCAGCAATCATCTATAAGATGATTGAAAAAACCACATACTTCACATGGTTTCTTCTTCATCTTAGGTTGATCATCAACTAAAGAGGGTGAAGCAACTGAAGACTTGCTCTTCAGTGCTTTGGAAACATTGTTTGCTTTCTTGACTTCCTCTTTAGTAGTCTTCAAACTCTTTCTACTGACAGTTTTCTTCTTTTCAGTACTGGCAGTAGTTAGAGTTTGAACTTCAGGTGTTAAATCCTGCTCTCTAGTCCTTTCAGGACTTTCAGAATTAACTCCTGAGTTGATCAACTCATTGATCATGTGAGTGTCAGCAGTGGAACCATCAACATCAGCTGATAGGTTCTGAGAGGGCTTGATGCTGACTTCTACTTCTGATTGTGATGTATCAGAAAGTAGATCACATGATGAGATGGATGGTTATTACTCTCACCATCAGATTCTACCTCTGCTCTGGGAGTAAAATCTGTAGGTGGAGCAGTGTGATTGTAACCAATGCCAAACTTCACATTGGAAGCAGATTGCTTACTAAGAAGCATTTCAAAACCTTTGCATGATTGTACCCATCTATCACACTCTACCTGGGTAACTGCAAGGGTTTCTTTGAGATCTTTATACTTCTCTAGAAGTATCTCTTCCTAGCCTTATCATCAGTTATTTGGCATTTCAGTTTGTAAATCTCATCATTTTTATCATTAAACACAGACTCAAATTCAGCTTTGCTTTTGGAAATTATTTGTTCTAGCTCAATGTTCTTGTTGATTAAAGCTACATTTGCTTCTCTAATAAATGCAAATGCTGCTATGCATGTTTCAGAACATAATTTGGTTTTTGCCTCAGAGGATACCTGTGATACCTTTGGTTAGAGGCATTAGAGGATGAAGTATCAGCAGACTCCAAAGCCATAAGAGCTAGATTTCCAAAAGGACTTTCACCACCATGTTGACCAGCACCTGAGAACAGTTGTTCATGACCAGACAAGTCATATGGTAAACTGCTCCAGTCAACAACTCCTGGGGTGAAGAAGTTGTGTTGTTGAGGTTGAGTTTGTTGATGAGATTGGGAAGGTTGTGGTTCAGGCAATGCTTGTGGTTGTTGTGCAATTAGAGCTTGAACAGGATTTGGTTGAGGCATATAATAGCAGGGATAAGGATATGACATTTGACCCTGGGGAACAAAGTATGCAGGAGATCTAGGATGTGAATGATGACCAGAACCAACAGGATGTTGCCCTTTGTTTTGTGGACTAGTACTAGGAAAAGTCACAAAGGGTAATGAAGATTCTACCAGCATTGTACGTGCAGCTTCAATGAGAGTGCGATTCTTTTGTTCGGCTACACCATTCTATTGAGGTGTCCTTGCAGCACTAAATTGTCTCACAATCCCCTTTTGAGCACAGAATGAATCAAGAATCTGATTTTTGAATTCAGTTTCATTGTCACTTCTCAGACCCATAACCTTTCTCTTGCTGATTGTTTCTGTTAGGATCAGTGATCTACGTTTGATTGATTTGAGAGTATAGCAGCGGAATTCTACCAATGGATTAGCCAATTCACAAGAACGAAACGATATTCAATGAAGAACAAAGACGGTTATAGAGAGAGAATTCTGCAAATATATTTCATTCAATATTCGCTTTCGTGGTAACAGAATGTCACACTTACAATTAGGTCGACACCTCTTATATAAGAGATGTGACGTCTGCTGATGTCACTTGATAGTGACATCTAACAGATTTATTACAACTGAAACACAACTACTGAAGATGTCAAAACAGCTGACATCTCCTTACAAAAATGCTAAGTGTTATCAGTTGTTATAACTACTGAAAAACATAAAACTACTGAAACTACAACGACTGAAGAACAAGCTCTTCAGTCGTTTTACAAAACTACTGAAAGTAAAAACATAAAACTACTGATATCACAACTACTGAAGAAGTACTCTTCAGCTGTTGTGACAAACTACTGAAACTTCAGTACTTGATCTTCAGACTTGAACTCCAGACGTTTCATCAGCTGATGACTTCAGTAGATATCATCAGCTGATGTCTTCAGTCTTTGTCTTCAGACTTTGTACATCAGTTGTTGATCTTCAGCACTTGTAAACTCTTCAGCTGTTGTACTTCAGTACTTTGAACTTCAGCTTCAGCACTTGTGTTCTTCAGCTGTTCAGCTTCAGCACTTGTGTTATTCAGCTGTTCAGCTTCAGTACTTGTGTTCTTCAGCTGTTGTACTTCAGCACTTTAGTCTTCAACTGTTGAAGTCTTCAGCACTTGATCTTCAGCTGTTGAAGTCTTCAGTACTTGTCAAACTGCTGATGAAGCTTTCAGCAGTTGTTGTGATATCATGTGGGACTTAGAGGTTTTCTGATCTTGGCTCATTGGTTCTTTTGGTCCAACAGTTTCGACTAGAAAGAATTAATTTCTGCAATTCTTCAGCAACCTCTCCTTTGTGTGCAAGAAATCTCACCCATGAATATCTGGAGAAATCATCTGTAACAACAAGGCAAAATGACTTTTTAGCAATAGATTTAACGCTAATTGGGACAAACAAATCAGTATGTAACAACTCGAAAGGACAAGTTATGCTATTTTTATGTTTGGGCTTATGTGGTTTCTTGTGTTGTATGCCCTTGGCACATGCCATACATTTTTCCGTTAACAGAAAAAACTTTTGAAGGGAGTCCTCTAACGAGATTGTTTTTTACTAATTTGTTTATTATTTTAAAATTATCATGTCCTAATCGATGATGGCATAAAAGAGACTCAAAGGTTGAAGCTTTAGAAAGAAGACAAGTTGCAGTAGACTTTGATCGCTGGAGTTCATATCAAGAAGATATGTGTCATGTTTTCTTGGAGCACACATAAGAATCAAATCATCTAGAATATCAATCTATGATTTTAAAAATAGACATTCATCAGATTTAAACAAGACTGGAATGTCTTTATCGCAAATTTGAGAAACACTCAGAAGATTAAATGCTAGTTTAGGAACATAGTTGACTTTTTCAGGCCTGTCATATGTTTGGAGCAACCACTATCTACATGCCACAAGCAGTTTACAATCTTAGTGGATGACTCCTGAAATGAAATAATGAACCAATTAACCAGGTGTAATAGGAACCCAAGATTGAACAACTTCATCTTTAGATGAAGTAGATTTTTTGCAAAAGAAATTATTAACCAATTTTGTTAATTTATTTCCGAAGCGGTTCCTATTAGGATGACCATGAAGCAATGTAGGACAATTCTTGACAAGATGGTCCTCTTAACCACACCTGAAACAATGAGGTTTGTGTCTAGGTCTGTGATGTGATGAGGTAAAAATATGATCAATGATAATTTTCCTCATCACATTCAGATACACTAGAATCAATGTCACTAAATGTCTCATACATGCCACGAGGTCGATGTTTATTTGAACAAGAATTATAATTTACATAAATAGATGAATGTTCATGCGACGAAGAGGTAATTCTTCATCAGATAAACACATATTTGATGGAGTGAAGGACGGAATGGGATGAGAAAATAATTTTTCAAAACAATTAGATTTAATTTGCTCGTTTGACTTTGTAGAAAGATTAGTTACATCATAATCATCACCAGAACAAAAGACATCACCACAATGTACTAAATTAAAAGATGAAATAGAACCATCATGAGAACATGAGACAACAGAGTCTGTTACAGGAGAACTAGAAACAAAAACAAAATTTAAACTGGACTTGTGATCTAAAACAGACTGCTGACAATCGGGTGTACTAATACTAGTGCATCCAAGCCCACTAGTTGGTCCATAGTCGTAGTCTTCACGAACATGCTTAGAGTTAACACCCTCTAAACCTGCAGACATACTGTTAGTATCTATTTTGATTAAATCATTAGAAGGATGAGGAACATGCATAGGAGAATAACAGTATGTACTAGGTGGAGGATAGACCTTTACGTTTTCATAACCCAATCCCGTTTTAATCCTAGCTCCCCGTTGAGATTTACATAGATCGTCATGTTTCATTCCTGATATGGTCCATTTGTCTAACTTTGACAGAAGTTTGCTTGTTTTAAATTCAGCAAGGGCAACTCTTTCAGTCAAAGTGTTAATCTCAACATTTCTTTCCAAAACAATTCATTTTAAATGATCATTTTCTTTTAAAGCCTCATTCAATTTAACAAAGTATTTTGATTCATTGATTTTAATTTCATCGATGATTCACTTTAAATCCTTTTCATTATCAATTAATATAAATCCCAAATAATCTAATTTTACAAGCAGATGAGCACATATCCTGAATTACCTCATATGGAAGTCTCATCACCATCCTTTCAGCAGTTAAGGCTTTTTCACATTGGCACACCGGAGTACTTGACTTCATTTCCTCAAAGGTAGTAGCATCATCATCATAATCCTTTCTTTGTCCAGTGCATGAACTTCCTTCCTCCCTTAACCTGCAGATTTACTTTCCCCTATTCTAGCATCTTTCTCTTCTTTCTCATTCACAGATGACACATCTTCCTTTTTGAATTCCTTGAAGAGGTCAAATTCATCTTTACCATCTTCCTTCTCATTCCTTTTAACAAACTTAGCAACCAAAGCATGATTTATCTTAGTTCTTGTTTCCTCAACCTCAGCACTCCAATCAAAGTTAGAAATCAATGCAGTCTCCTTTTTTATGATTCACATCTTCTTTCTCTTTCTCAGCTGTCAATCTTGGAACTCCTGAATTACTGGAATCGGTGACAATTAGTGATGGACATTCACGTTTGAAGTGTCCCAATTGTTTGTAGTTGAAGCATCTCAATTTGGACTTATCAAATCCCAGTTTTGAATTAGATGTTTGACCACCGAAGTTTTTTCGTCTAGTTCTTTCCATAAATCTTCAAGCTCTAAGGGTCAACATAGCCATCTGCCATTGAATATCAGTTTCTTCAAGATCATCAGGATCCACCTGATACATGTCTTCTATAGTCATTCCCTTCCCTTTCAACTCTCCAGCTACAAGTGCTTCATAGCTCTGAATGAACATTCCAAAAAGAGCAATTGTTTCTGATGGGATTGAAGTTTCAACATTGGCCTTAGAATTACCCAGATCTCTTCCAACACTACTGTTTCCACCTGAGAAAGTACTTGTATTAATTCCTCCTGGAATTGAATTTTGTATTTTAGAACTTGCAGCGGATGACAATAAAGCAGCATTTTGTGAGAAGCCAGATGTGGGCATCATAGTCTAGTTAAATTCCCATCTCTTCATGTCCAACTCAAAGGATTTCAGCTTATTGATAATATTAATCAGCTTGTAGTCTATGAACCCTCTTTCTTGTTTAAGCATCCTCACATAAAGACTCCACTGAGGTGGGAGAGAATCTAGAAGCCTATTAACTTGTTCACTGTTGGAAAGCTTTTCATCATATTTCTTTAAGGTGCTTGAAACAGTCAAGAAACGATTTGTGAGATCTGTCAGACTCTCGTTCTTGTATCCAACAAAAGAATTGAATTCCTTCTCAGCCTGAATGCTCTTATCCTTTACCAAATCTGCATTACCATCACAAAACTCACATAGGGCATCGTAAAGAGATTTAGCATTATTATGCTCTGCAAAACGATTATAAATATATGGTGCCAGACATAGAGTTAAAGCACCAAAAGCCTTTTGGTCACGGTCGATCAACTTCAGATCCTTTTCAGTAAAGGAAGATGGGTCCTTATTTTGAAAGACAACATCACCAACAGTACCATTGATATGTGAGGACCGAAAATGATCGATTCCCATTGGTTGTGATCAGTGTAGAAGAAGAAGGCTTTGAGACATCTATTCCAATCTTCAAAATTGTCTCCGTTAATGAGTCCGGAGGCCTATTGGGAACAACACTTTCAAGATCAGCAAGTGTGAGTGATGTTAACTTAGCCATGGTAGTTTTGCAGAGATTGATGTAGTTTCGGCAAGACAGAGGATAATTTCGCTAACACTTTCACGGAAAAAGATAACTTCACAGACAATTTCGCAGAAAAACTACTTTCGTTGATACTTTCGCAGTGGATGCTAATTTTGCTAACAATTTCGGCAGCACTTTCGCTAGCCAATTGTCACAACAGGCTTAGTTTCACTGGTAAATTCGCACGAAACAAGCTTGAACTTTCGTTCAAAGACACTTTTGGCAGCAATTTCGCTTGTTAACCCTTCACAATCACTTATGAACTTTCGTTCAAAAAGACTAGTTTCGCAGAACAACTAGAGAACGATTTCGATAGCAATATAACTCATAGTTTCGCTGGAAGATGATTAACAGTTTCGCTGAAAGAACTGTAGTTTTGCTGATCGATCCTAAAACCCTTTTTCAACCCAAAATCAATCTGAAATCATCAAAAACTTAATGAATTTGAGATCTGATGATTAGAAAGGCTTCCACAACCGAAAACAAGGTAAACTCAATCAATTTCCACATCAAAAACATCCAATAAGGGACTGAAAATGATTGAAACAAGATATTGAACTAAAAACCACCAATAACTCAACAAATCATGAGCACTAAGGCTCTGATACCATATTGTTGCTCCATGTGATCGTATTACAGTGTAAATGATATTAAGAATCGTTCAATATCAATATACTAAACAACAATAACAAAGAGGATTGAACACAATAAGAACTCATTCATAATAAGACAATGATCAATGACAATCAATAACATAAAGCACAAGGATACTTCTGTGTATTAACTGCTTTGAAATGGTAACTTGCAATAATGATAATCGATTAGGGTTTTTGCAAGCTTACCTACAATGAGAAGAAACAAAACAATATATAGAGTCTATAGTTTCATAGACAGTTTCGTTGTCAGCAAAACTGCACTGCCGAAACTATAGTTTCGCCACAGTAGTTGCACCAGGCGAAAGGCAAACAAAACAGCTAACTGTGAGCGAACTTATAGTTTCGCTCACAGTTTCGCTAGACTGCCAGAAAACATAAATCTAAGTACTTATAAAAGGAAAGTAACAAAAGACCTATTACAAGTAAAAGTAAACAAACTAAACTAAGGTGAGTCCAACCTATACATGATCTTCACAACATTTCACAATTTCTAACCAAATCACCCAAATTTCCACATCCTAAATATTAAATAAAATTCAACTATTTTTCACCAAATTAAACTCATAAACCTTACATTACATACTTCTAGAACTAAATCAATCAAACTAACACAAAATCAACAAAAAAGCATATATATCAACATAGACAATCATATAAGCAATAATGGTAAATATATAGTAGGATGGTTTGCTTACATTGTTATTGACTAGTATTTCAAAACCTTCATCAACTACTTCTTTCATTAACTTTAGCACATAGTATCCAAAGTTAGCACTTCCAAACTGATGTGGACACTGCTATATTATATTTAAATGATCAGTTTATTAATGAAGTTAATTAAAGGTGCAATTTCAAATAAGAATTAAGTACTAACTGTAGAATTGACCAGTGGCCTACAACAAAGTTTTAATAATTAAGCTCATTGGCCAACAAAAAAGTTGATAATTAAGATATCTAATATATATAACATAAAGTTTTAATAATTTGTATTACTTACACATTAATGGTTTGTTTTAACAACGAGTTGATAGTGCTAACCCCTAGAGAATCAAGATAATAGCAAGTGAATCTATTCATGTCTAGCACAAGCAAAACCAAGTGGTTTTTATAGAAAGCTAACATTTTCTTGAAACTAAAATCATCTAACCTAAAAAGTGTAAACAAGTTCTTCATCAAAGTCAAATTGTTTGATGTCAAAAAGTTCAAAAGAACGCTTGGGATCCAATGATAAATATAACACAACGTATAAATAGATAGATGCAACACCGGTTATGCTTATGCAATAGTTTCACAGTTGGAGAATAACACATTTACTAGATCAAATAAGGAACGAGAAAAAAACAAAGAACAAACAAGTAAATAACTTAAGAACACAAGTATTGGTTTTCAAGGTTAATGTATATTGCTCTCAAGTAATTTTTACTATTGTTACAATGATAAGTCCTAAGACTGGTTACATGAGATACTTTATACTACTACCTACAACCGTCAATACTTTGGCTTTGGAAGATCTCTGTCTTTGGTTTTAGAAGATTTAACACTTAGTTAATTTTCTTGGTGTATTATCAAATCTTCTAAAGTAACTTCCTTTTAGTTAAGAAGCATGTTGAGAGATCGTTGATTAGCATCAGCCTCTAAGATAACTTGCAGGACCATTAGGAAGGGTGCAATGCACTTTTACAACACAAAAACACAAGTGAGGAGAGTTCTTTAGAACACTTAACAGATCAAATGGGAAACTAGAAAAACCAGTTTATATGAGAGCTAAGAAACACAAGTAATAGAGAGACAAAACTAGAACAGAACAACACAAGTATTGGTTTTCAAGGATGATGTATATTTCTCTCTAGTTCCTTACAAGTGTTTACAAAGCAATGAAAATAAGACACGAGGACCATAGATACTTATACTACAACCTACAGTCGGCCATACTTTGAAGGCCAGCTGGATAAATGATCTAGACAACAACAAAATTAATGTAGAGTCAAAAGGCAGATTGCCTTTTGACTAGTGATTATGACATGCCATAGCCCACATCCTAATATATTAAAAAGGATAAATGTACATAAAGTAGAAAGTACAGACTCAGGACCTCAATGTACAGTTACCAAAAGCATGGACGTTTCACCAACTCATGTAAAGTCGGTGTCTAGTCAAAGTTGTAGTGGAAAGGTGAACCAACTTTATGGTAAAGGTACATCATATAATAGCGTGTGTTCAAAAGTCTTAGAAAGAAATTTGTCTTCAAGAGTTGGCTTTGGAAAAAATTTTCTTTGAAGCTTCGGAAGACTTCGTGTTTGGCTTTGGAAGATATTGGTCTTGGCTTCGGAAGATTTCACACTTAGAATGTTTTCTAAGGAAGAGTGTGAAACTTCCGAAGCATTCTACTTCAGTACACTTGTGCATGCATGGTGGAGCGACTTTAGATATTTTGGGTTGCATCAGCCTTATTTGAAACCCTACAAACTCCCTCTAATGCTACCAAAACACTTGAAGACTTCAAATATCAATAGTCCTCATCATGATAATGACCATACTTTTCTTCATAAGATGATCAGGATCACTCAGACTCTCATAGTGTCTTCTCATATCAAAGAGATCATATAGAGGTAGATTGAACATGTCTTGCCATGTGTAGACATCTTCAAAACCTTGATCTTTGATGACATGCCATCTTTCTGGATTTGTAGTGTATGTCCAGGACAAGATGGGTCTTCCTAATGCTAGAGGAGTTACTTGAATTGGAGTTGGTTTAGCTTCTCTTGTTGCACACCCTCAGAATGTTCCGACTCATCCTAAGGTTTGGAGATGGATGCCTATTTCTTCTTCTTCTTTCACTTTGGTTTAGAGGCCATCCTTTTTCTCCTTTTTGAACCTTTTAACTGAGAAGACTGGCCTGCAGTACCTTTTTGATCTTCTTTGTCTTTCTTAATTAGGCATTCCTCTCTCACAGATTCAAATTGAGAGGGGATAGAACCCTACTGTGTATCAAAAGTAGAAGCTTGTTGATACTTAGCAGGAGGTTCAGGTTGTGTTGTCTCAAATGGTTTAACCTTAACTTCCACTTCTTGAGGGACCTGACTTGGTGGGGAGTGTAAGTCAACTAGTTCTCCTCTTTGAATCTTCTGCTTGATCACTCTTTTATGCTCATCTATAAGGGATAAAGACATGGGTCCAAGTCTCCTTCCAGAGAATCCATACAGCTTCAAGAAGCTCATCATCCTCTGCCTATCAACAGACTTCTTCATACTCTTTAGCATGATGGCTCTTGACTTTGCAGCTTCTTCCCTTAATCTATTTTTTGTGATTTTTCTTTCTTTGGTTACATCAAGTTCAAGTTGTTTAAGATACTCAAACTCAATGTATTCAAAGGATAGGGGAAGAAGTACATCTGCCTGATAGAGGCTTGTGGCATTCAGATAGTTGATCATTTTGATCCTATCAGTTTCTTTGTCTATCTGAGGTTCTTGTGGAGCCACTTCCTCTTGTACAGGACTTTCTTGAACTGGGGAAAGGGTAGGCACATGCTTGTAAAGTCTTTTCAATCTTCTTTCTTTGATTTGAAGAAGTAATTTTGCATGCTCTGCCTCCTTTCATTCCTTTGACAATTCCATCTCAGCCAGTTCATTTAATTCATCTAAGGGGAGGGAAATGATATTATTAATATCATAGTTCCTGGTCTGTAAGTAATTTATCCTTACTACCCTCAACTCATCATCCTGAGTGTTTGGCCTAGGGGCAGCCCTAATAGCAGCTTCCATGAATCTTGCAGACCCAGTAGAGGAACTTTCTCCCCTTAGCTTCCTCTTCCTCTCTCTCTCCTCCTCCTCAATCTCCTTAGAAGTCATTTTCCTTTTCCATTTGTCACCCATAGACCTTTGTGACTTAGGGTGAAAAGAGCTTTGGCCTTCATTGCTTGGTGTAGCTTACAAGCTTTGGCCAGAGAGAGGTTGTGATGCACCTTCACCAGCAGGTGCTTCACTGAGGGAATGAATTGCTGAAGTAGTTGTGGATGTGATGTAAGGCCCCGTTCCCAGGAAGCCTCACAGTTGGTTAATCATGGTATAAAATCAGTTTAATAACAAAAACATTGCAGCGGAAATAATTAGACATTCATTTAAAACTTAGAAACCATATTGTACTCAGACATTTGTCTTTTAGTTGTAAACAAAACATAGTACTTGTTCTTAAATTACAATAAAAGATTTCATAAGCAGGAATGCCATCCATAGCTCCCCAAGTAGCTTCGTGGTGCCATCCTCAGCTTCAGCATTTACCTGCCAACTATTATACATAAAAGTCAGGTTTGCTGAGTGAGTTTTAGTTTTAGATAAATAAGAAACTATAACTTTATCCTTTATATAATGACCACGCATACATAATACATAACAATTTCATCTTAATAAGCAGGTTCATTATCTTTCATTCTTTCATATCTTTCACTTCATCATAAACGAGATTGCACAAAACAAGAGCTCCATGTTGATCGACAACAAATGTCGATCCCTCTCGGTACACATCATAATGGTAGCTAACCCCCGACAGTTGATCCACACTGCAATGCACATAGCCCACTCATAAATACGGATCAATCATCATACATCAGACTCACATAAGTGAAGTCTATCATAGTGCTTGCAAGACTTTTCATCATCAAACGGGCACAGGGGTAACATTCATTATGTTTCACTTTTCATTAATATCATCTTCCATTTTGATATATATATAATACTTAACTTATTATGTACACAACATGCCAAGTACTAGTCATCATAAAACATAACCGACCCTTTGCGGGACAACAGGGGTTTAGGGGCGGCAGCCCTTAACAGCAGGGTCCTAGGGGCGGTAGCCCCTAGTGGGGTCCAAGGGGCAACGTTAAAACCTCATAAAAACTTGGTCATTTAAAAACGTATATTTATTATGCATAATAACCCCAAAACATGGAAAAACTTACAAATAAGGGGATCTAGGACTCACCTAGATACTGAAACTAGCTTCTAAACTAAGCTTACAAGGCTAGGACCACACTACACAACCTGGATTTGTTTCTCCTTTCTTATGGTTTGATAATCAATCGGTTAGATCTTCAATCTCTTAACCTTTAAAGATTCCAATCTTGAGTTTTCTTCACTTTCTCTCTCTACTTTCTCTCTCTATGAATTTTGGTGGCTAGGGTTCAAGTGTGGAAGATGGTGGCTAATTAGGTGGATTTGAAGGCTGATTATGGGCCCTAAATCACTTAGGCTCTTGCCCATAAGCCTAATTAGCCCATAACCCATTTTCTTCCTTTATTAAATACCACTAATTAAGCCCATTATCCTCGATGACTCATTTTGACTTTTCGGGTTGTTACATGTGACAGGGGTCTCAAGCACTACAAATGTGCCTTCAGTCAATGTTTCCCCTTCGAAGCTAATGTTAGGGTCTGCCTCAGCATCCCGTTAACCAATAGTATTACCCGATTGCCTTTGTCTCCTTCTAAGTTTGAACTCTTTAGTAATTCTGTCTTGTGTCCTTTGAGCCAGCCTGTCATCTTGTCTAGATTGGCTTGGGTTAACAAGTGGCTTGCTGATAAGGTCAAGACCTTCATAGTAGTTGAAGGTTTGAAAATTTAAGACTTCTTGCTGCTCTTGAACTCTTTGAAGAATAAGGGCTCTTCTATTGGCATCATACATCCACCCTATGATGTAGTTGGAAGTTCCTTGTAGTGGAGATGACACTGCCCTTGGTGTCCTTTCCTTAAAAAGACTATGAATGAAGGAGTCTATAAAGTCCACATCAATGTGAACTTGAGGAAGTTGTTAAGTATGAACAGTTGCAAGTGACGTTGGTGAGTCCTCAATATTCATACTCTGTGAGGAACTTCCAGGTTTTGTGTCTGTGATGACTTTTCCCCCTTTTTAGTAGCATCATCCACTTAAATAGGTGAGCTAGAGGTTAAATCAACCACATTCATAGGTTGTTGTGTTCTTGGTTGAGCTCTTCTTAAAGGTCTCCCAGCTAGTTTTTACTTAAGATAAGTTATCTCAAGTTGCTGACCATTGACTCTGTTTTGTAGGGTAGTCACCTGAGATTCAAGTTGACTAACCTTGGAGACTAGATAGGTGCATTTTTTTTACAGTTTTGCACCTTTAGTCTCAGATTCCCCTCATCTTCATCAGAAGAATTATTGGGGGACGAGAGAATTTGACCAAAGTCTTCTCTCTCACCACCAGCTTGGAGTTCTTGGTTGTTGGTTTTCCTCTGTTCAATGACAATTTCAGTTAAAGTGTCAATAGGCTGAGTTTCCATGGTTGAGGTCTTAATTATGTAATCACTTGCTAAAGTGAGAGCCTCTTCCATATGGATATCCTGAACAAGTTCAGAAGTATCCACCTCAGAGACAGGTGACTGATGTGGGCTAGACATAGGTGATTCAGGAGCACTCATCTCTCTTTGAGCAGAGGACAAATAGAGAGACTAATGATACTCATTGAAACCTAAGTCTTCATCAGTGTAGAAGTCAAGGTTGGGAATTAGTTGTTTAAGTCCAAAGGTTGGGGATGGTAGTTGTCCCCTAAATGTTATTCATCTGAGTGTAGAAACTCAGAATGAAGGCTTAAGGCTGTTGGGCTTGTGAGCACACCAGTCTGAGCATGAGAAACCTTAGGACTAATAGTTGAAAGGAAGGGAGTGGTTTGCTCCTTAAGAGAAGTGGGAGCTCTGGAGTCCACTTCTTCCTATATGGGTAGTGATATGGGGGCCTGCATAGACTGAATAGCTTGTGCAGGGGTTCGTGTGGATCTTCTTTGGTAAGTGAGGGTGATTTGTTATTGTTTTGGTGGTTGAGACGTAAAAGGTGTGGGTTCAACACTAGCTTGTGTTTCTAGGTTGTCACCTTGAGCAATGAGCTCTAATATTTTTCGGACCAGGGTTGTTTCTACCCCAAAGAAGCTACCAATTGGTTTCTTCAAGATTTTAAAGATGTCAGACTTCATCTGTCCCAGTTTAAGAATATTATCTATTTCCCTCAACTGTGAGCCCAGTTCACAGTTGAGAATGTGTTGAACATATCTAGGAAACATGTAATATTTTAAGGAGTCTAAGTTAGCAAGTAGGTTTGTATATAAAATTGAGAATACTTGAACTTGACCCCTTGAACCATCCCATGCACTATGAAGGAAAGATCTTTAGGAATCTGGTCCCAACCCCCATGCTTGTTGGATAAGCTATGGATGATCACATGTAGTAAGTACTTCCACTTGGATGAGATCTTCCCTTTCCTAAAGGTCTTTACAGAGAAATCCCCTTCATAGCCTATCTACTAGAAGGATTGGTTAAAAACTTTTTTAGGGAAAGAAGAAAGAATGAAGTGTGAATCTTTCTCAGAGTTTAACAGGGAAACTTGGTTATGCTGCCTGTGTAACTGCATGGAGAAATTAGGGTCATTTCTTCTTTTAAGGTTGCCCATTTAAGAAAGCTTAATAGTGAAGGAAAGAAAGAATGAAGGTGGTTGCAGAGAGAATTTTGGGGATTTAGGTTTGGAGGAAACATTAAGATGATAGAAAGAGGGGGATACTGTTGGGTTTATATAAGCAGGATTTAAGACAAAGTTAATGAAAGAGGATAAACTTTGAAATCCGCATGTCGGTCCCACCTCTGAAAAGAAGTTTGTTTTTTGCTCAAAAAGTAGTTTTCTTGGAATCCAAAAATCTTCTGAAGGTAAATTGTCTTTGGAAGTTTTAATGAAAAAGCATCTGAATCCAAAATGATTTCAGAAGAATTTCCTAAGAGTTTTTGAAAAATTGCTTCGGAAGAATACTAAAACTTGAAAGTTTTACTCAGCTAAGAATAAAGCTTCCAAGAGTTGATTTGCTTTGGAAGGAAATTGTCCTTGAAAACATGTAAGTTCCTAAGAGAAAATTTTAAGCTTCGGAAGAGATTTCAGATATTTCTTTCAAAGGCAATTTACTTAGGCAGCTATTTGTTTTGAAGGCATAAGTTTCTTCCGGAAATAAAACTATATCTTCTGATGGAAAAATACCAAAAAGATTTCAAAAATTCTAAGGGAAGTTCTTCTAAAAAAATTTTCATCCAGAGAAAACAAGAGCTTATGAAAGTGACAGAATATGCAACTTAGGACACACATAGCTACTCAAAGTTAATCATCCCAATATCTGATATAAGATACTTGAATCTTTGTTCATCAAAGGCTTTGGCGAACAGATCATCATATTGTTCATTTGTGTGAACCTTAACTAGTTTGATTAAACCCTTTTCAAAGTTATCTATAATTAAATGATACCTAATATTGATGTGTTTTGTCATGGAGTGCTGCACTGAATTTTCAATGATAAAGATAGCACTATTGTTGTCTATGTGAATGGGAGTCTCCTTGAAGTTTAATCTATAGTCAATCATTTGATTTTGAATCCAAAGCACTTTAGCACAATAGCTTGCAACAACAATGTATTCAACTCCAGCAGTTGATGTAGAGACACGAGATTGTTTCTTGCATTGCTATGAGACAACCCTTCCACCAAGAAACTGACATCCCCTAGATGTATACTTTGCAGTCATATTGCATCCACCATAATCATTATCTATATATGCATATAGATTGAAGCCTGAATTCTTGGGATACCAAAGGCCAAGTGTTGAGGCACCTTTGAGGTAGCTTAGATTTCTTTTGGCGGTGATAAGATGTGACATCTTGAGGTTGGCTTGATATCTTGCACAAATATATGCGGCAAACATGATATCAGGCCTGCTAGCTATAAGATACATAAGAGACCCAATCATAACCCTATAAAGGTGTTCATCCACACACTCCCCCTCAAGATCAGGTCCAAGGGAGTGGTTTCTTGTTATGGGTGTCTTATCAATCTTACAATCAGTTATATTGAACCTTTTGAGTATGTCCTGAATATACTTTCACTGACTTATGAATATGCCATCTTCAACTTGCTTCACTTGAATTCCCAGAAAGAAATTGAGTTCCCCCATGGCACTCATTTCAAATCTATCTTTCATCAACTTCTCAAAGTCTTTGAAGAGCCTTGGATTAGTTGAACCAAAGATGATTTCATCTACATATACTTGAACTAGCATCAAGTCATTTCCTTGTCCTTTGATGAAGAGAATTCCATCTATAGTACCCCGTTTGGATCCATGCTTGCAGAGATACTGAGATAGAGTCTCATACCACTTCCTTGGTTCTTGGTGTAGCCCATAACGAGCTTTATCAAGCTTGTAGACATAATATGATGATTAGGATCTGCAAAACCAAGTGGTTGTTTGACATACACCTCTTCATTAATTACCCCATAGAGAAAAGCACAATTGACATCATGTTGATAGACCTTGAAGTTCTTTGATGCAGCAAAAGCCAAGAATATCCTAACAGCTTCCAGTCTTGCTATAGGAGCAAAGACAACAGTGTAGTCAATTCCTTCTTCTTGTGTGTACCCTTGAACAACTAGTCTAGCTTTATGTTTTATGACAATTCCTCTATCATCTTTCTTATTCCTAAACACCAATTTGGTACCTATAGTAGTCTTCCCATGAGGAAGAGGACATTGGTTCCAAACCTTTTGCCTTTTGAATTGAAGCAGCTCCTCTTGTATAGCTTCAACCCAACTTACATCCTTTAGAGCCTCATCAATCTTCTTTGGCTCTATCTGAGATAAGAAACAAGAGTGAAGACAAATATTTGCTTCATGGGTTTGTCCTCTTGTTCTTACCCCTATTTCAACCTCTCCAATGATATATGTGGTGGGATGAGACTTATGGATCCTTAGCTGAGGGATCACAACAAGTTGCTGAGAGGGATCTTGTTGGAACCGTACAAGATAGTTTATATTATCAACATAGTCAAAGTCAACAATAGTCAATGTCACGGTCAAATTTAACACAAAAGTCAAACCCGGCACGTTCGAGTCAAAGAACCGAGACGAGACGGTGAAGATTTAGATGACTAGGAGTTTTATTGAATTAAATAGATTTTGTGTCAACAAAATATATTTAATATGTTTTAGTTATTTTTATGCTTTATATGTAATTTATACTAAATAGCCTAAGTCTAAGTAGTTAAGTGCAATTAGTGAATATTAGTCTAGACTATAAATAGCCTAATTATAATTAGAAGTGGGTTAATGGTTGCATGACCATTTTGATTAGGGTTTCCACTTTGTACAAATCATATGCAATCATATTAGATCAATTTGGGTTTTATTGTGTTTATCATTGTTTGATCTTATAAATCTTCATAGTATTTTCTTCTACAATCGAAGCTTTCTTATCTGGTTATGGAGCCTCTGAGCTGGAGTTTGAAGGCATCTCAGGTGTATCAGCTAATTTTGTCTCTATCTGAGCCTCTTGTATAGCTTCAACCCAACTTACATCCTTTAGAGCCTCATCAATCTTCTTTGGCTCTATCTGAGATAAGAAACAAGAGTGAAGACAAACATTTGCTTCATGCGTTTGTCCTCTTGTTCTTACCCCTATTTCAACCTCTCCAATGATATATGTGGTGGGATGAGACTTATGGATCCTTAGCTGAGGGATCACAACAAGTTGCTGAGAGGAATCTTGTTGGAACCGTACAAGATAGTTTATATTATCAATATAGTCAAAGTCAACAATAGTCAATGTCACGGTCAAATTTAACACAAAAGTCAAACCCGGCACGTTCGAGTCAAAGAACCGAGACGAGACGGTGAAGATTTAGATGACTAGGAGTTTTATTGAATTAAATAGATTTTGTGTCAACAAAATATATTTAAATATGTTTTAGTTATTTTTATGCTTTATATGTAATTTATACTAAATAGCCTAAGTCTAAGTAGTTAAGTGCAATTAGTGAATATTAGTCTAGACTATAAATAGCCTAATTATAATTAGAAGTAGGTTAATGGTTGCATGACCATTTTGATTAGGGTTTCCACTTTGTACAAATCATATGCAATCATATTAGATCAATTTGGGTTTTATTGTGTTTATCATTGTTTGATCTTACAAATCTTCATAGTATTTGATTCAAGTGTTCAACCTAGGCTAACAGATTTAAATTAGAGAAATTTAGATTTGGCATTAATGTTTCTCCCACCAGATCAGCACACTTATCAAGAGAGACTTGATCCAAAGAGTGTGTGACATCATTAATGTTGTCTTCTATGGAGTAGTTGTCAGTATCAAGAAATTATTGATCACTATTACCATCACCATTTTCTTCTACAATTGAAGCTTTCTTATCTGGTTATGGAGCCTCTGAGCTGGAGTTTGAAGGCATCTCAGGTGTATCAGCTAATTTTGTCTCTATCTGAGCCTCTTGTATAGCTTCAACCCAACTTACATCCTTTAGAGCCTCATCAATCTTCTTTGGCTCTATCTGAGATAAGAAACAAGAGTGAAGACAAACATTTGCGTCATGGGTTTGTCCTCTTGTTCTTACCCCTATTTCAACCTCTCCAATGATATATGTGGTGGGATGAGACTTATGGATCCTTAGCTGAGGGATCACAACAAGTTGCTGAGAGGGATCTTGTTGGAACCGTACAAGATAGTTTATATTATCAACATAGTCAAAGTCAACAATAGTCAATGTCACGGTCAAATTTAACACAAAAGTCAAACCCGGCACGTTCGAGTCAAAAGAACCGAGACGAGACGGTGAAGATTTAGATGACTTGGAGTTTTATTGAATTAAATAGATTTTGTGTCAACAAAATATATTAAATATGTTTTAGTTATTTTTATGCTTTATATGTAATTTATACTAAATAGCCTAAGTCTGAGTAGTTAAGTGCAATTAGTGAATATTAGTCTAGACTATAAATAGCCTAATTATAATTAGAAGTAGGTTAATGGTTGCATGACCATTTTGATTAGGGTTTCCACTTTGTACAAATCATATGCAATCATATTAGATCAATTGGGTTTTATTGTGTTTATCATTGTTTGATCTTACAAATCTTCATAGTATTTGATTCAAGTGTTCAACCTAGGCTAACAGATTTAAATTAGAGAAATTTAGATTGGCATTAATGTTTCTCCCACCAGATCAGCACACCTATCAAGAGAGACTTGATCCAAAGAGTGTGTGACATCATTAATGTTGTCTTCTATGGAGTGGTTGTCAGTATCAAGAAATTATTGATCACTATTACCATCACCATTTTCTTCTACAATTGAAGCTTTCTTATCTGGTTATGGAGCCTCTCAGCTGGAGTTTGAAGGCATCTCAGGTGTATCAGCTAATTTTGTCATTGTTATGCTGATAGAAACTTCATTTGCAGAGTTAGTTACAACTGGAGTTGAAGATGTATAGCTTGAAGGTCTTCCCAACTCAAATCTTGGATCAGGATCACCTGTAGGTAGTATGTTTGTAGATCCTGAAACATGCTCACAGGATTTGTTAAAACAGTTGGTAACAAAATCAAGATCAAACAGCCAATCAAGACCAGAACCTTTCATACTGGGAGTGTGCTCATTGAAAGTCACATTGGCTGACTCTTCAACTACTCTAGTTCTGAGACTGTATACTCTATAATCCTTAGCTTGGGAAGAGTATCTAATGAAATGTCCATCATCTGATTTCTCAGCAAACTTGGCAATTTGATCTTTGGTATTCAAGATGGTGCAAGGACATCCAAATGACCTAAGAAAACCAATTGAAGGTTTCTCTTGTGCCAAAGTTCATAAGGAGTCTTACCATGACTCTTAACCCCTAAAACTCTATTTTGCACATAGCAGGCAGTGTTGACTGCCTCAGCCCAGAAGGTGATGGGCAATTTAGAGTCAGACAGAATAGTTCTTGTAGCTTCAATAATTTTCTTGTTTCTCCTCTCAGCAACACCATTTTGTTGAGGAGTCTTGGGAGCACTATATTGTCTTGTAATACCTTTTTCATCACAAAATGTGTAAAGGATTTGGTTCTTAAATTCAGTTCCTTGATCACATCTTATGGTTTTGACCTTATGATCACATTGATTCTCAATATTTAAGATGAAACTCTTCAGAATCTCAAGTGTCTCATTCTTAATTCTACAAAAGAAGACCCAAGTGAATCTTGTAAAGTCATCTGTGATCACGAAACAGTAAGAGGTCTTTCCTAGACTTATTACACTAGTGGGGCTAAAGAGACCCATATGTAATAAGTGTAAGGGAGTAGTGATGGAGTTTCTTTCCTTTGGTTTGTGAGATACCTTGTGTTGCTTCCCTTTCAGGCATGCCACACAACGGTCATCACTTGTAAAATCTTTCTTTGGCATTCCAGTTACCAAATCATTCTTAATAAGTTTGTTCATGTTTTTAAAGTTTACATGACAAATTCTTTTATGCCAATGGAAAGATTTATCATTATTTGCTTTAGATAGAAAGCATGAAACTTCTCCTAAGGGAGATGTTTCTTGCGAATCCATCTTGTATATGTTCCCTCGCCTGGGCGCTTTGAGTAGGATATGCTCATGAGGAATGACCACCCTGGGCTTGAGAATAATGCACTCATGCTCAGTAAAGAGCATGTTATGACTCTGATCACAAAATTGAGATACACTCAGAAGATTGTATCCAAGCTCCTTGACAAAGTTTACCTTCTTAATGATGAGCTTACCATTTATGAATTTGCCCCTTCCAGAAATGTAACCACCTTCATCTCCTCCAAAAGCAACTTGCCCTCAGTCAATTCTTTCAAAATTTTGGAGTAGTGACCTATTGCCTGTCATGTGCCTGGAACAGCCACTATCAATGATCCAGACATTTTTGTTTGTCTTGAGTTGTTCCTACACAAAGAAAATGATTAGTTCCATTTGGAAACCCAAGCCTTATTGGTTTTGGGTTTATCAAAAGGAGTAGAAGGTAATAAAACAGTAATAGATCCTATAATTGTGCTTTGATGATCTATTGTTGTTGTTGATGGAGAACTCTCAGCCATTTTTTTCTTTCTTTGTCTTCCACGCCACCTTTGGAAGTTTGGACTTGACCTTCAAAACTTCTGAAGCTTTTATGGCTTCGGAAGTTTTTATGGCTGGACCTTCGGAAGATCCTGCTAGCACTGCAGCAGACTTCAGTGCTTCAGAAGTATTCCTTTCTTCCAAGACCAAATTTTCTTCCGAATGAAATTTTCCACTTGTCTTTTTCTTCATTTTGGAGCTTCCAAAAGATACAGATTTTCCTTTCAATGCTTTCTTCTTCTTCTCCAGACTCTTAGAAGTTTCTTTCTTTATGATGTGGAGAGTACTCTTTGGATTGTAGATGCAATCTTTAGCAAGATGAGAGGTACTCCCACACATAACACATTCTACTTTCTTCCTTCTAGGTGTCTTCTTCTGAGAACAAGGCTGAACTTGATCATTTTCAATCTCCATTTCATCTTCTCAAATGATGTGGCAATTCGTTTAGGGTTAGAACTACCTTTGGAGCTTGATGGTTCATGTTGTATAGAAGTGGTGCATAACTTATCAGCCTTCTTCATGATGATGGGATGACCTGGACATGAACTATAATGCTTGTTGTTAAAGTTCAAATTTGTGTCCTTAGTTTTAACCACTTTAAATCCTATATAAACAAAGACTTGTTTTTGTGAGGAGCTAAAGGTGGCCTTGATCTCCAGAGCCTTCATTACTTTCCTTTTGCTCTTTCTAATCAATTTCTTTCTCTTGGACATGGTCAGCCCAATAGCTTTACTCTCCTCAGAGAGATGATGACCCTTCTTAGAATGCTCTTCTTCACTCCTCTGAGAGCCATTCTTCATCATCTCCTCTTCATCCTCCTTAGTCAAGGGGTCTATAAGGGGAAACTCATCTTCAAAAGTTTCACACCTAGGAGATCTTACAGACAAGATTGTGTGTGGAGGAGCTATCTCACAAGATCCTAGTCCCTGCTTATTCTGATAACACACTTTTGCATGAAAGGATGAGGATATCATGTTCTTGAAGGTCTCTTCTTCAAGAACACATTTTTCTACCCTGGCTTTGCTGATCACAAGCTCAGCCTGGCACTTAGTCAACTTAGTTATGAGATCCTTGATTTGAGTCCTATAATTTGTGTGCTCATGTTTAAGAACTGAAATGGTATTCTCTAAGTCCTCTAACTTTAACTTATAATCATTTTCAGCCTTTCTGAAATCAGATTTTAAGATGTTCAAAGACTCAAGATCAGATCTCATCTCTAAATTGTAGGACCTATATCTATTAACTTTAGCAATACATTCAGGAGTGCAAAGATGTTCCAATACCTTGGCTTCATCGTCGTCAGCTATGAGTGCTTGATTTGGAGATGCATCTTCCACCTAAAAGCTCCAGTTAAAGCCTCCTTCTTCAAGAGCAACTACAGCTTGCTTCTTTGGCTTCTTATTCTAGGGAGCTTTCTCAGTGTAGTTTGGTCTAGATTGAGTTTGGCCTTCATTTTCTCTTGGTGCCTTGCACTCTCTAGAAAAGTGTCCCATCTGGTTGTAGTTGTAATACTTTACCTTTCTTTTATCCAGCCCAAACTTTCCACTAGTTTAATTGCTAGGAAACTTCCTTCATGTCCTCTTATAGAACTTCTTGGCTCTGTGAGTGAGAAGAGCCATCTGCTGAACTATCTCTATATATTACAGATCATCTGGATGGATACAGTCCAAGTCTTCAAGGGTGAAAAGAAATTTGCCAGAGGATTCATCAGCAGAGACAAAAGGATGAGAAGAACTTGTCTCTTGGAAGGGACTTCCTTGAGTGTAGTTTTCTTTTAGAGTCTCTAGGAAGGTGATGAATGGGCCCTTTTGTGAGCTATCAGGGTAGCAAATAAGATGATGTTGAGATTCTATCTATCCCTTTCAGTCACATGAAGGGCTAAACCTACTTGATTGCTAGAGTTACAAGATGAATTTTGCACGTTCATCTCTATTTGGTATCCACTAAGAATAGCATACAACTCTATCAGAGTAAGAGTCTTAAGGTTCTCAGTCCTCTTGATAAAAAACACAGTAATGTGTCTTTTGTCTGGGAAGAAAGGACATAAGCTTCCTTACAATGTCCATGTTTTCAAGAGTTACTCCATCATCCATTAGAGTATCCACAATCTCAACATACCTGAAGTATTTTTGAGTCATGGTCTCACCTACTTTAAAGGTGAATTTTTCAAACTGCTGCTTGAGGAGATGTTTCTTGTTCTTCTTGGCTTTAGTTGAGCCCTCATACATAAGCTTCAGTGCTTCCCATAGTTGCTTTCCAGTCTTGCACTTCTTGAAGCCTCTATAGATGGAGTTCGGAAGAGCAATTTGAAGGGTTGTCATGGCTTTTTGATCAATCCTATTCTCTTCCTATCTTCATCAGAGAAGTCAGCCATGGCCTTAGGAATCATACCACCACCAGTAGCAGATGGGGTGCTTGGTATGTAAGGTCCTTCAATAACAGAGTCCCACATCCTAAAGTCTTGAGACTTGATAAAGCCTTCCATTCTTTGAAACCAAGTATCAAAGACTTTAGGAGTGATCAATGAGACTTTGTCATGGTTCCAGTTACCATGTCAGCTTTAGAGATAGCTGCCATTTAAGATGTTAAGTATTTTATGTGTGTGAGAGATCTTAAGATGGTGGGATCTTATATCAAGAACCTGAAATGCTCTAATACCAAATGCAAGACCATTAGGAAGGGTGCAATGCACTTTTACAACACAACAACACAGGAGACTTCTTTAGAACACTTAACAGATCAAATAGGGAACTAGAAAAACCAATTTATACGAGAGCTAAGAAACACAAGTAATAAAGAGACAAACTAGAACAGAAAAACACAAGTAATTGGTTTTCAAGGATGATGTATATTTCTCTCTAGTACCTTACAAGTGTTTACAAAGCAATGACAAAAAGATACAAGGACCAGAGATACTTATACCACAACCTACAGCCAGCCAAACTTTGAAGGCCAGCTAAATACATGATCTAAACAACAACAAAATCAATGTAGAGTCAAAAGGCAGATTGCCTTTAGTGACTATGACATGCCATAGCTCGTATCCTAATGTATTACAAAAAGGATAAAAGTATATAAAGTAGAAAGTACAGACTCAAGACCTCAATGTAACGTTACCAAAAGCATGGACCTTTCACCAACTCATGTAAAGTTGGTGTCTAATCAGAGTTGCAGTGGAAAGGTGGTCCAACTTTATGGTAAAGGTACATCACATAATAGCATGTGTTCAAAAGTCTTTGGAAGAAATCTATCTTCAAGAGTTGGCTTTGGAAGATTTTGTCTTTGAAGCTTTGGAAGACTTCATGTTTTGCTTTGGAAGATATTGGTCTTGGCTTCGGAAGATTTCACACTTAGAATGTTTTCTAAGGAAGAGTGTGAAACTTCCAAAGCATTCTACTTCAATACACTTGTGCATGCATGCAGGAGAGACTTTATATGTTTTAGGTTAAATCAACCTTATATGAAACCATACATAACTCTTACAAACTCCTCCTAGGATGATGCTATAAAAACTTGAATATTACTATAAGCCTTGATCTTCTACTTGTTTATATCCATCATTAGAATTAGAGCCATTCTTGTTTTCATCAGTTGGTCTGGATTCTATAGGCTCTTATTGTATCTTTTGATGTCAAAGAGATCATGAAAAGGGAGTTTAACTATGTTCTGCAAGAAGAAGACTTTTAGACCTCCTTGATCTCTTGTGATATACCATCTGTCTAGGTTTGGAGAGTACACCTAAGATAGGATGGGTCTCTTAGAAGCTAGAGGCTCTACTTGTAGTGAATTTGGTTGAGCAGCCTAGTTTGGTTCACCCTCAGGATGTTCCAACTCACCCTTAGGTTTAGCTACACTCATCTCTCCTTTAGTAGGGGAGGACAAGAGAGACATGTGGTACTCATTAAATCTCATGTCTTCATCATTTTTAGTCTTGGTTTTTACAAGACTTTAATCTTCCTTGTACTCTTCCATCTATCTCTCTCTCACACACACACAAGCAAGTAATTTTCCTCTCTTCCTTTGGCTGAAAATTCGTTTTTGCAAGCTGAAAATTTGGGTTTTGGCTTGGCTACTTTCGGATTTGCAAGAAGAAGGGTTTGAGCTTTTGGTGTTCTTCTACCTAACAAGTTAGGTGTTTGCTAAGGCTTGTGGGTATACAAGCTTGAGGACTTCTATTTTGGAGGCTATACATTCAAGAAGCATCATCTTCTTCTTCTCATCCATACCACATCATTAGTTCTTGGAAGGTAGTTTCAAGAACACCCTATGGTTGCCATTTTTGTTTTGATAGCATTTCATTTCACATATATATATGATCGTTGTTTATGGGTTTTGTTTTGGGTTAAAATGTTCAAATTTTCAGATTGTTAAACAACATTTTAACACCTTATATCCGCTGCGTTTTATAGTTTAAATTGTTAAACTAGCTTTGATTAACTTGTAACAAAACCCAACAAATAGTCCTCATCAGGATAATGACCATTGCTTTCTTCATAAGATGATCAGGATCACTCAGACTCTCAAAGTGTCTTCTCATATCAAAGAGATCATGCAGAGATAGATTGAACATGTCCTGCCATGTGGAGACATCTTCAACACCTTGATCTCTGATGACATGCCATCTTTCTAGATTTGTAGTGTATGTCCAGGACAAGATGGGTCTTCTTGATGCGAGAGGAACTACTTGAATTGGAGTTGGTGGAGCTTCCTCTTGTTGCATATCCTCAGGATATTTTGACTCATCCTGAGGTATGGAGGTAGATGGTTTAGACTTCTTCTTCTTCTTTAACTTTGGTCTAGAAGCTATCCTCTTCCTCCTATTTGAAGACTTTAACTGAGAAGATTGGTCTGCAGCACCTTGTTGATTAGTCTTGTCTTGCTCAGTTAGGTGTTCCTCCCTCACAAGTTCAGAGGGAGAGGGAGTTTGACCCGGCAGTGGATCAGAAGAAGAAGCTTGTTGAGGCTCAGCAGAAGGTCCAGGTTGTGTTGTCTCAAAAGGTTCAACCTTAACCTCCACTTCTTAAGGGACTTGACTTGGTGGGGAGTGTAAGTCAACTAGTTCTCCTCTTTGAATCTTCTGCTTTATCACCCTTATATGCTTATCCATAGTGGATAGAGACATGGGGCCAAGTCTCCTTCTGGAGAATCCATACATCTTTAAGAAGCTCATCATCCTCTGCCTATCAGCAGACTTATTCATACTTTTCTAGATGATGGCTCTTAACTTTGCAGCTTCTTCCCTTAATTTTCTCTTTGTTGCCTTATGTTCTTTGAGTGCTTCAAGCTTAAGCTGTTTGTGATACTCAAACTCTATATACTCAAAGGACAAGGGAAGAAGTGTAGATGCTTGATATAGGCCTTTGGCACTCAAGTAGTTAATCATATTGATCCTATTAGTCTCTTTGTCTACTTGAGGTTCTTATGGAGCCATAGCCTCTTGAGCAAGGCTTTCTTGAACTGGGAAGGGAGTATGAACATGCTTGTATAATCTTTTTTGTCTCTTCTCCTTTTTCATTTGGAGAAGTAACTTTGCATCCTCTGCTTCCTTCCTCTCTCTTGACACTTCCATGTCAGCCAGTTCATTAAGCTCTTCTAAGGGGAGAGATATAATCTCATCAATGTCATAGTTCCTGGTTTGCAGGTAAGTAATCCAGACTTCCCTCAACTCATTATCTTGAGTGTTTGGTTTGGGGGCAGCCCTGATTGCAGCTTCCATGATTGCTGCAGACCCAGAGGAACTTACTCCCCTTAGCTTCCTCTTCATATCTCTCTCCTCTTCCCTAATCTCCTCAAGAGTCATTTTCCTTTTCCCTTTGTCACTCACAGACCTTTGTGACTCAGGGTGTAGCCTCCAAGCTCTGGCCAGATAGAGGTTGTAATACACCTTCACCAGCAGGTGTTTCATTGAGGGAATAAAAAGCTAAAGTAGTTATAGGTGTGACAGGGCTCTTAGGCTCTACTACTGGGCCTTCGGTCAGGGTTTCCCCTTCAAAGCTAATCTTATGGTCTGCCTCAACATCCAGTTGACCAATAGCATTACCTGATTGCCTTTTGTCTCCTTCTAAGTCTGAACTCTTCGGTAATTCTGTCTTGCATCCTTTGAGCCAGGCTCTCAGCTTGTCTAGATTGGCTTAGGTTGACAAATGGCATGCTGAGAAGGTCAAGACCTTCATAGTAGTTCAAGGTCTGAAAGTTAAAGAATTCTTGCTGCCTTTGAACTCGTTGAAGAATGAGGGCTCTTCCGTTGGCATCATACATCCACCATATGATGTAGTTGGAAGTTCTTTGAGGTGGAGATGACACTGCACTTGGTATCCCTTCCTCAAAAAGACTTTGAATGAAGGGGTCTATAGATTCCACATCGATGTGAACTTAAGGAAGTTGCTGAGTATGGATAGTTACAAGTGAAGATGGTGAGTCCTCAATGTCCATGCTCTATGAAGAACTCCTAGGTTCTATGTCTGTCGTGACTTTCTCTCCTTTTTTGGTAGCATCACCCACTTGCATAGGTGAGCTCGAGGTTAGATCAACCACATTCATAGGTTCATGTGTTTCTAGTTGAGCTTTTTTTAAAGGTCTCCCAGCTAGTTTGTCCTTAAGATAAGATATCTCAAGTTGTTGATCCATTGACCTTGTTTTGCAAGGTAGTCACCCGAGATTCAAGATGGCTAACCTTGGATACTAGAAAGGTGCATGTTTGTGACAGGTTTTGCACCTTTAGCCTCAGATTCCCCTCTTCCTCATTATAAGAATCATTGGGGGATGAGAGAGTTAGACCAAAGTCTTTTCTCTCACCACCAGCTTAGAGTTCTTGGCTGCTGGTTTTCCTCTACTCAATGACAGCTTCAGTTGAAGTGTCAATGGGTTGAGTTGCCATGGTTAAGGTTTGAATGATGTAATCACTTGCTAAAGTGAGAGCCTCTTCCATATGGATCTCCTGAACATGTTTAGAAGGATCCACCTTAATGATAGGTGACTGATGTAGGCTAGACATAGGTGAGTCAAGAGCACTCATCTCTCTTTGTGTAGGGGAAGAATAGAGAGACTTATGATACTCACCGAAACCTAAGTCCTCATTAGTATAGAAGTCAAGGTTGGGAATGGGTTAGTTTTAGTCTAGAGGTTGGGGATGGTAACTGTCCCTTGAAGGTTGTTCACTTGAGTGTTAAGACTCAGAGTGAAAGCTTAAGGCAGTTAGGTTTGTGAGCTCATCAGGTTGAGTATGAGGAACCTCAACACTGATCTTTGAAGTAATGGGAGTGGTTTGCTCCTCAAGAGAAGTGGGAGCTCTAGTTTCCACTTCCTCCTATATGGGTAAGTATATGGGTGCCTACATAGACTCAATAACTTGAGCAAGGGTTTGTTTGGATTTTCTTTTGTAGGTGTGGGTAATTTGGGATATTTTTGGTGTTGAGAGATAGAAGGTATGGGTTCAACACAAGCTTGTGTTGCTAGGTTGTCACCTTGAAAAATGAGCTCTAACATTTTGGGGACAATGGTTGTTTCTACCCCTGAGAAGCCAACAGTTGGCTTCTTCAAAATTTTAATGATGTTGGGCTTCATCTGTCCCAATGTAAGAATATTACTTGTTTCCCTCAACTATGAGCCCAGTTTATAGTTGAGAATGTATTAAACATATCTGGGAAACATGTAATACTCTAAGGAGTCTAAGTTAGGAAGCAGGTTTGTATAAACAAATTGAGAATACCTGAACTGGACCCCCTGAACCATTCCATGCACTATGAAGGAGAGATCTTCAAGAATCTAGTCCCAACCCCCATTCTTGTTGGATAAGTTGTGGATGACCACATGTAGTAAGTACTTCCACTAGGATGAGACCTTCCTTTTCCTGAAGGTCTTTACAGAGAAATCCCCTTCATAGCCAATCTGTTGGAAGGACTGGTTAATAGCTTCTTTGAGAAAGGACAACTCACCTTCCTCATCATCCAGCTGTAGATGAGCATATATGATGGCTGGAGTGATAAAGATTGTCCTCCCCTGCACCGTAGTAGATAGTGCCTTCTCCCCATCTAGAACAACCTCTTGACAGGTTTTCTAGAATTCAAGCAGGTAATCCTCAAAAAGAACAGGATCAATGGTAAGGGAGGTGAAGTAGTCAGATAGAGCTAAGAATTGGCAAACCTCTGAGAAGTGTGGATCTTTTTCAAAGTTTAACAGAGCAACCTGGTTGTGTTGCCTATGTAACTGCATGGAGAAATCTGGGTCATTTCTTCGTTTAAGGTTAGCCATTTGAAAAAGCTTAAAGGTGAAGGAAGATAAAGAACAAAGGTGGATTGGGTGAAAGAAATTTAGAAATTTAAGTTTGGAGGAAAGATGAAGATGATAGAAAGTGGGGGGAACCGTTGGGTTTATATATGAAAAGGATTTAAGACAAAGTTAATGAAAGAGGATAAACTTTGAAATCCGGATGTCGGTTCCACCTCTAAAAAAGTAGTTTGCTTTTTGCTCAAAAGTAGTTTTCTTGGAAGTCAAAAAAGCTTCAGAAGGTAAATTGTCTTCGGAAGTTTTAATGAAAAAGTTCCTGATGCCAAAATGACTTCGAAAGAATTTCCTAAGAGTTTTGAAAATTTTGCTTCCGGAGGGAATTAAGACTTGGACATTTTGTTCAACAGAACAAAGCTTCCGAGAGTTAATTTGTTTCGGAAGGAAATTATCCTTGAAAACATATAAGTGCCTAAGAGAGATTTTAAACTTCGGAAGATATTTTAGAAATTTCTTCCGAAGGAAAATTACTTAGGAAGTTATTTGTTTTGAAGGAATAAGTTACTTCCAAAGATAAAATCATATCTTTCGAAGGATCAAGATTTTTCAAAAATCTAAGGAAAGTCTTCAAAAGGTTTTCATCCAGAGAAAACAAGAGCTTATGAAGGCGATAACTAGACAACTTAGGACACACGTATTTTAAAAAAAATATGAATTAGTTTTAAGAAAAAGCTACTCAAAGTTAATCATTCCAACAGCTGATATAAGATACCTAAATCTTTGTTCATCAAAGGCTTTTGTAAACAGATCAACATATTGTTCATTTGTGTTAACTTTAACTAGTTAATTAATTTCTTTTCAAAGTTATCTCTAATTAAATGATACCTGATATTGATGTTTTTTGTCCTTGAGTGCTACACAGGATTCTCTGTGATAGAGATAGCACTATTATTGTCTATGTAAATGGTAGTCTCCTTGAAGTTTAATCCATAGTCAAGCATCTGATTTTGAATCCAAAGCACTTGAGCACAACAGCTTGCAGCAGCAATGTATTCAACTTCAGCAGTTGATGTAGAGACACAGGATTGTTTCTTGCATTGCCATGAGATAACCCTTCCACCAAGAAACTAACATCCCCTAGATGTAGACTTTGTAGTCATATTGCATCCACCATAATCACTATCTGCATATGCATATAGATTGAAGTCAGAGTTCTTGGGATACCAAAGGCCAAGTGTTGAGGCACCTTTGAGGTAGCTTAGAATTCTTTTGGCAGTGATAAGATGTGACATATTGAAGTTGGCTTGATATCTTGCACAAATACATGTGGCAAACATGATGTCAGACCTGCTAGCTGTAAGATACATAAGAGACCCAATCATAGCCTTGTAAAGGTGTTCATCCATACACTCCCCCTCAAGATCAGGTCCAAAGGAGTGGTTTCTTTCTATGGGTGTCTTATCAATCTTATAATCAGTCATGTTGAACCCTTTGAGTATGTTCTAAATATACTTTCACTGACTTATGAAGATGCCATCTTCAACTTGCTTCACTTGAATTCCCAGAAAGAAATTAAGTTCCCCCATGGCACTCATTTCAAATCTTTCTTTCATCAGCTTCTCAAAGTATTTGCAGAGCGTTGGATTAGTTGAACCAAAGATGATGTCATCTACATATACTTGAACTAGCATCAAGTCATTTCCTTGTCCTTTGATGAAGAGAGTTCTATCTATAGTACCCCTTTTGTATCCATACTTATAGAGATACTGAGATAGAGTCTCACACCACTTCCTTGGTGCTTGGTGTAGCCCATAAAGAGCTTTATCAAGCTTACAGACATAATTAGGATGATCAAGATCTATAAAACTAGGTGGTTGTTTGACATACACCTCTACATCAATTACCCCATACAAAAAAGCACACTTGACATCAGTTGATAGACCTTGAAGTTCTTGGATGCGGAAAATGCCAAGAATATTCTAATAGCTTCCAGTCTTGCTACAGGAGCAAAGACATCATTGTAGTCAATCCTTCTTCTTATGTGTACCCTTGAACAACTAGCCTAGCTTTGTTTTTTTATGATAATGCCTCTATCATATTTCTTATTCCTAAATACCCATTTGGTTCCTATAGTAGTCTTCTCATGCAGAAGAGGACACAAGTCCCAAATCTTTTGCCTTTTGAAATAAATCAGCTCCTCTTGCATATCTTCAACCCAACTTCCATCCTTCAGAGCCTCATCAATCTTCTTGGGCTCTATCTGAGATAAGAAACAAGAGTGAAAACAAACATTTGCTTCATGGGTTTGTCCTCTTGTTCTTACCCATGTGTCAATATCTCTGATGATGTTTGTTGTAGGGTGAGACTTGTGGATCCTAACTGAGGAATCACAGCAAGGTGCCGAGAGAGATTTGAATTCAAAAAATTTAGATCTGGCATTGATGCTTCTCCCACCACATTAGCACACTTATCCAGAGAGACTTAATCCAATGAGTGTATGACATCATTGATGTTTCATCTATGGAGTGGTTATCAGCATCAAGAAATTCTTGACCACTATCACCACCACCATTATCCTCTACATTTGAAGCTTCTTTATCTAGTTGTTGAGTCTCTGAGCTAGAATTTCTAGGCATCTCAGATGTATCAACTAAATCTATCATTGTTGTGCTGATAGAAACTTCATTTGCTAAAGTAGTTACAACTGGAGCTAAAGATGTATAACTTAAAGGTCTTCTTAGCTCAAATCTTGGATCAGGATCACCTGGAGGTAAGATATGTATAGATCCTGAAACATTCTCACAAGATTTGTTAAAACAGTTGGTAACTAAATCAAGATCAACAGCTAATCAGGACTAGAACATCTTTCTTGCAAATCCATCTTTTACATATTCCCTCTCCTAAGGGCTCTGAGTAGGATATGCACATGAGGAATGACCACCCCGGGCTTGAGAACAATGCACTCATGCTCAGTAAAGAGCATGTTATAACTCTGATCACAAAATTAAGATACACTTAGAAGATTGTATCCAAGCTCCTTGACAAAGTTTACCTTCTCAATGTTGAGCTTACCATTTGTGACCTTGCCCCTTCCAGAAATGTAACCACCTTCATCTCCTCCAAAAGCAACTGGCCCTCCATCAATTCTTTCAAAATTTTGGAGTGATGACATGTTGCCTATCATGTGCCAGGAACAGCCACTATTAATGATCCAATCATTATTGTTTATCTTGAGTTGTTTCTTCACAAAGAAAATGATTAGTTACATTTGGAAACCAAAGAATTATTGGTCTTGAGCTCATCAAAAGAAGTAGAAGGTAATGAAACAGTAATAGATCCTATAGTTGTGCTTTGAGGATCTTTTGCGGTTGTTGATGGAGAACCTTCAGTCACTTGGTCTTTATTTGACTTCCACACCACCTTTGGATGTTTGGACCTGACCTTTAACACTTCGAAAGCTTTTCAGACTTTGGAAGTTTTGATGACTGGAAATTTGGGAGATCCTGCTAACACTACATCAGACTTTAGTGCTTTGGAAGTATTCCTTTCTTCCGAGACCAAATTTTCTTTCGAAGGCAATTTTCCACTTGCCTTCTTCTTCACTTTGGAGCTTCGGAAGGAAATAGATTTTCCTTCCGAAGCTGAATTCTTCTTGGAGCTCTTGGAAGTCTCTTTCTTGGTCACATGAAGATTACCTCTTGGATTGTATGGATAATCCTTAGTAAGATGAGAAGTACTCTCACACATAACACATTCCATCTTCTTCCTAAGAGCCTTCTTTTAAGAACAAGGCTGACTTTGATCACTTCTCTTCTCCACCTTCATCATTGCAGATTTTGAGACAGTCCTTTTGGGGTGAGAACTGTTCATGGAGTTGGATGGTTCAGGTTGTGTAGCAGTGGTACACAACGTATCAGCCTTCTTCTTGATGCTGAGATGATTTGAACATGAACCAGAACTCTTTGTACAAGAGTTTAGGTTAATGTCTTCAGTCTTAACCACTTCAAACCCTGCAGAGATAAAGACTTGTTTCTACTTAGAGTTAAAAGTGGCCTTGATCTCTTGAGCCTTCTTAGCTTTTCTCTTGCTCTTTCTGATCAAGTTCTTCCTTATAGACTTGGTCATCACAGGCTTCTTGCTCTCCTCAAAAGGACAGTAATCCTCCTCTTCACTCTTCTTAGAGGAATTCTTCACTATCACTTCTTTATCCTCTTCACTCAAGGGGTCTATGAGAGGAAGCTCATTTTCACAAGTTCGGCACCTAGATGATCTTACAGACAAGATTGTGTATGGAGGAGCTATCTCACTGAATCCCAGTCCCTGCTTGTTTTGATAACAAATTTTTCATGCAAGGATAAGGATATGCTCTTCTTGGAGGTCTCTTCTTCAAGAACACATTTTTCTGCCCTGGCTTAGCTGATCACAAGCTGAGCCTAGCATTCAGTCAACTTGGTTATGAGATCCTTGATCTAAGTCCTATAATTGGTATGCTCATGTTTATAACTAAAATGGTTTTCTCTAAGTTCTATATCTTTAACATAATCATCTTTAGCCTTTTTTAAATCAGATTTTAAGATGTTCAAGGACTCAAGTCAGATCTCATCTCTAATTTGTAGGACCTGTATATGTTGACTTTAGCAATACATTCAGGAGTACAGAGATGTTCCAATACCTTGGCTTCATTATGGTTAGCCATCAATGCTTGGTTGGAGATGCATCTTCCACCTGAAAGCTCCAGTCAAAGCCTCCTTCTTCAACAGCAACTATAGCTTGCTTCTTTGCCTTCTCATTCTGGGTGGCTTTATCAGGGTAGTTTAGTCTGGATTGTGCTTGGCCACCATTTGTTCTTGGTGCCTTGCACTCCCAAGCAAAGTGTCCCATCAGGTTATAGTTGTAACACTTTACTTTGCTCTTATCCAACCCAAACTTTCCACTGGCTATATTGTTGGGAAACTTCCTTCATGTCCGCTTGTAAAACTTCTTGGCTCTGTGAAGAAGAAGAGCCATTTGTTGGACTATCTCCATATACTCTAGATCATCTGGATGGATACATTCAAGGTCTTCAAGGGTGAAGAGAAAGTTGCCACAACTTTTATCAGAAGAAACAAAGGCTTGAGAAGAACTTGTCTCTTGGAATGGGCTTCCTTGAGTATAGTTCTCCCTTGGTATCTCCAGGAAGGTGATGAAAGGACCTTTTTGTGAATTGTCAGGGTAGCATATAAGATCATGTTGAGGTTCTATGTTATCCCTTTCAGTCACATGCAGGGCTAAACTCATTTGATTGCTGGAGTTACCAGATGAACTTTGCATGTTCATCTCTATCTGGTATCCACTAAGAATGCCATACAACTCTATCAAAGTGAGAGTCTTAAGGTTCTCAGTCCTCTTGATAACAACACAATAATGTGTCCATTGCCTAGGAAGAGAGGACATGAAGTTCCTTACAATCTCCATGTGTTCAAGAGTTACTCCAACATCCACTAGAGTATCCACAATCTCAACATATCTGAAGTATTTTTAAGTCATGGTCTCACCTATTTTGAAGGTGAAATTTTCAAACTGTTGCTTCAGGGGATCCTTCTTGTTCTCCTTGGCTTCAGTAGAACCCTCATACATTAGTTTTAATGCATCCCATAGATGCTTAGCTATTTTGTATTTCTAGAAACCTTTGTATACAGAGTTCGGAAGAGCAGTCTAAAGGGATGTCATGGCCTTTTGATCAATTCTACTCTTTTTCTATCTTCATCTGAGTAGTCAGCCATAACTTTGGGGATCATACCACCTCCAGTAGCAGCTGAAGAGGTTCTTGGTATGTAAGGTCCAGAAACAACAGACTCCCATATTCTTGAGTCTAGAGACTTGATAAATCCTTCCATTCTTTGGCACCAAGTGTCAAAGTCATCAACAGTGATCAGTTGGGACTTTGTCATGGTTCCAGATTCCATATTAGCTTTAGAGATAGCTGCCATTTGAAATTTTAAGTATTTTGTGTGTATGAGGGATCTTAAGATGGTGAGATCTTATATCAAGAGCCTAGAAAGCTTTGATACCAATTGTAGGATTGTTTAAGGGTACTTGCTTACAACACAACAACACAAAGAGGAGAGTGTGCAACAACACTTAATAGATCAAATAGGGAACTAGAAACCAGTTTTAGTGAGCACTAAGAAACACAAGTATTCAAGAGACAGAACCAAAACAACACACATAGTTGGTTTTCAAGGATGATGTATATTGCTCTCTAGTTCCTTACAAGTGTTTTCAAAGCAATGGTTTAATATACAAAAGACCAGAGATACTTATACTACAACCTACTGCCAGCTATACTTTGAAGGCCAGTTGCATACATGATCTAGACAACAACAAAATCAATGTAAAGTCAAAAGGCAGATTACCTTTTGACTAGTGACTATGACATGCCATAGCTCACATCCTAATATATTACAAAAAGGATACAATACATAAAGAAGAAACTTACAGAATCAAGACCTCAATGTACAGTTACCAAAAGCATGGACCTTTTCACCAACTTATGTAAAGTTGATGTCTCATCAGAGTTGCAGCGGAAAGGGGTCCAGCTTTATGGAAAAGGTACATCAGATAAAGCATGTGTTCAAAAGTCTTCAGAAGAAATCTGTCTTCAAGTGTTGGCTTCGGAAGACTTTGTCTTTGAAGCTTCGAAAGTCTTCATGTTTGGCTTCGGAAGATATTAGTCTTGGCTTTGGTAGATTTCACACTTAGAATATTTTCTAAGGTAGAGTGTGAAACTTCCAAAACATTCCACTTCAGTACACTTATGCATGCATACAGGAGAGACTTTAGGTGTTTGGGTTGCATCATCCTTATATCAAACCTTACAGATATGATGTTTTTTAAGATTTTCTCTTCAATAACATATTTTTTGCCTTGCCTTTGCTTATCACAAGCTCAGATTGCCATTCAGTTAACTTGGCATTAAGATCTTTGATCTAAATCTTGTAATTTGTATGCTAATGTTTTAGAGTATAAATGGTTATCTCTATGTATTTTATTTTAACCTTATACTCATTATCTCCACTTTTAAAATCAACTTTTAAAATGTTCAAAGACTAAAGATTAGATCTTACTTCTAAGTTATAGGACATGTACATGTTTACTTTAGCAATACATTTAGGAGTACAAAGATGTTACAATACCTTGGTTTTGTCATGGTCTGCCATCAAAGGCTAGTTTGGTGAGATAGTTTCCACCTAAAAGCTACAGTCAAAGCCTTATTCTTCAACAGCAACTACAGCATGCTGCTTAGGTTGGTTAGGCTTCTCAGCTCTGGGAGCAACCTTAGTGTAGGTTGGCTTAGGTTATGTATGACCACCATTTGTTCTTGGTTCCTTACACTACCTAACAAAGTGGTTTATTTGGTTACAGTACTAACATTTTACTTTGCTTTTATCCAACCCAAACTTTCCACTAGTTACATTGCTTGAAAACTTTCTCCTAATTCTCTTGTAGAACTTTTTGGATCTATGAGTGAAAAGAGCCATCTCTTTGACTATCTCCATGTGTTTCAGATCATCTAGATGGATGTAGTCTAGTTTTTTAAAAGTGAAGAGAAAATTGCCATAACTTTCATCTGAAGACACAAAGGCTTGAAAAGAACTTGTCTCTTGGAATGAGCTTCCTTGGGTGTAGTTCTCCCTTGGTGTCTTTGTGAAGGTGATAAAGGACCTTTTCATGAGTTGTTAGGGTAGCATATGAGATGATGTTGTGGTTCTCTACTTTCCTTTCAACCATATGAAGGGCTAAACTCTTTTAGGTGATGGATGAGATGTGAGATGGATTTTGCATGTTCATCTCCATCTGATAACTGTTCAAGATACCATACAGCTTAGTGAGGGTGAGGGTAGAGAGGTTTTCAGTCATAGTACCAGTTTTCATATCAGCTTTAGTGAGAGCGAGCAAGTAAGTGTATGTGAAACTATAGAGTGATTTAAGATGGTGAGATCTTATAATCAAGAGCCTAAGAAGCTCTAATACCAATTGGGGGACTAGTTATGGTTATGCTACAATTTCACAGTTGGAGAATATCACACTTACTAGATCAAATAGCAAACTAAGCAAAGAAACAGAGAACAACAAGTAAATAACTTAAGAACACACATATTGGTTTCAAGGATGATGTATATTCCTCTTAAGTAATTTTAACAACTGTTACAATGCTTAGTCTTAAAACTGGTTACATGAGATACTTTATAATATAACTTACAGTTTACCATACTTTGGAGTCCATCTGGACGCTAATCTAGGAAACAAAATCAATGTAATGTTAAAAAGAATATTGTCTTTTGGCAAGTAACTATGATATGTCATAGCCCACTTCCTTTTCTATCATAGAAAGGATAAAAGTACAAGAGTGAAAAGTTACAAACATAGGCACCCTAATGTACATTTGACAAAAGTATAGTGATAATCACCAACTTGTATAAGTTGGTGAGTCTTTAGAGCTAGCAGTGAGAAGTTATTAAGCTTTTGTTAAAAGTGTGTTAGGGACAAAAGTCTTCTAAGTGATTAGAAGAAATCAGTCTTCAAGCTTTGGAAGACTTTGTCTTCAAGCTTCGTAAGACTTCAGCTTTGGCTTCGGAGATTTTTATCTTTGTATTAAGAAAAGTTGACATTAAGTTAATTTTATTTGTAAGTTCCTTGTACTTTAGAAGCATGCTGAGAGATCTTTGGTTAGCATCAGCCTCTAAGATAACTCTTATAATAGAAATTGGGAAATTTATTTACAAGTTGATGGTTATTATATACTCATTACTAATAGTAGTTACCTAATGTTACATTCGGCTGAGTAGACATTGACAAAACCTTATTAACAAAAAGGAATTCATAGTAACAAACATCCTTATATAAAATGAAAACCAATTCGTTCTTTCATCCTACACTTAATACAAGACTGCATATTTCAATGAAGTATAAGAAGCTAAAATGTCATTGAAATTAGAAGCATTTGATCTAGAAAGTAGTTAACTTATTATGAAATACATCTTTTTGTTCTCAAAATGCACAGAACATATTTCTAGAAAAACATCCAAAGGAAAAACATCATTATGAAATACAAACTCACACTTAGAGTAGTTAACTTATCCAATTTCACTTAATCATAAACTATAATCCACAACAAAATCTTCTACAGATACTTAATTTGATCTTCAACTCGGTAAATCATAAACTATAATCCATAGAAAAATGTTTACTATACCAATTGAGAGGAATTGTTGAACAATGGAAATAATATCACAAAATCAGGTCAAAATCACTAATCAAGTATTCAAACACTCAAACGAAGATCAACCAAAGTAAAACCTAATATGAACATGATATTACAATAACAAAGTAGGAATCACATTAATGAGTAACCTTGAGGTCATTGCCTTTGATGTATTCCCAAACTTTCTTCATAGTGTCAGTAGACTTTAGAGAAACCTAGGAACTCTCTGAGAGCCGGAGACACCGATACCACTTTTAGAATACCAGTAGGGCATCCCCGACTTTGTGATGTAAAATTTGAGGGTGGAGAGCGGAGAAGATATGATGGAGGGTGGTGATAGGCGAAGACGAGATGATGGAGGGCTGCGATAGGCGGTAGAGACACGAGGACAGAGGGTTGAGAGAGTCATCGTCGTGAAATTATGGGTGAAATTAGGGCATGGAATCGTTTAAGGAAGCGGGGGGAATTGAAATATGGAAATGGGTTTTTAAAACATGATAGAAAATATGACACGCAAAAATACGTGTCATTTTGTAATGCCCCGAATAAAGTCAAAATGGGCTAATTAATAATAATGGGCTTAGCCGAGATTATTTAAAGAAAATAAGCAGGTAATGGAGTATGGACCGAGTAGACCTTGCGGGTTATGTGTTTGGCGGGTTAAGGTCCCGAGAACGCCAGGTATATATAAATGGATTAGCTTGAGCATTGAAGATTGAAGATTCAAGGCTCAGTTGATCACGGGATTGAAGATCGGTGTTCGTGGGCATCCAAACAACAAGAAAACACCAAGAATCCAGGTAAGAAACATCATTTAATCTTTCATTTATATGTAAACCCGGATTCTAGGGCTTGGGTTTTTGAAAGTGACAAAGATTCTCCCAAAACTCATGTTTTTGTGTAAGAAAACATGTAAGAAGCTTAGATATAGCTTATTGGGTGATAAACCAAGGTTTTGGATGTAAAAGATTAAAGTTTTGGGTCAAAAATGGGTTGGTTCATAATTTTAAGTCTGTTCTATGATATTAAGTGTTCATCTAGCGAAATTGCGTAGTCATCCAGCAAAACTATGAAAATTTCCTGTGAAACTATAGTTGGGCGAAACTGGCAACGAAGATGCCAACGAAACTGCCAGTGAAGATGCCAGTGAAACTGCCAGCGAAGATGCCAGCAAAACTGCCAGTGAAGATGCCAGCGAAGCTGCCAACGAAGGTGCCAGCGAAACTGCCAGCAAAGATGCTAGCAAAATTAGCAGCAAAACTGCTGGCGAAACTAGCAACGAAACTGCTGATCTGGTAGCGAAATTAGCAGCGAAATTAGGCAGAAATTAACTCCTTTGGGTGTTAACTTATCTGTAGGTTGTGTAGTGCGACCCTTGTTTTGAAAGCTTGATTGAGAAGCTACTCATCGAGTCCAGGTGAGTTCAAGATCCCCTATTTAAAGGTCTTGAAGTAGTTTGGGGCTGAAAATGCATGCTAAAAATACGATTTAAATGACCAAAATTAAGAGGTTTTAAGAGGAAGATAAATTTTTCTATGGCAAAATGTGTTATATAAGTGTTCTAAAATAAAAAAATTTCATGCTGACCTGGTAGCGCGACCCCAGCCAGGGGCGTTGCTCCTTGGACCCCACTAGGGGCTGCTGCCCCTAGGACCCCGCTGTCAGGGGCTGCCGCCCCCGAACGCCGCTATCCCGCGAAGGATCAGTTATGTTTTATGATGACTTATGCTTGCGGTGCATATGTATATGTATGTGAATGTACGATGCATGATGTTTATGATGATGTGTGATGGTATATGTTATGTATGATGATGCATGATGATGTTATGCATGTGTGATGTGTTTTCTTATGTTCCTTACTACGTATTATGATGTGACTTTATATGGTGTGATTATGATAATGAATGTAAATTATTATCTTACCAAAGTGAAAGATTTAAGATAATGAAAGTGGAACATAATGAATGAACGAATGAAAAGTTTTGCAAGCAAATGAAAGAAGATTCACAACTCATTGAGAGTTGTCAGCTCAACTGTGTGTTACAGCCTGCGATCTTGGCTAACCCTTAAGGGTTCACACACAGGGAGAGTTAGTCTATATGACTACTACATACATGCGATACATGCCATAAATGCGATATGGGGTCCTTGTCGCTTGATCCTAGATGATAAATCTTTGTGCTCAAGAGGGGGGTTAAGTACATGACATGACCTAGATAGAAGTGAAAAGATAATAAATGTACGAAAAGTGCGATAAGTATGAAATGTGTGAAACGTGTGAAATGTACGAAACGAACGATGATGAAGATAATAATTATTACCTTGATGTACGTATGATGTGTGATCACGTGCGATAGTAAAGAAAATGTCTTAACGAATGAAAGGTAATATAATGTTTTTGTAAAACTAGAACTCACTCAGCAACGCTTACTTTTATACATTTTTCAGTTGGCAGGTAAATGTTGTTGAGGATGGCACGAGGTGGCTACTTGGCTTGTTTTGGATGGCATCCATTTTATGTGGCGATAATGTTTTTGTATTATAATGCGAACAAACGATATTTTGTAATGAATGTTGCATTATTTTGTAAAAACGATAATTTATATGAAATGAAATGGTTGTTTAAAAATGATCCTGCTATTATGTTTTAGTAAATTTAATGTAAATTATATGTTTTATGCGATGATTGACCAGCTATGAGCGTCCCGGAAACGGGGTCTTACACATTTTTTCTATAATGTTTTTTTAAATACGATATAATTTTAATGAAACGTGAAAATGCATGTAATAATATGACCTACTTCCTTTAAACATTAACTTGCAAAACTTGATAATATTTCAAATCAAAAATATAGAAGATACTGTTTTTTGTTAGATTTGATGGCTTGAAAATAAATTATTAAAATGCATTTTTCGAAATGAACCAATGTGCAACAACATTAAACTCAAGATGTACATAGTGGGCATTGATATAGGAGTCTAGGCTGATTATCATTAAGGTCAAATCTCGGTAGCTTCTTTAAGAAAATCATCAAGGTTGCATGGTTTATCAAAGATCTATATGTACCAAACTGGGGTAATTGGATGCCGATAAAGATTAACTTCTTTGCATGGAAAGCTGCAATGGGTCAAATTGCATTTATAAAGTATCTAATGAAAAGAAATGAGTGTACTGATTGGTAGATGTTCTCTTTGTATGGGCAAATCTAAGTATTAAGACACGTTCTTATCTCATGTCAAATCAAGACCAAAGCTCAGATAACACTTATTGGATCGGTTTGAACAAGACGTTTTGTAAATCAACAGTTAATAGATAGTAATCTCTATCAGCTACTTATCATAAACAAACAAAGTGCAATATTTGAAAAGGAATAACACAAGGAAATCCTTTCTAAGTATTCACTTTATATTTCAATGATCACAAGAGGGTAATAACAATAATACAAGTGTCCAAAACAACTAACCTTAAAACTATACAAGTTTGAGGTATTTTTATTATGAAAGCTAAACACTAGAATAAATTTTAAATGTCTGTCTAGGTTTAGGATCAATGAAATAATACATCCATATACCTATATATTGTGGCATAATACGAATGTGTAATAATATTGTTACAAGAAAGTGTACATCATAGACAAGAAATCAGCTTAACAGATCATCAGTAGTTATAGTGTTATTGTAACACGATTAATCTTCAGCACATACAACATTTTCTACAAAAGTAGTGAATGAACATATACCACAACTAATCAGAAGATGCAATACGTGTATCTTGATTCACAACTGATCAGCAGATGGTTCGGCAGATGAAATCTTTGATAAGTAGACTTTATCTTTGAAACTTGAGCTAGCTCAGAAGGAGAAATCAATACTTTGTATTGTGTATCTTCATCCTTTTAATATCCTAACGTCATGGAAAAACTTCCACGTAAGAAAATCGATAAAATAGTCCAGGGCAAAATTCACAAAATCTAGTAGGACCTACTTTCTTTAAAAAGTTAACTTGCAAGACTTGATAATATGCCAAATCAAATATATAAAAGATACTTGGTTTTTGTTAGATTAGGTGGTTTGAAAATGAAAGATTAAAACATATGATTCGAAATAAACTAGTGTGCAACAACATTGAACTCGAGACATACATAATAGGCATCGGCAAAAGGGTGTAGGCTAGTGATCATTCGAGTGAAATCTCGGTAGCTTTGTTAAAGAAAATCATTGAGGATGTATAATGAATCAAAGATCTATATGTGCCAAAATGGAGTAATTGGATGCCAATAAAGATTAACTTCTTTTTACGAAAGATGGATCAAATTGCCTCTACTGAGGATCAAACGAAAAGAAATGTGAGTGTAGTAATTGGGAATTGTTCTCTTTGTATGGGGCAAATTGAAGTAACAGATCACGTTCTTATCTCATGCCAACTCATAGAAAAAGAGTACAAGATAGATACTCACATTGTATATATGTCTAATTATAAGGGGTGATTAGATTAATATTTGACTTCAAATGTAAATGGTGTCAAACCATACACAAGCACAACATGAAGGACCTTATGACTATTAGGGAAGACAAGAAATAAAAGAATTCTCTATGAAAATCGATAAGTGGTTGGAAGTTTGGGTTTTTCAATGGAGACCGAGTTCGATCTTCACGGGGTAAATACTTTGGGTGGCCGGGCATGCCGATAATCAGAGCATGCCAATGACATGCCGAAGAATAGGAAAATCGATGTTTTAATATTATTTTGTTTAAAACTGATATAGTTTTAATATTATGTTGTTCATTTTTAACTTTGATCTAACTAGACACATTTTTTTAAATATAATGTCTTTTGCCGGGAAAAAGAATAAACAACATCCAACGTGTTTCTTTTTCCTTTAAGAACGGTTAAATGGCTACATCCAGCCTATTTCTTGGTCTAGATCATACTCCACCAATATGCACCAGGATAAATGAAGGACCGTTCGATTCTTATGTTATGATAACATTTAAAATCCAATCATAATAATATAATATTATTTCGTGTTTAGTTGGTTGTAACTGAAAAGGGAATTATTAAAAGCCGTTTTCTTACAAATGAATTCCACGTGACTCGTTGGTAACTATGCTGCGTGTTTCACTCGCAAACAAAATCATGAGATCGATACGAAATTTTATATAGTATTTGGGGCCGTACGGATATCTCTAAATCTCCTTCAAGTAACTAATCACATTTTGTTGTTTATGAAATCAAATCTCGGATTCTCGGTTTCTTTATTCAAAATTAAACCCACCCCAAAATCTGTGATCCGAGACGAAAGCCCTTGAAGATGAACAGGCACACTGCTCGCTTCTGGACGTTGGATACTTTGGTTGGTGCTTTTGTTGATCTTTTTATAGCCTATTTCTTACTTTGTGGATCAACCGTTGCTTTATTTGCTCTTAAATTTCTGGGTTTCTTTGGTTTGAGCTACAATGGACTCTTGGGTGGTTTTGATCACACAAGTTTACTGCTTGATTATCCCACTGATAAGGTCTCTGCTGTTCATTTCTCTGTAACTAGAAAGTTCCCTTTTGATTCGACTTTCTTTGGTGTTCATAACGGTATTCCAAAGAAAGATTTGAATTTGAATTTGAATTTGAATTTGAATAGAGCTGATGGCGATGGTGATGGGTTTATGGAGTTAGAAGCTGAGGCATTATGTAGTTCGAAATCAGATGCTAGAAGACTTGTTGGAAATGGAATTGGTGATTCTGGAGATATCATCCATGTGAAAGGAAAAGGGAGTTTAAATTACAGATTTAGAGGCGGGTTTAGACGTAGAAGAAGGCTAGTTTCGACTCATCTTCCTCAAATTGGGTCTCTTGTGTTGATCTGCAAAGCAATAATGATGATGATGAATGTAGTGAAGGCAGCTCCATTATTTCTGATGATAACAACTGTAACTGTGAGTACTCTAATTATCTGTTTGGTTTTAGCATTATCTGAGAATTGTGTTTGCAACTTGCAGACAGTTGATTATCGTATTTGGTTTATTCCATATGTCATAATCACTTTCAAAACAGCCCTAATGCCGTTATGTGGTTGGTTTTAGATGAAAAAGAGTCTCCCATGGTGGAAAAATCAGTTAGCAGAAATCAGGAAGATATTGTATTTGGTGAACAAACTGATGCCCAGAAAAGGATTCCAATTAATGAAGCTGATAAAGACAAGATGATTGTTTTATTGACACGTGAGTTAGAAGAGGCACAAGCTGCTCGAGCAGCGCTTTATATTGAACTCGAGAAGAAAGAACCGCTGCTGCATCTGCTGCTGATGAAGCAATGTCAATGATTCTCCGTTTACAAGAGGAGAAAGCCTCGATAAAGATGGAGTTGCGTCAGTATCAAAGAATGATAGAAGCAAAATCGGCATATGATGAACAAGAAATGAATCTTTTGAAAGAAATAGTTTTAAGGAGAGAAAGGGAAAAAATTTCTTGGAAAAACAAGTTGAAGCATATAGGCAGATGATTCGAGTTGAGAATGATCAGATTAATGGTGGAAATAATCAAGATTTCATTCAAGATCCTGATTTGATGTTACATCAGCTCAGCATAAACATTTCCAAGCAGAAAAGTTCAAGTTTGTATGAAGATATTGACTTTTTAAAACAAGAGCCTGAGAAAAGTACAGCCATTGTAAGGGAAGAAAAATGTTTGGAAATAAATTCCAGTGACGCATTTGGTGATGGTGAAACTGGTTCACGTGTATATGATATTTATGCAATAGACAATGAGCCAAAATTAAGTGAAAAGACAAATGCAAATAAAAGGCAAAACGACCAAAAACAGTGTGGTTCAGAGACGAGTTTTGGGCTGCCATCTGTGAGCTCAAAGAGTAGTTTAAGAAGGAATTCCACATCAGCATTAGATGTTGAGCGAATGAGACTAGATACTGAAGTAGGGTGGCTTAGAGAAAGATTAAGGAGTGTGCAAGAAGGAAGAGAAAAACTTAATTTTTCTCTAGGAAATCAGGAAAAAGAAAGTTTGCAGTTGCAGCTTTTGGAGGATATAGCCCGCCAGCTTCAGGAGATCCAAGTGCTGACGAAACCCCACACCACCCGTCAGGCTTCTCTCCCCATTCCTTCCTCTAAAGTGGTAAATTTGACCTTTTTTCATGTACATCGTGTGAGAGTTCATTCAATAACCAAAAATCCTTAATTTGGCATTTCATTCTTTATGATGGTTTACTTGTCTTGAACATCATTAACTTAGTTCAACCCTTTGTAGTAATTTAGGAAAGCTATCCACAATTACACTTGACAGTCTTTTTTTAACTCATTGATAAATCGGACGATGCAGGTCAATTATAATGGATCGTTTGGTTGACCATAAAATATGCCTGTTTGGACTCATATTTGTCTCTCCTGGTTGAGTTGTAATTATTATTTATCATCTGGTAATGTCAACTGTCAGCCAAGATGTTTGAATTTCGAATTTATTAATCTTGAAAAATCATGACTCGTCATTATAGTTGTGATTGGGATCACCTAAGTTACCTTTTCTGAAGATAAAAGATTTGTTTTTTTATTATTTTCGCTTGGGTTTATTTGTGAATGCCGAAATGTAAACACCCAATCCACGAGTCAAATCTTTGAATCCTGGTATGCACATGTTACATGCCCAAGTCTTCTCTGCAAAGATTATAGTAATATAACTTCATTAGATTCTATTATCATGTTTCATTTTAACCATTGAAGACATTCGCTTTCTTTTTTGTCATGTATTAATGTTGTTTTCTTGTACAATAATTATCATGTTTGAGTAAAAATTTATTTTTCTGTATTACGTTTAGAAGAAACCATTGTCTTTTGTTACGAGGATCTGATGAAGAAAGTTCATTTTTTGCAGGGTTCAACAAAGAAAAGGCGATGTAGAAGTGTATCTTCAGGACATGCAAAAAGCTCTTGAAATGCTCATCAAGATTAATATTTTTGATTTAGTATTCTGCTTTGTATGTTGTGAATATTTCATTTAACCTGCATGTTTTAAATAAGGCTCTCTTAACAGTTAACATTGATATGAAAATGGTAAATGTGATTCTTATTCCATATATTTGTTTGGTGACTATTTCTGGCTGGTCGGATCTAGAAATTTTTATACAGGGTTGGTCTTTTCTGTTATCGAATGTTTGAATTTTCGAATCGGGTGGTTATGACGCAAATAAATTACAATAACATAAACAAGCAATAGAAATACGAATTTATTAGAAAATAATATATATTACGATTGGTATTAGATCTTTTATTTGCTATTTTGACAAAGACGGGCTCTTAATTTTGTTTTTAATGGGTTAAAGATTAAAAGAAAGGATTATTTATGTTTAAGTGTTTTCAAGATTTTTCATAGGGGTTGGCATTCGAAACAAACTTAGGTTCAGTCGAGAATCATTAATATACACTACAGAATTAAGTTAAATTTTCTGCGGGGTCCGTTAACCCCTCCTCACTCTTAGTAGGTCTAGCACTAAAACAGGCACGCGTGATGACATGTGATATATGTATAATAGATGTTCTTTGGTGTTGCAAAAATCTTCCGAGACTAAGTAATTTCTCTTCCGAAGCTAAACACTTAGAAGATTTTACACAAAGACTTCCGAAGAATAAAGTCTTAAAGACCAACAGAAGTCTCGGAAGAAGTTGATTCTTCCGAAGTATAAGTGGCTTCGGAAGAACTTATTCTTCCGAAGCCGGTTAACATTCGGAAGAACCAACTATAAACTAGTGGACATAAGTATGGTCGGTCTGACAATCGCTGCCACCTCTAAAATACTACATGGCGCTTTCCCAGGCCCAAAAGTTCTTAAAAAGAATTGGAAGGCAGTTCCCTTAAAACCCAACTATCAGCAAATTTGGGTTAGACAAATCAAAGGCCAAGTGCTATAACTCCAACCAACTTGGTCATTTTACAAGGGAATGCAAGGCCCCAAAGTCCAACCCTTGAGCCACTCAAGCCTCCTAACATCTTGTCACTCCAAAAGCTACTACAAAGCCAACTGAACAACAAACAAATGTGGTTGCTCAAGAAGTTGACTAGAGCTTTATGATGCAAGATGTAACTATCGCTCGAGCTCTCATGGTTGGAACAAAAGTTAATTAGGTATATGAACATCTTTGTACCCCAACATGTATAGCTAATGTTAAACTTTATCAGGACTACAACATGGAGATCAAATCTGATATTGAGTCTTTAAATATACTAAAGTCTGATTTTAAGAGACAAGAATCAGACTACAAACTAAAAATTGAAGAGTTATAAAAAATTGTTTCTTCTTTAAAACGTGAACACTCAAATTATAGGGCTCAAATAAAAGATTTGATTTTCAAGTTAGTTTAGGCTCAAGCCCAACTAGTGATGAGGCTAAAGCAAAGAAGTATGTCATTGAAGAGCATAACTTCAACACCATCATTGCATCATCCTCCCACTCAAATGTGTGCTATCAAAACAAAAGTGGGTTGACCAATTAAATTGCTCCACCACACTCTTACATGTCTATGAGACAACCAAGATGTGATATTGAAGAGCAAGAGGTTCCAACTGCTGACCCACTACCTATGGCCAATAAGCAGAAGAATGATGCAACAATAATTGCCACCATAGAGAAGGATCAGGTAGAAAACCTTATCCACACCAATGATCAACCTTTGAAGACTAAAGCCAAAAGAAATAAAATCAAGGCAGCAAGAAAAAATGCCAAAAAGGTGGCTTAGTCAAAGCAAAAAATAGACCCAAAGCAAAAAGAGTGTATTCATCTTAGCCAGATTCCAAGTGGTTGGAAGTTTTGATTTAGGAAAGAAGTGTAGTACCTGCACTCCTATCTAGCTGAAAGATTAGAAGTCAAAGGGGAAGGTTATTGTAGAAGAAAAGAGGTGACAAAAGCAACAGTCCGTAGGCCCTATGAAGTACAACATTGAGTGCATAATGTGTGATCTGCATAACCACATGGCTAAATATTGTTTCTACAATCCATCAAGCACACATTATTCAAAAAATGTTAAGAAAGAAGGAGCCAAGGAGTGTTTCATATTTGGACCTTATCATACGATTCAAGTGTTAAAGAAAGGAAGGCTTTTTTCTGAAGCAAAGATGCTTTCAGAAGAAACACATTATTCCGAAAGGAAAATAGTTTTGGGAGAGAAGCCAAAGCATAATAAAAGAAACAAAAAGAAACCTTTTGAGAAGAAGACTGCTTTGAAAGAGAAGGTGGTGATAACTTCTTACGATAAGAAAGAAGCCTCAGAAGTAGATAGTGGATGCTCTAGGCACATGACAGGGAACAGGTCTTTTCTTCAAAAATTTGAATATTTTGATGGAGGTCTTGTTTAGTTTAGAGGAGAAACTGGAGGATACATTTCCGGTAGAGGTAGTGTATACAATGGCAAGTTAAAAGTTGACAAAGTAAACTTTTCAAGCATCTTAAACACAATTTCTAAAATGTTTCTTAATTCTATGATCAAAAGCAACAAATGGTTTTCACAGGGTACGAGTGCATTATCATCAAACTTAAGATGTCAATTCCTCAAGAATTGGTGCTTCTTAGATGTAGAGATTAATGAAGAGGCTGATACAACCTAAACATCTTTAGTCTTTCCTACATGCTGCACAAGTACATTGAAGTGGAATGCTTCGGAAGTTTCACATGTGCAACAGAAATACTTTAAGTGTGAAATCTTCCGAAGCCAAGACCAACATCTTCCAAAGCCTCAGAGACAAGTCTTCCGAAGCCTCAGAGACAAAGTCTTCCGAAGCTTCAAGTTCATGAAGACAGATTTCTTCCGAAGACTTTTAGTAACATGCTTTATCTGATATACTGTTCCATAAAGCTGGACACCTTTCCGCTGCAACTCTGCAAGTCACCAACTAACATGGTTTGGTGAAAAGGTCCATGCTTTTGGTAACTGTACATTGAGGTCTTGAGTCTGTAACTTTCTACTTTATGTACTTTATCCTTTTTGTAATAGAAAAGGATGTGAGCTATGGCATGTCATAGTCACAGGTCAAAAGGCAATTTGCCTTTTGACTCTACAATTGATTTTGTGTGTGTCTAGTCAATTGTATCCAGCTTGCTTTCAAAGTATAGCCGACTATAGGATGTTGTATAAGTATCTCATGTTCTTGTATCTTTCGAATATGCTTTTGTAATACTTGTAATAGAACATAGAGAAAGCAATATACTGCATTCTTGAAAACCAAACACTTGTGTTCTTTGTGTTCTGTCTCATATATTACTTGTGTTCTTAGTATCACCACTTGGTTAATCCAGTTTACTGTTTGATCTAAGTTTAGTTTATCTCCTCTTTGTGTTGTTGTGTTGTAACTCTACACCCTTCAACGATCCTGCATTTGGTATCAGAGCATTTTAGGCTCTTGATATAAGATCTCACCATCTCAAAATTCTAGGCGTATGAGCACCATGCGCCTAAGCACTCATGCGCCTGCATAGTGCTCATACGCCTAGAATTTTACCAGAATGACTAAGTGTTAGGTCATGCGCCCAAATTATGCCCATGTGCCTAAATTATGCCCATGCGCCCAAATTGTGCCCATGCACCCAGAACCTTTACCATGCGCCTAAGTGTTCCCATGCGCCCAGAAGGTTGTGCACCTGCATAGTGCCTATGTGCCTGCATAATGCCCATGCGCCTAATACTTAGAATATTTTTCTAAACTTTGGAGAAAATGTTAAGTGTAAGCTTTGACTTGGGAGGTTCCCGAGGGTGATGTAAGTTGGCTTTGTGATGTGATGGGTTATTTTATGTATGATGATGTTATGAATGGTTGTGGTTATATTCCTTATTATGTATGTTTATTTTCTGTGGCTTTACGTGTTATGATTATGAAAATAAATGGAAAGTATTATGTAACATAAAGCAGAAGATAATGAAAAGAGGAACGTAATGAATCAAAGAATGCATGCATTAATGAATGAATGAAGTAATGAAAAGCCTTGCAAGCAATGTATGGAGGTTCACACCCAATGAAGGGTGTTAGCTCAACTGTGTGCGAGTTAGCTACCTTGGAAGGATGCACACTGGGGTCTAATCTTTATGATTGACCATATGTATAGGACCCTTGCTGCTTACCCTGGTATTGTGGTCAGGCCACCGGCCACAATGTGTGGGAGTCTATTTATAAACTTCGGCCCAGTACCTGCTTTATGCATGAAGGTGGGGTATAGTGCATGGCATTAGTCCGGAATGAAATATGAATGATACTGATGAGTGTACTTTCCCCAAGCCCAAGGGTCAGCTTCGTGCACAATGTTTGGGATACAGTGCATGTCATCAAAAGATAACGAATGATAATGATGACGTACGGTGATAAATGAACAGAAGTTAACGAATGATGATGAAAGATAATAATGATACTATCTATGTGTATGTATGACGTATGATCATGTATGGAAGTAAAGAAAGGTTTTTCTAACGAAAGAAAAGTATTTTACTATATAAAACTAGAACTCACTCAGCAATTTAACAATGTTGTTTTTTAATGAAAGAACGGTTTTAATGATGTTTTGTAATTTAACAATGTTGTATTATTTTGCAAAAGAAAACATATATAAATGAAATGGTTTGTTTAAAAGAATTCCGTTGTGATGTTTTAGAAATGAAAATGTAGATTATATGTTTTATGTGCGATGATTGACCAGCTGTCAACGTTCCAAGAACGAGGCCTTACACCAAGCTACGAAAAGGATTATTGGATTATCATCCTTATCCGATGATCTAATTATCACAGGGCCATACTTGATCTAGCCTTTGAGATAAACAGTGAGGACTTTCTCAAAACCCACCTCTCTCAACCACCATCAGCACCATAAGCTCAACCTCTCTCTTACCAACATGAACCCTCTAAGCCAAAATTTCCAAAAGTTGAATCTTTTAAAGACCCCAAAGGAAAGAGGAAGATGACTACAGAAGATCTTCTTGAGGAGTAAAGGATAGAAAAATTAAAGAAGAAAGGTAGACTCAACACTGGGAAGTTGCTGGCTACAAATAGCAAAGCAGCAGCAACGGCTCAAGAGGCTATCAACAACAAGAGGAGAGTTGAGGTGATTGACAGACCTATCAATCTAGGATTAACCAACGAAGAAATTATTCTAAACCCACTGATGAGCTGGTGCAGCTGGAAAAACAACCTTGTTACAAAAAAGAGTAAAAGTAAGCACCCAGGTTGGCGGAAGAGTAAGAAAGGAGGAGAGAGAAGGAAGAGGCTAAGCAACAATTGAGGAGTGAGAGGATAGCCTTCCTATACTCTAGGGGGTATTCTCAAGATGTGACATCCGTCACTATCAGGTCCGTCAATTGACTTGAACGTCGTTAACTCTCCCCGTACATTATTTTTCTTGTGTAATTAATTTGTTACGATTCCAAATTTTTGTCATATTCGTGTGCGTGTTACCCAAATATTTGTAACACCCGGAATAAGGTCGAAATGAGCCAATTAATAATAATAGGCCTAGCCGTGACTATTTATAGAAAATAAGCGGGTAATGGAGTATAGACATAGTAGAATTCGCGGGATCTTGGCGAGTTTAAGGTCTCGGGAATGCCCGATGCATATAAATGAGCAGCTCTCATTTAAAACTCAACACCCCAAATTCTAGAGAGAGAGTGTAGAGAGAGAAAATGGAGAGAATTGAAGATTTAAGGCTCGGTTGATCACGGGATTGAAAATTGGTGTTCGTGGGCATCCAAACAACAAGAAAACACCAACAATCTAGGTAAGAAACATCATTTAATCTTTCATTTTGATGTAAACCCGAATTTGAGGGGTGGCAAAGATTCGCCCAAAACTCACGTTTTTGTGTAAGAAAACATGTAAGAAGCTTATATATAGCTTATTGGGTGATAAACTAAGGTTTTGGATGTATAAGATTGAAGTTTTGGGTGAAAAATGTGGTGGTTCGTAATTTTCAGCCTGTTCTACGAATTGGGTGTTCATCCAACCAAAATTTGTATTCGTCCAGTGAAACTATGGGTCTTCCTGCGAAACTATAGTTTCGCAGGTAGTTTCGCAGACACTATTTTCCAACGAAAGTTGGGCGAAACTGGCAGCGAAGATGCCAGCGAAACTACTAGCGAAGATGCCAGTGAAATTAGCAGCAAAACTGCTGACCTGGCAGCGAAATTAGCATCGAAATTAACTTCGTTGAGTGTCAACTTATCTGCAGGCTGTGTAGTGCAACCCTTTTTTTGAAAGCTTGATTGAGAAGCTACTCATCAAGTCCAGGTGAGTTCTAGATCCTCTATTTAAAGGTTTTAAACTTGTTTGGGGCTGGAAATGCATACTAAATATATATTTTAGATGACCAAAATTTTAAGAGGTTTAAACAGGAAGATTGATTTTTCTATAAGGAAATGTGCTATATAAAAGTGTTAAAATAAACAATTTTCATGCTGACCTGGCAGCGCGACGCCAGCTAGAGGCGTTGCACCTGGGACCCCACTAGGGCCCGCTACCCCTAGGACCTCGCTGTCAGGGGCTGCCGCCGCCCCCAAACCCCCATTGTCCCGCGAAGGATCAGTTATGTTTTAGGATGATTATGCTTGTGGTGCATATGTATATGTATATGAATGTATAATGCATGATGTTTATGATGATGTGTGATGGTATATGTTATGTATGATGATGCGTGATGATGTTATGCTTATGTATGATATGTTTTCTTATGTTCCTTACTACGTATTATGATATGACTTTACGTGGTTTGATGATGATATGAACATAAAGTATTACCTTGACGAAGTGAAAGATTTAAGATAATGAAAGTGGAACATAATGAACGAATGAAAAGTCTTGCAAGCAAATAAAAGGAGGTTCACAACTCATTGAGAGTTTTTAGCTCAACAGGTGTTTACAGCGTGCGATTTTGGCTAACTCATAAGGGTCCATACACACAATAGGAGTTAGTCTTGATGACTGCTCCAATACGTGCGATTTGGTAATTACTGTGTGTTATGTAGCGTGCGATTTTGGCTAACCCATAAGAGTTCACACACACAGGGGAGTTAATCTTAGTGACTACTTTATACGTGCGATATGGGGTCTTTGTCGCTTAACCCTAGATGATATAGCTTTGTGCTCAAGAGGGGGGTTAAGCACATAACATGACCTATATACAAGTGAAAAGATAATAAATGTACGAAAAGTGCGATAAGTATGAATTGTGTGAAACCTACGAAATGTACGAAACGAACGATGACGAAGATAATAATTATTACCTTGATGTACGTATGATGTGTGATCATGTGTAATAGTAAAGAAAATTGTTTAATGAATGAAAGGTAATATAATGTTTTTTTTTGTAATACTAGAACTTACTCAGCAACACTGACTTTTTATGCATTTTCCAGTTGGCAGGTAAATGTCGCTGAGGATGGCATAGGGTGGCTACATGGCTCATTTTGGATGGCATCCATTTTATGATACGATAACGTTTTTGCATTGTAATGCGAACAAACGTTATTTTTTAATGAACGTTGTATTATTTTGCAAAAAGTGTTTATTTAAATGAAATGAAATAAAATGTTTGTTTAAATTGTTTTCGCTAAATGATTTTAATAAAGTTAATGGAATTATACATTTTATGTGCGATGATTGACCAGCTGTAAGCATCCGGGGAATGGGGCCTTATAAGTTGGTATTAGAGCCAAAGTTTAAGTGAAACGGGTAAATTTTCAAAAGAAACCTAAACTTAAACTGAAAATGGGACGGAAATAGAAGGGATGCCAGTCTGAGTAGCTGCGTGCCATCAGGAATTTTTTATAATTTTAGTCAGCATTATGTGCGCATGTTATGTGGTTTACGTGTTGTTAGTAGATTTTGATACTGATGTAGTTAGGATAGGAAATGCTTGGGGTATGAAGAGTAAAGTAAGTGGCTAATCACAACTAGTCACTGTAATTAGACACTTACTATACTTGACATAAACTGACCTATTACCTTGAATGACCGTGTTGGTGTTTGAATCGTATAGCATGTTAGAGGATGGCTGGTGGTACATCTTCTAAGACTTCATGTGTGTAAGGCCCCGTTCCCGGGATGCTTACAGCTGGCTAATCATCACACATAAAACATATATTTACATTATACTTCATAAAACATCGCAGCGAAACATAAGACACCCATTTCATTATAATCACTTTTGTAAAATAATACAATGTTGACTGGTTACAAAATATCATTGTTTACATTACATCACAAAAACATCATATTTCTATCAAATGGATGCCATCCAAAAATGCCAAGTAGCTGCCCCGTACCATCCTCAGCAATGCTCACCTGCCAACTGGAAAATGCATAAAAAGTCTGTGTTGCTGAATGAGTTCTAGTTTTATAATAAAACATACTTTATCTTTCGTTTAAAACCGTGCTTCACCTTCTTTCAAATCATGCATTCTTCATTTCGTTCCTCTTTTCATTATCTTCCACTTTAAGTTACATAATACTTTTCATTTCATTCATTAACATTTAACGCCAAGCCAAGGAAAATAATCATGCAAAATAAGGAACATAACATACACAGTCAACATCAATATACATGGCATCATGCAACATATCATACATCATACATACCATCATGCCTAAGCATCAAACATACACCATAACATGCCCAACATGATATCTATGACCTCAAAAGTCAGCTTACATGAACCCTCGGGAACATCCCAAGTCAAATCCTAAATCTCACTTTTCCCCAGAAAGTCAAACTATTCTAAGTGTTCATCCGCATTTGCCTTTAGTACATCCGTATTCCCTTTCCTTCATCCGCATTTCATTTACTTCATCCGCATTTCCCACTACTCATCCGCATTTCTCCTACTTAGTGGAAAATGTCCATCCGCATTGACTGTTCATCCTCATTGACTTCCAATATTCATCGCATTGACTTTCTATGTTCATCCGCATTGACTTTCTTTGTTCATCCGCATTGACTTTCTATGTTCATCCGTATTGACTTTCTATGTTCACCGCATTGACTTTCTATGTTCATCCGCATTGACTTTCTATGTTCATCCGTATTGACTTTCTATGTACATCCGCAATTTTTCTGCATACTTAGGCATATGCAAAAACTTAAACATACGAGCTCTAAACATCGGATCTCAGTTCCCAAGCACCATCTATCATGTTCTAAGCTTAAGTCTTGCCTTCTAAGCCTTAGAAACACAACCATAACATCATCAAATATGAACATAGCCACAAATCACATCATAACATCAGCATACACACAATCAAACATACGGGTGAAAAATCCAGTTTAATAAAAACATACATTCATGCATAACCAGCCCCAAAATCAGTTAAAACAAGTAAAAGAGGGGTCCTAGAACTCACCTTTGTAGCTCTTGAGTATGGCTTCTCCCAACTCGCTTGCAATTGAGTTCAACCGCCTATAAACCCACTAAAAACACACACCCGAACACACACAACACATATAAGCATACAGCCGAGGCAAGGCCAATTAAGAACACTTAAAAACCATGAATTTCTTACCTTGAATTCGCAATTTTCTTCTTGTTTCTCTTCAAAACCGAGAGTTCTCTACTTCTTGTTGCTCTCTCTCTCTAAAATCCCAAAAAAAAAAATTTTGTGATGTGGCTGACATATGGCCGACCATACCACCTTTATCACCAACTTTTAAACTTTTTGTCCTTTGACACTTTTAACCCCTAGACCTGGGTTTTAATTCCTTTTCCGTCTTTTTTCTTTGCTTTATTCTTTCTTCCTGTGTCTTTATAAATAACCGGTGTTACAAGTCCACCCCCCTTAAATAGGTTTCGTCCCCGAAACCTATTATTCCTCGAAAAACGTGGGTAGTGCTATCTCATTTCTTCTTCAGTCTCCCATGTAGACTCGGATCCCTTTCTGTGCTTCCACTGTACACGCACAAGAGGAACCACTTTATTCCTCAACCTTTTCTCTTTTCGATCGATGATTGCCATTGGTTGCTCCACATAATTGAGTCGTTCATCTACTTCGATATCCTCCAGCGGAACAATCATATCTTCATCTACTAAACACTTTCTCAGATGAGATACATGGAATGTCGGGTGAATTCCACTTAACTCATTTGGTAGTTCCAGCCTATAGGTCACCTCTCCTACTCGAGCAACGATTCGGAAAGGCCTTATATACCTTGGGCTCAACTTGCCCCGCTTCCTGAATCGGATGATACCCTTCCAAGGTGAGACCTTCAACATAACCCTGTCACCCACCTGGAACTCAATCGGTCTGCGTCGTTTATCAGCATTCGACTTCTGTCTATCCTTGGCTGCCTTCATAAAGGCTTTGATCTTTTCAAGCTTCTCAGTCGTAGCCTCGATCACCTTGACGCTCCCTAATTCCTTCTAACCAATGTCACCCCAACAAACGGGTGTTCTGCATCTCCTACCATATAGCATCTCATTAGGTGGCATACCAATGTTGGCATGATAACTATTGTTGTATGAGAATTCAGCTAATGGTAAGTGGTCATCCCAACTTCCCCCAAAATCAATAACACATGCCCGAAGCATGTCCTCCAATGTCTGAATGGTCCTTTCGGACTGACCACCAGTCTGAGGATGATAAGTCGTGCTAATGTGTAACCTCGTCCCCATGGCGTTGTGGAATTTCTTCCAGAATTTAGATGTAAACCGGGTGTCACGATCAGACACAATAGACACCGGTACACCATGACGAGTTAAAATCTCCTTGATGAAAAGATCCGCTAACCTCTCAGATGAATATGTCTCGCGGATCAGTAGGAAGTGAGCACTCTTCGTTAAGCGGTCAACAACCACCCGTATAGCATCATACCCTTTCGGGGTACGCGGAAGCTTCGTAATAAAATCCATGGTGATGTGCTCCCATTTCCATTCCGGTATATTCAAAGGTTGGATCTTCCCATACGGCTTTTGATGTTCGGCCTTCACTTGTAAGCAAGTAAGGCACTTACTCACATACTTCGCCACATCACGTTTCATACCCGGCCACCAATAATCCTTCTTCATGTCTTGATACATCTTGTGGCACCGGGATGAATAGAGTATCGAGTCTTATGAGCTTCATCCATAAATTTTACCCGTAGATTCCCAAAACAAGGAATCCACATCCTCCCGAATCGAGTTCTAACACCAAGCATGTTTTCACCCAATTCTGCGACCAGACCTCTCATTCTTTTAGAGTTAAGATGATCTTCTTTCAATGCCTCATCTTGGAACTCCTTGACTTGCTTTGTCACATCCGAGGTCATGATCAACTGATAAGCTTTTACCCGAATCGGCTCGGGCCTTTCTTTTCGACTAAGGGCATCCGCCACCACATTGGCTTTGCCTGGATGGTAATGGATCTCGCAGTCATAATCTTTTATAACCTCCAACCATCTCCTCTGCCTCATATTCAAATCCTTCTGCTCAAAGAAGTATTTCAAACTCTTGTGGTCAGTGAATATGGTGCACTTCGTCCCGTAGAGATAGTGCCTCCAAATCTTTAACACAAAGACCACGGCTGCTAGCTCCAAGTCATGGGTAGGATAATTGACCTCATGAACCTTCAACTATCGGGATGCATAGGCTATAACCTTCCCTCTCTGCATTAACACACACCCCAGCCCCGAGTAGGAAGCATCAGAATAAACCACCAGATCTTCACTTCCATCGAGTAATGACTGAATAGGAGCTTGAGTCAATCTCGCCTTCAATTCTTCGAATGCCTTCTCTTGAGCTTGACCCCATACAAACTTCACATCTTTCTGGGTCAACTTAGTTAATGGAGAAGCGATCTTAGAAAAGTCTTGAATAAATCTTTTGTAGTAGCCCACCAAACCCAAGAAACTACAAATCTTGAATGACGTCTTTGGAGACTTCCATTGCATCACCGCCTCCACCTTTGTCGGGTCCACCATAATCCCGTTAGGAGTCACCACATGACCAAAGAACAGAACCTCACGCAACCTGAACGCCCACTTGGAGAACTTAGTGTACAACTTATCCTTTCTCAACATCTCCCAAACCTCCCGAATGTGACCGGCATGCTCAATCTCTCTCTTCGAATAAATCAAGATATCATCAATAAACACAATCACTTATTTATCCAACATCGGCCGACACACTCGATTCATCAGGTCCATAAAGCAGTTGGTGCATTGGTCAAACCAAAAGACATGACAAGAAACTCATAATGACCATAACGCGTGCGAAAAGCTATTTTAGGGATATCCTGCTCCTTCACTTTCAACTGATGGTAGCCCGATCGAAGGTCTATCCTTGAAAACCAACTGGCACCTTGCAGCTGATCAAACAAATCATCGATTCTCGGTAATGGGTATCGGTTCTTGACCGTCAACTTGTTTAGCTCAAGGTAGTCAATACACATCCTCATACTACCATCTTTCTTCTTCACAAACAGGACCAAAGCACCCCAAGGAGATATACTCAGTCTAATGAACCCCTTGTCAAGCAGCTCTTGCAACTGTTCCATCAGTTCTTTAATCTCCATTGGAACCAACCGATACGGTGCCTTGGCAATAGGTTGGACACCCGGTATTAGATCAATCTGAAACTCAATCTCCCTGTCAGGTGGCACTCCTTGTAAGTCTTCTAGGAACACGTCTGGGAAGTCACACACAACCGGTACATCAGACAGTTGTGGTGTTGGCGTATCCATATCCTTTACATAGGCCAAGTAGGCACTACATCCACGCCTCAGACACTTTCCCGCCACCGCCATTGAGATTACTTTTGGGATCGTTGTGACTCGATCCCCATAAACAGTACCTGAACTCCCATCAGGCGCTGTCAGACAAATCATCTTCTTACGACACACAATGTTCGTCTCGAAGTCCGCTAACCAATCCATCCAAGAACCAAGTCGAATCCACCTAAGGTCATCACAAACGGTCTAACTGGAAACTTATGACCTTCCAATTCACATCACAACCCTCTATTACCTCCGAAATCTTGGTAGACTTACCTATGGTAGTTTCTACATCAAAGGGCGCATTAACACATCTACTACTAACAGGCAGTTTAGCACAGAAAGTAGCAGAAATAAAACTTTTACTGGCACCAGAATCAAATAACATGGAGGCTAAAGTTTGGTTTACTAGAAACGTACCTGACACAACATCAGGGTCCGTTCTAGCTTCCTCCTGCGTCTTCGTAAACGCTCTGGCGCTCGCCCTCGGTCCTTCACTTCTCATTTTCCTCACCCCGGAACCCTCAGCCCTCGGCTTATTACAATCCCTACTCATATGACCACTTTCCCCACAATTGAAACACCTCATACCCCCACAGTCTCTAGCCATATGACCAGGCTTCCCGCACTTAAAACAAATGTTTGATCCCCACTTGCATTCCCTTGAATGCTCTTTCCCACATTTGCCACACCTCTTTGACCCTGCCCCTGATGTGACCACACGGCGATCATCCACCCGTGCCTTCTTGTTACCCGTCGAGGCATCACCCCGACCAAACCTCTTCCCCTTCCAGTTCCGGTCGCCACCACCCTTCTTGTTCACCTCAGCCACCACCACCTCTCGCTCGTCATACAATCTTCCCACCAAATCAACTGCCGACCTAAACGTGCTTGGTCGGGCAACGATCATGTGCCTACGGATATCTGTTGGCAAGCCCTAAATGTATCTTTTAATCTTTCAGGACAAAGGCGTCACTTGGTCCGGCACTAGACATGCCATCTCATTGAATTTAGTGGTGTACTGCTGATGTGTCATTGTCCCCGCCTCCAACTGCAGGAACTCCCTCTTAACCTTATCCATCTCCCTATGAGGACAAAACTCCTCAATCACCAACTTCTTCAGTTCTGACCATCTCATCCTTCCAATTGCCCAACTACCCTCGGCTTGGACTATATTGTCCCACCAACACAAAGCCGAGTCCACAAAAGAATAGGCAGCAAACTTTACTTTCTGATCCTCCCGGCACTCGCTGATGTTCAAGACAACTTCCATTTCTCTCACCCACCGGTGAGCAGTAGAAGTAGTGCCGTTACCATCAAAAGTAGGGGGCTTGCATCATTGAAACGCCCCATAATTATAGCCTCATGTCACCTCCTGCGCGGGCTCTTCTTCTTCCTCTTCTTCTTCGTCATCAGACAAAATCTTCTTAGTCTTGGGCTATCTCCTTTCACTCGTAGGTCTGCTTCTTTCCTTCCTTTCTCCTTCCCTCATAACCTTGATAACTTCGGTCACCATAGATGGTAAAATTGTCTACATGACCTGATGAACTTCTTCCACAATAGCCTCTTTTACTAAGGCTCTAAGATTGGCACTCTGATCACCGCCCTCCGGATGAGGGGTCTCGGGTTCTTCATGAACCACCTTTTTGGCTCTAGGCCTTCCTCTCATGACCCATGGTTCAACACCGCATCCACCACCACATGAAGCTTTAGATGATCTACCACCGGCCATCCTCACCACACGCTGAAAGATTCAAACACTAACACGGTCATTCAAGGAAACCGCTCAGTTTTTGTCAAGTATAGTAAGTCCCTAATTACAGTGGCCACTTGTGATTAGCCACTTACTTTACTCTTCATACCCCAAGCATTACCTATCCTGACTACATCAGTATTTAGATCTACAAACAACACGTAACCATATAACATGCACACATAATATCAGTTAACATTATGAATATACCCGATGCACGCAGCTACCCAGACTCGCATCCCTTCCCTTTTCGTCCCATTTTTCAGTTTAAGTTTAGGTTTGTTTTGAAAATTTACCCGTTTCACTTAAACTTTGGCTCTGATACCAACTTGTAAGGCCCCGTTCCCGGGACGCTTACAGCTGGCCAATCATCGCACATAAAACATATATTTACATTTATACTTCATAAAACATCGCAGGGAAACATTAAGAGACCCATTTCATTATTATCACTTTTGCAAAATAATACAATGTTGGCTGGTTACAAAATATCATTGTTTGCATTACATCACAAAAACGTCATATTTCTATCAAATGGATTCCATCCAAAAATGCCAAGTAGCTGGCCCGTGCCATCCTTAGCAATGCTCACCTGCCAACAGGAAAATGCATAAAAAGTCAGTGTTGTTGAGTGAGTTCTAGTTTTATAATAAAACATATTTTATCTTTTGTTTAAAACCGTGCTTCACCATCTTTCAAATCATACCAGGCTTTAAAACATGATCACACATCATACGTACACATAGATAAAGTTATTATCTTCATCGTTGTTCATTTCGTACTTGTATTATCTTTTGTTTTCATCTGGGTCTTGTCATGTGCTTAGCCCCCTCTAGAGCACTAAGCAATTCATCTAGGGTTAAGCGACAAGGACCCCATACATCTGGTCAATCACAAAGATTGAACCCCTGTGTGCATCCTCATGGGGTATTTAACCCGCACACAGTTGAGCTGACAACCCCTCATTGGGTGTGAACCTCTACACATATGCTTGATCACACGGATCAAGCCCCAGTGTGAATCCTCATGGGGTACCTAACCTGCACACGGTTGAGCTAACACTTCGCATTGAGTATGAACCTCCATACATTTGCTTGCAATACTTTCTTACGTTCGTTCGTTCATTAATGCATGCATTCTTCATTTCGTTCCTCTTTTCATTATCTTCCGCTTTACGTTACATAATACTTTTCATTTCATTCATTAACATTTAACGCAAAGCCAAGGGAAATAATCATGCAAAGTAAGGAACTTAACATACACAGTCAACATCAATATACATGGCATCATGCAACATAACATACATCATACATACCATCATGCCTAAGCATCAAACATACATCATAACATGCCCAACATGATCTCTATGACCACAAAAGTCAGCTTACATGAACCCTCGGGAACATCCCAAGTCAAATCCTAAATCTCACTTTTCCCCAGAAAGTCAAACTATTCTAAGTGTTCATCCGCATTTGCCTTTGTTCATCCGCATTTGTCTTAGTTCATCCGCATTTGCTATAGCTTATCCGCATTTGCTATAGTACATCTGTATCCCTTTCCTTCATCCGCATTTCATTTACTTCATACGCATTTCCCACTACTCATCCGCATTTCCCACTACTCATCCGCATTTCTCCTACTTAGTGGAAAATGTCCATCCGCATTGACTGTTCATTCGCATTAACTTCCTATGTTCATCCACGTTGAGTTTCTATGTTCATCCGCATTGACTTTCTATGTTCATCCGCATTTCTTTTGCATACTTAGGCAGAAGAAAGACAACCATAATATCATCAAACATGAACATAGCCACAAATCATATCATAACATCAGCATACACACAATCAAACATACAGGTTAAAAATCCAGTTTAATTAAAAACATATATTCATGCATAACCAGCCCAAAAATCAGTTAAAACAAGTAAAAGAGGGCTCCTAGAACTCATCTTTGCAGCTCTTGAGTATGGCTTCTCCCAAACTCGTTTGCAATTGAGTTCAACCGCCTAGAAACCCACTAAAAACACACACCCGAACACACACAACACATATAAGCATACAACTGAGGCAAGGACAGTTAAGAACACTTAAAAACCATGAATTTCTTACCTTGAATTTACAATTTTCTTCTTGTTCTCTTCAAAACCAAGAGTTCTCTGCTTCTTGCTGCTCTCTCTCTCTCTAAAATCCGAAAATTTTGTGATATGGGTGACATATTGGCGGCCATACCACCTTTATCACCAACTTTTAAACTTTTTGTCCTTTTGACACTTTTAACCCCTAGACTTGGGTTTTAATTCCTTTTCCATCTTTTTTCTTTGCTTTACTCTTTCTTTTTGTGTCTTTATAAATAACTGGGTGATACAATGTGGTGGAGGTCGTGGTGGACGTGGTGCTAAACCACGGGTCACCAAAGGAAGGCCTAGGGTCGAAGAGGTGGTTCATGAAGAGCCCGAGACCCCTCATCCAGAGGGAGGAGATGAGAGTGCTAACTTTAGAGCCTCAGTGAAAGAGGCGGTAGTTGAAGAAGTTCATCATGTCATGCAGACGATCTTACCATCTGTGATGACTGAAGTGATTAAGGCTGTAAGAGAAGGAGAAAGAAGGGAGAGGAATAGGTCCTCGGAGGACGGGAGCGACCATAGATTGAGACGGTTCTCTCCAATGATAAAGAAGAGGAAGAAGAGCCTGCACCGGAGGCGGCACGAGGCTGTAACTACGGAACATTTCAAAGATGCAAGCCCCTAACCTTTGATGGTAATGGCACTGCTGCTGCTGCTGCTCATTAATGGGTGAGAGATATGGAGGCGGTACTTGATATCAGTGAGTGTCGGGAAGACCAGAAGGTGAAGTTTGCTGCCCACTCGTTTGTGGACTCGGCTTTGTGTTGGTGGGACAATATTGTCCAAGCCGAGGGTAGTCGGGCAATTCGGAGAATGAGGTGGTCTGAGTTGAAAAAGCTGGTAATTAAGGAGTTATGTCCTCATAGAGAGATAGATAAGGTGGAAAGGGAGTTCTTACAGCTGGAGGCGAGAACAATGACACATCAGCAATACACCACCAAGTTTAATGAGATGGAACGGCTGGTGCCGGATCAGGTGATGCCACTTTCACAAAAATTAAAAGGTACATTCAGGGATTGCTAGCAGATATTCGCAAGCATATTATCGCTGCTCGGCCGAGCATGTTTAGGTTGGCGGTTGATTTGGCAGGAAGGTTGTATGACGAGTGAGAGGTGGTGGTGGCTGAGGTGAGCAAGAAGGGTGGTGGTGACCGAAACTGGAATGAGAAACGGTTTGGACGTGGCGGAGCCGCTCTAAACAATAAGGTGGCGAAGGTGGGTGACCGGCGTGTGGTTACATCTGGTGTAGGGTCGAAGAGATGTGGTAAATGCGGGAAGAGCATTCGGGAGAATGCAAATAGGGGTCAAACATCTGCTTCAGTGTGGGAGGCCTGGTCATATGGCAAGAGATTATGGGGTTATAAGGTGTTATAACTGCGGAGAAAACGGCTATCTAAGCAGGGATTGCAAGAAGCCGAGGGCGGAGAGTTCCGGGGCAGGGAAGAAGACTAGAACTAAAGGGTAGAAGGAAAGCGCCCGAGCTTTCACGATGACTCGGGAGGAGGCTAGGACAGACCCCGATGTGGTGTCAGGTACGTTTCTAGTAAACAAAACTCTTGCATCTATGTTATTTGATTCTGTTGCTAGTAGGAGTTTTATTTCTGCTACCTTTTGTGCTAAGTTTCCTATTAAGAGTAGAAGTATTGATGAGCCCTTCGATGTAGAAACTACCATAGCTAAGTCTATCTGGATTTCTGAGGTAATAGAAGGCTATGACATTGAATTAGAAGGTCATAAGTTTCCTGTTAGACCATTTGTGATGACCTTAGGTTATTTCGATGTAGTCCTTGGAATGGATTGGTTGGCAGACTACGAGGCGAACATCGTGTGTCGCAAGAAGAGGATCAGACTAACAGTGCCTGACGGGAATTTGGTGACGGTTTATGGTGATCGAGTTATGACTATTTTGAAAGTGATTTCAATGGCGGTGGCGGGAAACTGCATGAGGCGTGGATGTAGTGTCTACTTGGCCTACGTAAAGGATGTGGATACGCTAACACCACACTATCTGATGTACCGGTTGTGTGTGACTATTCGGACATGTTCCACGAAGACTTACCAGGAGTGTCGCCTGATCGTGAGATTGAGTTTCAGATTGAGTTGATAAGGGGTGCCCAACCTGTTGCTAAGGCACCCAAGATGAAGGAATTGATGGAGCAACTACAAGAGTAGTTTGAGAAGGGGTTTATTCGACCGAGTATCTCTCCTTGGGATGCTCCGGTCTTATTCGTGAAGAAGAAGGACGGTAGTATGAGAATGTGTATTGACTACCGGAGCTGAACAAGTTGACGGTGAAGAATCAATATCCATTGCCGAGGATTGATAACTTGTTTGATCAGCTCCAAGGTGCCAGTTGGTTCTCAAGGATAGATCTTCGATCAGGCAACCATCATATGAAGGTTAAGGAGCAAGATATTCCTAAAACAGCTTTTCGCACGCGTTATGGACACTACGAGTTTCTCGTTATGTCTTTTGGTTTGACCAACGCGCCAGCTGCTTTTATGGACTTATTAAATTGAGTGTGTCGGCCGATGTGGATAAATAAGTGATTGTGTTTATCGATGATATCTTGATTTATTCAAAGAGTGAGGACGACCATGCCGGTCATATTCGAGAGGTTTTGGAGAGGCTGAGAAGGGAGAAGTTGTATGCAAGGTTCTCCAAGGGCGCATTCTGGTTGCGCGAGGTTTAGTTCTTGGGTTACGTGGTGAATCTCGAGAGGATTATGGTGGACCCGACAAAGGTGGAGGCGGTGATGCAATGGAAGTTACTAAAGACGCCATCCGAGATTTGCAGTTTCTTGGGTTTGACGGGCTATTATAGAAGATTTATTCAAGACTTCTCTAAGATAACTTCTCTGTTGACTAAGTTGACCCGTAAGGATGTAAAGTTTGTATGGGGTCAAGCTCAAGAGAAGGTGTTCAAGGAGTTAAAGGCGAGGTTGACTCAAGCTCCTGTCTGGTCGTTACCCAATGGAAGCGAATATTTGGTGGTTTATATTGATGCTTCCTACTCGGGGTTGGGATGTGTGTTGATGCAGAGAGGAAAGGTTATAGCCTATGTATCCAGATAGTTGAAAGTTCATGAGGTCAATTATCCCACTCATGACTTGGAGCTAGCAGCCGTGGTCTTTGCATTAAAGATATGGAGGCACTACTTATACAGGACGAAGTGCACCATATTCACTAACCACAAAAGCTTGAAGTATTTCTTCGAGTATAAAGATTTGAACATGAGGCATAGGAGATTGTTGGAGTTCAAAAAGGATTCTGATTCCGAGATCCATTACCATCCGGGCAAAGCCAACGTGGTGGGAGAACCCCTTAGCCGAAAGGACAGACCCGAGCCGATTCGGGTGAAGGCTTACCATTTGATTATGACCTCTGATGTGATGAAGCAGGTTAAGGAGTTCTAAGATGAGGCATTGAAGGAAGATCATTTTAACTCTGAAAGGATGAGAGGTATGGTTACGGAACTGGGTGAAACACTCTCGGTGTTAGGACCCGATTCGTACGAATGTGGGTTCATCGTTTTGGGGATCTACGTGGGAAGATTATGGATGAAGCTCATAAAACTCGGTACTCCATTCATCCCGGTGCTACAAAGATGTATCAAGACATGAAGAAAGATTATGGTGGCCGGGTATGAAGCATGACGTAGTGGAGTACGTGAATAAGTGCCTTACTTGCTTGCAGGTGAAGGCGGAGCATCAGAAGCCATACAGGAAGATCAAACCTTTGGACATACCCGAGTGGAAGTGGGAGCATATCACCATGGACTTTATCACAAAGTTACCACGTACCTTGAAAGGGTATGATGCCATATAGGTGATAGTTGATCGTTTAACAAAGAGTCCTAACTTCCTACCAATCTGAGAGACGTATTCCTTTAAGAGACTCGCGGATCTATTCATCAAGGAGATTGTAGATCGCCATGGTGTACTAGTGTCTATCGTGTCGGATCGTGACACCCGGTTTACATCCATGTTTTGGAAGAGATTTCTGATGCTATGAGGACGATGTTACATATCAACACGGCTTATCATCCCCAGACAAATAGTCAGTCAGAAAGGACCATACAGACGTTGGAAGATATGCTTCGGGAATGCGTTATTGATTTTGGAGGAAGTTGGGATGACCACTTACCGTTAGCCCGTTCTAATAAAACAATAGCTACCATGCCAGCATTGGCATGCCTCCTTATGAGATGCTATACGGTAGAAGATGTTGAACACCTGCTTGTTGGGGTGATATTGGGCCGTAAAGGGTTAGGGAGCGTCGAGGTGGTCGAGGCTACGACTGAGAACCTGAAAAAGATCAAAGCCTTTATGAAGGCAGCCAAAGATACACAGAAGTCGTACGCCGACAAGAGATGTAGACCGATTGAGTTCCAGGTGGGTGATAGAGTTATGCTAAAAGTCTCACCTTGGAAGCGCATCATTCGGTTTAGGAAGCGGGGCAAGTTGAGCCCAAGATACATAGGACCTTTCTGAATTATTGCTCGAGTAGGAGAGGTGGCCTATAGGTTGGAGTTGCCCAGTCAGTTAAGTGGAATTCATCCGACATTCCATGTATCTCACCTAAGAAAGTGCTTAGTCGAGGAGGATATGGTGGTGCCACCGGAGGATATTCAAGTGGATAAACGGCTCAATTATGTGGAGCAACTAGTGGCGATCATCGATCGTAAAGAGAAGAGACTAAGGAATAAGGTGGTTCCCTTGGTGCATGTGCAGTGGAAGCACAGGAAGGGATCAGAGTCCACTTGGGAAGTTGAGGAGGAGGTGAGGCAGCATTACCCTCAACTATTACCTTGATGTACGTATGATGTGTGATCATGTGCAACAGTAAAGAAAATGGTTTAATGAATGAAAGGTATATTATGTTTTTTTTTGTAAAACTAGAACTCACTCAGCAACGCTGACTTTTTATGCATTTTCCAGTTGGCAGGTAAATGTTGTTGAGGATGGCAAGGGCGGCTACATGGCTCATTTTGGATGGCATCCATTTTATGATACGATAATGTTTTTGCATTGTAATGCGAACGAATGATATTTTGTAATGAACATTGTATTATTTTGCAAAAAAGTGTTTATTTAAATGAAATAAAATGAAATGTTTGTTTAAATTGTTTCCGCTCCATGATTTTAATAAAGTTAATGGGATTATACGTTTTATGTACGATGATTGACCAGCTGTGAACATCCCGGGAACGATGCCGTACAATATTATAATATAATGAATTAGGCAAATATTACATAAATGATGACTAATAAAACTAATCATGATTAGTAGAATTAATAATATTAATATTATTATTATCATTAATATTATTATTAATAATAGTGTATTATTATTATTAAGTTTAGGGTTTATATTGTAATTTAATGAAATTTAAGGGAATAAATAATATAAAGTTGATGAACTAAAGTGCAAATTATAAAATTCATTAATATATGTCGGCTCACGACCAAACCTCCCTCATGAAAACCCTAAAACTGTCGATGCCCCTTGCGCACGTCTCCGCCCCTCTCGATCGTGATAGTGTCGGCAACCGCACCGGCAACGTGTCTCGCACCACAAGTGAACCCCGACACTTTGTTCTCCGTTGTATCGAGGTATCAGTTTCAGTTTCGCATTTTCGTTTCGGTTGTTTTCGTAGACGTTCGGTTCCAGGTATGATTCGTTTGTACGTGTATGTGGTTGTATTGTTTACGTGTTAAACTTCGGGACTTGTATGCGTGTATGATGATGTGTGTGTTTGCCAAACCGTATGTATATATATGTGTGTCCATTATATATATATATATATATATAATATATATATATATATATATATATATATATATATATATATATATATATATATATATATACATATACATATATATATATATTTGTATGTGTGTGATGGTGTGTGCTGGTGTGGGTTTAAAGACCCGAAGGGTGTATGTATTGTATGTGTGCATGGGTGGACAGGTGTGTGTGGAGAAGTATGTGTGCGTGGGTGTGTTGGTGTGTGTGTGTGTGAGGAGATTGTGTGCAAGTATGTGTGCTAAAGTGTGTATATCCTGCAATGTGTGCATTGTGTGTGTTGTAGTGTATGGTGTGTTAAGGTGTGATTGTGTATGTGAGAAGTGTGTGTTGAGTATATATACATTCACATATTGTATATTAGTATACAGTTGATATGGATGTGTGTGTTGTCATTATCGTCATTATCACTACGATTAGTGCTATTGTTACCATCATTATTAATAACATTGAAAACACTACTTTCATTATCTTTATATAGTGTGTAATAAAGTGTAAAGACAATAATAGTAATAATATATTTATATACACACGTATTTTATTGGGTCCAATTAAACGTGTAATCAAACTATTATAATTATATATGTGTGGTCATATTCATAAATTCCCATAGTTACGTGAGACCTGCTCGTCGACCTGAACCGATCCGGAACGGACCGAATGTATCTTTTCTCTTTGAACACGTTTAACGACATAATTAAAACTAACTATAGGTGTCTGAGTTGTTTGTTTTCCCTCATCCTTGGAAGTCTATTATTCACGTGTTTTCATCATATTTCAAGGTGAGTTTCGCGGTCCCGTTTTCATTTTATATATTATAAATTAGGGGGGAAAAGTATGCTCACTTTTTTTTATGTTGTGAACTTATACAATCTTTGGAACTATTGTGTTTACTATTTTGTAAGTACTGGTACATGGATGAGTTGTCTATGTGATTCTTTATTCACAACTATTTAACTCCAGTGTTCGAGTCGACGGACAGGTATTGATAGTACCATTGGGCTGACACTCCCACCCTTTTTTGTTAGTATACTAGTTGGAACTGACAGTGGGCAAATATGAGCCCTAGGGTGAATATGTTCCGACAAGTTCTGTGTGTACGTCGTAGGTTTAGTTGTGATGCTCATGTTTACATGTCATAGTACTTGCTTATAACTGTATGCACTCAAGTCCTACCAAACTTTTACACAAAATCAAGTTTTGTTTATTATTTAAACCTCCAAACTCACCAACAATATGTTGACCTTTTGAGCATATCTTTTCAGGTAACAATCGTTGAGGATAAGTAGGAATGCTTCCTTAGTGACGACCTTAGGATTGCATTATTTAAGTTCATTGGATGCCTATGATGTTGGGATTCAACAATGGAATAAACTAAAGCTTACCAAATCATAATTATAGCCAATTGAAAGTCATATTGTACAAGTTCAGAGACCAAGTTCATTATCAAAAGAAAACAAATACAAGACAAAGTCAACATCAAGACAACAAGAAAAGTCAAAATTAGGTCATGATGTAATATTATTATAAATAGACCCACTAGTGCATTTTTGCAAGTGTGACTTTTGTGTGTATGTGTTTCTCATGGTGTGAATCACCATCCAAGGAGAAATCATCTTCTTTGGGTGGGTTTGATTTCACTGGCCATTTATGATTCTTATTGTAACTTGTTTATCAACATCAATGAAATCCTAATATTATTATTATCCATCTCTTTGTTCTTTGATTCATACATGTCCACCCATCTTAATTTTGATTTCTAGATCTGAATGGGATGAATCCTAAGATTGAAGCTCATTGAATCTGAAATATTGATTTAGCATATGACAATTGCGTTGACTTTTATTTATTATTCACTTTATGTTCACTCATTCTAGGGTCGTGGGATTTCTACTTATTTGTTTGTATGACTATGTTTGTCATAGAATTGATTAACTACAACACAAGCCTCCATTGTGTCAAGAGACATCATGACACGTTTACTTTCATCATTTATTATATCTTTATTGTTTAACAATGTGTTATGACGATCCCGTCTGTTACATCCTCGTGTTTCTGCTATAAGCGGGGATGTGACAGATTGGTATCAGAGCCATTGATTATAAAGAACTAGGTGGATCAATCGACCTAGACTATAACCTAGGAACCTTCATGTAGAATGCATATTAGGGTTTTGTCTGCATCCGATATTACATCTATGTTCCATATATTCTATCTATCTGTTTTTATATTTTGATCTGCTTAATCTGAGGAAAAGTACCTTTTCCTTATAGGATGTCTTTCACTGGACCCTCCGTTCCTGCAGTGCCCGGAGTTTATTTGTCCGACTCAGTGTCAGAACCCTAAAAGGTTCTCTCGGATCATATGTTGCCTACGTCATCAAATAAAGAGTCCGACCCGAGGATTCGGCGAGGGAGTCATCTGATGAAGAGGAGTTAGGTAACCATCTTGTGCTAGGTTTGTTTGTAATTCGTGCCACACCACCTGGTCCTGCAGCACCTGAAGTCCCAGCCTCACCAAGTGCTCCTATTATTCCTACTTCACCAAATGCCCCTACCGCCCCAGCTGCTCCTGTGATACCAGTTAGGCCGGCTATTGCTACGGCCCTAACGGGGGACCCTGGGTGCTTGGCTACCCCAGAAGACCGTACTAGGCAAACGGCATAGGAGCGATGCAACTAAGGACGGCTAGAAAAAGAGTGTTTTCGGTCACTCGTGTAACCTTTCGTGTTTTCGTTAAATAATAGTTAACACCATTATATATTGTATTGACCATTTATGTCATTTATGAAACTATATGGGTAATTTTTTTTTATTTTACATTAATTTATTAATTTAAGAGTTAGTAATTTGATTTTATTAAAATAAACATAACAATAATAATGATAATAACAAAAATATTAAAAAATAATATTAATAATAAATTAATTTAAAAAAATAATAATAATAGAAATAATAATTTATAAAAATTAAATAATTAATAAGTTATAAAATAGTTAAAACTTAAAGTTTAATTAAGTTCAGCAGGCTTTTTGTCAATTTAGAAACTTTAAATATAAAGCTTGTTCATAAAATAACAAGAATTGTATGTATAGGGACCATAAGTATAAAATTTTAACTGAAAACCCCCACTCTTTATCTCAACCCACTTTTTCAGCCATTCCTCCGATCGAGCTTCGGGGAGGCCGGATGCTCTAAACTCTTTGCGTTTCAACCAAAAAAATCGATTTCCAACCGTTCATGAAGAGGATTCGAACCATTTGTTGCATTTTAATTAAGTTTAACATCGGTTACAAGAGCGTTTGAGCTCAAGTAACCGCCGATCATCAAACACTTAACGTTCGGGATTAAACTCTAATAATAATCTAATTAATTGAACTTAAACGGTCGTTTATCTATCCCTAAACAATTACCTCTTTCAATTTCACCTAACAAACACATTTTCATTGCATTCGAATCCTCATCTTCATCGGACCTACAACTCAATCAAAATCCACCTTTCAAGCAACCTAAACTGAAATTGATAAAGGGCTTAAACCGTGAACATCCTCTGAAGCTTCACACGAATTTAATTCGATTATCATCGCCATTTGCACGTCAATCGGACTCAACCTCGGTCGTGGCTTGTTCTTCATCTGTTCTTGTCGATTTAAACTTCAATCCGGGTAATTAGATATGTTTATACACTCGAAATCACTTGGGGATTAAAAGCCCCAATGTTGATTACATTATCTTGATCGAATTGAGGTCCAATTTGCTTGATTTGAATATAGGGTTCATATGGAATTGGTGGTTTCATGTGATTAATGCTTTTAAGATTTAAGAATCGACTCTTAATAGGCACATGCACCCCATCCTACCAGTTAAGAGCATGTTTCCCCCTCCTTGAGGTCTCGGGTTTGAACCTAGGCACCCTCAATTATTTTTTTAAAGCCTTTCTTTAATCATTAAAATTATAGAAAATTTACAAAATTTATAAAAAAGTTATTTTTGATCACTAAAATCATTTTAGAGTTACCAAATAGTTTTCCCGAAAATTTCTAAATTTAAACTTATATATTTTCTTAATAAAAACATTATAACAAGGATTATTTGGAAGTTATTTTTTATAATTTTGTAAAATGGACTAGAAATTTAATAAATTATTTAAAAACTTGTTTAAATAATAAATTATTGTTTTAGACAAATCGTTATTTAACAAATTGTTAAAATAATTATTTTCACATCTAATCGTTATAGATTGTAAGGAATATCTTTGTCAGGTTTGACTACTTGTAACCTTTTATATATATATATATATATATATATAATATATATATATATATATATATATATATATATATATATATATATATATATATATATATAATATATATATATATATATATTATATATATATATATATATATATATATATATAATATATATATATATATATATATATATATATATATACATATATATATGTGTGTGTGTGTGTATGTGTGTGTACGTATGTATGTTTAACCCATGAAAACTCACCAACTTCAAAGTTGACCTTATTTTTAACATGTTTTTAGAATTGCACAAGGTTGATGATTAAGTTTTGAAGCATACTTACATCTAGTACTTGGACCTAGGAATAAATGTCTCTTCTTGAAATCTTGGAAGTTTGGACTTATGTTATTTTATCTTTGTTAAGACTTTTGGTTGTAATGATTTATAAAACATATGATTTATCATATTTACATTTAATGGTAGTGTTATGTGGCTGTGAACAATTTCAACCCTCACATCTCAACGTTTCTGCCGTTAAGGTTAGGGTGTGACAGATTGGTATCAGAGGCCATAACTATAGAAATTTAGGTTATTAGAAATTATGACCTAAACTATAGTTGATGCATGAACCTTATAAGAAAATCTTTATAATCTTGTAAATATATTTGTTGCATGCCACATAATGCTACCTATTTAGGTGGGCCTTTTTATGTGCAACATGTTGCCTCTAGTTAGGATTGTCTTGTAATTTAGATTGGTTGCTTCGTCTCCCCTAAAACTTATTCTTAACCCTTAACTTCACCACGATGGATCTTTCTTAAACTTAATCTCAATGACACGTGGGATCGTACACATTATATCGAGAGGTTCAAATCTTTAGACTTTATGTCTAATCTATGAAAATCTCATGAAGGTTTTAATTTCATGAACCTAAAGAAATATTGTGTGAGACATAGACACCTGTATTCTGGATTTCCTCGCAAAAATCCTCGGGCTAAGGTAAGCATTTCGCATAAATTACTATCAACCGTGGGACTACTTATGCTTACCTGGGGATTTCTGGGATATTGATAAACTATGGTCAATATACAGAAGTTTCTAAGGAAATTGGAGTTAACTCACCTTGATGTGTCAATGCTTCCAAATGGTAATGTATTACCAAATGGAATTATTCCATGTGTGTTTTATTAGTCTTGAATAATCTTTGCTTGATTTATTATCTGTTACCTCAAAACTCCTGTGACTAATTTACTTTGTATCCACCCGTTCCCAGCCACCTCACAGTTGGTCATTCATTGCACTTAAAACATTTTAAACGTACGTATATTTTGCAGCAGAATTTAAATCTTTCATTAATAACTAAAAACATATCATTTACAACGTTCGTTTTCATCTCAAATACAATGACATGTCAAAATACGGATGTCAGCCTCAAAATGCTCCGAGTAGCTTATGCATCCATGCCTGCAACTCCTCAGCATCAACAAATACCTGCCAACTATCATGCATACAAAAGTCAGCGACGCTGAGTGAGTTCTAGTTTTATAATAAAACATACATTTCTTTGTTAAAACCGTTCTTTACTTTATTTCCAACTCATACTATACTTTACATTGTTCGTGATCATGCATCATACGTACATACAGATAATATCATTATTACCTTCGTCATTATGTTCGTTAACTTTGTTCATTCAATGTATTACATTATCATTCACTTCTCTTACTAGATCCGGTCAGACTTTACCCTCTTCGTGGCACTCAGCCACAATTACTGAGGTCGAATGACAAGGATCCTGTTTAGTACTTTATTACGATAACTCATTAACGTTCATTCATACGTTCGTTCTTTCATACATTATCTTCGTTCATTACTCTTTATTACTCGAATCTTGTCTCGTGCAATATCCCCGACTTATGCTCGAAAGCTGATGCCGTGTCGGGGCATGCTCACAAACCCCTGACTCATGTCCGAAGATTGACACAACACCGGGATACGTGACAAAGATCCCATATGAGCCAATCGCAGGGATTGAACTCTATCCGAGTCTGTTGCAACACAAAGTCGCTCACCTTATTATCTCGTCTTATGTAATATCCCCGACTCATGTCTGAAGACTGATATTGTGTCGGGGCCTGATAAACAAACCCCCGACTCATGTCCGAAGACTGACACAGCACCGGGATACATGACAAAGATCCCATATGAGCCAATCGTAGGGATTGAACTCTATCGAGTCTGTTGCAACACAAAGTCGCTCACCTCATACCTATGCTTGGCTTTACGCCACACCCCCGAAGTTATACGTAACTCGGGTAACCGTCATGTATTTAACCCCCAACATTATGGGTAACAACACCCCCATCGAAATGGGTAACACCCCCACCGAAATGGGTAACACCCCCACCGAAATAGGTAACACCCCCACCGAAATGGGTAACACCCCCACCGAAATGGGTAACACCCCCACCGAAATGGGTAACAACACCCCCATCGAAATGGGTAACAACACCCCTATCGAAATGGGTAACACCCACACCGAAATGGGTAACAACACCCCCATCGAAATGGGTAACACCAACGAATGTCAATCACAAAGACTGGAACCCTTGCGTGCACACTTTAGGATTTGTTGAACCTCACGCGGTAGAGCTTAAGGCATTTAGAGCCGTGCACCTCTGTACATATTGCTTTCAAGCCTTTCTATACTTTCTCTCTTATTAATGCATGCATTCATTCATTACGTTCCTATTTTCATTGTCTTCCACTTTACGTTACATAATACTTTCATTACAATTATTAACGTTCAACGCAAAGCCAAGGGAAGACATACATACATAATAAGGAACATACATAAACATACACCATCACCATATAGGCACATCATACATGCATAACACACATCAAACATAAGCCATCACATCATAACCAGGCCAATCTCCTTATTTTACCCCTTAAAAACCACTTAGAAACCTTAAGTCCAAATCTGGGCGCATGGGACCTTCCAGGTGCATGAGCATAAAAATAGTTTGGGCGCATGGGCACTATTTGGGCGCTTCTGCCGCATATGGCCACTGTGCAAGCGCATGGCACCTGTTTAGGCACATCAACACTTAGCCGTTTCAGTCACTTTGGACGCATGGCACTATTTAGGCATTCGGCCACCACTTGAGCGCATGACCAACACTTAGGCGCATGGCCAACACTTGGGCATATGGCCAACACTTAGACGCATGGCCAACATGCTGGGCGCATGGGCCACTGTTTAGGCTCATGACCCACTCTTGGGCGCATGGCTAACACTTAGGCATCTCGCCACTCATGCTGGGCGCATGGGCCACTGTTTGGGCACATGAGCCACCTCTGAGCGCATGGACCATTGTTCATGTTCATCAGGACATTCTGAAATATTTTCTATGTATCAACATCACCCGATTATCATTCTGATGATACCCAAACACAGATCTAACGTAATAAGGCCATATAAGCATGCTAATCATCATCACTAACCCATAATCAAAACTAACATACATACATACATACATCATTTCGAACATAAAGCTGTAAACCCACGGTTTCTTTCAAAATGTTTACTTAGTATGCATAATAGCCCCAAATCAGTTGAAAATCAGTAAAAGAGGAGTTCTAGAAACTCACCTTGAAGCAGGTCTTTGTGCTAGTCACTTCTACTAGCAGATTAAACTCCAAGTTCTTGAGAATAACTCTTTTACAGCTTCTTCTTCGTCTTTCTCTCTCTAGAACCGGGGCTTCTCTCTCTTCTTTCTTCTTTTCAGCCGATTGAAGAAGATGAAGAAGAAATGGGCAACCATGCCCCCTTTAAACCTTAAAATAATAAGGTTTGTACTTTGTACACTTTATCCCCCTCCACTTGTGCCCAATTTCTATTCTTTCTATTTACTTTTCTTTTCCTTCTGTTTAAATAGAAATTCGGGGTGTTACAAGTCTACCCCCCTTAAAGAGGTTTCGTCCCCGAAACCTGTCGCTTCTCGAACAATTACGGGTAACACTGTCTCACTTCTTCTTTGATCTTGCATTTAAACTTAGATACCTTTAGGCTTCACTGCACTCGCACAAGTGAAACCATTTCCTACTTAGCCTATTCTCTTCTTCTTATTAGTAATGGTCACCAGTTGCTTCTCGTGGTTGGGTACTTTGTCCATCTTAGTGTTCTCTAGTAGCATGATCATATTCTCATCGGTTGAGCTCTTTCTTAGACGAGACGCATGGAACATCAGATGAATTCCACTTAACTCATCGGGTAGCTCCAGTCTATGTGTCACTTCTCCTACCTGAGCAACAACTAGGAATGACCCTCTACATTTTAACACTAGCTTTACTCGACTCCAAACCAAGAAATCCGCTTTCCTGGTCGAAGCCTTCCTCATACTTCATTGTCGTAGGTCGTCACCGAGCTCTGGTTGTGCATGGTTGAGCAATCATCTTCTTGCAATACTTGGGGTTGAGTTATAGACTACTGATCAAGTCACCCGGAGATGCATGTCTACCTACCTATGTCTGTCTTGAACAGCCTAGCAGGAACAAGCGCTTTATCTCAATTCTATGCGCAATCCTCTAGGGCATTAGGTAACCTGGTAGACTTACCAATAGCAATTCTTACATCGAAGGGGTCATCGATCTTCCTACCCCTAACGTGCAACATCACAGAAAATAGCAACAACAAAACTACTACTAGCGTCACAATTAAAGCATAGATGCATAAATCTAAACTTGCCAGAACGTACCTGACGTTACCTCGGAGTCTGACCTAGCCTGCTCCCGGTCATAGCGAAGGCTCTAGCCCTCACCCTCTGTTCTCCTTCCTCATACCGGAGCTTCCTCCGATCTTCTTCACTCCCGAACCTTCCGCCCTCGGCTTCTTGCAATCCCAGCTCATGTGACCTTCCTCCCCACAGGAATAACACCTCCCCATACCGCAGTTCTTCGCTACATGCCCGGTCCTCCCACAACGGAAACAGACATTGCCCCCCAATCTACATTCCCGGGGGCTTGTGTCCACACTTGTCACACCTTTTCGACCCCGCACCAGTTATTACCACACGCTGATCATCCACTCGTGCACCTTTGCCACCTGGAGCGGCTCCGCCACGTCCCAATTGCTTCCCGTTCCATTCTTGATCACCCTCTCCTTTCTTGCTACTTTCGGTCACCATCACAGATCTTTCATCATACAATCTCCCCGCCAAATCAACCGCCGACCTAAACGTGCTCGGTCGGGCAGCGATCATGTGCCTACGGATGTTCGCTGGCAAGCCCTGAATGTACCTCTTGATTTTTCGTGAAAGAGGTGTCACCTGATCCGGCACCAGACGTGCCATCTCGTTGAATTTAGCGGTATATTGTTGATGTGTCATCGTTCCCGCCTCCAGCTGCAAGAACTCTCTTTCAACTTTATCCATCTCACGTTGAGGACAGAATTCCTCAATCACCAGCCTTTTCAACTCCGGCCATCTCATCCTTCCAATAGCTTTGCTACCCTCGGATTGGACTATATTGTCCCACCAGCACAGAGTCGAGTCCACAAAAGAATGGGCAGCAAACTTTACTTTCTGATCTTCCCGGCACTCGCTGATATTCATTACAGCTTCCATCTCTCACATCCATCCGTGAGTAGTAGCAGCAGTACCGTTTCCATCAAAAGTTGGGGGCTTGCATCATTGAAACGCCCCATGATTATAGCCATGTGCCGCCTCTGGTGCGGGCTCTTCCTCTTCGTCATCGAAGAAAACCGTTTCAGTCTCGGGTCGTCTCCTTTCGCCCGAAGGTCTACCCCTTTCCTGTCTCTCCTCATCTCTAGCAACCTTTATAACTTCGGTCACCACAGACGGTAGGATCGTCTGCATGACCTGATGCACTTCCTCCCTGACTGCCTCTCTCATCGAAGTGCTCTGATTAGCATTCTCATCACCGCCCTCCTGATGAGGGGTCTCAGGTTCCTCATGGACTACTCTTTTAGCCCTAGATCTTCCTCTTGTGACCCGTGGTTCAGCACCACGTCCACCACCGCCTCCTCCTTGTGAAGCTTTCGAAGATCTACCACTAGCCATCATCTATCACACTATAAGATTCAAACACTAACGCGGTCATTCAAGGTAATAACTCAGTTTATGTCAAGTATAGTAAGTCCCTAATTACAGTGGCCAGTTGTGATTAGCCACTTACTTTACTCTTCACACCCCAAGCATTTCCTATCCTGACTACATCAGTATCTAAATCTACACAAAAGCACACAAGCCACATAACATGCGCACATAACACCGGTTAACGTTAACTTACTATAAACGTTTACATAAAACCTTTACCTGCAGGCACGTAGCTACTAGGACGGGCATCCCTTTTCCTTTTAGTCCCATTCTCAGTTTAAGATTAGGTTTTCAAAATATTTACCGAATTCACTTAAACTTTTGCTCTGATACCAACTTGTAAGGCCCCGTTCCCAGGCACCTCACAGTTGGTCATTCATTGCACTTAAAACATTTTAAACGTACGTATTTTGCAGCAGAATTTAAATCTTTCATTAATAACTAAAAACATATCATTTACAACGTTCGTTTTCATCTCAAATACAATGACATGTCAAAATACGGATGTCAGCCTCAAAATGCTCCGAGTAGCTTATGCATCCATGCCTGCAACTCCTCAGCATCAACAAATACCTGCCAACTATCATGCATACAAAAGTCAGCGACGCTGAGTGAGTTCTAGTTTTATAATAAAACATACATTTCTTTGTTAAAACCGTTCTTTACTTTATTCCAACTCATACTATACTTTACATCATTCGTGATCATGCATCATACGTACATACAGATAATATCATTATTACCTTCGTCATTACGTTCGTTAACTTTTTTCATTCAACGTTATTACATTATCGTTCACTTCTCTTACTAGATCCGGTCAGACTTTACCCTCTTCGTGGCACTCAGCCACAATTACTGAGGTCGAATGACAAGGATCCTGTTTAGTACTTTATTACGATAACTCATTAATGTTCATTCATACATTCGTTCTTTCATACATTGTCTTTCGTTCATTACTCTTTATTACTCGAATCTTGTCTCGTGCAATATCCCCGACTTATGCTCGAAAGCTGATGTCGTGCCGGGGCCTGCTCACAAACCCCTGACTCATGTCCGAAGATTGACACAACACCGGGATACGCGACAAAGATCCCATATGAGCCAATCGCAGGGATTGAACTCTATCCGAGTCTGTTGCAACACAAAGTCGCTCACCTCATTATCTCGTCTTATGTAATATCCCCGACTCATGTCTGAAGACTGATACTATGTCGAGGCCTGATAAACAAACCCCCGACTCATGTCCGAAGACTGACACAACACCGGATACGCGACAAAGATCCCATATGAGCCAATCGCAGGGATTGAACTCTATCCGAGTCTTTTGCAACACAAAGTCGCTCACCTCATACCTATGCTTGGCTTTACGCCACACCCCCGAAATTATACGTAACTCAGGTAACCGTCATGTATTTCACCCCCAATATTATGGGTAACAACACCCCCATCAAAATGGGTAACACCCCCACCAAAATGGGTAACACCCCCACCGAAATGGGTAACACCCCTTACCGAAATGGTAACACCCCCACCGAAATGGGTAACACCCCCACCGAAATGGGTAACAACACCCCCATCGAAATGGGTAACAACACCCCCATCGAAATGGGTAACAACACCCCCATCAAAATGGGTAACACCACCGAAGGTCAGTCACAAAGAATAGAACCCTTGTGTGCACACTTTAGAATTTGCTGAACCTCACGCGGTAGAGCTTAAGGCATTTAGAGTCGTGCACCTCTGTACATATTGCTTTCAAACCTTTCTATATTTTCTCTCTTATTAATGCATGCATTCATTCATTACGTTCCTCTTTTCATTATCTTCCACTTTACGTTACATAATACTTTCATTACATTTATTAACGTTCAATGTAAAGCCAAGAGAAGACATACATACATAATAAGGAACATACATAAACATACACCATCACCATACAGGCACATCATACATGCATAACACACATCAAACATAAGTCATCACATCATAACCAGGCCTATCTCCCTATTTTACCCCTTAAAAACCACTTAGAAACCTTAAGTCTAAATCTGGGCGCATGGGACCTTCTAGGCGCATGAGCATAAAAATTCTAAGTGTAAAACAGTCTGGGCGCATGGGCACTATTTGGGCGCTTCTGCCCTATTCAGGCGCATGACCACTATGCAGGGGCATGGCACCTGTTTAGGCGCATCAACACTTAGCCGTCTCAATCACTTTGGACACATGGCACTATTTAGGCGTTTGGCCAACATTTAGGCGCATGGGCCACTGTTTGTCGCATGGCCAACACTTGGGCACATGGCCAACACTTAGACGTATGGCCAACATGTTGGGCGCATGGGCCACTGTTTAGGCGCATGACCCCTCTTGGGCGCATGACCAACACTTAGGTGTCTGGCCACTCATGCTGGGCGCATGGGCCACTGTTTAGGCGCATGAGCCACCTCTGAGCGCATGGACCACTGTTCATGTTCATCAGAACATTCTGAAATATTTTCTATGTTATCAACATCACCCGATTATCATTCCAATGATACCCAAACACAGATCTAACATACTAAGGTCATCTAAGCATGCTAATCATCATCACTAACCCATAATTAACACTATAACATACATACATACATACATACATCATTTCGAACATAAAGTTGTAAACCCACTGTTTCGTTCAAAATGTTTACTTAGTATGCATAATAGCCTCAAATCAGTTGAACATCAGTAAAAGAGGGGTTCTAGAAACTCACCTTGAAGCTGGTCTTCATGCTAGTCACTTCTACTAGCAGATTAAACTCCAAGTTCTTGAGAACAACTCTTTTACAGCTTCTTCTCCCTCTTTCTCTCTCTAGAACCGGGGCTTCTCTCTCTTCTTTCTTCTTTTCAGCCGATTGAAGAAGATGAAGAAGAAATGGGCAACCATGCCCCCTTTAACCTTAAAATAATAAGGTTTGTACTTTGTACACTTTATCCCCCTCCACTTGTGCACAATTTCTATTTATCTCTTTACTTTCTTTTCCTCCGTTTAAATAGAAATTCGGGGTGTTACACTAGTTATGCTTACCTGGGGATTTCTGGGATGAGTGATAAACTATGGTCAATATATAGAAGTTTCTAAGGAAATTGGAGTTAACTCACCTTGATGTGTCAACGCTTCCAAATGGTAATGTGTTACCAAATGGAATTATTCCATGTTTGGTTTATTAGTCTTGAATAATCTTTGCTTGATTTATTATCTGTTACCTCAAAATTCTTGTGACTAATTTACTTTGTATCCGGCATGTCTCGTCATCATGGAAAGCGTGGTACCTCTAACCGTAAACTGGCCTCCATGATCGCCTAACAAATGGTTGTCGTTATTTCAACTATGGTTGCCGAACTGAATAGCACCTTGATGACCAACTCTATCAACAACAACTATGGAAATAGGAAAGGAGAGAATAGTGCGAACCAAGGAAGAAACAATCAAACCTGCATGTTTAAGCACTTCAACTCATGCAAACCCACCAGCTTTAGTGGGAAGGAAGGAACCACTAGACTTCTCGAGGGGTTTCGAAGCATGGAGAACACGTGCATCAACTGTGAGTGTCCCGAGGCACTCAAGGTCCCCGTCCTCGGGATGCTTACAGCTGGCCTATCATTGCTCATAAAACATATAATTACATTCATATTTCATAAAACATCGCAGTGGAACGTCAAAACAATTTTTCATTTCATTAAGAACACTTTTGCAAATTAATACAAACATCCTTTACACATTTCCATTTGTTCGCATTACAATGCAAAAACATTAACAAAAGAATGTCATCCAAAGTGCCAAGTAGCTGCCCAGCGCCATCCTCAGCAATGCTCACCTGCCAACTGGAAAATGCATAAAAAGTCAACGTTGCTGAGTGAGTTCTAGTTTTATAATAAAACATACTTTACGTTCTTTTAAAACACATACCATCATACATGATCACACATCATACGTACACATAGATAAAATCATTATTATCCTCTTTACTATTCATCACTTTCTTTCATTATCTTTGTATCTCTTTATCTCTTTCCAGATCAATGTCTCAGCTATACCCCAAACGTATGCACAAAGCGGGTACTGGGCCGAAGATCATATATGACTTCCATAACGCACATAGCCTGGCACCAACACCGGGACAAGCGACAAAGATCCTAACTGTATACTACACTCCAAACGTATGCACAAAGCGGATACTGGGCCGAAGATCATAAATGACTTCCATAACGCACATAGCCTGGCACCAACACCGGAGTGAATAATCACTATAAACCATGTACCATATCATGGTCAATCACAAAGACTGGACCCCTGCGTGTATCCTTAAAGGTTAGCTAAACCACACACAGTTGAGCTTACGACATTTTAGATCCGTGCACCTCCGTACATTTTGCTTGCAAGCCTTTCTATACTTTCTCTTTCATTAATGCATGCATTCTATCATTATGTTCTTCTTTCATTATCTTTCACTTTACGTTACATAATGCTTTATCATTTCATTCACAACTATAACACGTAAAACCACGGGAAAGATAAACATACATCATAATAAGGAACATCAACATGCACAGTCAACATCATCACACGGGGCATCATGCAACATAACATACATCATACATACCATCATGCATAAGCATCAAACATACACCATAACATGCCCCACATGATCTCTATGACCTCAAAAGTCAGCTTACATGAGCCCCCGGGAACATTCCAAGTCAAATCCTAAATCTCTTTTTCCTAGAAAGTCAAACTATTCTAAGTGTTCATCCGTATTTGCCTTTTGTTCATCGCATTTGTTACGGTCCATCTGCATTTGCTATAGCTCATCCGCATTTGCTATAGTACATTCGCATTCCCTTTCCTTAATCCTCATTTCTTTTACTTCATCCGCATTTCTCACTACCCATCTGCATTTCCCACTACTCATCCGCATTTCTCCTACTTAGTGGAAAATGTCCATCCGCATTGACTGTTCATCCGCATTGACTTCCTATGTTCATCCGCATTGACTTTCTATTTTCATCCGCATTGACTTTCTATGTTCATCCACAATTACTTTCCTTGACAATTAATGCTCATTTGCATTGACTTTCTATGTTTATCCACATTGCTTCTGCATACTTAGGCAGATGCTAAAACTTAAACATACGAGCTCTAAACATCAGATCTCAGTTCTCAAGCACCATCTATCATGTTCTAAGCTTAAGTCTTGTCTTCTAAGCCTTAGAAAGACCATCATACATCAACATGCACACAGTCATACATATGGGCCCGAAACCCAGTTAATGAAAACACACAGTCATGCATTTCCAACCCCAAAACATAAAAACTAGTAAAAGAGAGGTTCGAGAACTCACCTTAGCAGCTCTTGAGTAGGGCTTCTTCCAAACTCATTTGCAATTGAGTTCAACCGCCTAGAAAACCCACTAATAACATACCCGAACACATACAAACACACATAAGCATAAACCCGATGACATAACCGGTTAAGAACCCATAAAACATGAATTCTTACCTTGAATTCGCATTTTTCTTCTTTTTTCTCTTCAAAACCGAGAGTTCTCTGCTGTACTGCTACTCTCTCTAAAAATCCAAAAATTTTGTGATGTGTGTGACATATGGGCGGCCATTCCACCTTTATCACCAACTTTTAAACTTTTTGTCCTTTTGACACTTTTAACCCCTAGAATTGGGTTCTAATTCCTTTTCCGTCTTTTTCTTTGCTTTATTCTTTCTTTCTTTCTTTATAAATAACCGGGTGTTACAGCACTCAAGTTCTGTTACGCCACAAGTGTGTCTTCAAAAAGGTGCGAAATCCATATTTCAAATTCATTGAGCTTGGATCTTAGGATTCATCTTGTTTAGATCTAGAAATCAAAATTAAAATTGATGGACGTGTGTGAATCAAAGAACAAAGAAATGGATAATAATAATAATAATAATAATAATAATAATAATAATAATATGTTAGATTTCATTGATGTTAATAAACAAGTTGCAATGAGAATCATAGATGGCCGATGAAATAAAACCCACCCAAAGGAGAGGATTTCTCCTTGGATGGTGATTTACACCATGAGAAACCCACACAAAAGAGCCACACTTGAAAAAAATGCACTAGTGGGTCTATTTATACTAATATTACATCATGACCTAATTTTGTCTTTTCTTGTTTTTTGATGTGACTTTGTCTTGTATTTGTTTTCTTCTGATAATCAATTTGGTCTCTGAACTTGTACAATGAGATCTTCAGTCGGCTGTGATTATCATTTGGTAAGCTTCAGTTTATTAATTGTTAAACCCCAACAAAAGGGCACTTGCGTGGTGGAATAGCGAGAAGAGAAACCAAGGTGTTGATGCTGTGTTGGCACTAACTTGGGATGAATTTAGAACATTTCCATCCAAAAGTTCTACCCAAGAAGTGAGCTATAAAAGTTGGAGGAGGAATTTTAGAATCTCAAACAAGATGGTGGAGATCATTTGGCCTACTCAACTAGGCATAATGAGTTGAGCATTATGTTGTCCCATATGGTCGACACTGTTCCTCGTAACATTGAAAAGTTCATTAAGGGGGTGTCACCCCAAATTCAAGATGTTGTGGTGGGTAGTAGACCCACAACTTTGGAGGATGCCAGTACCATCACCGCTCAATTCACTGAAAACCATATTTGAGCGGGCACATTGTCTGTCATAGGTGCTAAAAAGATTGAAAAGGCCATTCCAGAAGCAACTAAGGAGGGTAAGAATGAATTGTCTTACAACAAAAAGAAGCGCAAGTTCACACCGGTCCGAAACTTTGTTGTGGCTACACCCAAGGTACCTTAAAGGCAACCAATTCCAGTTGCACAAGCACCTATGACTAGGGCCTATGCTGGTCCTCTACCATTGTGCAATGTCTGTAGGTATCACCATGCGAGTAATAACCCATGTCGCATCTGTACACTGTGCGGTAAATATAGACACTAGGTGGCTACTTGTCACCGTGCACCAAACGATGTCACGTTAGTTTCTAATCGTGCTTACTACAACTGTGGGGAACCTGGTCATTTTCACCCATAAAGCCCTCGTCATGCGGATAATGTTCCACAACCCCGAGGACGTGTGTAACATCTCGTATTTTTTTTTTGTTAACTAAAAGTTAATTTTGTTAGTTCTTGTAAGGGCCATTTATGCTATTTATGAAACTTGGTGGGCTATTTATGTATGATTTCTTATTTAATTTAAAGTTTATAAATATTATATGATAATAATGTTAATATTAATAAAAGTATAAATACTATTATGTAAAAATAATAATAATAATAATAATAATAATAATAATGATAATAAAAATAATAATAATAAGTTATCAAAGTTAACAAAGTTAAAACTTAATTAAGTTCAAGGGGGCCTAATTGTCAAATTAGAAACTTGAAATATTAAGTTTGGGCATAGAATAATAGAAAATCAAAGTTGAGGGACCAAAGGTGTAATTTATCAAAAATCAAACCCCCCCCTTCTCACCCCGCTTCTCCGGTGACCTCGCCGGCCGGACTCCGGCCAAGTCCGGCGAGGCACCAAAACCGCCAAAAACCGATGTTTTTTAATCCGAAACCGTCCCTAAAACGTTCTTGAACACGATTCGAACGCAATCATGGACTTAATTGCGTTTATACGTCGGTTATGAACCCGATCGAGTGTGTAATCGAGCGTTTCTAACCATATAGCCGTTCGATCATTAAAACTCAATAATAATCAAATTAAATGATTCATAATCGAACGTCTAAGTAGTCTAAAGCTTCTATCAATTCCAATTTCACCTGAAACAACACAAACAGCAAATCCAATCCCGTTTTCTTTCGCGACCTGTAACCTTGCCAAAATCCTATCTCCGAACGAATTGAACCAAAATCAACATAGGGCTTCGCATCGGGATCATCATTCGAGGCTATCTGCAAGTTTAATTGGATTATCATTGGGGATTTCTCATCACTGAGTTCAACGACCGCGACTTGTTCTTCGTTTAGGATTGCTCCAATTCGAACTTATTCGGGTAAATTACATACATGGTTATGCTCGATTAACCATGGGAAACAAAAGCCCCATGGTTAATTTGGTTATCAAGATCGTTTAGATGATCAATTTGAACGGATCTAAACTAGGTTCTTGAGGTCGGGAACTTGGTGTTATAAGAAAATGGAACCAAGTAATACCGCGGCTGGAAGCCATGGTACACCGTTCACGACACGCCCTTACATTCAAGAGGTCCCGGGTTCGAACCGGGCACCCTCTTATTTTTTTAAAAGCCTTTTTAGGCCTTAATTCTTTACTAGAAAATTCCTAAAAAATTACAAAAAATAATTTTCATTAACTTTTTTTTTCTGTAAATTTATTTTTAAAAATACCGTAATATTTAATTATTAAATTTTAATTATTGTTATAAGAATGAGTTTATGTAAAAATTAAATTGTTACTTGAATCAATAATAAATCGTACATTTTCTTCGATTAAAGTTATATGATACTCAAACTAAATGCAATAATTTATAATTTTGTAAGAATATTCCTTAATTTTTTGTAATATATATATATGTATTATATAAATATTATTAATAAACTAAATTGGCTAACAAAACTCTCTTAAATTCCAAGGAACCTAGTTCATGTTTAATTGTTGAATCTTGACCTAAATCTTGTAATATTTATATATTTAGGTGTCTTGTGACGTTTTACCTTGGAACGGCTTATATTATTCTTATTGATCCTTATTATATACTTATTGATCAAGTGAGTTTTCCTTGCCCCATTTTTTTTATTTCACACTACTTTGGGGTGAAACATGATTATCCATACATTGTACACTTATAAACGTTTGAGACTTATAAGCACATGCAATTCATCTTATTATTATGTCATGGTTATTTGTGTGTTGTAAGTGTTTATATGAGATACATAGTTTGTTTACAATCATTAACTATTGCTAGTCTGGCGACGTCTTAGATCTTTGGGCCTGACAAGCCTATTTGGTGCTAAAGCCGAGGTATTGCCGGCTCCTGATGACGTATGCTTGTTCATCATGGGAACCAAATACACTTAGCCAATCTTTTATACTTGTAATCAAGTCGAGGTTTGGTTGTGACGATATGTGTTCTATAACCTTACTTGCTTATGACCTATGACATGAATTGCTACTTGTAACTTTATCATATTATGTATAAAAACCTTGGAAACTCACCAACTATTTATAGTTGACCCTTTTTATTTTTATCATGTTTCAGGAAATCCCCAAGTTTAAAGTGGACTTTTGAAGCTTGGAAATAAAACTAGGACTTGGACCTAGTTAAATAAATAAATGTTATGCTATGTTTTGTTTTATTTGGGATTATTTCATGTTTTGTGGCTTATGTTTGTAATGACTTTTGAAACTTATAATTTTAATATTTACACTTAAATATAGCGTTATGTGGCTGTGAACAATCTTAACCCTCACATCTCGACGATTCCGCCGTCAAGGTTGGGGTGTGACAACGTGCTTTCAACATCAATGCAAACCAAGCACAAGCAAACAACGATGTGGTGAACGGTATGTCGAATCCAACCTCAATCTTTATGATCTTAGTTCTTTTCTTGCTTTACCTGTATTGTTAAACATCTTTAAAACTGAACAGGTATGTTTCTTATTAATAATTCATATGCCTACGTTCTATTTGATTCAGGAGCCGATAAGAGTTTTGTCTCGTTAGAATTTGAGCCTATACTTTCTAAGACACATACGAAATTAGAAAGACCTCTTACTGTCAAAGTCGTCGATGGAGAACCCATCACTGTTGATGTCGTTATTCGTGATTGTATTTTGATCCTAAACGAACATGATTTCCTTATCGATTTTATTCCTATGAAACTTGGAAGCTTTGACGTTATAATTGACATGGATTGGCTAGCCAACATCATTTGTAAATCATTTGTTTTGATAAATGCATTCGAATTCCTTTACCTTCGGGGGATACATTGAAAGTGTTCAGTGAAAAATCATCCAAAGGACTCAAACTTATGTCGTGTACTCAAGCCCGAAAATGTCTAAGCAAGAATTACATCGCTTTCTTGGCCTACGTGATCAACACGAAGGTCAAAGGGAAAGACCTTAAGGATGCCTCAATTGTACGAGACTTTCTTGAAGTGTTTCCCGGTGACCTTAGTGGTTTACCTCCCATGCATGAAGTTGAGTTTAAGATTGATTTGATTCCGGGAACGAACCCCATGGCTAAGTCACCATATCGACTTGCACCATCTGAAATGCAAGAGCTAGCTAGTCAACTTCAAGAAGTATCCGACAAGGACTTTAACCGTCCTGGCTCTTCACCATGGGGTGCACCTGTTCTATTCGTGAAGAAGAAAGATGGATCATTTTGTATGTGCATCGATTATCTTGGGCTTAACAAACTTACCATTAAGAACTGCTACCCCTTCCTCATATTGATGCTCTTTTTGACCAACTTCAAGGAGCTGCTATTTTCTCAAAGATTGACTTACGTTCCGGCTATCATCATTTACGAGTTCATGACGATGATATCCCAAACTACGTTTTGCACTCGATATGGACATTATGAGTTCATAGTTATGCCCTTTGGTTTAACAAATTCTCCTGTTGTCTTTATGGATCTCATGAATCAAGTATGCAAGTCGTTTCTAGACAAGTTTGTGATTGTCTTTATTGATGACATACTTATCTATTCCTAGTCCAAAACTGATCATGAACATCATTTGCGACAAGTTCTTGAGTTGTTGAAGAAAGAACAACTATACGCAAAGTTCTCAAAGTTCGAATTTTGGCTTAAGGAGGTCTAATTTCTAGGACACGTGGCGAATAGCCAAGGAATTCACGTTGACCTTGCAAAGGTGGAAGCTGTGAAAAATTGGTGTGTTCCTACGACCCCAACCGAAGTTCGTTCTTTCCTTGGTTTTGCTGGGTATTATCGACGTTTCATTGCCAACTTTTCTAGAATTGTGAACCCGCTTACTTCCTTGACTCAAAAGAATAAACCATTCGAGTGGGGTCTGAACAAGAGAAGCCTTTGAAGCATTAAAGCACAAACTCTGTAATGCTCCTATATTGACCCTTCCCGATGGAAATAATGATTTTACCATATATTATGATGCATCTAGACAAGGCCTTGGTTATGTTCTCATGCAACAAGGAAAGGTCATAGAATATGCATCGAGACAATTGAAGGTCCATGAGGTGAATTACACGACCCATGATCTTGAAGTTGGTGCTGTGGTTTTTGCCTTAAAGATTTGGAGGCATTACCTTTATGGGATACAATGTATAGTCTACACCGATCACAAAAGCCTTCAACACGTTTTCAATCAAAAGGATCTCAACATGAGACAATGTCGTTGGGTCAATTTGATTAGTGATTATGACTGTGACATTAGTTACCACCCTGCAAAGGCAAATGTCGTAGCCGATGCACTAAGTCGAAAGATTCATAACAAGATGGTCTCGTTTCACAAAATTTGCGATCAACGACAATGGTTTGATACCTTAGGGGAATTCGATACTGAGATTCGTCTGGATGTTAACGAGACTACGGTGCTGCTGCAAAATTTGAGGATTGAGAATGAGATCGAGACGTGTATCTTGGAGGCTTAACAAGCGGATCAAGAAGAAGGAAAAATAGGAAAGGAATTGGAGTACAATCTTTGAGCTCAACTAGAAACAAAACCCAATGGATTGATGTATTTCTTGAATCGAATTTGGGTTCCAAATCATGATAATCTTCGTACCTTCATCATGAATGAAGCTCATCAAACTCGTTACTCTATTCATCCTGGTTCTAATAAGATGTATATGGATATGTGTAGGCAATACTGGTGGCCTAGAATGAAGAGAGACATAACAACTTACGTAGCTAAGTGTCTTGCGTGTACGAAGTTAAAGCCGAACATCAACGTCCTGGTGGATTGCTTGAACAATTTGAAATTCTCATGCGGAAATAGGAACACATATCCATGGATTTCATAACCAAACTACCCCGCACCTCTTGTGGTCATGATACCATATGGTGATCATTGACCAATTGACCAAGTTGGCATATTTCACCCATACGTGACACTTAAGAAAAATCAAGGTTGGCTCGTATATACATTGATGAGATTGTGAGTTGTCACGACATATCTTTGCATATCATATCCGACTGAGATACTCATTTCACTTCACACTTTTGGTCGTCTATGCAAGAACTCTTGGGTACTCAACTGGATCTAAGCACGGCTTACCATCCTCGAACAGACGGTCAAACCGAGCGAACCATTCAAACCCTTGAGCATCTGCTACGTCTTTGTGTCCTTGACTTTGGTGGTGACTAGGATATGCATTTACCTCTCGTGCAATTTTCGTATAATAATAGTTACCACTCGAGTATCAAGATGGCACCTTTCGAAGCACTTTATGGTCATAAATGTCATTCCCCGATCTGCTGGACTGACATTGGTGAAAATTTCATCAATGGTCCTGAGCTCATACAAGAAACGACCGATAAAGTCTTAACGATTCGTAAGAAAGTTGAAGTGGGTAGAAGTCAACAAAACAGTTATGTTGATAAACAATACAAGTCGTTGGAATTCCAAGTTTGGGATATGGTACTTCTTAAAGTCTCACTATGGAAGGGAGTCGTTCGCTTTGGGAAGAAGGATAAACTAGCTCCATGATTTGTAGGACCTTTCAAGATCCTAAAAAGGGTCGGGAAAGTGGCTTATTAACTAGAACTACCTTCCGATCTTAGTAGGGTTCATCCTGTTTTCCATGTCTCAAATTTTTTGGCTAACAAAAGTCCACATGTCCCAATGAATGACAATCCAGATCGACGAGTCCTTACATTTTGTTGAGCAACTCGTTGAAGTCATGGATCGTATCATGAAGAGGACTAGAACCACTACCACCCCAATCGTTAAGGTTCGTTAAAAAAATAAGCGTGGACCTGAGTTTACATGGTAGCGTGAGGATCATATGAAGAAGAAATACCAGCATTTGTTCGTTTAGTTTCATTTTTAATTTCGAGACGAAATTCTTAAAAGTTTGGGAGACTGTAGTTAACCTCGTTATAATCATGTAAGGACCATTTATATCATTTATGAAACTATATGGGTAGTTACTTTTATTTTACATTAATTTATTAATTTAAGAGTTAGTAATTTGATTTTATTAAAATAAACATAATAATAATAATGATAATAATAAAAATAATATTAATAATATAAATAAAAAATAAGATAAAAATAATAATAATAATAATAGAAATAATAATTATAAAGGTTAAATAATTAATAAGTTATAAAATAGTTAAAATTTAAAGTTTAATTAAGTTCAGTGGGCTTTATTGTCAATTTAGAAACTTTAAATATAAAGTTTGTTCATAAAATAACAAGAATTGTAACTATAGGGACCAAAAGTGTAAATTTTTAAAAGAACCCCCCTCCCTCTTTTTCTCTCCCCGCTTTTCCGGCCATTCCTCCGGCCGAGCTCCGGCAAGGCCCGATACCCTAAACTCTTTGGGTTTCAACCAAAAAAATTAGTTTCCAACTATTCATGAAGAGGATTCGAACTATTTGTTGCATTTTAATTAAGTTTAACATCGATTACAAGAGCATTTGAGCTCGAGTAACCGCCGATCATCAAACATTTAATGTTCGGGAATTAAACTTTAATAATAATCCAATTAATTGAACTTAAACGATCATTTATCTATCCCTAAACCATTACCACTTTCAATTTCACCTAACAAACACATTTTCATCGCATTCGAATCATCATCTTCATCAGACCTGCAACTCAATCAAAATCCACCTTTTGAGTAACCTAAACTGAAATTGATAAAGGGCTTAAAGCCATGAAGATCCTCTGAAGCTTCACACGAATTTAATTCGATTATCATCGCCATTTGCACATCAATCGGACTCAACCTCGGTCGCGGCTACTTCTTCATCAGTTGTCGTCGACTTAAACTTCAATCCGGGTAATTAAATATGTTTATAGACTCAAAATCACTTGGGGATTAAAAGCCCCAATGTTGATTTCATTATCTTGATCGAATTAAGGTCCAATTTGATTGATTTGGAATTGGGTGTTTCATGTAATTAATGCTTTTAAGATTTAAGAATCGGCTCTTTAATAGGCATAGGCGCCCCAACCTACCGGATAAGAGCATGTTCCCCCTCCTTGAGGTCCCAGGTTCAAACTTGGGCACCCTCAAATTTTTTTAAAGCCTTTCCTTAATAATTATAATTACAGAAAATTTATAAAAATTATTAAAAAAATATTTTTATCATTAAAATCATTTTAAAGTTATCAAATGATTTTCCTATGAAAAATTATTTAAATTTAAACTTATATATTTTCTTAATAAAAATATTATAACAAGGATTATTTAAAAGTTATTTTTTTATAATTTTGTAAAATGGGCTAGAAATTTAATATATTATTTAACAACTTCTTTAAATAATAAATCATTGTTTTAGACAAGTTGTTATTTAACAAACTGTTAAAATAATTATTTGCACATCTAAAATCTTAATTTTTAGTTTTCAATTGTTATGAATTGGAAAGTAATTAAGTTCCTTAATAACTTTGTACCATTCTCAAATGATTATTTACACAACTCATATTTCTTTGAATCAAAATATAAACGATGCCATTATCATATCTAACTTAACTGTTAAAATCCCAATTTCCTATTAAAATCTTAGTTCATGTTTAATCATTAATCTTGTTGTTAAAGTTAATCTTGTAATATTACATTTAGGTATCTGGTAAAAGGAATCACTGGAGCACATCTTATATTACTTGATATTACTTTAACATCAACTTATATAATGTGAGTTTTCATGCCCCTCTTTTACCTTATTTCACACCTTTTGGGGTGAAATATGTTAACGTATAAACTTATACTTGTAAGCGTCTTAATACTTGCTAATGCACTAGCAATTCACCTTCAATTTTATCATGGTTATTTGTAATATTGTAAGACTTATATAATAGACATTATATGTTGAAAATCATTAACTATTGCTAGCCTAGCAATGTCATAGATCTATGAGCCTAACAAGCTTATTTGGTCCTAAAGCCAAGGTTATTGCTGGCTCCTGATGATGTATTCTTGTTCATCATGGGAACCAAGTACACTTAGCTAATCGTTATAACTTGTAATGGATTTCTTTGTCAAGGTTTGATTATAGCTATATGTTATCTATAAACTTGCTTTATTCGTAACCATTGACATGAATTGCAACTTGTAACCTTTTACACACACACACACACACACACACACACATATATATATATATATATATATATATATATACACACACACACTACATACATACATACATATATTATATATACATACATATATATATATACATACATACATATATATATAATATACATACATATATATATATATACACACATACTATACATATATATACATATATATATATGGGAGGTTCAAATAAAAACCGCATTTTTTTGTTAGAACTCTACGAACCAATCTCAGCCACTCATTCTTATCACATGCAAATCACATGCCATTTCCCCCTTTTTTTTAAAATGTTCGTAACTTTTTTTCACGACATCATTTTTTCAAAAAAAATTCACCATAACATTCCGTATTTTTTATCTTTCCAACGCCTACCATATTGATATACTTTTCTAAAAAACATACATGTGTTGTTTACATATATATAAATTTAGTTATACATATGTGTAGTACTGGATTTATACATGTGTAAAACGAATTTCGTTAAAAAATGGGAATTTTTTTTATTTTTTATAAATTTTTTTATATTTTTTATGAAAGAGGAAAAGTTGGGGAATATTTTTGTGTTTTTTTAATTTTTATGTTACTTTTTTATTTATAATTTTTTTAAATATACTTTTGTTAATTTTAATTTTGCCATTGACAACTAGTGGTTGAGATTGATTCCTAGAGTTCTCACAAAAAAAGTAGTTCTCATTTGATCCATCTTCTATATATATATATACACACACATATATATACATATAGATATATATACATATAGATATATATATATATATATATATATATACACACATATAGATATATATATACATATAGATATATATATATACATATAGATATATATATATACATATAGATATATATACATATAGATATATATACATATAGATATATATATACATATAGATATATATATACATATATAGATATATATATATATACATATATACATATATATATATACACATATATACATATATATATATATATACACATATATACATATAATATATATACATATATATACATATATACATATATACATATATACATATACATACATATATACATATATACATATATACATATATACATATACATATATACATATATACATATATACATATACACATATATACATATACACATATATACATATATACATATATACATATACATATATACATATACATATATACATATATATATATATATATATATATATATATATACTACCTTTATAATACAAAACTTTGGATAGAAAGGTAATTTCATATAAATTTGTAAGACGCGCTCGTTCCTCTTCCTCTTCTCTACTGTTACTTGCCTTCTCTGCTCACCATTGCATCCATTCAATGTTTCAATCTGCTGAAACGTTTTGTAACCCTCGCATTCGATCACCTTCTAGCGTAATTGCTCCTTCATGGCGGCATTGGAGTCCCCGACTTAAACCCCCCAGTTCGATTCCAATCCTCAACCCACATATATATGTAGCCAGGGCTTTCGATGCGAATGACCCACATGCGATTGTGAATCCACTCCTTCAACTCAGGTGATTCTACAATTTAGTTTTCTTTGGTTTGATAAAGTTAGTTTCCTGTGGGTTGATTTAGCATATATTATGTTATATGTGTGTATTGTGTTTATTGTATATATATGTATATGAAGGTAAATCTACAAATAGTTTATCTTTTTTACAACAAATCAGGTTATGTTATCATGGGTTTTGTGTTAAATTATGGCTATAGTGTGACGATTAAGTGTATGTTTTGGTTTGATTAAAGGATGCATATCAATTGTATGATGAAATGCCTAAATGAGATATTGTCATGTTCTTGGTGATGAATTATAATAGTGTGCTTTGTATCAGTTCCACAAACACAAATTTATTCTTAAACTGTAATTGATTTTGTTTTTTGATGATAAATTATAACTCTAATCATGAAATTGTTCATTCACATAATCATGAAATTGTTCATTTCATTCATGATTAACTTTCATTATGCTCGTAGTGTGAGTGAAGTTGAAGCACTATTTGAGCTATTCAAGAGCATAAACGGTTCTATAATCGATGGCGGGCTAATTAGCAACGCTTTAAATGGAAGCATTTCTAATTAAGATTTGTCTCTAAATTTGTTCTTTTTACTCGCATTAAATATTATTCATTAATGATACTTTAATATGTATAACATAATTCAGTGATAGTTGTCTTACTTTCTAATATGACGATTGCTTTTATGGTATTCATTATCTCATTTTGACATAAATTATGATAGATCTAAATTGTTTTGATTTTTTGTTGGTTTTGTTTGAATTTGTTGAAGGGTTGTTTGAATTTATGTTTTAAGTTATGATTATGTTGTAGATCAAACAAACCTATTTTTTGATTTAGAATACCCTTATCACACAACAAAATTATACACAACAAAATTATACATGTATAATTCTCTTATGAAGGTTGATACAAACTAGAAGATGAAAGAGCGTAAGGGAAGTGAAATCGTGTTTGCTTTCTGATCTTCCTACCCGCCACCATAGCTTGATTGAAGGTTTCTTCTCACCACACACATGGTACTTGTTATTATCACTCTTTCATGTTTTGTTATTTTGATTTTGACCGGGCAATATGTTAGTTAATTTGTTTTCTTTAAGTGAATTCATTATCATCTATTAAAGATTTGGAAGATGTTTGTGGTGATCCAGTTGTCAGGTTCCATTTTGTTGTCAATAATTTGGGTGTTGTTTATCTGTATTCTATTTATCATATGGCTTCAATTTGTAGGGTTCATGCTAACAATTTAATTGAATTCTTGTAGTTATTCTCTTTTAGGTACACGGTTTTTATGTATTTAAACATACTTGGGTTTTGGAAAAGATAGCTTGCAGGCTGCGATTATAATTCGTGTGATGTGCTTTTAGCAAGATATCGATTCTTTTATTTACTCGATTCATGGTGTTTTAGTTTGGTTGTTTGGTTGACGAGTAACAGGAATATATTGTCTCGATGGGTAGTGTATTTAAATTTCTGACCGAAGTTAAGTATGTTTTTAGTTTATTTTAGCTTTTTGTTGTTTCCTAACTTTTCAGTTAAGTGGAAATTTGCTGTTTGATTTAGGGAGCACCTTTGGACAACCATCTATTTACTTTTGCAATCGTGCATGTATTCTTTTGTTCTAATTTTTGCCCATATTACAATTATGGTATTTCAGTTTATGCCCACTAGCTATAGAAAAGAAAGCTATCTTGGTAACAATGTGGAATTTATGAAGTCAAATAATGTTCATTTAGTGCAGTTAAGAGGATATGGAGTTTTGTGGTTTTGAATTAAACCATTAATTTACAGACATATTGGTTATGGAATAGCTATTTGCAAGCAAAAAGTGATTTTTCATGACTTTAATGCCATTGCTAGGTAGAATTTGACATCTTTGGGATCGGAGAAGAAAGACCATGATGTTGGTCCAAAGCATTTTCTTTTTATAGGTCATTTATTACTATCATTTGCTGCAAAAGACATTTAGGACTCAATCTTTTGGGTTATTGATTTTATTATTTTATTGGTTTTAGATTATTGACCATATATTCACAAGTGCATGTTGATTTTGTTGCATTTATGCATCTTTACTTGGTGTTTTTACATTGAATGAATGTCAAGTTATTAAGAAAGCATATAATGCTAACAATGTCAAGTTATTTCCAAGGTACATATTGACCACCTTTCAAAATTTGATTTAAAAATAAATTTATTATTATTATTATTTTTTGCTAGGGTGTCCTTCTCTATGCACCTTTTGGTACTGGCAAGGCTTTATTAGCTAGAGCAATTGGTTCTGATATGGAAATTTTACTAAGAAACTTTTAGAAGCTGGGAAGTCTGGTTGCTGTTGAGCTTGACCCATGTATGGACCTCGAGTTGCATGAATTGATAACCTGCGATCTAAGAGTTCAAATAGCCTTAGATGCAGTTAGGGGATTGAAATATCTCCATAATGGAGTAAGCTCATATATGTATATTTTATGAGTACTTCCATTTTGGCATATTTCTTTAAACCATCATATTTTTTCATTGTTTTCTTGTAATTTCAGGTTGTTCCTCTGGTGATCTGGTCATGATCAGGGACATCAAATCTTCTAATATCCTGTTGGGTCAAGCATTGGGAGCTAGGTTAGTTTTTAATATCTTAAACTAATGTAGAAATTGATTTAGCTCCCTTTGGGTATTGAATTTTTTATTGATGTCTACCTAATTATAATTTAGATAGCATACTTGTTCAAGCTATTCAGAATCTATCAGAAAAGTGATTATTCTTTATTTTAAAAATTTTATACTTTGATAATTATAAAATGATCATAACGCATTTGCACCCAAGAATAATTTACTTTCCTTTTGGACTATATACAAAAGCTTTTAATATCCTTCTACCTATTGGAAACTAACAAAAAGCTTTTGCTATCTTTCATTTCTCTGATCCCCCTACCACATAATGAGTATCACAGCTTCATGTATGATAAAATATTCCAAGCTGTTTTTCCTATGTCAAAGTTGATGTTGTAATTATATTCCATTCCATTCATTCAGAGCCTCGACCTCCAGTTTTTGATACTTTGTTTTTGAATGATTTCATTTGTGAATAACAATATGATTGGATATGTTTTGAAAGTTCTTGAATGATATTTTATGCTCGTGAATAATGCTACCATTTGATACTTAGTTTCATTTTGCATTTTTTTAAAGAAGTTTATACCATTATTTGCATTCAAAGTCATTCAATCAACTTAATTATGATGTATGACTTCCTGATGTTGGAAATAGAATTGTAGTTGCTTTCTTATGCAAGAGGTTGTTTAATGACACCATTTCTAACTATTTTATAAATGCAAACTTGATAATTTAGTTTTGTAATGGTACAATGTCTAACTTTAAGGGTTTGTTTAAACCACTTAGTGTTTGCAGGTCAAATGTCGTTTTCTTACCATTTAATGTAACTAGCGTTTTATATTAAAGCCACAAATGTTGTGTTTATATGATTTTTTTTCCTATTTTGGTGGAAGTGTTATTTGCAGAAAATGATAGGTCAAATGGTAGTGGAGACTATGAGCAAGTTAATCTTTTACCATCTCATTAAAATGTTTTAAAATGAAATTTTGATATTTGAAATATATTCTTTTTTATGGTATTTCTATGTATGTTGTTGTCACTTTATGTATCAAAATTACATTTTGAGTTATTTTAACCGTGTGACCCGTGTGACCCATTTGATCCACTTTGACCAAAGAAGAGCAAAAACAAAGATGTCTTCCTCATAGGCCATTGACTATCTATCCCCGGAGTCTTTCTCTCCGTCAAAGGGTCTCTCTCTTTCTTGAACAAGCACGGCGCTATCAGGACAAAATCTTAGCAGAAGCAGAAAAAGAGGAAGAGAAAGAGGAGCGAACAGCCACTATCACATTGTTAGATGAGCTTAGTTGCAATACATATATATATATAATATATACATATATATATACATATACATACATATATACATATATACATACATATATACATATATACATATATATACATACTATATATATATACATATATATATATATCCATATATACATATATATATATATATATATATATATACATACATATATATACATACAGGGTTCAAATGAGAACCATATTTTTTTGTGAGAACTCTAGGAACCAATCTCAGCCACTCATTTTTTATCACATGCAAATCACATGCCATTTCTCCTTTCTTTTAAAATGTTCATAACTTTTTTTCACGACATCATTTTTTCAAAAAAAATTCACCATAAAATTCAGTATTTTTTATCTTTCCAACGCCTACCATATTGATATACTTTTCCAAAAAAATCGTACATATGTTGTTTACATATGTGTAAATCTCGTTATACACATGTGTAGTACTGGATTTACATGTGTGTAAATCTGATATTACACATGTGTAAAACGAATTTCGTTAAAAAAGGGAATTTTTGTTATTTTTTATAATTTTTTTATTTATTTATGAAGAGGGAAAGTATGGGAACATTTTTGTGTTTTTATTTTTTTTTATTTTTATGTTATTTTTTGATTTATAAATTTTTTAAATATGTTTTTGTTAATTACAATTTTGTCATTAAGAACTAGTTGTTGAGATTGGTTCTTAGAGTTCTAAAAAAACTAGTTCTCATTTGATTCCTCCGCTATACATATATATACATATATATAACATATATATATACTATATATATACATATATACATATATACATACATAGATACATATATATATACATATATATATACTATATATATATATACATATATATATATCATATATATATATATATATATATATACATACATATATACATATACATATATATACATATATATATACATATATATATACATATACATAATATACATATACAAATATATATATATATATATATTAATATATATTATATACATATATATATATCTATTATATACATATATATATATACATATATATACATATATATATATATACATATATATATATACATATATATCATATATATATACATATAATATATATACATATATACATATATATATATATACATATATATATACATATATATATACTATATATACATATATATCATATATATATATATACATATATATATATATATATATATATGAATGTATGTATGTTTAACCCATGGAAACTCATCAACTTTTAATGTTGACCTTATTTTTAACATGTTTTAAGAAATGCACAAGGTTGATTAAGTTTTGAAGCATGCTTACATCTAGGACTTGGATCTAGGAAATAAATGTCTTGTCTTGAAATCTTGGAAGTTTGGACTTATGTTATTTTATCTTTGTTGAGACTTTTGGTTGTAATACTTTATAAAACTTATGATTTATCATATCTACATTTAACGGTAGTGTTATGTGGTTGTGAACAATCTTAACCCTCACATCTTAATGTTTTCACCGTTAAGGTTGGGGTGTAACAACTCGTATAAGGTTTCGAGTGTCGGGTGATGATGCTAGCTTTTGGGGTGACCACTTCGACTGCCCCCGAGCCCTTCTAGCTCCTCTGACAATGACGATGAGCAGGATTGATGTCATATGAGCATTGATGGAGACTTGAAGAATTAGGAGATTTATTTTTGTTATTTCGTATTTCATTTTCAGACATTGTTAGACTATGGGTCTTCGTATATTTAGGGATATTACTCTATCGATTATCACATTGAGACATTATGAATAATGGGAATGAGACTTTATATTATTATAATGATTTGGTTTGTGGTATTACATTGTAGAAAATTTGTTTGCAATAACATGCTTTATGAGATTGACTGAACTGTGATGACAATTTATATTGCTGAAACTTATGTATTGTTTATGTTGATTAAAAATTCTGCCTAGAACGATTACCCGCGGTGTTAGTCGTGGTGGTGTTGCCCCAAGAGGCGGAGGTTGAGGAAAAGGTGCATGAGGTAGGGGTAAAGGACCTGCAGGCGGAAATGAAGGTGGGCAGGGTGGTAATAATCAGGGAGCTGGAAACCCTTATATAGCTGCGATGATTGCTCAACAACTACGAGCACTCATCCCGACCATAGTGGCACAGGTGAGTGACAACATCATGAACCACAATAATGGGGTTGGTAATGATGGCAACGAACGTAATGATGAAAATGGTGGTCATGTAAAGAATGACTAAAACGGACATGGAGACGGGGGTGGAGATAACAATGGGGAAGGAGGTGGAATGGGTAACATGAATGGTAATGGTAACATGAATGGGAATGGTATTGGAGGAAAGGTTGGTTGTACTTACAAGAGTTCATGACTTATAAATCGAAGGAGTTTGATGGAAAAGGTGGAGCCATTGCTTTGACCCGTTGGATTAAGAGATGGAATCTGTGATGGACATCAGCAACTGTGCTAAAAATCAAAATGTGAAGTATGCTACATGTTCACTAGTGGGGAAAGTGTTAATGTGGTAGAATACCTAAGTGCAGGCTCAAGGTAGGAGGCAACAATGGCTAGACTTGGGTGGAATTTAAAGCTTTGGCAACTGAATAATACTGTCCAATGAACAAAATGAAGAAGTTGGAACACGAGTTCTAGAATCATTCGATGGTAGGGTCGGGTCATGTTGCTTACACTCACCGATTTCATGAGTTGGCAACGTTGGTGCCACACCTGGCGACACCTGAATCAAAGCGGATTGAGTGTTACATATGGGGTTTAGTACCTCAAAAAAATACGTGGTTTGGTGACTGCTACGGCACCCCTAACTATATAGAGTGTAATTTTGAAGGCGAGCACTCTAATTGATGAAATGATAAGAACTAGAGTGCTAGGTAGAGGTGGTGAGAAAAAAAGGTATAGTGGGGAGTCGAGCAGACAAACAAGGGGAAGGTTTGATAAAAAGGCAAAACTGACGAGAAGCTTCGTGTCGGTGAACCAAGAGAGAAGGGACTATGTTGGGCCACATCCTAAGTATAGAAAATGTAACTATCATCATCCGCCCGTGGCACCATGCCAGGTATACATAAACTGTAGGCGACCGGGACATGTGCCCTAGACTAAATCAATCCGGCTAGAAACGTTAGGGTTTGCTATGAGTGTGGAAGCCCCGATCATTATCGGAATGTGTGCCCTAGACTAAATCGGGCACCGGATCAATAGAGGAATAAACAAAATCAAGTGATGGCAATAGCTGGCAATCAAGGTCAAGGAATCAAGGAAATGCTACCCGAGGATGTGCGTTTCTGATTGGTGCAAACGACGCACGTTAGGACCCGAACGTTGTTACGGGTACGTATCTCCTCAATAATCACTTTACATTTGTATTATTTGATATCGGGACAGACAATAGTTTGTGTCCTCTGAATTTGCACCTCTACTTGGTTTGAACCCTAGTTGTTTAGAGACTAGCTATTTGGTAGAAATGGCGAACGGTAAATTTGTGAAAGCTAGTCAAATAATTAGAGGGTGCATGATTACATTAGAGGACCATACCTTTGACATAGATTTAATACTTTTCAAACTGGGAAGCTTCGACATAGTAGTAGGAATGGATTGGTTGTCGAAGTGTGGAGCTGAAATTGTTTGTCGAGAGAAGGTGGAGTGAATTCCTATGCCTAATGGCGACGTGCTCAAGATTCAAGGAGAACGACTGGAAAGAAGTCTAAAGGTTATCTCTTGTATGAAGGCTCGCCGATGCCTGCAGAAGCAATGCTATGCGTTCTTAGCACATGTGGTGGAGAAGAAATCCGAGAAAGGGAAACCGGAAGACATTCCGGTGGTGCGAGACTTTCCGGAAGTATTCCCTGACGATTTGGTTCCTGCAGCGACACCTGTAGCAAAGATGCCATATCGTTTAGCACCATTAGAGATGCAAGAATTATCGAGTCAACTAAAAGAGTTGCTAGATAAGGGTTTCATACGACCAAGCCCCATGGGGAGCACCGATACTGTTTGTCAAAAAGAAGGATGGAACAATCCGAATGCGCATAGACTATCGTGAGTTGAATAAGTTGACTGTAAAAAATCGATACCCACTTCCGAGGATCGATGATTTATTTGATCAACTGCAGGAAGCTTCGTATTTCTCTAAGATTGATCTTCGATCGAGCTATCATCAATTGCGAGTTCATAAGGAGGATATACCAAAGACAACTTTTATAACTCGATATGGACATTACAAGTTCCTAGTCATGTCGTTTGGGTTGACCAACACGCCAGCAGTGTTCATGGATCTAATGAACCGGGTATGTAAACCCTACCTGGACAAGTTTGTAATCGTGTTTATAGATGATATTCTTATCTATTCTAGATCGAAGGAAGACCATGAACAACACCTCCGAGTGATTCTCAAATTACTAATGGAAGAAAAACTTTCCGCCAACTTTTCGAAGTGGGAATTTTGGTTGCAAGAAGTGAAGTTTATAGGACACGTGGTTAATGAGAAAGGAATCCACGTTGATCCTGGAAAGATCGAAGCAGTTAAAAAGTGGGACACTCCTAAGATGCCTTTAGAGATACGACAGTTATTGGGATTGGCTAGTTACTATAGACGATTCATTGCAAACTTCTCTAAGATCACTCAGCCGTTGACGATGTTAACACAGAAGGATAAGAAGTTCGATTGGGGACGTAAGCAAGAAGAGGCATTTCAGACGTTGAAGGAAAAATTATGTAATGCACCGATATTGACCCTCCCAGATGGATAAAATGACTTTGTGGTGTTTTGCGATGTATCACATCAAAGCCTAGGTTGTGTACTTATGAAAAAGGATAAGGTGAAATGTCAACTAAGGTTCACGAAAAGAATTATACGACACATGACCTTGAATTAGGCATAGTAATTTTTTGCACTTAAGATATGGAGGCATTATCTATATGGGACTAAATGTGTTATCTACACTAATCACAAAAGCCTCCAACATACATCTAGGCTACATAATTAATCACATAATCATATAACACATAATTTCACAACAATTATGATTGTTTGAAAACCATTTTGACAAAGCACCAACGTTTGGGGACAGACGCGTGTGCGATCCGGCAATTCATCGAATTACCGTTACGTGAAGGGGTTGTGAATGTTTGTGCAATAAATGACGCATTTAAGTAAACAACATTAATTGCTTCAGAAAACCATGTTTTTGTTGATCGAAAAGTGACTAGAAAATACCAGGTGTCATATAAGGGACCTCTCAATCACAAGGTATGTAGTTCTTGATTCTAAACAATCATTAGTGAATTTGTTTTTGAAATAACACCTAGAACTTGAACCAGTCGGTTGGATAAATCGACATTAGGGATAGGATTTCGAGGACTATTGCAGAAAAACAATGATATTTGTAGTTTGTTCTTGATAACATGAAAAGGCATAAAGCAACGCACGGAAACACATGGTACATGTCTTTAATGCATAGACCAATTACACTTAGTCTACCATCACCGCCTTAACCCCACTACTTCCCCCTTCTCTTTTGTTCCATGGCATCATCATTTTTGGTTCCATTTAACCCTAAACCGACACTCACAAAGGACCTCTTAATCACAAGGTACGTAGTTCTTGATTCTAAACAATCGTTAGCGGCAAAACTTAGTGAAATAACACCAAGAATTTGAAACAACCGGTTCCATAAATCAAGATTAAGGGTAGGATTTCATGGAATATTGCGGAACAATAGTGATATTAGTGGGTTATTCTTGATAATCGTTAAAAGGCATAAAGCAATGCAAGAAAGCACATGGTACAAGTGTTCAATATATAGATCGATTACACTCTGTCTACCGTCTCCGCCTTAACCCTACCGCTTCCCCTTCTCTTTTGTTCCACGTTGTCACCATTTCAGGTTCCATTCAATCCTAAGCCCACACTCACAAAGGGCCTCTAATAGGAAGTTACATAGTTCTTGATTGTAAACAATTGTTAGTGCCAGAAATCAATGATATAACACATAGAATTCGGACCAGTCGATTGGATAAATCAAGATTAGCATAAATCGAGATTAGGGGTAGGATTTCAGATAATATTGTAGAAAAACAATGATATTAGTAGTTCTTGATAATCAATTTGAAGGACCAAATCATCACATCAAATCGTTTATTTGGGAGTTAGGTTTTTGAATGATCTCAAAAAACAATCACAATTTTGGTTGGATACATTTTGCTCAATCGATTTCAAACCTGTAGCTGCTCAACTTACGATTTTACGTTGTTTCTTCCGATTTTCTGGTTCAGTTGAAAGTTTTGAAGGTTGCTATGTCATTTTAGTGTGTTTAACTTTGTTGTGTAGTCTCTTATCACTTCCAAGTCGGTGTGTTTTCATGTGAGGTTTTGGTTTTTGATATTAGTTTTTTTTTTTCATTGAGTTTTTACATTGTTTGTTGCAAGTATGCTAACTTATACGCAAAGTATAGAAGAGGTGTGAAGGTGCAGGTGTTTTAAAAGGTTAGGATACGTCAAATGCTTAGAACCTCTTTTATACATATATCCCCAAAACACAAGTTTTCAATGGGCAAGTACAAATGTTTTTTAAACATGCTTTGAGGAATATGTAATTTCACAAGTTTAGAGGGGGATATATACATTTGCCCCTTAAAATTCAATAATTTATTAGCATTGCTCATGTTGTGAGAGGTAAAAGAGTATACATGTTCTTATTAGTTGTTAGTATCTTAATAAAGCAATAGTCGGTTGATAAAATGTGCTAATTGCATTAAATAAAAAAGGTAAACAATTTGGATCGAATTCTTCACCAAAGATTAAAAGTATTTTGATTTAAGGTAACACCAATTTTCAAAAATCTTGAATTAAAATAATATGATCAGATTTTGTTCATACTGGTCAAATAAAAGACTGCTGCAAATCTTTTTTTTTGGAATTGCTGGATATAATATTACCTGTTGCTGACCTGACTTGAATCATTGCACCAATTTGGATCTCTCCTGCTAATAATGCAGGGATCAGTTGCTAAAAGTTAATACGAGCAACTTGAACAACTTTCTAACAACTTGAAGTGATATTTCTATTGATATAGTACTGGCAGCGAATCACTATCAACTCATTCAAAAGTTTTTTTTAGCAAGAGGAAAGTTAATGTCTCTGGTATCTGATATGAAATAATGTCTAACAGATATGTTTCACTAATTTGTATTTATCTATACCTTGATGGGGCAATCTGGATATGGTAATTGTCTGATGCAATGCGCGGCTAGATACTTAGTTCTATATTAAAATCGAGTGGCAAGAATTAATATTACTAATATTATCATCTTTAATTATTCAAAAATAAAACAGAATTCCTAACAGAAAGGAAGCAACAAATAATATAATAGTGAGCAGTGGCATTCTTATGGACCCACCCCACCTCGTGTTACAAATATACAAACACGATTCACTAGACATAAACTGTTCGTAATTGCCATCAACTCTGCTACATATCCCACTGCAACTGGAAAATGGTAAGAGAAATAAGCACGTACTTGTGATTTGCCTCCACTTTATCAAGCTTGACATTAGAATACAGAAGGGTATCCCTTGTGAGAGGCATATACATGAGGAACCATACCTGTGAAAGTAACGGACATAAACTATTTAACTGTTTATGGGTCGAGTCATGAGCACATGTTATGGTTATGCACGGGAGCTTACCCCCATGAGAGTGGCAATAATAAGAATGATGCCGGTGATCCATGCAAGGGTTCGTCTAACAAGAAGCACTTCTGCAATCAAAGCATGTGCTGCATCATGGGAACCTTCCTCCTTCTCCTCTAACCACCTAGGAGATGCTCTTGTAGTCAACTTTATATTTAGCATAGCATCTGAACTACTGAAAACAACAATCCCAGCAATTTTACCTGTTGAATGACACAAAAGCAGTCTATAATGATGTTGATTCAGGAAAAGAAAATAGAAAAAAAGAAGATAATGAGTGAACCTTTGTATGTTGATTGCAAAGAGTCATATATCTTGGATATCGAAGTCACCAATAGTTCAGCACCCTTCTTAACAATATCGTCTGTTCCATACTGCTCTTGGAAAGCCTGCAACATATCATAGTTACAATAACTAAAATCAGATAAGAAAATGATTATTTATAACGTTAAAACCATCATATCTTCCATTCCTGACCATGAACACACATGATAAAAAAGTCAATTGTGGTGGTGATCAACAACAAAAACAGAAAGGAAGATAATATTTATAACCTTAAAACCATCATATCTTCCACTGATCAATTCTGCTGGAGAGGGAAGACGTCCATATAAATCTTCATGCACTTGTATTGTCCTTTGGACATTGTGGATAAGAGAGATGATGCTTGTTACAAATTTTCTATCTGCATCCTGCAATTATAAGCAAACTAGTATATAGCCATAATCATACAAGAAATTGTTAAACACATACCTAAGAAGAGACAATGAAATAACAACCTTTGACATGTGTAGCTTTAACTGAGCATCATTTGCCAAAGGGACAGTCAATTCTCCACTCAATGATTCCGGTTCAGTATTAACATATGATCCACCAAACCAAGAAGCCTAGATCGAGAATCAACAGGTAAAATTAGACATGAAGATAAAACACAGTAGGACTAAAGCATAATCTAAGTTAAAACTAACAAAACTGGCAAGATCTGCGTCGGTGCATTCCATGTCCACAGGCAAGGGTTCATTGAAAGAGACTAGAGATAACTCATCTTCTTCTGCAAGTGTGCACATACGAACATTTTCATTTATATAAACAACCTTCTTTTTTATCAGATAACCAGGAAATGTATGTGATACCAGGCAGTTGAATGTCAGCATCTCCAATAGAAATTTCACTCTTTAGGGCCTTGCTGAAATTATCACCATCTGAACCAAGCTCAGGCTGCTTATCTGCATGTAAATGTAAAATTATTAGATTGATGAATCTTCTTTGGAGGTAAGTTATGATATCATAGACATGAATTTAGGTACCTCCAAATCCACTGATCTCTAGCAAGAAAACAGTATGAGGCCTATCAAAGGGGTTAGCCATAAGCACCTCATTCAACTGCAAGATCAATAAGAAACTACATCACATTAAATAGAAGAAACTACAAACAAACAATAAATTTGAAGATTTCAGAGTAATAATATTGCCTTTTCGGAGCTGGCAGAGGACAATGTAGAGGGAGGTTCAAAACCGAGCAATACTGAAACAGCAGCGCCTACTTCTGTAAGTGAGATTGATTTGGGCTGAAGAAACAAAAAATAAAACCGGCTGTCATGACGTACCCTTGGTTTTTTTTCTTACAAAATGAATACTGGGGCAGTAGAATTATGATATTCACATTTGAATTAAACATGACCACTATCCACCTAACTCACATTAACAGGACATACAATCATATCTTATCTATTATTGCTATAGAGATATTTACAAAATATGATATTTAACTTGATTGCAAACATCTTCACTTCTCAGCCAATGAACCGGTTTCTAGAATGTTCATATCAATATAAGTATAAAACAACAAAAAGTTGTCACCTTATAAAGACTTGAAATAACAATAAAACAAGCATTTGAACTTGTGCCATAATTCCCATATCATATGTATTGAAATGTATTATAGAAGTGTAGGCATAGCCAAGAGACTTTGAATTTCAACTATGCAAATAAGATTTTCTATCTTATTGCACAAAATCCCTTTGACTTACAAAAATAAAACAAAATACATCATATATAAGATAAATTTACATGTGAAGACTTCAATCACAAAATTAAAATTTCCACAAAAACTTTCGACCAAGAGACATGAACTTTTGACAAGTCGAACAAAACACAGTCATGTCTGTACTTTTACACAAGCATCTGGTAGGTTATGAAACCTTAGTTCAAGAGACAAACCTAATCAATGATTTCAGAAACATAGGTAGTAGCTTGCATCTTCTCTCCGTTTACATACGCACCAGTAATTGCATAATGCAAAGATGTGACCAAAAGTAACAGAAATATACAATAACTTCGTATGAATCATTAATGGAGATTCTAGAAACTATCTAAATCAAACTTTGTTGAAATGATGCCATAAAAACAGCTTAGAAATGTCCAGGCACGAAATCAACTACATATATGTCAATAGATTAAGGTCGAAAACTACGTATATCAAAGGCAATCACAGCAAATATTGGCAATTATAACTGAAACAAACATCAAATTCAAAGTAAAACTGGGAAACGAAATAACCTCAGATGAGCGAGATTGAAAGTAGTTGTGAGTTGAGCTATCAAGGAAATAAACTGAAGCAGTTCCATCCACCTACATCCAAATCAAAGAGATATAATTGACCGATGGAATTCGAATTTCGAATAAAGCATAAGGAGATCAGGGATCATGTAGTTACGAACCCTGTATTGTAAGCACAGAATCGATGAAACGATTAGCAAAATGACAGAAGAAATTGGTGGTCTCTTAGAATCCATCGAGACAGAAAAATTCATCTCTGATCCACGATTTAGAACAGGGGGTGATGTTAAGATGTTAATAATATTTTTAAATTTTAAATTAAAAATAAATCGTGATCCTGATTCAGGAAGTGAGGTCGGGACTCGGGAAGATAACTTTGTTCGTATTGACCATGCGTGCATTAGTGTTCTCTTACTGGGCGGGCCTTTTCTGTTGGAATTTCTGGGCCTATACAAAATGGATCTGTTACATATAACAAAATTTGCAAATGTAGGGTAGAGGTGGGTACAAAAACCGGGTCTGAACCCGACCCGAACCCAACTACAGGTAGTACCCGATGGGAGGTATACCCGGTTGGACCCGTTTAAACCGTAGGGTTGGAACCGGTTTTAGATTTTGAGTTTATTAGTGAACCCGAACCAAGCCTGCCCCGATTGAATCTGGTATTGGACCCGATATTGAAAACAGTATTGAGCACACACAAAAGAAAAGAAAAGAAAGAAAAAAACTAAAACCGGTATTGGACTCGACCCTACCCTACCCAGGTATAGTGGGTAGGGTTTTCAAGCAAGTGAACCCGACCCGAGTTCATACCCGGTTTTGCCTCAACCCAGGTACAGAAAAACCCGGTTGGGTCGAACCTGGTTTGTACTCGGTTTCGGGTACGGCCTAAAACCCATTTTGCCAACCTCTAGTGTAGGGTACAAATAAGCCGGATGACATACTTAAGTGGTTTTTTTCTTAGTGGTGGGTTTCCTAATTAATAAGTTGTTTCACTATAAATAACATATTGAAGTCATTTTTTGAGAGAGTTAGTTGAAGGGATTGTTTGGTTGAGTTTGTATAATTGTATGAGCTGTAAATGATTTCTACATTGAACCATTGCTAGTGAATAAGAAAAACATGTAAAATTTACATAATTGTTGAGATTTTTGTTATGCTTTGATTGTTACAACACCACTTACACACACAGACACCCAGTAGACATGAAAACATTGATTTCGCATGCACAATAATGAGTTTGATTCAGACTTGAAGATCTAAGCTAGCTACGGGAACCTATATACTAATTTATTAGCGGTCCAACCCATTTATCACCTCATGACCCCTAGCTTACCTTGGTCATGTCACTCACTAGCCTTCCATAATCCACACTCCACACAATAATGAGAAACATCAACTGATACTATATGTATTATGACCACCTCAAATGACTATAATACCGTCTTGTCTAATAATAGTTTTGCAATGTACAAAATTCCTTTAACTTTAACAGGCATCATCTTTAGCATCAACCACCAATAAGCTTTTACCTTTTTAGTCTGTTAATATTTATTCACTTGGTCCATATATTATGGGGTTTGAAGATAAAATTTCAAACCAAATTTGAACTTAAGGCTATATTTCAACTTTTCAATGATTGATGCCCAAACCTCTGGTTTTTGGAAGGCATGCTTGCTCCTACCTTACTTTGCCTTTCATTTTATAACATCACCCTTAGCCCAAGAACCCTTTCATTATTTTTTCAGTGTCATCAATTACATTAATAAGAAGAAGAAAGACAGAATTCCAACATATTTACCAAGATGAGAGAACAATATGATTAGTTGTAGTCTTCCAACAGATGACAAAGACTTCTTGTTCTAGTCATGCACCATATTTTCGTGACTTTAATCAAAATATATCCTTACGGAGATAAAGAGGAAATCTAAGGTATCTTACAAGCAATTTTCATTTTTTAATGAAGAATAGACGAATTATTTCTTTAGTAAGTTGTGGCATATGATCAACGTAGACCGTACTTTTGCCGATGTGAGGAATTAGGTCAGACATGTTACTAAACTGTTAAATTGGTTAATCTTCTCTTGATAGATAATCTTCTTTTGATAGAATAGTTGTCGTACATGTGCATGTTATGTCTCCACCTCTTAATTAGTATTCAATTTGGTATTTCTTGCTTTATTTTAAGGGTTGTTTTATTGGGCAATTTAAAATTTTAAATCAACACCCGTGTTTATTGGCATTTATGAGGAGAACTATATGTTGGGTATGGATCCATACGCGACGTATAGGTGGTGTCGATTTATAAAGTGGGGTATCTTTTTATTAGGACCCCAAAATTTTAAATCAACACCCGTGTACCCTATACGTCGCGTATGGGTCCATACGCCGCGTATAGGGTCAATTGACGGGTAATGTCATCATACCCTATACACCGCGTCTATACGCCGTGTATGGACCCATACGCGGCGTATATGGTATTCTCTGACAAGACCACAACAGACTCGTTTCAGACTCGTGTCAGGGTAGCTATACGCTGCGTATGGGTCCATACGCGGCGTATAAATTCTCAATTTTTTTGCTGCAAATTTTCTCTGTATGGTGACAAATCTATACACCACATATAGACCTATACGCGGCGTATAGGTTAAGATGTTTTTTATATATTATTGTTTATAAAAATTTTGTGTATAAAAAATGGTGTCGGCTCTATTTTGCACATTAAGGTTGACATTTTGCGTATAAGTTATGTTTTGCAACATATTAATCGACATTTTAAATCTTAATTAACCAATAAAACATATAAAACAAAACAAACATTAAATGATTAAATAACGAAGTTTTTTAATACATAACAAAATGAAAGTACAATTAATAATATAAAAAACTACGGTGAATCTGGGTAATGTCGAGACGGTGGCAAATCTGGAGGATCAATACCAGCAGCATGGGCTCGTGCAATCTCAAGCTAAACGTGCCAATTCATAAGATCCTCAACTCGATCGAGCCGACGACCTTGATCCCGTAATCTCATAGTAATCTCCTGCATAAATGTCTCCATACGTGCAGGCAGCCTCATATCTCTATAAATATGTCGAGAGAACTATGGCTAAGGTGGCAGTTAATGTGCTGGTGGCTGGTTGTGTGGCGGCTGATCATGCGGAATATGCTCTTGCTGCTGCTATGGATCGTCATCATCGACCTGCTGAACAGGTGTCGGATGCCAGATCTCACCAGGTCGAAGAGAGAACCGTATGCCACCTGAAAACTAGCGTATAATACGCATGTCGAATAACCTACGACGATCTAATCTCACCGGCTCGATCAGAGGAGATACGTCAGCAACATAGCGAGGAAGATAACCAAGACAACGGGCAATCATCGTAATGTATGCGCCACCATACACCGCTCCACGCTCCTGGGGATGATAATACGAAGCGTAATACTCTGTCAAACATCTCGCCAGGTTGCACCTGGTCCCCATAAGAAAACAATATAAGTAAAATAAGTCGGGAATGGTACACCACTCCCGACTCTTGCCACGTCCCGTGATGGATGTGGCGATCATGCGATGCAAATAACGAATGAGAGGATCTATAATGTCAGTGACCCTGCCCTTAGTCCTCTGGAACGGACCTCCAGCAATCTGAGGCCACCAATATCTCAATCGGGTCTCCTCAATCTCAGTAATTCCCTCGGTAAATAGAGGGGTAATAGTCTCCGGCTCATAATAAAGTCCCGAGAAAACAACAAACTGCTCAATCAACATGTGATGAGATCGTCCACAAAGCATAAACGAAATCTCAAATCGCAGATCGTTCTCCTCCATCTCATTAGGACGAATATAAATAAAGGTAGATAAAAACTCCACAGTTAGCTCTCGGTAAGAAGGTAACAACACTAGCTCAAATAAACGACTCCATGGCGTATTATCTCTGATAATACCAGCGAGTCTATCGCGCTCCCAAGCTCGGCCATCACCTCCCAATCGACTGCCTTTTGATGACTGATCTTCATACGAATGAATTTTGAGCACTTTGCATGCTTAATAGACCCGGGCTCAAACTGTAGCCAGGATGATCGGTAATAACATCAACGTCAGCCTCAATCTCATAATCGGAAGACATATCTGCATAACAAAACGAAATATAAGACGATGATTGCACGTATAGACCTAAATGTTGCGTATAGGCCCCCACGTATGGGGTGTGTGTCGCGTATAGGGCACCTATATACCACGTATAGGCCTATACGTCGTGTATAGGCCCCACGTATGGGGTGTGTGCCGCTTATAGGCCACATATATGCCGGGTATAGGCCTATACGCCGCCTATAGGCCCCCTCGTATGGGGTGTGTGCCGCGTATAGGCCACATATACGCCGCGTATAGGACCCCACATATGGGGTGTGTTCCGCGTATAGCTCACCTGCCCACGCAACCAAACCCATCTTCAACTATGAACTATACGCCACATATAGTGTTATACGCCGCGTATAGTTCATATAACAGTTTTTAAATCCACGTTTTTAACACATAAAATACTACTTTAACGTTTAAATTAGCGTACGATTATATAATAAAGGTATAAGAACGATAATACATATCTGAATGTAGAAAAATCGACGAACAATATCGAACTATACGAGAGAGTTTTTTTGGTTTGAAATGTGTGGTAGGGTCAAAATGAGGAAATGTCCCTTTAATTCGTAAAGCTATACGCCGCGTATGGGTCCATACACGGCGTATAGCTGCTTTTTTTATTTATTTTATTTTTTTAATTTTAAAAGTGTGTTGTAGGTTGAACAATAACATCAACGTTAGCCTCAATCTTAGAATCCAAATATAATACAAACATAATAAAATATAATACAAACATATTAAATTAAAATAAATTTAATATATTAAAATAAAATTAAATTAAGTGTTATATTTAACAGTATTGTATGTACGTATGTAATGAAAAACTTACTTTCTCACTTCGCTTCAACTAGTTGTTCGTAAAGAAAGTTATATTTATACTCGTAAATCTTCGGCGTGGGAGACTTACACAAACGTGCCCATGCATATTTAAACTTTCGCCAGTCATATTTCGTAAAACTTGCTTTACAGTGTTTTGTAATATTTTCATTAATATGCCACCTGCATAAATACTTTGAAGCATTCGGAAATATTTTAACACATGCGTTCATTAAAGCAAGATCTCTGTCTTTTATTATGACTCGTGGCTCCATACACCTGTTTAACGTATCTTTCAATCTATTAAGCACCCGCTCAAAATTATCTTCTTGTTCTTTACTAATAAACACATGAGCAACACAAAATGTCTTGTGTGTCGAGGTCACACCAACAATCTGAACAAACGGAAGTTTGTACATGTTTGTTTTATACGTCGCATCTATCATCAGCACGTGCGGGAATGCACGCCAAGTGTCGTATGATTTTGGATGACAAAAAATATATCTTCTACGGTATTTGCATCGGGATCTTCCCGGGTGTAATAAACGTACCTTTTAGAAGATAAAAGGTTTTCTAAAACTTGCATTGGTGTTTCACCGACTTTCTTTTCACTTCTTATCTTATATTGAGCATTGTATACGTCTCTGATTATGGATGCATTCTTTGGATTTTGCTTTTTCAAAGCTGATAAGATGCTAAGAGGCTCCATGTTCTGATCAGTAAGTTGTTCCACCAAATTGTATTCGTTTTGAGAAAACCTTCTAACAAATGGGTGCCCCTCCATATGTTGAGCGGGATCATGGTTATGTTCGTCATTTCTTACCTCTAATTTCCACGAACAACGTTTGTTATTGTATATCCCTACTAATTAAAAGGACATCCATTTTTTGCTACTAGATCGCCTAATTGTTGCTTTACTTTTGTGTTCACCACCACGATCACAGATAAGCTACACCTTTACGACCTGGCCTTCTTTTTTCTTTGATCTTCGTGTAATAATAACGTAATCATTATCACGTCCCCTATTAGCAGCCCAACAAACTAGCTCATTGAGTGATAAAAATTCTTGAGATGTTTCAAATGATACTTTCATTTTCTGATTTCATCACTCGAGAGATAGTTTGTATTACTTTATTGCGGGTCGTAACTTGATTCACGGTAAAACTCGAACTCATCATCGGGAACATAAGATTGGTTTAAATCTGGCAATCGTTTTTCGTAAGCAGATTGAATGTGCGAATCATCTTGATTACTATCTACCACGTACGAAACGATTGAATATTCACCAAACAAATAATTAACATCCCAAAACGACATAACGAACGAATAAAAAACTATGTTATTTTGTGAGAAAACTTACGTTTGTAACTTTAGAAAGATATCGAATACGTTCTTATATAATAGAAAAAGAATCTTCTGTCACTTGAATTCGGTAACCTATACGAGGCGTATGGACCCATACGTAATGTATAGGTGGTTAGTTGACACCTATACGAGGCGTATGGACCCATACGCCTCGTATAGGAAGAATCTTGGGTCATCAACCGTGCTATACGTTTCGTGGCAGCCCTATAAGATAAATGGGATTTTTTAAAGAAAATAAGGTCTTGTGGCTCAACTATTTCTTCAAAATAATTTTTTTCTAAAACTTTAACTCTTATTTCTTTTATATACATTGTAGAGATTAATGAAGGAGATGATGCAACCTAAACATCTTTAGTCTTTCCTGCATGCTGCACAAGTGCATTAAAGTGGAATGCTTCGGAAGTTTCACATGTGCAACAGAAATACTCTAAGTGTGTAATCTTCCGAAGCCAAGACCAATATCATCCGAAGCCAAGACCAACATCTTCCGAAGCCAAAGATGAAGTCTTCCGAAGCCTCAGAGACAAAGTCTTCCGAAGCTTCAAGTTCATGAAGACAGATTTCTTCCGAAGACTTTTAGTAACATGCTTTATCTGATGTACTGTTCCATAAAGCTGACACCTTTCCCCTGCAACTCTGCAAGTCACCAACTAACATGGTTTGGTGAAAAGGTCCATGCTTTTGGTAACTGTACATTGAGGTCTTGAGTCTGTAACTTTCTACTTTATGTACTTTATCCTTTTTGTAATAGATAAAGATGTGAGCTATGGCATGTCATAGTCACTAGTCAAAAGGCAATCTACCTTTTGACTCTACAATTGATTTTGTGTGTGTCTAGTCAATTGTATCCAGCTGGCTTTCAAAGTATAGCCGGCTGTAGGATGTTGTATAAGTATCTCATGTTCTTGTATCTTTCGAATATGCTTTTGTAACACTTGTAATAGAACATAGAGAAGGCAATATACTACATTCTTGAAAACCAAACACTTGTGTTCTTTGTGTTCTGTCTCATATATTACTTATGTTCTTAGTATCACCGCTTGGTTAATTCAGTTTACTGTTTGATCTAAGTTTAGTTTATCTCCTCTTTGTGTTGTTGTGTTGTAACTCTCACCCTTCAACGATCCTGCATACATACTTATGTACACATAAATGTCTTGATTACTTAATAATCATTTCAACTAACTCGGGTTCCACGATACTAGTCGGTTATAATAGAAAAAACTTTGAAAATTATTTAAGTTTACCATAACCGACTAGCATCGATGGAACCCGAGTTAGTTGAAACGATTTTTTAAGTATGCAATTCAAATATATGTATATATGTATGCAAATACTTAATGAAATAAGAATCAAATGTTTACCGAGTAATTATGTGACAGAAGAAAATGTCGAACTACATAACGCTAATTTCCTCCGATAAGATTAAACGTTATGATTACTATCAATTACTGAAAGTATCAAACGTTTCCTTCGTAACAAATGAAATATGAGCGTATTCGTTTGATATCTGGTGTGTTTACATATCAACAAAAGGAATCTTAAGTCGCGTCAAAATAATTCAAAATAAAGCCTATACGCCTCGTATAGGTCCATACGCCGCAGGCTTTTCAGACGACAAAACTGGCAAAGTCAAATAAGTCATTCATTGGGCCTATACGCCGCGTATGGGCCCATACGTGGCATATAGGCTTGGGTCGTATGGGTGTGGGACGTATCTCTGCCGATACCTATACGACGCATATGGGCCCATACGCGAAGTATAGGTGTCAGTGGAGATACGTCCCACACCCATACGACCCAAGCCTATACGCCGCGTATGGGCCCATATGCGGCATATAGACCCGCTGAATAACTGATTTGACTTCGCCAGTTTTGTCGTCTGAAAAGCCTATACACGGCGTATGGACCTATACGAGGCATATAGCCTCCATGACAACATCTGATGTGACGCGGAATGTTTGCCATTTATGGGGAGAACTATACACCGCATATGAATCCATGCGCGACGTATAGGTGAGTGTCGATTTATAAAATGGGATGTCTCTTTATTAGAACCCTATTTTAATTCCTAAAATAAGTAGGTAATGTGGCTTTACCTAGTCAGATAGTAGGTAGCTAAATATGGAGTATTGGATGAGTTGTTTCTACTATATAGCAGTAGGTTTCTTATATACTATTTTACTACTTTTCACTTTTCTTTAATTATGCAAGCATTAGCTTTTTCTTCCAATTGAATAGTTCTCTATTTTCCTCTTTCTCTTTCACCCAGTTTGTATTATCCTTGAGTTCCAGTTTCAGGAGTGTTGTGTGATTGTGTATCACTTGTTATTTCTTGCCAAAAGTCAACAAGTGGTATTAGAGCCACTTGATCAAGATGCCTGACTTGCAAATCATCGATGGTGTGAAGAAATTGAATAACCAAAACTACAAGACCTGGGTTGCGTATCTTTCTTCATATTTACAAGGACAAGACCTGTGGGAGGTGGTGCAAGGATGTGACACCGTTCAGCCTCCAAGAGAGACTACTGATGAAGCACTCAAAAAATGGCGAGTCAAAGCTGGGAAGGCTATGTTCATTCTGAAGACAATGGTAGAGGAAGAACTCCTTGAAATTTTTAAGGACGCATCAAGCCCCAAACAGGCTTGGGATACTCTAGCCGAAGTTTTATTAAAGAAGAACGATGCATGCCTTCAATTACTGGAGAATGAGTTGTTAAGTATAACCCAAAAGGATCTGATGATTGCCCAATACTTTCATAAGGTTAAAACCTTGTGTAGGGAAATCGATGATCTCGATCAGCAAGCGGTGATAGGAGATGCGAGGATGAAACAGATCATAATCCATGGTTTGAAACCCGAGTATAGGTACTTTGTGGTTGCTATACAAGGGTGGCCTACACAACCGACATTGGGGGAGTTTGAAATTTTATTGGCTAGCCAAGAGGCTTTAGCCAAACAACTCGGAAATCTGTTAGTTGGGTCTGGTTCAAAACAAGAAGATAATGTTTTGTATGTTCAGAAGGGTAGAGGAAAATATGGGAAGAAGCAATAGAGTACTCATCATTCTAATAAAAAAGGTAAGCATTATGAGTCAAGTGAAAAGAAAGTTTCAGAGGCGGACCAGAGTGAGTCTTCAAGTGACATAAAACCACGATATAATGGAAAACGGTTTCTATTCAAGTGCTATCGGTGCGGTCATAAAGCTCACGTTGCAAGAAATTGTCAAGTGAAGCCAAGTAATAAAGGTAACACAACCATGGTTGAAGAAGAAGATGGCTGGGATGTTGAAGCACTTGTAGCTCAAACTAAAGAGGTTGTCGTATTCACAACAACAGAAGGTCGAAGCAACCGACTAGATGACTGGATCATGGATTTGGGTTGCTCCAATCATCTCACTGGTGATAAGGAATGGCTTAAAGATCCGATAATATATGGAGGTAGTAGAGTGGTAGTAATTGTAGATAATTCTAAGCACTCCATTGCACATATTGGTGATGTGGTGTTTCCATCAATTTGCAACAAGAAGGAGTTAGTGCTAAAAGATGTCTACCATGTCCCAGGGATGAAAAAGAACCTCATATCGGTTCCTCAAATGACAGCAGATGGCCACTATGTTTTGTTTGGTCCAAAGGATGTTAAGGTGTTTAAGGAGTTTGAAACACAATCCACACCAGTGTTGCAAGGGCCCAAAACTTATACGGTATATGTTCTCAATGCGGAGTCTGCGTATGTTGAGAAGACAAAGGGGAAGCAATCGACTGACCTGTGGCACTAACGGTTAGGTCACGTAGGGTTTGATAAACTTAGCTTAATGGTGAACAAAGGCTTAGTTAATGGGCTGCGTAATTTGGAGGTGAACAAAAATGGGGTCTGCTTAGGATGCCAATATGGTAAGGCTACTCAATTGCCATTTAAACCTTCTGAGCACCGATCAACTACTACACTGGAACTAGTTCACTTGGATGTGTTTGGTCCGGTCAAACAACCTTCGATGCAAGGATTACGATATATGGTCACGTTCATTGACGATTTTTCAAGGTTTGCCTGAATCTATTTTATGAAAGAAAAGAGTGAAGTACTCTGCAAGTTCAAAGAGTTTGAGGTTGATGAAGAGTTGATGACAGGGTACAAAGTCAAGTGTCTATGCTCTGACAATGGTGGGGAGTACATCTCAATTGAGTTTGATAATTATCTAAGGCAGAAGCTTATCAGGCGTCAATTGACCTGCCCTAATACACTGCAACAGAATGGAATATCGGAGAGTAAAAATAGGCACTTGGGTGAAGTCACGAAGAGTTTGATTCATGAAAAAATGTTCAAGGACGAATCTAGGCTGAGGCGATGCGAACCGCATGTTATATGATCAATCGTGTGCCATCGCAAAGACTAGACTACATGTCACCACACGAGAAACTAACTCGAATCAAACCTGATGTGAGTTACTTTCATGTTTTTGGATGTACTTGTTATGTATTTGTACCTACTCACCTTCGTCATAAGATGGAGAAAAAGGCTATTCGATGTGTTTTTGTAGGGTATGATTCTCAATGAAAGGGTTGGTGTTGTTGTGATCCCAATAGTGGCAAGGTTCACATATCAAGAAATGTTATATTTGATGAGCAATCTTCTTGGTGGTCAACTGAGAACAATGTTTTACCAGAAAGTGACCAGCTTAGAAAGAATCTTGAAAACTCAAAAGTTATTTTAAGTCTCAATGATGATGATTATGTGCAAGGTGAAGCAAGTTCTATTCAAAACACTAATGTTCAAGCTGGCATAGATGTTGAAACATGCAGCCTAGTTGAACCTGTTCTGAGACGATTACAAAGGGTAAGAAAACCTAACTCAAAGTATGTTAATATTGCTATTGTTGAAGATGTTTGGGTAGAACCTAGTTCATTTGAAGAGGCATGTTTGAAAGAAGAATGATGGCAAGCAATGGAAGAAGAAATGGCTTCCATGTATCGAAATGAGACTTGGGTGTTGGTTCCAAAACGGATGGTGTGAAACCTATGAGTTGTAAATGGGTTTACAAGCTGAAACAAAAGCTAATAGGTCTGTAAATCGGTTCAAGGCAAGGCTAGTAGCTCGTGGGTTTTCACAGGAATATGGTGTTAATTTTGAAGAGAAATTTAGTCCAGTGGCCAAGCTAACGACCGTACGTGTGGTGTTAGCTATTGCTATGAGTAAACAATGGGAGTTGGCACAAATGGATGTCAACAACGCTTTTCTCTACAGTGAGCTCAATCACGAGATTTACATGGATCAACCAAGTGTCTTTGAAAGTGAAGAACATCCCGAGCATGTGTGCAAGTTAAAGAAAGCTATATATGGACTGAAACAATCACCGAGAGCTTGGTTCGGTAAGATCACTGAATTTTTAGAGTTAAATGGTTTCATTTTAACTCATGCAGACTCAAGCATGTTTATAAAGAAGATTGGTGATAAAGTGGTGATAGTGTTGGTTTATGTGGTTGATTTGATCATTACCGGGGATATACAAGATGAGATCACACAACTAAAAGCAAATTTGTGTGTGTGTTTTCGAATGAAAGATCTAGGTAGATTGGTTCACTTTCTTGGGTTAGAACTAGACTATACAAAAGAAGGGGTGACACTACATCAGACAAAGTATGCTAGTGATATGTTGTATAAATTTGGAATAGTCTCGTGTAAGGCTGCTGCAACACCATTTGAATCTGGAATGAAGCTATACTCAGGAGTTGGAAAAGCAATTGCAGACCCAAAAGTGTACAGGAAAATGGTGGGCAGCCTTATATATCTTAACCTCACTCAACCGGATATATTGTTTGCAATCGGGGTTCTAAGTCGCTATATGCAAGATTCTCAAAAACCACATCTGTTAGTAATTCAAAGGTTGCTTCGATACGTGAAGGGTACAATGAGTCAGGGAGTTATATTCAAGAGGGAGACCACTCCAAGATTAATGGGTTATTGTGACACTGACTATGTCGGAGATTTGAATGAAAGGAGGTCGACTACCGGTTATGTTTTCATGTATGGGTCAAACCCTATCTCTTGGCGCAGCAAGCGACAACCAACCGTGTCTCTCTCGACCACTGAGGCTGAATATAGAGAGCAGCCATGGCTACTCAAGAATGTATGTGGCTGGTTCAGTGTTTAATGATCTAAATCAAGAAGTAACCTACAAGGTGAGGTTGTTTTGTGATAATGAATCCGCTATAACGATTGCTGAGAATCTAGTCTTTCATGCACGAACAATGCATATCGAAGTTCATTACCACTTTATAAGAGAGAAAGTTTTGAAAGGAGAAATTGAAATGGAATGGGTTGATACCAAAAATCAAGTTGCCGATGTGTTCACTAAGAGTCTAACTAGTGTCAAGCTTTTGGAATTCTGTAACAAGTTTGGTCTGAACCAAGTGAAGCTTGAGAGGGAGTGTTAAATTGGTCAATTTTCTTTTGGTAGAATAGTCATCGTACATGTGCATGTTATGTCTGCACATCCTAATTAGTATTTATTTTGGTATTTCTTGCTCTATTTTAATTCCTGAAATTAGTAGGTAATGTGGCTTTACCTAGTCAGATAGTAGCTAGGTAGCTAAATATGGAGTAGTGGATGAGTTGTTCCTACTATATAGCAGTAGGTTTCTTATGTACTATTTTACTACTTTTCACTTTTCTCTAATTATGCAAGCATTAGCTTTTTCTTTCCATTAAATAGTCCTCTGTTTTCCTCCTCTTTCACCTAGTTTGTATTATCCTTGAGTTCCAGTTTCAGAAGTGTTGTGTGATTGTGTATCACTTATTATTTCTTGCCAAAAGTCAACATAAACTCCTCAAGTGATTCCTTGAAGAGATTAATAAAGTTATCATCAACATAGGCTAAAACCAAAAGATCATTAGCAAAACACAAGTTAGTAATGCCAAACTAAACACATTTTGAATGTTGGTAAATCTGTTATCCTTCTTTATCTTCATGATTTATTACCAAAGAGTACCTACCATGGTAAATCTATTGTCTTTCAAGAATTCACAACTTTCACCATTAACATTTATGGAGTAATAGGTTGATCTGATGCATGTCATAATCCAAACCACATATATGATGCAGAAATGAAAGCGATTAAATGGCTCAATGAACAATTGATAAATAAAAACGATAGATTGAACCAAAGGTTCCAAGAACAATTTTCTTATGCAAGAACAGTGAAGTGGATTCACTTACAACACAACAACACAAAAAGGATATTAACTTAAACTTAAACAAACAGTGAACTGGATTAACCACAATAAAGACACTAAGAACACAAGAAATGTAAGAGACAGAAAACAAGTATATGGTTTTTAAGAATGCAATATATCGCTTTCTCTATGTTCTATTACAAGTGTTACAAAGCATATCAATAAAGTTACAAGAACATGAGATACTTATACTACATCCTACAACCGGCCCTACTATGAAAGCCAGCTGGATACAATTGATTAGACTCAAAACAAAATCAATTATAGAGTCAAAAAGATAGATTGCTTTTTTGACTTTGTGACTATGACATGTCATAGCTCACATCCTTATCTATTACAAAAAGGATAAAGTACATGAAATAGAAAGTTTACAAACTCAAGACCTCAATGTACAGTTACCAAAAGCATGGGCCTTTTCATCAACTCATGTAAGTTGGTGAAAAGATGTCCAGCTTTATGGAATAGTACATCAGATAAAGCATGTTACTAAAAGTCTTCGGAAGAAATCTGTCTTCAAGAGTTGAGGCTTCGGAAGACTTTGTCTTTGAAGCTTCGGAAGACTTCATCTTTGGCTTCGGAAGATATTGGTCTTGGCTTTGGAAGATTTCACACTTAGAATATTCTTGTTGCATGTGTGAAACTTCTGACGCATTCTTCTTTAGTACTTGTGCAGCATCATGCAGAAAGTCTTTGGTTGCTTCAGCCTCTATGCATATTCTCTACAAACTCTCCCTAGGCTGATGCTACCGAAACTTTTGAAGACTTCAAATATCAAATTTCTCATCAGGATGATAACCAACCCTTTCTTCATGAGATGATCAGGATCCTTCAGACTGTCAAAATGTCTTCTCATGTCAAAAAGATCATGAAGAGGCAACTAAAATATGTCTTGCCAAGTGTAGACATTTTCAATGCCATGATCTCTGATGACATGCCATCTTTCTGGATTTGTAGTGTATGTCCAGGACATGATGGGTCTTTCTAATGCAAGAGGAGCTATTTGAATGGGAGATGATGGAGTATCCTCTGGCTGCACATCTTCAGGATGTTCTAACTCATCCTGAGGTTTAGAAAAAGGATGCAGTCTTCTTCTTCTTCTTTGGCTTTGGTTTAGAAGCCATCCTTTTCTTTCTCTTTACAACTTTTAACTGAGATGACTGGCCTGCAGTAGCTAATTGATCTTCATTGTCTTTCTCAATTGGTTCTTCAACTCTCATAGGTTCAGATTGAGAGTGAGTCTGACCCTGCTGTGGATCAGAAGATGAAGCTTGCTGAGATTCAGCAGGAGGTCCATGTTATGATGTCTCTGGTTGTTCAACCTTAACATCCACTTTAGGTGGGGCTTGACTTGGAGGGGAATGTAAGTCAACCAGCTTTCCACTCTTGATCTTCTGCTTGATCACCCTGATATGCTCATCCATAGTGGATAGAGACATGGGGCCAAGTCTCCTTCCAGAGAATCCATATAACTTCAAGAAGCTTATCATCCTCTGCCTGTTAGCAGATTTCTTCATGCTTTTGTGGATGATGGCTCTTGACTTAGAAGCTTCTTCCCTCAACTTTCTTTTAGTTGTCTTTCTTTCTCTGACTATCTCAAGTTCAAGTTGTTTGAGATACTCAAACTCAACATAGTCATAAGAAAGCGGAAGAAGTGCTTCTGCTTGGTAGAGACCTGTGGCACTCAGGTAGTTGATCATCTTGATCCTTTCTTCTTCTTTATCTACCTGAGGTTCTTGTTGAACCACATCCTCATATGCAGGGCTTTCTTGAACTGGGGAGAGGGTAGGCACATGCTTGTACAATTTTTTCTTTCTTCTATCTTCTTTGATTTGTACAAGAAGTTCTGCATCTTTTGCCTCCTTCTTCTCCCTTGACCTTTCCAGGTCAACCAGTTCATTTAGCTCTTCTAAGGGGAGAGAGATGACACTATCTATGTCATAGTTCCTTGTCTGCAGATAGTTTATCCTAACTGCCCTTAACTCATCATTCTGAGTATCTGGTCTGGGGGCAGCCCTGATTGCAGTCTCTATGAGTCTTACAGACCCAGAAGAGGAACCTTCTCCCTCAGCTTCCTTTTCCTCTCTCTCCTCTCCTCCTCAATCTCCTCAGATGTCATATTTCTTTTCCCTTTGTCACTCACAGACCTTTGTGACTCAGGGTGGAGAGAGCTTTGGCCTTCATTGCTTGATGCAACTTCTGAGTTCTGGCCAGAGAGAGGTTGAGAAGCACCTTCACCGGCAGGTGTCTCAAAAAGGGCATTGATCTTTGCAGCATTGTTGGTGATAAGACTGGGTTCTCAGGTTCTGTCACTGGGCCTTCAGTCAAGGTTTCCCCTATGAGGCTAATCTTAGGGTCTGCCTCAACATCCAGTTGACCGATGACATTGCCTGATTCCCATAGTCTTCTTCTTAGGCTGAACTCTGCAGTGATCCTGTCTTGTATTCTTTGTGCCAACTTGTCAGTTTGTCTAGATTGGCTTGGATTGACAAGTGGCATGTTGACTAAATCCGGATTGTCATAATAGTTCAGGTTCTAAAATTGAAGATCTCTTGCTGTCCCTAAACTTTTATAATGATTAGGGCTCTGCTGTCATACCTCCACCCAATGATGTGATTGGAAGATGGTAGAGATGACATAGCCCTTGGTATCCCATCCTCAAACATGCTCTGTATCAAGGAGTCTGTGTAATCCACATCAATGTGGACTTGAGGATTTTGTTGAGAATGCATAATTGCAAGTAAGGATGGTGAGTCCTCAGTGTCCATTCTCTCTGAAGAACTCCCAGGTTCTGTAGCTGTAATGACTTTCTCCCCCTTTTTGGTAGCATCACCCAGTTGCATAGGTGAGCCAGGAGTTAGGTCAATCACATCCATAGGTTCTTGTGTTCCTGGTTGAGCTCTTCTTAAAGGTCTTCCATCTAGTTTTTCCTTAAGATATGAAATTTGAAGTTGCTGATCATTGACCCTGTTATGCAAGGTAGTCACTTGAGATTCAAGGCGACTAACCTTGGAGACTAAATAGGTGCATGTTTTGGACAGTTTGTGCATCTTTAGTCATAAATTTCCCTCATCTTCATAAGAAGAATCATTGGGGGATGAGATGATTGGACCAAAGTCCTCTCTCTCACCACCGGCTTCAGGTTCTTGGCTGCTGGATTTCCTCTGCTCACTGGCAATCTCAGTTGAGATGACAGTGGTTTGAGTTGCCATGGTTGAGGACTTAATGATGTAATCACTTTCAAAAGTGAGAGCCTCTTCCATATGGACATCCTGAATAGGTTCAGAAGTGTCCACCTCACAATAGTGACTGATAGGGGCTAGAAGTAGGAGCCTCAGAAGCACTCATCTCTCTTTGATTAGGGGAAAATAAGAGAGAATCATAGTACTCACTGAAACCTAGATCTTCATCAGTGTAGAAATCAAGGTTGGGGATTGGTTGGTTGAGATCTAAAGGCTAGGGATGGTAACTGTCCCCTGAAGGTTGATCACTTGAGTGTTGAGACTCAGAGTGATGGCTTAAGGTAGTTTGGCTTATGAGCTCATCAGGCTGAGTATGAGGAACCTCAGCACTGATTCTTGAAGAGATGGGAGTGGTTTGCTCCTCAGGAGAAGTGGGAGCTCTAGTTTCCACTTCCTCCTATATGGGTGAGTGTATGGGGGCCTCCACAGACTGAATAGTCTGAGTAGGGGTTCGTTTGGACTTTCTTTGGTAGGTGATGGTGATTGTGGCTATGTAGGTGGTTGGGAAGTAGTAGGTGTGGGTTCAACACTAGCTAGTGCTGCTAGGTTGTCACCTTGAGCAATGAGCTCTAACATTTTTGGGACCAGGGCTATTTCTACCCCTGAGAAGCCAACAGTGGGCTTTCTCAATATTTTAAAGATGTCGGGCTTCATCTGTCCCAGTTTAAGAATGTTACCTATTCCCCTTAACTGTGAGCCCAGTTCACAATTAAAAATGTATTAAACATATCTAGGAAACATGTAATATTCTAAGGAATCTAAGTTTGCAAGTAAGTTAGTATAAAAAAATTGAGAATACCTAAACTTGATCCCTTGTATCATTCCATGGATAATGAAGGAGAGATCCTCAAGAATCTGGTCACATCCACCATGCTTGTTTGATAAGCTGTGGATGACCACGTGGAGCAGGAATCTCCACTGGGATGAGACCTCCCTTTCCTGAAGGTCTTAACAGAATAATCTCCCTCATACCCCATCAACTCAAAAGAATGATTGACAGCTTCTTGGGAAAGAACACCTCACCTTCTTCATCATCCAGCTGAAGATGCATGTTGATGATGGCTGGAGTGATGGAGATTGTTCTCCTCTGCACTATGGCAAACAGTGCCTTCTCCCCATCCATTACGACCTCTTGGCAGGTCTTCCAAAATTCAAGCATATGATCCTCATAAAGTGGAGGATCAATGGTTAGGGAGGAGAAATAGTTGGACAAAGCTAAGAAACAACAAACCTCTGAGAAATGTAGATCTTTCTTAGAGCTTAATAAAGCAACCTGGTTGTGTTGCCTGTGGAGCTACATGGTAAAGTTTGGGTCATTTCTATGAGTGGGGTTGGTCATTGTGAGGTAGCTTAAGGATGAAGAAAGAAAGAAGAAAGAAATTTCAGAGAGAAATTTGGGATTTTAGGTTTGGAGGAAGAAGCAGATGATAGAAAGAGGGGGAAACCGTTGGGTTTATATGTGAAAAGGATTTTAGAAAAGTTTAATGAAAGAGGATAACTTTGAAATGTGGATGTCGGTCCCACCTCTGAAAAAGTAGTTTACTTTTGCTCAAAAAGTAGTTTTCTTGGAAGTCAAAATGCTTCTGAAGATAAATTATATTCGAAAGTTTTAATGAAAAAGCTTCCGAAGGTAAAATGACTTCGGAAGAATTTCTTGAGAATTTTGAAAATTTTGCTTCGGAAGAGAAATTAAGACTTGAATGCTTTGTGCACAAACGAACAAAGCTTCCGAGAGTTAATTTTGCTTCGGAAGAAGAAGGTCATTGAAAACATATAAGTGTCTTAGATAGTCATTTAAGCTTCGGAAGATACATTAGAAATCTCTTCCGAAGGTAAAATTTCTTAGACAGTTATTTGTTTTGAAGGTATGATATTCTTCCGAAGTTAAAAACAGACCTTTCGAAGGATCAAAATTTTCATAAATCTTAGGAAAGTCTTCAAAAATATTTTCATCCAAAGAAAACAAGAGCTTATGAAAGTGATGAACTAGACAACTTAGGACACATATGTTTTAAGAAATAATAAGAATTAGTTGTAAGAAAAACCTACTCAAAGTTTATCATCCCAATAGCTGATACAAGATATTTAAATCTCTGTTCATCCAAGGCCTTTGTGAACAAATCAACATATTGTTCATCTATATGAACTTTGACTAGTTTAATTAATCCCTTTTCATAATTATCTCTTATTAGATGATACCTCATATTGATGTGTTTAGTCCTTGAGTGCTGCACATGATTCTCTATGATTGAGATAGCATTATTGTTGTCTATGTGAATAGGAGTCTCCTTGAAGTTGAATCCATAGTCTAGCATCTGATTCTAAATCCAAAGCACTTGAGCACAGCAGCTTGCAGCATCAATGTATTCAGCTTCAGCAGTTGATGCAGAGACACAGGACTGTTTCTTCCATTGCCATGAGACAACCCTTCCACCAAAAAACTAACATCCCCAGATGTAGACTTTGCAGTCATGTTGCAACCACCATAATCACTATCTGTATAAGCATACAGATTGAAGTCAGGATTTTTAGGATACCATAGACCAAGTGTTGAAGCACCTTTAAGGTATCTTAGAATCCTTTTGACAGTGATAAGATGAGACATCTTAGGGTTGGTTTGATATCTTGCATAGATGTAGGTGGCAAACATAATATCAAGCTTGCTAGCAGTAAGATACATAAGAGACCCAATCATAGCCCTGTATAAGTGTTCATCTACATACTCCCCCTCAAGATCAGATCCAAGGGAGTGATTTCTGGCTATGGTGTCTTACCAATCTTACAATCAGTCATGTTGAACCTCTTGAGTATGTCCTGAACATACTTTGATTGACTAATGAAGATGCCATCTTCAACTTGCTTCACTTGAATTCCTAGAAAGAAATTGAGTTCCCCCATGGCTCTCATTTCAAATCTGTCTTTCATCAGCTTCCTAGAGTTTTTACAGAGCTTTGGATTAGTTGAACCAAAGATGATGTCATCCATATATACTTGAACTAGAAATATGTCATTTCCCTATCCTTTGATGAAGAGAGTTCCATCTATAGTACCTCTCCTGTATCCATGTTTGCAAATATACTCAGATAGTGTCTCATACCACTTCCTGGGTGCCTGATGCAGCCCATAAAGAGCTTTGTCAAGCTTGCAGACGTAATCAGGATGATCAGGATCTACAAAACTAGGTGGCTATTTGACATACACCTACTCATCAATCACTCCATAAAAAAAGCACACTTCACATCAAGTTGAAAGACCTTGAAGTTCTTAGATGCAGCAAATGCCAGGAATATCCTAACAGCTTCCAGTCTTGCTACAGGAGCAAAGACATCAGTGTAGTCAATCCTTTTTTCTTGTGTGTACCCTTGAACAACTAGTCTAGCCTTGTTCTTGATGATAATGCCTATATCATCCTCTTGTTCCTAAACACCCATTTGGTTCCATTGGTAGTCTTCCCATGAGGAAGAAGAAAAAGGTTCCAAACTTTCTGCCTTTTGAATTAAAGCAACTCCTGTTGCATAGCTTCAACCTAACTACCATCCTTCAAAGCCTCATCAACTTTTCTTTGGCTCTATTTGGGATAAGAAACAAGAGTGAAGACAAACATTTGCTTTATGGGTTTTTCCTTTTGTCCTTACCCCTGTGACAACATCTCTAATGATGTTTGTGGTGGGGTGGGACTTGTGGATCCTTAGCTGAGGGATCGCAGCAAGTTGCTGAGATAGATCTAAATTAGAAAAATTTAGATCTGGCATAGATGTTTCACCCACCACATCAAGACACTTATTAAGAGAGACTTGATCCAAGGAGTGTGTGACATTATTGATGTTGCCATCTATGGAGTGGTTATCAGCATCAAGAAAGTCTTGATCACTGTCACCACTACCATCATTGTCTTCTACAATTAAAGCATCTTTATCTGGTTGTGGAGCCTTTGAGCTGGAATTTGAAGGCATACCAAATGTATCAGCTGAGTTTGTCATTCTAGTGTTGATAGAAACCTGATTTGCAGAAGTAGTTTCAACTGGAGCTGAAGATGTGTTACTTGAAGGTCTTCTTAGCTCAAATCTTGGATCAGGATCACCTGTGTTTGAATTTTCTGCAGATCCTGAAACAGTCTCACAAGATTTGTTAAAATAGTTGGTAACTAAATCAAGATCAAAGAGCCAATCAGGACCAGAACCAGCCACACAGGGTGTGTGTTCATTGAAAGTCATATTGGCTGACTCCTCAACAATTCTAGTTCTGAGATTGTATACTCTATAAGCCTTAGCTTGGGAAGAGTATCCAATGAAGTGTCCATCATCTGATTTCTCAACAAATTTGGCAATTTGATCCTTGGTATTCAAGATGGTGCAAGGATATCCAAACGACCTAGGAAAACCAATGAAAGGTAACCTCTTGTGCCAAAGTTCATAAGGAGTCTTGCCATGAGTCTTAACCACTAAAACTCTGTTTTGCACATAGTAGGCAATGTTGACTGCCTCTGCTCAAAAGTTGATGGGCAGCTTATAGTCAGACAACATGGTTCTTACAACTTCAATCATTGTCATGTTTCTTCTCTCAGCAACACCATTCTACTGAGGAGTCCTTGGAGCACTGTATTGTCTTGAGATACCTTTTTCATCACAGAATGCATCAAGGATTTGGTTCTTGAATTCAATTCTCTGATCACATCTTATGATTTTGACCTTGTGATCAGATTGATTCTCAATCTTCAAGATGAAATTTTTCAGAATCTCAGGAGTCTCATCCTTAGTTCTAAGGAAGAAGACCTAAGTGAATCTTGTAAAGTCATCTGTGATCACTAAACAGTATGAGGTCCTTCCTAGACTCATTACGCTAGTGGGGCCAAAGAGATCCATATGTACAAGTGTAGGGGTGTAGTGATATAGTTCTTTCCTTAGGCTTGTGAGATACCTTATGTTGCTTCCCTTTCAGGCATGCAACACAGTGGTCATCACTTGTAAACTCTTTTTTTGGCATTCCAGTTATCAAATCATTCTTAATCAGTTTATTCATGTTTTTAAAGTTTACATGGCGCTTTCTTTTATGCCATAGGAAAGACTCATCACTATTGGCTTTAGACAGAAAGCATGAAACTTCTCCAGAGGGAAATGTTTCTTGCAAATCCATCTTGTACATGTTCCCTTTCTTGGAGGCTCTAAGCAGAATATGCTTATGAGGAATGACCACCCCGGCTTGAGAACAATGCACTCATGCTCAGTAAAGAGCATGTTATGACTCTGATCACAAAATTAAGATACACTCAGAAGATTGTACCCAAGCTCCTTGACAAAGTTTACCTTTTCAATACTGAGCTTACCATTTGTGACCTTGCCCCTTCCTGAAATGTAACCACCTACATCTCCTACAAAAGCAACTGGCCCTCCAACAATCCTTTCAAAGTTTTGGAGTAGGGACCTATTGCCTGTCATGTGCTTGGAACAGCCACTGTCAATGATCCAGATATTTTTGTTTGTCTTCAGCTGTCCCTGCATAAAGAAAATGATTAGTTACATTTAGAAACCCAAGCCTTACTTTTCTTGGGCTCATTTAGAGAAACAGAATGTAATGCAACAGTAATAGATCCTATGGTTGTGCTAGGAGGATCTTGAGCTGTTGTTGATGGAGAATTCTCAGTCATTTGGTCTTTCTTAGACTTTCACACCACCTTTGGAGTCTTGGACTGACCTTCAATACTTCGAAAGCTTTTGATACTTTGGAAGTTTTGATGACCGAGCCTTCGGAAACTGCAGACATTGAAGCAGATTTTAGTGCTTCGGAAGTATTCCTTCCTTTCGAGACTAATTTTCTTCTGAAAGCAATTTTCCACTTGCCTTCTTTTTAGATTTGGAGCTTCTGAAGGAAACAAATTTTCCTTTCGAAGCTTGAATCTTCTTAGAACTCTTAGAATACTTTGTCTTGGTCATGTGAAGAGTACCTTTAGGATTGTATGGACTATCCTTAGCAAGATGAGCAGTACTTTCACACATGACACACTCAATTTTCTTCTTCCTAAGAACCTTCTGCTGGGAACAAGACTGACTTTGGTCACATCCCCTCTCCACCTTCATCTTTCTAGATGTTGAGACAGTCCTTTTGGGCTGGGAACTGTTCTTAGAGTTTGATGGTCCAGGCTGTGCAGCAGTGGTACACGGCAGATCAGTCTTCTTTTTGGTACTGAGATGATTTGAACAAGAACCAAAACTCTTAGCAAAAGAGTTTAGGTTGATGTCTTCAGTCTTTGCTACATCAAATCCTACAGAGATAAACACTTGTTTCTGCTTGGAGTCAAAAGTAGCCTTGATCTCTTGAGCCTTCCTTGCTTTCCTCTTGCTCTTCCTGATCAAGTTCTTTATTATTGACTTGGTCATCACAGGCTTCTTCTTCTCCTTAGAAGGATAGTGGCCCTTCTTAGAATCCTCCTCTTCACTCTTCTCAGAAGAATTTTTCACTATCACTTCTTCATCCTCTTCACTCAAAGGATCTATGAGAGAAAGCACATCTTCACAAGTTCCACACCTAGGTGATCTTACAAACAAGATTGTATGTGTGAGGGATCTTAAGATGATGAGATCTTATATCAAGAGCCTGGAATGCTCTGATACCAAATGTAGGACCGGTGAAGGGGGTTCACTTACAACACAACAACACAAAAAGGAGATTAACTTAAACTTAAACAAACAACGAACTGGATTAATCACAATAAAGACACTAAGAACACAAGTAATGTAAGAGACAAAACACAAGTATATGGTTTTCAAGAATGCAGTATATTGCTTTCTCTATGTTCTATTACAAGTGTTACAAAGCATATCAATAAAGTTACAAGAACATGAGATACTTATACTACATCCTACAGCCGACCATACTATGAAAGCCAGCTAGATACAATTGACTAGACTCAAAACAAAATCAATTGTAGAGTCAAAAAAGCAGATTGCCTTTTTGACTTTTGTGACTATGACATGCCATAGCTCACATCCTTATCTATTACAAAAAGAATAAAGTACATGAAGTAGAAAGTTTATAGACTCAAGACCTCAATGTACAGTTACCAAAAGCATGGGCCTTTTCACCAACTCATGTAAGTTGGTGACTTTACAGAGATGTAGCGGAAAGGTGTCCAGCTTTATGGAATAGTACATCAGATAAAGCATGTTACTAAAAGTCTTCGAAAGAAATCTGTCATCAAGAGTTGAGGCTTTAGAAGACTTTGTCTCTGAAGCTTCGGAAGACTTCATCTTTGGCTTCGGAAGATATTGGTCTTGGCTTCGGAAGATTTCACACTTAGAATATTCTTCTGCATGTGTGAAACTTCCAAAGCATTCTTCTTCAGTACTTGTGCAGTATGCATGCAGAAAGTCTTTGGTTGCTTCAGCCTCTATGCATATTCTCTACATCTTATATTCAAATATCAATCAAAATCTAATTCTTTCTAATGACCAAAACATATGTAAATACAATCCTCTTGATTCCTACATACTAGCAAACTAAATAATTCAAAATTAAACAAGATAAAGAGATAACTAGAAAACTTAAATAAATAGAAGATAATAAAATTGAAATATATAATAGATAACTCTAACAGGTCCCGTTCATTAATTAAACCTCAAGCTCCTACATCAACATACAATGGTGAAAGCCAAAATACTATATGTATTTCTCCAAAACAATTGTGATTTACAGTATTGTATGCTTTTTACAGATCAATTTTAAAGTCCACTTTGAAATATTGTGTAATTCCCATTGATCAAAGACTAGAATGAATTCAAATATATAAGCCTAACAAACCTTCAACCTAGGCTTAAATATAAGAACTAAATCAATGTATAAATATAAACAAAATATGTTCTACTAATATTCCCCCTCAGCTTGAACGTCGGTACTCCGTGATGTTTAAGCTGGATCGAAGTGAATCAAACAGATGCCTAGGAAGTCCTTTGGTGAAGATGTCTGCGTATTGAAGAGAGGAGGGGACATGAAGGACCCGAATGTGACCAATGTTGACTTTCTCTCTAACAAAATGAATGTCCATTTCCATATGTTTGGTACGTTAGTGTTGAACCGGATTACCCGTCATATAGATGGCCGAAACATTATCGTAGTAGACTATCGTTGCCTTGCAGATAGGAACATGAAGATCAAGAAGCAAATTGTGAATCCAAGTTGCTTCAGCTACTACATTCGCGACCCCCCGATATTCTGCTTCAACGCTAGAACGAGAGGTGGTGGGTTGTCATTTGGATGACTAAGAGATTAATTGTCCCCTAGAAAGATGCAGTATCTGGATGTGGAGTGTCTTGTATCCATGCAACCCCCCCAATCCGCATCGGAGTAGGCAACCAAGGAGTGAGTGGTAGCAGCCAAGAGCAGGAGACCATGATTTTGTGTATCTTGGACATACCAAAGGACGCGTTTCATGAAGGCAAAGTGTGGTTCTCTTAATATGTGCATGAATAGGCAAATTTGTTGCACAACATAAGAGATATCAGGTCTGGTAATGGTGAGATATTAGAGTGCCTCAGCAAGGCCTCGATATAGCGTATCGTCAGGTAACAATTCCCCCTCGATGGCACTGAACTTGTTGGCGGTATCAACCGGAGTGTGACATTTGCAGATCATCATATTAGCCCGATGGAGAATGTCCTAGCATATTGCGCTTGAAAAAGGAACAAATTTTGATTGTCTCAGGTGACGGTTATCCCGAGAAAGTGATGAAGGAGGCCCAAATCCGTCATAGCAAATTTAGACGATAGGCGGGCTATAATACTTTATAAAAGCTCTGGGTGGCTGGTTGTTAAAACAATGTCGTGCACATATAACAATAGATATGCTAATTGGTTCCCATTGTTGTAAATGAATAGAGATGTGTCACATTTACTACCGTAGAAGCCCAAGGAGGTGATGAATATGGAGAATCGAGAAAACCATGCGCGGGGTGCTTGCTTCAAACCATAAAGGTACTTTTGTAAATGGAAAACGTGGTCAGGAAATTGGGGGTTTAGAAAACCCGGTGGTTGGTTCATGTAAACAGTTCCTGGAGATGCCCATGCTGGAAAGCATTTTACATCTAGTTGATGAACCGGCCACGAATTAGAAACTGCCAGTGATAGAACGATGCACATAGTTGTTGGCTTCACAACAGGGTTGAATGTTTCCATGCAATCAATGCTAGGCGTTTGAGATTTTCCATTACAAACCAGACGGGCTTTGTATCGATCCAGAGTTTTGTTTGATTTGAACTTGTGACGGAACAACCACATGGACTGAATGACAGGGTTGATCGTTGGGTGAGGGACCAACTCCCAAGTGTTATTAACCTGTAAGGCACTAAATTAGTCATTCACGGCCCGTAACCAATTGGGGTCCAATAATGCTTTATTATAATTGGTGGGTATGGGTGAAATATTAGAGGTGCCAGTAAGATTGTATCGAGGGTTTAGTTTGGTGATGCCGGTTTTGGCTCAGGTTTGCATGGAGTGTGTGTTGGGAACATGATGTAGGGAAGGAGAGGGTGGTGGATATGTTATGGGTTGGGGAATGGTGGGTTGGTTGTAGGTGTTGGGCTGACGGTACAGTAGGTGTGGAAAGAGGTTGAGGGCTGTTGTGGGTTGTTGATTGCTGGGTTTGGGGAGATACTGAAAGTGGACTAGTGGCAGTGAAGGGTGACATGGGATGAGGGGTGTGGGTAGGTGTCAATTAGGCAGCGGGTAAGGGGTTGGTTTGGCTTTTTGTTGTGAGACATAGTGGTTAGGAAGTTATAGATGTTAGGTGTAAGAGGAGAATTATCATCTAAGAATTTGTACATTTGGGGTGATAGAGGTTTGTTTAATGGGAATGTTTGTTCATCAAAAACAACGTGGCGGGATAGGTGGACCCGACCGGTTAGAGGGTCATAACATCGATAGCCGCAGAAGTCAACCAGGTAACCAAGGAACTCATATCTAGTGGATCTAGGTGAGGGTTTGTTGGGTTGAGTAGCGGACAAGTTAGGGTAACATGCGCAACCGAACACACGAAGGTGATCATAAGTTGGTTGGCGCAAGTGGAGGGCAAAGGCAGGGGTTTGAAAGTGAATTTTTTTTGTGGGAAGAATGTTGTGGAGGTAAGTGGCAGTGTGAAGATCCTCGACCCAAAAGGTAGATGGAAGACGAGCATGAACTAAAAGAGCTTGGATAATGTCATTGATGCGTTGAAGCATCCGTTTAGATTTGCCATTTGTTGATATGTTTGAGGACACGAGAACCGAAAAACTAAACCATTAGAGTTTGCAAAGCTTTTGAATTGGGTGTTGTCAAATTCTCTGCCAAGGTCACATTGAAAAGATTTGATTATGGAGTTAAACTGGGTTTGTATTAGCTTGTGGAATTTGGCAAATGTTGAGAAAGTGTCAGATTTGTATTTTATAGGGTATACCCTAACATAATTAGTAAAATTATCAAGTAATACCAAATAATATTTGTAGCCAGAATTGCTCAAAATAGGTGATGTCCAAATATCACAATGAATGATATCAAACGGTTTAAAAGTAGTAGATACAAAATCAACAAAAGGTAAACGTTTACTGTGGACACTTAACATAAATGACAAGTCACGTGTGCAACAGATTTATTACAATATTGAAAAAATAACGACTAAGATAGTGCAGCACGGTGGATCCGGGATGCCCAAGTCGATCATGCCATGGAGGAGGTGTTGATGAAGATAACAGTGTTGGGGTTTGTTAGAACATTATACATAGTTTAACCATTTAAACTTTGTGAAAACACATCGGAAACAACCTTTATTTTCTAGTTTATAAACTAAAAATTTCGGTTTCAAATTGATATTATAAAGTAACAAACAAACCCAAGAATAAAGGACCTTTTATATGTGAATAAGACTAGCTATGTAAACACAAAACATATATATGGACAGCCATAAAGAGGCTGCCATAAACTACCTTTCAGCAGCAAAAGGACGGATGTGGAGGATGATATGGACAAGGAAAAACGACCAAGGCACCAAAAGAAGGTCCTCTCAAGCTTGCATACCCACAAATGTGATGCAAACACCTCTTGATGCTAGGATTTTACACCAAAAACGACCACAAGTGCTACTGAAAACCCTTATTTTCAGCCTTCAATCTCTTCAACAATAGAGAGAAAAATGGCCCTTTTGCATGTAAGAGAGAGAAGAAGATGGAGTGAGTCTATTGTAAGTGTTTAGTTCCAAGGCATTGAAAGAAAACAAAAGGAGACCAACCCACAAAAGGGGCGGCCGAACTCCTTTTGATTTTGGGTTTCCCCCCCCCCCCCCAAACTAAAACACCCAATATAACACATTAACAAGTCACTAATTTGAGTTACATATATAATTAACCTTTTAATTGTATAACTCACACACACTCCATTATTATTTTATGTTATTTAAGTAACTTAAATAACATTACAAACAATATCTATGAACAAAATATCCATATAATTTGTTCAATCTCATATGCAACTTATTTAGAAAACCCATTTTCTAAATTGGTATATTTATTTAATTGTATGATCATATCATCAGTTAATATTATTTGGTGTTTGCTAAGCTTGTTATTAGGTATGACCCGACTTGGATCATAGCGTACTAACCACATCAATATTCTATGTGTCTTGGGCATAAAGAATCCAACAATCTCCCACTTGCACAAGATTCATAGAAGATTGATGCAAGCAGTAAATACCGCCTAACAACGGTTTACTACCCTTAATACGCATGACTAAAAGCCATTCAATAACATCATCCCCTTCAAGTATCCAACTTGAAATGATTTAGGTGAATCAATCATTTATCCTTTTGTTACAAATGTCATGTTAAATCCAAGGACACATAATGATTATTCCTTGTTGATTTAACTTAATCAGGCCTTAGACATCTTGCTCTCAACGAATAAGAGGAACAAATTCCATCTTGAATACATACGTTTCTCACAAACACTTCGTGTCACGCCTGAACATAGCCTTACGTATTGTCCATTATTTCAGGGCAGTGAAGAACTAGCTCAAGGTATAGCACTTGGTGAATATCAAAACCCGATATGTATCTCAGGTCTGAGGATACCAAATGATATTCGCCTTTTCTCAAATTTACTTATGATCAATCTAGAAGATTCCATGTAGTAAAATTTGAGATGCGGGTCAATCCAATATTTGTATCCACAAATATCTATGAACTTTGGCAGCAACCAATTGCTCTATATTCATTCCTTATGAATATCCACAATCCAAATTCATAATAATCTTACCCTCATACTTGTTCCACAGGTATGAACTACTACGAACATTAGAGTAAACAATTTACCCATGGATTAAACATGCTAAATTGGAACATTTATTGAAAATTATAACCAAATAATTTTATTCAAGTAGTAAGGGAGTTCCAAATATCCAAATACGAAATCACAGATCAAATCCAATCACTAGAATATCGAAGTCCCGTGGCACAGGTAAGACCTTCATGCTTTGCCTTTTCTAGGAGCTTCGTAAGAGGATCTGCAATATTTTGATCTGTGTGAACTTTGTGAATACATACCTTTCCTTTCTCAACTTCATCTCGTATGTAGTTGAATCTCCGCTCAATGTGCCTAGTCTTTTGATGAGCACGAGGTTCCTTGATTTGAGCAATCGCACCCTGGTTATCACAAAAGATCTCTAGGGGGTCCTGAATGGATGGGACAACCCCTAGATCGGCAATGAATTTCTTCAACCATGCAGCTTCTTGAGCTGCCAATGAGGCGGCGACGTATTCAGATTCTGTAGTTAATAAAGCCACCACATCTTGTTTAGAGCTCTTCCAAGAGATAGCTCCTCCATTTAGAATGAAAATGTATCCCGATTGTGATCGTGAATCATCACGATCGGTTTGAAAACTCGCATCCGTGTAACCTTTTACAACGAGTTCCTCATCACCAGATCCCAGATTAGAAACATATCTTTAGTCCTCCTTAGGTACTTAAGTATGTTCTTAACAGCCATCCAATGACTGCTTCCAAGATTTTGCTGGTATCGGCTTGTCATGCTTAAGACGCATGAAACGTCTGGCCGAGTGCATATCATTGCATACATGATGGATCCAATAGCAGATGCGTATGGGATTGCCTTCATTTTATCTTGCTCATCCTTTGAGCTTGGACATTGAGTCGTACTCAATATTGTTCCTCTTTGAATAGGTACCGTACCTTTCTTAGAGTTCTCCATCTTGAACCTTTTCAAGATCTTATCAATGTATGCACTTTAATTTAAACCAATCAACCGCCTTGATCTATCCCTATAGATCTTTATTCCCAGAATATAGGCGGCCTCACCAAGATCCTTGATGGAAAAACAACTTCCAAGCCAAGTTTTTACACCTTCCAAGGTTGGAATGTCATTTCCAAATAGTAGTATGTCATCAACATACAATACTAGGAAAGTAATGATGCTCCCACTAGCTTTCTTATATACACAAGCTTCATCAGCGTTCTTGATGAATCCAAATTTAATTACTTCTTCATCAAAACGGTGATTCCAACTTCTCGATGCTTGTTTCAGTCCATAGATTGATTTCTTTAACTTGCATACTTTGTTAGGATGTTTTGGATCGACAAAACCTTCAAGCTGAACCATATAGACATCTTCCTCAAGATATCCATTTAGGAAAGCGGTTTTGACATCCATTTGCCAAATCTCATAATCATAATGAGCAGCTATGGCAAACAATATCCTAATAGATTTTAGCATCGCAACAGGTGAGAAAGTTTCATCATAGTCAACCCCTTGAGTTTGAGTGAAACCCTTTGCTACAAGTCTAGCTTTATAAGTATCCAAGTTTCCATGCGTATCGGTTTTCTTCTTGAAAACCCACTTACTTCCAACTACTTTGGAGTTAAGAGGTGGTACAACCAAGTCCCATACTTGATTGTCATACATGGACTGCATCTCAACGTTCATGGCCTCAAGCTATTTATCACAATCGAATTGGACAACGCATCATGGTATGTGATTGGTTCATCGGAATCTATCACATAGCATCCATCAGTGAAAAATCCATATCTTTTAGGTGGATTACTAGTTCTACTAGATCTGCGAATGTTTTCTGTGTATTGATCAACTATTTGATCACTTTCAACATCCTCATGTTGAGTGCTAGTGTCAACCAAACGTGTATCGGGTTGCGGTTCTTGATCCTCTTCAAGATCTATAGTTCTACTACCAGTTCCTTCCATAAGGAACTTGGTTTCCAAGAACTCACCCTTTTTGGCAACAAACTCCTTTGTTGTATTGGATCGTAGAAATAATATCCCATAGAATCTCTTAGATATCCAATAAAGATACATTTAGTGGAACGGCTTTCTAACTTGTTCAAGGTGGGAGTCTGCACATAAGCCTCACACCCCCCACACCCTCAAATATGAAAATGATGGAACCCTTCCATGCCATATTTCATAAGGTGTCCTTTCCACTTTCTTGGTTGGGGCCATATCCAAAATACGGGCCGCAGAGAGCAGAGCAAAACCCCAAAATGACAGAGGTAATGAGCTTCTAGCCATCATAGATCGAACCATATCCAATAGAGTTCGATTTCTCCGCTCAGACACGCCATTATGTTATGGTGTTCCCGGTGGAGATAGTTGTGAGACAATCCCACAACTTCTAAGATGGTCCCTAAAAGCATCATTCAGGTATTCACCTCCTCTATCGGTACGGAGAATTTTAATTGACTTATTGAGTTTATTTTGTACTTCATTTTGAAAGATCTTGAACATTTCAAGAGCTTCATCTTTGTGTCTTAACAAGTACACATACCCATATCGACTATAGTCGTCAGTAAAGGTAATGAAGTATCTTTCATTGTACCTTGCTATAGGTTTAAAGGACCACATACATCCGAATGTATGATACCTAATAAATCCTTTGCCCTTTTGGCTTTGCCACTAAAAGGTGTCTTGGTCATTTTACCTTGTAAACAAGACTCACATACATCAAATGAATCACATTCATTTGTTTTTAAAAGACCATTCTTTTGTAGTGTTTGTATTCTTTTCTTGTTTATATGACCAAGACAGCAATGCCAAAGATAACTGTCACTCAAATCCGATTTGAGTTTGGTACTAGTTTGGTACAATAAGCTATCATTAATGTATTTTCACGAACCAATTCATATATACCATTGATAGGAATAGCTTTAAAGTAAAACATGTCATTCAAAGTAACATGGATTTCATTTCCAATAAATGATAATACATATCCAAAATGTTTTTAATAGGGCTACGGAAATAATGTTCCTAGTCAAACTAGGAGCATACAAAACATTGTACAAAATTACTTCCAACCATTTGGAAGTTTCAAGATGTAGTCACCACGGGCTTCAACTTGAACTTTAGCCCCATTGCCCATGTAGAGGCTAACATCCCCTTTGTTGAAGTTGCTACTTCTTTTGAATCCCTGCAACAAATTGCAAATGTGAGTTCCACATCTGGTATCTAATACCATGTGTTAGAGGATATTAAGTTTAAATCAATATGGATCATGTATATAGTACCTGAGGTCTGCCCGACATCCCTCTTTGCTTTCAACTCTTGGAGATGGACAGGACAATTTCTTGCCCAATGTCCAATCTCCCCACACTTGAAGCATGGGTCATTAGAAGCAACCTTTTGCCTCTTCTCCTATGCTTTGGGTGGCACCCTTACCACCCCTTTCCCTTTTCCCATTACGGGTCCTTACCCTTTGCAACTCTTGCCTTGGGTGCGGGATAAGGCCTTTTTTGTTCCCACCTTCATTAATGGTGAGAACGGGTAAAACCCTTTTACTCATGGTCGCCTCGGTCGTTTTGAGCATAGAGTGAAGCTCACCAATGCTTTTGTCCCAAGCATTCATGTGTGTAGTTCAACACGATCGTCTCGAACCATTGAGGATCAAATACATGGCCAATTCCTTTGAGACGGGACAATTTAGCCTTTCGAGGCGATCAATGTGACTTTTCATCTTAAGTACATAAGATGAAACTGATTGGTTGTCATCCATACGACATGCATGGAGCGCTCGAACCATTTCGAAGCGCTTAACCCTCGCTTGCTGTTGGAACGTTTCCTTCAGTTGGGTTATCATGTCATAAGCTCCGTGATGCTCATACTCCTTCTGGAGATCCGGAGTCATGCTTGCCAACATAAGGCAAGACACTTGGACAGAGTCCTCAGTGTACTTTATCCAATCATTATAGGCCTCCTCATCATCCTCACTAGGTTGATCGGGGACAAGGTCGTCTAAAACATATGATCGTTTCTCTTGCTTGAGAACAATTCTCAAGTTTCGATGCCAATCGATAAAATTGTTATGATTTTGACATTCTTTTTGGAGAATCGCTTGTAAAGATTGGGCGGACGTGGATGAATTATCATGATTATCATAATTATTGGTGGCCATCTACAAAATTTAACAAAGATCAATTTTAGTATTTTCGATATTGTTATTTTAATAATTAATACCTTTTAAGGTCATTTTCATATTAAAATCTAAAACCCAACATTACATTTAAATAGTGGTTAGGTAACCTTTATCCCATGATTTAAATTAATAAGGTGGTCAACGATTGACGATTGCAACCATTTGCAACTTCTAGAGGTATGGGATCGACTTGAAACATATATGTAAAGTCGGCATGTTAATCCCATCAACACCATTGGAAACCATATCGTAGGTGATCCATTTGACATGGTTTGCAAATCAAGACACCCTACTTACACACACGTGTGAGTTTGCCAAAATAAGGTTAGGTGACATTTATCCCACGAATATGGCATTCTCACCTCAAGTCACAAGTTCCCTCAAAATGGTTAGGTGACCTTTATCCCACTAAGAGTCCCGAGTGACTCAAGTGTTGTGTAAAAGGACGGTGTTGATTTTATTTTTTAAATATTTAGAGATTTTATAATTCTAGTTTAGAAAACTCTATGTATTATATTTGCATACTTTCAAATACAAGATACCCTATGGTACATTGATTAAAACCCCTTTTAATCTTTAAAATCATTAAACAATTTTAATAACCTTTTATTACCTTTTAATGATTAAGGACCATTTAGATAGTTTGTTATGATCATTGAAAGGATTGTTAAGCAAACATCATATATAAGCAATCAACCACAATACCATAACCAAAACAACCATGAATCAACCAAATGTTAGTGCATAACCATAGCATCTAAAGTGGCCACACTTGTTTGCCATCACAAGTGTGGACCATAGGACATTCCTAAGGGACAAAAAACACAACACAAAAGGCTTCCATGAACCTCCCACTTGAAACCGCATCCAAATGCTCCATGTTTCTTGTGTCTTTCCTTTGTGCTTCTAACACGTACATCTTCATATTACAAGATATTATATCCTAATACAAGATTTCTAGCAAAATGAAAAGTACCTAATCTATTTATTACATCCCAATAATAAATAAAATACACTTTAAACAACGCACAAATAAATGATTATACAACCCAATTGAATGAATAAATAACAACCATTACAATCATCCAAATAACACAAGGTCAAGGGCTAGGTTATGCACCATAATGAACAATGATCATATCATCCAAAAACAATGAATCCCCACTAAAACCCACGAAATTTCAGCCAACACAAACTAAATTTCAGGTTTTATCTTGTCCAAACAAACAAACAATACCTCTACATGTCTTTCAAAGTTTAATCACAAGCATGTGTGATATAACTTTGAAAGTTTAGGATTCATAATACATGAACATAGCAGCCCCTAAAGGGGTTTAAAAGTCCTATAAAACGAATTTTTCAAGGACAAAACAAGCTAGCTATCTACATAACCGGCTCTAGATGTCAATGTTAGAACATTATACATAGTTTAACCATTTAAACTTTGTGAAAACATAGCGGAAACAACCTTTATTTTTAGTTTATAAACTAAAAATTCGGTTTCAAATTGATATTATAAAGTAACAAACAAAACCAAGAACAAAGGACCTTTTATATGTGAATAAGACTAGCTATGTAAACACAAAACATATATTATGGACAATCATAAAGAGGCTGCCAAAACTACCTTTCAGCAGCAAAAGACGGATGTGGAGGATGATGTGGACAAGGAAAAACGACCAAGGCACCAAAAGAAGGTCCTCTCAAGCTTGCATACCCACAAGTGTGATGCAAACACCTATTGATGCTAGGATTTTACACCAAACGACCACTAAGTGCTGCTGAAAACCCTTATTTTCAGCCTTCAATCTCTTCAACAATAGAGAGAAAATGGCCCTTTTGCATGTAAGAGAGAGAAGAAGATGGAGTGAGTCTATTGTCAAGTGTTTAGTTCCAAGGCATTAAAAGAAAACAAAATGAGACCAAACCACAAAAGGGGCGGCCGAAATCCTTTTGATTTTGGGGTTTCCCCCCAAAACTAAAACACCCAATATAACACATTAACAAGTCATTAATTTGAGCTATATATATAATTAACTTTTTAATTGTATAACTCACACACACTCCATTATTATTATGTTCTTTAAGTAACTTAAATAACATTACAAACAATATCTATGAACAAAATATCCATATAAACTGTTCAATCTCATATGCAACTTATTTAGAAAATCTATTTTCTAAATTGTGTATTATTTAATTATATGATCATATCATCAATTAAATATTATTTGGTGTTTGTTAAGCTTGTTATTGGGTATGACCCGACTTGGATCATAACATACTAACCACATCAATGTTCTATGTATTTTGGGCATAAAAAATCCAACAAACAGTGAGTACTCGGGTGGGGTGAGCGAGTAGAGATCTCCCGTGCTATTGTGTCGGGAAAGGAGGCATCCATCCTTGAGGTCCTTTAAAGAAAAACCAAAGGGGTCAAATGCTACGATGACTTAGTTGTCAATGGTAAATTTATGAACGTATACTAAGTCTTTGATAATTTTAAGGGAGTGGAGGACGTGGTCAAGTTTGTATGTTTTGTTGGGAAGATTTTAAAAAGCATTACCGGAACCATGGATTGGTAACTGTTGACCATTACCAACAAATATAGGATTAATAGGTAAAGAACACGAATAAATTAGTTTACTTGAATCCGCAGTGAGGTGATGAGAAGCGCCAGTGTCCATGTACCATTGCGGGTCATGGTGATTCAGGTTCATATTGGCTAGAGCAGAACCGATGTGGGTATGGTTGAGACTTGAGAGCATTGTTACCGGAGTGAAATCCTGGTGGGCTAGGAAAGTGATTGGCAGTGTGAACATGGGCCTGATTGGTCTGATATGGGTGGGATGGGTATGGGCTTGGTGGTGGAGTCCACTCTTGGTGATAATTGGGCGGCCCATTGAATTGTTGGTGGGGATACGACCCATGAGTGGGGTGCGGGTATTGGGGTTGTCCCCATTGGGGATTGTTGCGGCCACCAAAGCGGCCCCTTTTTCCAGACGTCCGACCGCCGCAATAAGAAGCCCCACAACCCCGGGCGGCCTTGACCGGGTCATAATTGTTACCTTTCTAGCCATTCGGGTACGGGGATTTGTTGGGTTCGGTAACGGGGTGGCCGGTTGGAGGTTGCGGGGCATGGCTCTCCGACGGCTGTGAATGGAGAAGAACGGTGTTCCGCTCCGACCCTGTTCTGCCGGCCTGTCGTTGTTGCTCCGATTCGACCATGGCGCGTGCATCGTCCCATGTGGGTCAACTTTGGTTGATTAAGGCTCCGATTATCTCGTATTAAAATGGGAGTCCCCGAATCATCTGAATTACTAAACGACTTTCGAAGATGGGTTGGTCAACATCGGCAAGTTGTCCTGCCAAATCTTTGAGGGTTTGGCAGTACTCATTGAACGATGTACATGAGGATAACGACGTATTCATGAATTTTTGTTCAAGGGAAGCTGCACGTGCGTGTTTGTTGTTGTCAAAAAGTTGTTGTACCTTGAGCCACGCTTCCCATGCTGTGGTGATGTCTTTGAGAACACGTTCCATGACGTCATCGGAGACAGAGTTGTAGATCCATTGAACAATCAACGCGTCTAGTCCTAGCCATGTAGGGTAATCCGGATCATTTTCTTTTGGTGGTGCAGTGCTGTTAATGTGATGTGGACCTTGAAAGCACGAGCATGATGCTTAAATAGTTTGACCCACGATGAATAGGAAGTCTTTTTGCCATCGAGGGTTTGGACTTTGGTTGTGATGTTGCCGACCGAGTAGGACGGATATAAGTGTTTTGTATCGGTGGTGAGTTGGGGAGAGGCATGGGGCTTTGGGGGAGGGTGTTTCGTTGGAAGAGATATCTTCATCTTTAGCTATGGGTGAAAAAGAAATTAGGGTTTGGCTCTGATTACCTTGAAGGATTGTGTAATTCTCATTGATCAAAGACTAGAATAAATTTAAATATATAAGCCTAACAAACCTTTAACCTAGGCTTAAATATACGAACTAAATCAATGGATAAATATAAACCAAATATGTTCTACTAATACACTTTAGCTTCTCATCTATCTTTATGGTACTGCTTATTAGGACCGGAGTTAACTGAACATTGTCTAGAATATGACCACAAGCAATAAATGCTGACTGGTAATTTGGACTAACAATCAGATTTAGGGTACCTTTAATTCTATTATAGATAATTTTGGTGATGAATATATATATATATAATATATATATATATATATTATATATATATATATATATATATATATATATATATATATATATATTATATATAATATATATATATATATTATATATATATATATATAATATATAATATATATGGAATTGCAACATGCAATAGGTCTGAATCAACAATAGTTATTAGATTGGTATATTTTGGGACTATAGAGATGATAGTAAAATTAAGTTCTTTGAGTAGTTTTTCATACTCAAAAAAATTCTTTGATTGCGATGTAAACCTCCTTTCTAATAACTGACCATGCTTCTGTGGAAAAATTGCCTCGCAAGGCTTTGTTACTATCAATATCAAAGATAGCATCTATAACGTCATAATTAGAGACATGGGATACTAGAAGTTTGTTAGTAAATAAAAGGTAGGATTGTAGATAGGATTTTTCTATTATTGTATAACTTAAATACTGTGAGTTTTGAAAATACATTTGTGAAATAATATTATTGTATACTTTTAATTGTAGAACACAATAATAGATAATATTTTTTATAATGTATAAACTAAATGACATTAATAACATATTATGTTATTTTCATCATTATGAATTTTGATAAATAAATTGATGAAAGTATATTATTACGCACTTCTAATTGTAAAATATAATGATAACAAATTTATATAATTAATAGAAAAATGACAATAATAACATAAATGGATATAAAACATAAAATACAATAATCAATACATATAACAAATGATGTAAAATATATATGACACAATAAATATATACGACAGAATAAGCTGATGTATTTGACACAATGAGCTAATGTATTTGACATAATAACCAAAACGTCATCTTTTTTAAAACAAAAGAATAATACATGTCATGCCCACAATTTTCTTTACACTTTTTAAATAAAATACACTTTTTACTATAAACCCTACCCTACAATCCATAATCACCAAACACTCACTTTTTACCATCCCACATTTGTTAAGGAAATTTTATATCATTCGAGTTCTTGGTATAAGCATATTCCAAATTAAGTGGATCCATTTCCTAAACCCCATAGGAAATCTAAAACTACTTTATGCAAATAAACATGTCATTGTCTTGGGAAATTGCAGATTATGATATTTTTGGTAAAACTAAAACCTATAACAGTTTTACCAGCATAACATCATCTTTAAGGAGATATGACTTCATATAAGGTAGACTAATGTTGTACTCTTGAGTTTTTTTAAGTAAGAAAAATGGAAAGAACTATACAAAAAATATTGGTTTTCATAGTTTTTTTATAAAAAATGTGAAAGGAAGTAGAAAGAAAAAAAAACTATTAATAATCATCCTCCTTAACTTTTGTTTCAAATTAGAAGTAGTTGAAGAGAATAAGCAAATATGAAATGGAAAGCAAGTCATGAAACTTATATCGATACAAATTCATAATGAATAATACATACATTATTGTATTTTAGTGTATACTGTCTCCCTCTACAAAATTATTGCAGTCATCAAATAAAACCAAAGTTTAGTTTTGTTTTTATTTTAAACATTAATTTAAGAATTTGTTTTATTTATATATGTTTTTCTAGTTTAAATATAGGCTGATATGTTCTAGTTTTACCCTTTCTAGTATTTATAATATCATTTGATATTGTTTTATCGAATAATCTCTATTTATACACCAGAGCATTTTTTTTCTTGTTTTATTGATATAATTTACAATTGTTTGATAAAATCATTTTTGGTAGCTAGGCATATGGGCTGTTTATTTTGGTCAATATACTTGTGATCGTTATTTTGATAGTTTTATATGATTTCTTTCTTAATTTCTAGAAATGACCAAACAATTTTGATTGCAATATTTACTATTGTTTTTACGATCAAATTATCTTTTACTTATTTTTAAAAATAATAACTTACAACCAAAACAATTTCGGTAGTTATATTTGCGACCACCTTTCCGGCCAATTTATTCTCTATTTTATTTTTTATTATTTGTCAAAGCTAGTTATTGTATTTGCAACCGAATAAATTATGGTGGCTATACCTACGACTGTTTTTTCTACCTAACTTATAATTTAGTTTGTTTTTTTTACTTTATAAAATTAACGACCATATTGGTTACCAAAATATTTTGGTTACATATTTTACGACCGTTTTTGCGACCAAATTACCTTTTATTTGTTTTTTATAACCGACGACTTATGATGAAAACTATTTCAGTAGCTATATTTGCAACCATCTTTCCGACCAATATATTTTTTATTTTATTTTATTTATGAGTAAAAAGTAGCTAATGTATTTGCGACCATATAAATTATGGTTGCTGTATTTGCGATCGTTTTTGCAACCAACCGAGAATTTAGTTCACTATTTTATTATTTATTAGAATTAACGATCGTATTAGTGACCAACACAGTTTTGGTTACAATATTTACCACCATCTTGCGATCGAACTAAAATGGGTCGCTAATTTTGCGACCCCTTATGTGATAGTCGCTAATATTGCTACTTGTTTTTGGTCGGTCGCTAATTTTACGATCCATTATGTTTTGTTCACTAATTTTGCAACCAAGTTTGTTTCTGTTGCAAAACTTGCAACTACTTGATTTTGATCGCTATACAGTCGCTAGTTTTGCGACTATTTTACTGGTCATAAATTTTGGTCGGCTTTGCTCGTTTCTGTAGTAGTGTAGTAGTGTCAACATTTGGATCTTCAAGATAAAATTCAAACATATCTAATACTCATTTGATTATTAATATTCTATGCAAGAATGCAATACCTACGTGCTTTGTTCTAAAGCCTTGAACAATAATAAATGAATTTAGATTTCTTTATTCAGAAAGGCCTACATAACTACATCAATTGAGGCCTCTCATATTTGTGTATTGTCATGTTTGCAAGCTTGCTTATAGAAACATGCATAATCTTATTAGAACTACACAAGCTATGTTACTTGTTTGGTAAACCACATGTTATACTGATACGAATACCAAACATGAGATTAAATATGTTTATTCTAGAAGGAAAAAAATGGATAATGTATAGAAGTAGAGGGGTATAAGTGTTATTAGTAAGAAAGAATATAGGAGGAGAGAAGGAAAACGCTTTTGTTATGAGTTAGTTTGTTTGTCTTTTTGGGCTCTTGCATGATGCAATGAGAGAGGGTTTGTAACCCTGGAATCTGTGGTTGCATTCCATTAAATCATCTTCAATTACAATAAAATCTGAGTTTCTTTTGATTGTTCCTAGTATTATTCTTTAATAGTCCTAATCTTTCCTCCGATTAATTTTGTTCCTTATCATTGGTCCGACCTGCCCTGACCTGCCGCCTCCACCTTCCTGGATGGAAACACGTACTACTTCTCGCTTGGATGCTCAAGAACTTCAAATCAAACAGTTGCAGAGTGATGTTTCTGAGATGAAATCCTCTTTCAAGTTGCTTGAAGATGATCGAGCGAAATCAGGGGAGTTTCGTAAGGTTGTTCTTGCTTGGATGAAACAACAGGAAAAGAAATCGGTGTCTGATTCAGGTGGTTCGGGACTCTCCGTCGATGGGTTTTCTTCTCAGGCCCCAAGTGAACACCACTTCCGGTTCTCCGGAAGACTCTTCGGTGGTTCCATGGGCTATAAGAAAATTAAGCTTCCGGATTCAGTGGGTTCGATCCACAGGGATGGATTCAGAAAGCGAAGTTATACTTCGATATCAACAACACTCCGGATGAGCTTCGTTTGCGGTTAGCTCAATTGAGTATGGTGGGGTGGCTCAACACTGGTTCACCGTTATCACTCAGGTATGCGACTCCCTCACCTGGTTGGATTTTCAATCGGAACTTCTCCAACGCTTCAGTGGTTTGGAGATACAAAACCCGTATGAGCAACTGGCAACTATTAAACAAGGGGATTCCATTCATGACTATATTGACGATTTTGAATACCTTCTTTCATTGGTCCCTCGGTTGCCGGAATCCCAAGCTTGGGGTACTTTATTGCCGGCTTAAAGGACGATGTCAAGAAATGGGTTCGTCTACATCGACCTCATTCTCGATTGGACGCGATGTATCTGTCCAAGGATGTAGAAGAAATGCTCCGACCCTCCGCCGATACTGCGTCGACGTCCTGATTCCGTTATCTGACCCATTCCGCGTTACCTATGGGGGATGTTCTCATGGGCCTTTCTCTTCGGGTCGTTTTGAGCCCAAATCGATGGGTTCTCATCGGGCCGCGGACAAAAACCCATTGGGTAAATCCGATTCTTCGCGATTGATATCCACCATTAAATCCGGTTCTTCTTCTTCTTTGTCTGAGTTTGGGCATTCGAGTCCCCTTGACCGAGGAATGTGGTCTCTATCTCGCTCCGAATGGGAGGACCGCCGAAAAAAGGGACTTTGTTTTCAGTGTGGACAAAAGTACGGGCCGGCTCATAAGTGTCCGGAGGGTAAATTGCGAGTTGTTTTATTGGGTGACGATGAACTCATGGACTCAGATGCTACAAATTTCTTATTGGAACAACCTTCTCTTCTTGATGATTCTCCTGTAATCGAACCCTCCGGAGGTACTTGTCTCGCTTTAGAATTCGAGGGTTTATTAGCGGAGACAGGGGGCTGCAATACCTTACGCCTTGAAGGAAAATTAAAGGGCATTCCGGTTAGTATGTTAGTGGATAGTGGAGCTACCCATAACTTTATCTCTCGACGTCTGGTTCTTGCTTTGGGTATTCCTTTTTCCACATTTTCTGTATTCGCATTAAATTGGGGGATGGTCATTTTGTGTTTCTTAATGAACATTGCCTTAATCTCAGGATACACATGGGTAATTGTTTTTTTTGTATTGAATGCATTGGTATTTGACACCAGTAATTTGGATATGATTTTGGGAATGGATTGGCTTCAGTCGTTGGGAGAGGTCATACACGACTGGCAAACTCTTGGATGCAGTTTGCGTATAACGGTCAAACGGTTCGATTACAAGGAATCATGGTGGGTCAACTCAACCGGTGCTTTACAACAGTGGTGCCTCTTGAAGACAAGACTTCAGTAATCGGATTCAGTCTAATGCGTCCTTAAATGGTACTTCGTCCAGTTTATCCGACCAGCAACATTCAGCCCTTTCCAATGTTCTACACCAATTTATGCCCATTTTTCAACCACCAGCTGAGCTACCCCCCAGACGTGCTCATGACCATGGCATAACCTTGACTTCCAAGAACCCATTTGTGTCCGACCTTATCGTTACCCGCACATTCAGAAAACAGAGATTGAACGTCAAGTGCGTGCACTCTTAGACTTGGGAATGATTCGTCCGAGTAAGAGTGCTTATTCTAGCCCCGTTATCTTAGTTCGGAAGAAAGATAAGTCATGGCGAATGTGCGTGGACTATCGAGCCCTGAATCGTGCTACTGTTCCTGATAAGTTTCCCATCCCTGTTGTGGACGAACTGCTGATGAATTACATGGAGCACGTTTCTTTACAAAACTTAACCTGAAATCAGGCTACAATCAGATTCGTATGCGCGATGACAGCATTGAGAAAACTGCGTTTCACACCCATGACGGTCATTACGAATACCTTGTTATGCCATTCGGCCTAACAAACGCTCCGACGACGTTTCAGGCCGTCATGAATGATATTTTCAGATCGTTGTTACGTCAAAAAGTTGTAATCTCTTTGACGACATCTTAACTTACAGTCCCACCTGGGATACACACTTGGATGATTTACAGTTGGTCTTTACCATTCTGTTAGACAACCACCTCGTGCAATCAACAAAAATGCTCTTTGGACAACCCTCGGTTGAATATTTGGGCCACATTATAGATGGTACTGGAGTTTCGATGGATCCAAAGAAAATTGAGGCTGTCATGGATTGGCCAGCTCCAACAAACTTAAAAGGATTACGGGGTTTTTTGGGATTGACCGGATATTATTGGAAGTTGTTAAGCATTATGGAAGTATCGTGCAACCATTAACGGACTGACCAAAAAAGATGTTTTGTATGGAGTCCCAAGGCGCAACAAGCTTTCGATCAACTCAAACAAGCCTGGTTACTGCCCCTGTATTAACGCTACCTGATTTCACATGTTCATTTAATGTGGAATGTGACGCTTCAGGGAGGGTATTGGGGTGGTCTTATTACAGCACAATAAACGATCGCTTATTTTAGTAAAGCCTTAAGCGATCGGAACCTTGCCAAATCGGCTTATGAGCGTGAAATGATGGCCTTGGGTTTGGCGGTTCAGCATTGGAGAACATATTGATGGGACCCGTTTCACAGTTTACACAGACCAAAAGAGTTTGAAATATCTTTTGCAGCAAAGGTGTCCTCTCCTGCCCAACAGAATTGGGTTGCTAAGTTGTTGGGATACGATTTTGACATACAATACAAACCAGGCCGTGAAAATAGGGCTGCTGACGCCCTCTCTCATCACGCCGATTTGGGTGAATTAAACCAAGCAATTTCAACTCCTGTTTGGCTACAAGGTGCTAAGCTGGTCGAGGAGGCGAAACAAGATCCTGAAATTCAACAACTTCTGACTAAATGTGTGGTAACTCCTTCTAAGTTTCCGGAATATTCAGTCAAACAAGGAGTATTATATTTTAAAGATCGGTTCGTCATCTCCAAGAATTCTGAATTCATTCCCGAATTGTTTCATGAATTTCACACGACAGCTACGGGGGGTCATTCTGGGTTCTATCGAACATATCGCCGACTGGCAGCTAACTTGTTCTGGTCGGGAATGACTACTACAGTTAAAAACTTTGTGCGAGAATGTGATATTTGTCAAAATGTAAGGCATCTTCAGTTCGACCGGCCGGGTTACTCCAACCTCTGGCAATTCCGGAGGCCATTTGGAGCATTTGACAATGGACTTCATTGTCGGTTTACCGTCCTCCAAAGGTTACATGGTCATTTTGGTGGTTGTCGATCGCCTATCAAAGTACGCCCACTTCATCTTATTAAAACACCCTTTCACTGCCAAAATAGTGGCCGGTACCTTTATCAAGGAGATTATCCGTCATCATGGGGTGCCTAAATCTATTGTCAGCGATCGTGATCCTCTTTTTTTAAGCACTTTTTGGCAAGAGATCTTTCGGTCAATAAACTACACCTCAGTTCCGCATACCATCCGGAATCGGATGGCCAATCCGAAGTTGTCAACCGTTGTCTAGAATGTTACTTGTGTTGCTTTGCTACCGATCAACCAAAAACGTGGGCTTTATGGATCCCTTGGGCCGAATTTTGGTATAATTCGACTTTTCACGTTTCTACAGACACAACTCCTTTTAACCAGTTATGGACGCAAACCACCTTCTGTTTTGCAATATGTTCCGGGTGAAATTCGATTGGACTCGGTTTTGAGTGAGCTGCAGGATCGGGATGAAGCCTTAAAGCAGCTGAAACTTAATTTATCCCATGCACAGAACATAATGAAGACTCAAGCTGACAAGAAACGGCGTGAGATACAATTTGACGTCGGGGATTGGGTGTATGTCAAATTAAAACCATATCGACAACTTTCAGTGGCCAATCGCATTCATCAAAAGCTGGCGGCGAAATTCTTTGGCCCTTTTCAGGTTGTTGCTAAAATCGGACCAGTGGCTTACAAATTACAATTGCCACCGGCATCCAAGATCCATCCGGTCTTCCATGTTTCGTTGTTAAAAAAGGCGGAGGGGACTTTTACGAATTCTGCATTACCACCAGAATTGGAGATTGGAGATGTTGAAGCACTCCTTCCTATCGCCATATTAGACAAGCACTTTGTGGGTGGTGAACCGGAGTCCGGAGAACAATGGTTAATTTAGTGGCAGGGGCAAACCACTAGGGACGCGACCTGGGAGGATGCAGCATGGATTACTGGTCAATTTCCTAATGCAAGTCTTGAGGACAAGATTTTTTGAAGGGGGAAGCAATGATACGAATACCAAACATGAGATTAAAATATGCTATTCTAGAAGGAAAAAAATGGATAATGTATAGAAGTAGAGGGGTATAAGTGTTATTAGTAAGAAAGAATATAGGGGGAGAGAAGGAAAACGCTTTGTTGTGAGTTAGTTTGTTTGTCTTTTTGGGCTCTTGCATGATGCAATGAGAAAGGGTTGTAACCCTGGAATCTGTGGTTGCATTCCATTAACATCATCTTCAATTACAATAAAATCTGAGTTTCTTTTAGTTGTTCCTAGTATTATTCTTTAATAGTCCTAATCTTTCCTCCGATAAATTATGTTCCTTATCATATACCCTCATATTCTATCATTTTATTTCGGTAGTTTTGTAACCACGCTTCACAACAATATTGTAGAGCATCAAAATAAGTGAACAAGTTGTATCGAAAAGAAAAAAAAAATATTAGTATATCTCAATTGAAATAAAAGTCTTCAAGTAAATTCTAGACGCAAGGTTGCATATAGAAGATTCATTTTGCGTATAGAATACACGTATTATAGAACTAGTGTGTGAACCTGCATTTTACCGTGGGTTGTTAAAATTTATAACAATGATTTTAATTATTTGTACATTAGTATTCAATCCGTATATGTAGATACAAATTAAATTAAAATCCACCATAATATATCATACTAACCTTATAGGTGTCTAAAGATTAAGATAAATTATTATTTTAACATCCTAAAATTCTTTAGAAATAGTATAGATAATATAGATATTATTATTGTTTTCTATATGTTATGTATAATGAATTAGCTTGCATGATGTGTAGGTGCTATTAAGTTTCTTTTCTAACCAGCCTTAAATACTGATATTATTATTATTATTATTATTCTTATTATTATTATGTTATTATTATTATTTTAAATATTTAGTAAAATAGTGTTTAGTTAATATATAATATTTAATTTAAATAGTAAAAATATAAATGAAAATTATAAAATAATGTTAATTTAAATTATTATAAATAAAGTAATATTAAATATAGTGAATTTAACCATATGCATTAACTCATGTATTAATAGAATAATTTATTAAATTAGATCAATTTAACAACACTTTCATAAAACACTTACACCATATGCTTAAATAGTTGTTCTAGATGTGTTACACAAATAAAAAATATTATTCTACCTATAAGTTTGTATATATAATAGTAGAGATTATTATATTTCACTAACTAATAGTTAATAGATCACAAATTACTAACATATAACTGTTTTCTTATACCTAGCACCATGTTCCCCTACTTCTATATTCTCTTGATGGTTGAATTCAATAGTACGTAGATTGCGTAAAGAGTATCATTTAATATTTTTAACTTTGCTATAATACGAATAATACATAAGGATTTAGTAGTATAATTAAAACTTTTTTTTTTACTTTCTTTAACTCGGAATACATAAGAACTTTAATTTTTTCATTTTTATCAAATTATAAAACACAAAATTATATTATATAATTCTCTATTGTTTTTTCTTTTATTTTTTAATTCCTTTTTTTTTCTTTTTTTTCATTTATTAAACAAAGATAACTTCCAGGTATATCCACATATTTGTTAAAAGTGCTTTGACTAGTAACAAATACGATGACGTTCTTTTTCTTTTTTCATGTAACTTCCTCAAAAATTGTTTAGAAATTAGGCATTTAGAATTCAAGCATAGGGTATGATTGTTCAAACTAAAAAATCATCTAATCATTAAGTGTACTAGAGGCATTTTTTTTAACCAACAACAACCTTGTTACCCCACTCTATTAAGTATCATCTCATTTGAACCATCTACTACTCTTAACTATCTTTGAGAGAACACGATAACCATCTCCTTTGCTTGCACACATAAAAACTCATCGGCTCCCACATCCTACACGCTCACTCAAAGTACCTCGGTAAAAGGTCACTGCTTCTCCCTCCCTCGCTTTCCTCCCATACTCCCGCAAGCCACAACCACACCGCTCTCTGAGTATGCTATTATCGTAGAGTTCAATGACCAACATTGCTATGCATCTAATAGGCAGTCAAATAAATACAACTCAATCTTCGGTAAGCCATGTGAAGCATTTCATACCATCTAAATCAATAGCTACGGTTGAATATTTTGTCTTGGAAATTTCTGAAAGGCCTTGAAGTTTCCTCAACACTCGCATGAATTTTGATAAGAACTGACATCAGTTGTGAAGTGTTGGTATCATTAAAAAAAAGAAAAAAAAAAACGCGTCTGGTGATGTTCTTATCTGACAACTACTTACCACCAAAATGTCATATGACCAGTAACTTGATGTTTAATAAAGATGGTAATTATTACCCTTTTTATATTACAAGAATAAATACATCAAAACATCACAAAATGAAAAACAGGAATGTTGAGATGTATCTACGGTGGAAGATACAGAGAGAAGCTAGATACGGCACCCGTTGAAGTGAAATCAAACAACCACTTAAGTTCACTTGGTTTCCTCCAACTTACAAGCTACAGATATCAAATCAACGACCATCGTCCTGATGATCGGCTTCACGGGCCTCTGGTGATGGCCCCGTGTCCCCGGTCACCGGAGTTGAGCTTACACCATTAGACACTGATGCTGACGAGAACAAACCACTTAAAGGCCAAGGGAGAGACAAAGAAAACTGCAATCGTCTCTCTCCGCCTGCGACCCGATTGGGGAGGGTTGCGGTGTCGTGTTCTCGGTTGATCTTTGAATCATCAGCAGGCAACTGGTACCTGCACACGGGACAGGAGCTGTGGAGCTCCAGCCATGGCAGGATGCATTCGCCATGAAAACTATGTTTACATGGCATTCCCGTGCTTGGGTTCCAATTTCAAATTCCTCCAAACAAACTGAACATTGGATGGAGTTTTCTTTGATTGTGACAGTTGGCAGGGCCTCAACTGCCTCCTTTTGGGCGGGTGGAGTCCCGTATCGATTCGGGTCGTTTTCGGCTAAATGCTGCAGGACTGGTCTAGCCCGGTCCGAGAAAGTAATCACCAAAGGAGCCGAATGGGGGGCTCTGAGTCTGGGATGGATTGCTGCTTTGAACGACGATGGTCTGGTTGAAAGGGTTGATGAGGATCACACGCCCACCATCCTGGTTGTGGTGGTGGTTGTCGTTGCTGTTGTTGTTTCCCTCAGATTCAGATGATGCTCGAATGGTCTGCAGAAGGTGGAGGATGGCAGCAGAGGTTCTCCTCCGGTTCAAGGATTCGAGTTGTTCGGGGTCGGAATCTTGGTGGTGGATGTTTTGTTGGTGTCTGAATCTTGGAGAATTCATCATCCCCAGCAAGAGGGGAGCCCAGAGGGAGACTCCTCCGCCTCGTTCATCGTCTGGGCCTGGCTGTGGGTGTGGGTTATCATCGGTCCTCAGGCTGCCCATTCCTCCATGAATCCCCTTCACATACTGAACATTTGATCGATTCCACCTCCACGATTGGATTACGACTCTTGAGCATGCATGGCACCAGTATCTCGTCATCTCTCTCTCTTCCTCCATCTCTCTCTCTCTCTCTCTCTCTCTCTCTCTCTCTCTCTGCTCTGTTCTGTCTATCTTTCTCCCAAGATTTCTGCAATTTAGCTGAATAAACAAATACCCATGAGAATTCAAGTCTTCAAAATCAAATAATAATATTAATAATACTTCCAATTTGGAAAAAGCATGCTACTTTCCGAATCTTTGAAACTGAATTCGATGTTGAAGATCCATACCACAAAGTAGAACCCTAAGATGATGAAAAACACTAATATTTTTTTCAAAATTTGACAGTTATCATAAACTACCAAATATGATACTCTGCTAATGAAAGCTAAAATCCTTGATTCAGGACATGATAGTTGATAGAAGAAACATAAAAATGAGAGAGAAAAAAGAAGGCATCTTACCTTGTTGTGATAGACGACGATTAAGGCGATAGATACCAGATCAGATTTTAATTTCTACTTTTTTCGTTAATCTGAATTTTAGAGGTATTTTGGATTCCACAAAATCGTATGCCCAAAATGGCAGCTATAATGAGGGAAATATCGAAGGATCGAGAAGAATGTAGAGGGCGACTGAATAAGAAAGCCTAGTTTGACAACCTACCTAATTTATATTTATATATTTATATATTATATTATATTACATGCTTCTGGAAATAGAAGTACAATTAATTTATAAATTCTTTAAGCAATTATTATTCCATTTATTTGTTTTGACGATTCAATTCAAAGGAAAAGAAAGGAAGAATAAGATGGAATTTTCTTACCAGGAGGAACGCAAGGAAAAGAGGGAGATGGATTTGTTCTGATCATATCTTTGAATCTGTAAATTTTAAGTCTTATTTGGGGGAAAACTGAGAGAAAAGAAATTTGTGGAGTAGCTTGTTTCCAAAATTTTAGGGGTTTCAAAATTCAGTTAGTTTATTGGGAAATCTACGCTTAAGAATCTTGTTTGTGTCTTGATTTAGGGAATACGTCTATTCCAATGATAGATATTTTTTCAGGTTATTTTGGAATAAGTTATGTGAATTTAACTAACGTACATTTTTTATATCTTTTAAAGTAGAATATATTTTGAGACATGTTTAAGTTTTTAAAGTTTATAATAAAGAAAATTCTCAAAATGTCTATTTTTCCTACATTTCTTTTTAAAATATCCTCTCCACCGTTTCTTTAAAATATCAAATCTGGATAAAATGTTGGTTTTTTTAAAAACGGATCGTCTTGAGCCTATTAAAAAAACACGTAGTTAGCACAATCATAACTACTTATATACTAAAAAATCGTCCGCTCGCAAATGAAATTGTACGACTCCAAAGAAGAGTCGGCCACCTATACACCCCCTCTATGCAACATTTTATTGTTTTATTTTTTAAATTTAACTTTAATAAAATGTTGCATAGATATAAATGGCTTACTCTCAAGAGGTATATGGGCGGCTTTTATTGTATTATTTACCTTTAAGACATACAACGATATAAATAGATAGCAAGTGCTTAACATCTTTTAGAATGCCTAACAAATAGAAGTCTTTCTTAGATAACATATCAAATAAAAAATATAAGACTCGATTATAGGAATTTACAATATTAAATTAGAAAACTACTGATACAAATCAATTTAACAAACTCTAACAAAAGAAATTTTTTATTAATACACAATAACTCGACAAAGGGCATTTGGTAAAAAATGGTTAGAACAGAAAACTATGACAATCATCATCATCGTCAAACAACATAATAACCAACAACTTGTTAACTTTCATCTGTAATTGTTAAACAAACCACTATGTGGTTGCACATGAGCATCTTGTTTTCTCATGAATACCCTATTTTATATATGCCAACAATAACATTCATGGACCTCTATTATAGATACACAAATAACTTGGTTTTGGATCTGATACGGTAGAGCCAACCCAAAACTGGTTTCAATTCCTACACGACGGCCCCCGTACCTGGTCCAACCGTTTGTACCCATCGGTTCCTACCTAGTTACAACTTTCAAAATAATACCAGTCCTAACCGACCTGGTTCCAAACCCAGACCCTACCCGTACCGGTTCCTACCTAGTTCCTATAGTTAAAATCCCCAAGTTCGAATCCTACCTTTAGTAGCTTTGTAATCATTTTAAAGGTTTTTTCGATCATCTCTTTTTTAAATAACCAATTTGCCCACCTTAAGTTAGTATAAATATATGTTTGTTTGTTTGATTGAGTACATCACTTAAAAATACAAAGCCAAAAGCAAAAAAAACACAAAAATACTCTCGTTATAATCTCGTTCTACAATTTCTACTCTTGTTAATTTCACTATCTTATGGCGGCCTCACAATCATCCGTGGTTGAACGTTCTCTTCTGTTGCAACAGTTGTTGGGTTTTTTCATATACGAGCATTCACAGTAGATTTTCTATATTTATATGAGTGTATTTCTTATATTTTAAAGAATGTTTGTAAGTGGTTGGAAGTGGAGAAGATAGATAATGTTACTTTTATCAGTATATTTGAGGAATTACTATTCAATACTTATAAACTTTTTTAATATATTAAAAGTTGTTGTTGTTGGATCTTTATGCCCAAGACACATAGAACATTGATGTGGTTAGTACGTTATGATCCAAGTCGGGTCATACCTAATAACAAGCTTAACAAACACCAATATACATATTTAATTGATGATATGATCATGCAATTAAATAATTACACCAATTTAGAAAAGTTGGTTTTCTAAATAAATTGAATATGAGGTGGAACAACTTATAAGGATATTTGTTCATGGGTATTATTTGTAATGTTATTTAAATTGGTTAAATAACATCAAGTAATAAAAGTGTGTATGGGTTATATAATTAAAAGGTTAATTACATAACTTATATTAGTGACTAGTTAGAATAAAATTAAGGGGGAAACCCCAATTTGAATACTAATTTCGGCCACCCCTTTAGAGGGGTTGGTTCATTTGTTTGTCTTGAACAAGACTTCATTAACTAGTAAGACACTCCACCACTTTCTCTCTAACACATGCAAAATACCAAAGGGACCAAACTCTCTCTTTTTTGAAGAAAAGTCATGACTGGAAGGGGTTTTTCAGTAGCTTCTCTTTCGGTTTTGGTGTACAAATCCTAGCAACAAAGGTGCTTTGCTTGATGCTTGTGGGTATGGAAGCTTGAGGACACCTTTCCTGGGTTTTGATCGTTCAAGAACATCATCATCTTCATCAAATCTCATGGTTTTGGCAGCTCCTGAAAGGTAGTTTTATGGTGTTCTTTTGGTTGTTATTTCTTCTTGATAGCTAGTTCATACAATATATTGATCCTATGTTCTTGGGTTTGTTGTGCTATATTATATGCCTTAATTTCAGTTTACAAAACAATATTAAGGTTTATTCTGATGCGTTTTCATGTTTAATGGTTAAACAGCTTTGATAATGTGTCTAACAAACCCAACATTGGCATCTAGAGCCGGATATGTGAATGGCTAGCTTCTTTTGTTCTTGTAAAATCGGTTTTATAGGACTTTAACAACCTAATAGGGACTATTTTGTGATGATATGATGAATCCCCAATCTTTCAAGGTTATATCTTACATGCTTATGATTAAACCTTGAATGATAGATATCAAATGGTTGATTTATTTTGTTTGGACAAAAACCCTAAATTCTCGGTTTATGTTGGCCGAAAATTTTAGGTTAAATGGGGATTTATTTTGGCTCTTGAATGTTGTATTAGTTGTTTAATATTGGTGCATAACCTAGCCTTGACCTTGTGTTGGTTTGGTTTTGGTTGATTTCATTCTTTATGAGTTGTATTTTATTCTTTTGTGCTTGTATTTGGATGTAATTATTTATTCATTTAATGGTGATGTAATAAATAGATTAGGTGTATTTTATTTTATTAGAAAATTTGTATTAGGATATAAATTTTGTAAAGAAGATGCACAAGATGAAAGCACAAAGGGAAGGCATAAAGAGGAGGACTTGAAGCATTTGGATGCAACTTCAAGTGGGGGTCTTTGGAGATCCTATCTTTTGTGTTGTGATTAACCCTTAGGAAAGACCAATGACAACACTTGTTATGGCAAACAAGTGTTGTCAACTTAGTAGCTATGGTTATGCACTTATGATTATTTGATTATGCTTGTTTGGTTGTTTGTTATATAATGGTTGTTTGATATTGGATGTGCATACAAACTAATTAACAAACAGAACAAGCTGAAAATTTATGGTTCCTAATCATTAAGTGACTAATAAAAGGTTATTAAAAGGATTAGTGATTTTAATAAAAGGAGTTTTACTAAAAAGGAGAATCATAGGGTACCATGTATTTAAAAGCATGCGAATACAATACACATAGAGTTTTCAAAACTAGAATTAATGAAAACTAAATCCCTTAGGAAACAAGTTTAACACCATCCTTTTACACGACACTCGAATCACTTGAGAACTATTGTGGGATAAAGGTCACCTAACCACTTTTAGGGAACTTGTGTATTTGAGGTGGGCTTAACATATTGTGGGATAAAAGTCACCTAACCACTTGTATGTGTAAACTCACACGTGTGTATAAGTAGGACGACTTGAATTGGAAACCATGTGCATAGGGTCACTGAAGCATGGTGTACAATGGTGTTAATGGGATTTTACATGCCAACTAAACATGAGATGTTTAACCGATCCATAAGGCTAGAAGTTGTAAAAGGTTGCAATTTTCAAATGTTGACTACCTTGTTAATTTAAATAATGGGATAAAGGTCACGTAACCATCATTTAAAGGTAATGTCGGATTCTAGATTTAATTTATTAATTGTCTATGAGACATGAAAAGGGTATTAATGATTAAAATGTAATTTTTCAAAAATACTAATATGAACTTTGTAAATTTTGTAGAAATGGTCGCACACAATAATGCTACCACCCCGACCATCCATACCTTATCACTAAGAACCATCTTAGAGAGGGATCGTCTTAACCATAATAATTTTATGGACTAGTTTCAAAACTTGAGAAGTGTTTCAAGCAAGAGAAAAAATGCCTATGTCCTTGACGATCCTCCTGACCAACCCGACCCTGAGGATGTTGAGGCCTATAATGATTGGCTTCAATATACTGAAGATTCCATGCAGGTTTCCTGCCTCATGTTGGGAACTATGATTCCTGAACTCCAAAAGGAATTGGAGCATCATGGGGCATATGACATGATTACCCAGTTGAAGGAAATGTTCCTTCAATAAGCTAGGGTAGAGCGCTTCGAAACGGTTCAAGCGCTTCGAAACGGTTCAAGCGCTTAATGCGTGTCGCATGGAAGAAACCCAATCGGTATCATCTTATGTTCTTAAGATGAAAAGCCACGTTGATTGCCTCGAGAGGCTTAACTGCCCCATCTCAAAGGAGCTGGCCACGATTTGATCCTTAATGGCCTAACTAAAAGGTTTGAGACATTCATAATGAATTACAATATGAACGGGTGGGACAAGAGCATTAGTGAGCTTTACGCAATGCTCAAAACAGCCAAGGCAGGGATGGGTAGAAAGGGTCTACCTGTTTTCTCGATCAATGAGGGAGGCAATAAGAAAAGGCCATTCCTCGATCCCAGGCAAATGTTGCCCAAGGAAAGGGGTACATCAAAGGCAAAGGGAAAAGGAAGGCTAAAGCGGAACCTCCAAAGCCTAAGCTTAAGAAGCCTAAGGTAATAGAGAACGATCCATGCTTTGAGTGTGGTGAGATAGTGTCACACCCCGATCGATGGCGGAATCATCTGGGCGGACGAATGTGAAACGATTGTTCATAGCACATGAAACTAATTAAGTTGAAATAATATTAATATCATTAATCATTGAACATTACAAGACAAATAAGTTCATACAATAAAAAAGCTTCAAACAAAGAAATAACATATTTAGTTAAACTAGGTCCAAGTCTGTAACACCCAGAAATTTTCTTGAAGCCAACGAAAGAAGAAAGAAATAAAGTCCAAAGTCGAGGGACCAAACTTGCCAAACGGGAAGAAAATTGGATGAGTGAAGTACAAAAGGGGAGGGCAAACCACACCCTCCCCATTCTTGCCAAAACGCAGCCAAAGAAGAGAGAAAAGGAGAAAAAAGAGGAGAAAAGCTTGGTTCGGGTTGATTCGAGTGTGGAAATCAACGTGTAGCGGGTCAAATCGAAGCTCTACTCAACGAGATCATTTGTGTGAGTTCTAGAACCCCTCTTTTACACGTTTTAAAATGATTTTGGGGCTGGATCACATCTGAAAACCATTTTTCAGGTATTGGGTGTAAACCCGTTTTTGTATGTATGTGTATGTGTATGATTCGTTTGGGGCTTGATTTCGGGCTTGGTTGTGCTTGAATGATGTTGTGGTATGATTCCCTAAGGTTTAGAATGGTGATTTGAGCTTAAATGAGGTTTGGAAGAGTTTTGGTGTCGAACATGGCGGTTGTAGTTCGGGATGAACTGCATTCTGCATCAGCTAGGGCTAGGCGACCGAATGGAGGTCCATGCACCCGAATGAGGTGCGAGTGGGGGCCATACACATGAAAGAGGTGCGACTGAGGTTCATTCGTGTGACTGAGAGCCATACGCATGAGGGCTATGCGACTGAAGGAAATGCGGAAGAGAGTCATGCGATTGAAGGAAATACAGATGAAGGTCATGCGACTGAAGGTCATGCGACTGGAGTCCATACGCCTGTGAGTCATGCGATTGAGGTTCATACGCATGAAAGGTGTGCGACTGAGGTCCATTCGCATGAAGGTTATGTGATTGAGGTCCATACGCCTGGATGTCATGCGACTGAGGATCATTCGCATGGGAAGTATGCGATTGGAGGCTATGCGACTAAAGGTCCATTCGCCTGAGTGTTCTCATACGTATGGAAGACCATGCAACCGAATAGGGTCCATACGCCCGAACGACCATAGTATTGTCTGACTTTCGGGAAAGTGCGGATGTAGGCTCGGACCTTTGGGGCTGTTGAGGATGTGATGAGTACGGATGATTTAAGATGATGTATGATGATGAGCTGATGATGATGTGATGTTCGATGATGTGTAATGCCGTATGGTTGTATGTTGTTGTGATGCGCGTGATTCATGTGATGTTTGATGTCGTGTGATTGTGATGTATTATGTTATGCATGATGTATGTTATGGGTGTGCGATGTTTCCTTGTGTGATTGATGTTGTATGTTGTTATGTTCCTTATTATTATGTATGATTGTCTTCCGTGGTTTTGCGTTGAACGTTAATGAATGAAATGAAAGTATTATGTAACGTAAAGTGAAAGATAACGAAAAGAGGAACGTTATGAATGAATGTAAGCACGAACGAAGGAATGAGAGCAAGGATGGTTTGCAAGAGTAGGAAAGGAAGTTCACAACTATTTGAGAGTTGTTAGCCTAACTGTATGTATATTTATAGCGAGCGATCTTGGCTAACTCATAAGGGGACATAGACACAGTAGGGAGTTCAGTTTTTGTAGCTGCTCCGATACGTGCGATGTGGTATTGACTGTGTGCTATGTAGCATGGATTTGGCTACCCATGTGGTTATGTAGCGTGCGATTTTGGCTAACCCATGAGATAGCGTGCGATTCTGGCTAAACCCTAAGAGTTTCATCATACACACAGGGGGAGTCGGTCTTGGTGACCACTCCGTTGGTGCAAATTTGTGGATATGTATGATGGATAACATGAGGGAACTATAGACACAATGGGAGTTCAGTTTTGGTAACTGCCCGATACGTGCGATGTGTTTTACTTGTGCTATGTAGCGTGCGATTCTGGCTACCTCATGTGTGCGATTTGTGCGATATGTACCTTGGGTGCGATGATGTGATTGTCGAAAGTATGATATGTATGAAATGGACGAACGAAAGAAATGATGCTATGAACGAATGAGGATTAACGAATGTACGGATATAATAATTATATTATTGTATTTATGATATGTATGTATGTTGTGCGATCGCGTACGAAAGTAAACAATGTTTTATTAAGGAAGTAAAGTATGTTTTATTTTAAAACTAGAACTCACTCAGCAACGCTGACTTTGATGTGTTTCCAGTTGGTAGGTATGTAGAGATTAATGAAGAGGCTGATGCAACCTAAACATCTTTAGTCTTTCCTGCTGCCTGCACAAGTGCATTGAAGTAGAATGCTTCGGAAGTTTCACATGTGCAACAGAAATACTCTAAGTGTGAAATTTTCCAAGCCAAGACCAACATCTTCCGAAGCCAAAGATGAAGTCTTCCGAAGCCTCAGAGACAAAGTCTTCCGAAGCTTCAAGTTCATGAAGACAGATTTCTTCCGAAGACTTTTAAGATATGCTTTATCTGATGTACTGTTCCATAAAGCTGGACACCTTTCCGCTGCAACTCTGCAAGTCACCAACTAACATGGTTTGGTGAAAAGGTCCATGCTTTTGGTACTGTACATTAAGGTCTTGAGTCTGTTACTTCTACTTTATGTACTTTATCCTTTTTGTAATAGATAAGGATGTGAGCTATGGCATGTCATAGTCACTAGTCAAAAGGCAATCTGCCTTTTGACTCTACAATTGATTTTGTGTGTGTCTAGTCAATTGTATCCAGCTGGCTTTCAAAGTATAGCCGGCTGTAGGATGTAGTATAAGTATCTATGTTCTTGTATCTTTCTATATGCTTTGTAACACTTGTAATAGAACATAGAGAAAGCAATATACTGCATTCTTGAAAACCATACACCTGTGTTCTTTATGTTATGTCTCTACATTACTTGTGTTCTTAGTGTTATTTGGTTAATCCAGTTTACTGTTGATTAAAGTTTGGTTAATCTCCTTTTTGGTGTTGTAATTCACACCCTTCAACGATCCTGCATTTGGTATCAGAGCTTTAGGCTCTTGATATAAGATCTCACCATCTTAAGATCCCTCACACACACAAATACCAACTTTTCAAATGGCAGCCATTTCCAAAACCGATATGGAAACTGGAACCATGAACAAGTCCCCACTGATCACTCTTGATGAGTTTGACACCTGGTGTTTTAGAATGGAAGGTTTCATCAGGTCTCTTGATTCAAGAATATGGGAGTCTATTGAGAATGGACCTTTCATACCCAGCACACCCTCTGCTGCTGGTGCTGGTATGATCCCCAAGGATTGGCTAACTACTCTGATGAAGATAGGAGAGAGTAGAGATAGACAGGAAAGCCATGACAGCTCTTCAAACTGCCCTTCCAAAATCTGTGTACAGAGGTTTCAAGAAGTGCAAAACAGCTAAGCAGTTGTGGGATGCACTGAAACTGATGTATGAGGGTTCCTCTGAAGCCAAGGAGAACAGAAGGATCTCCTGAAGCAGTAGTTTGAAAACTTCACCTTCAAAACAGGTGAGACCATGACTCAGCAATACTTCAGGTATGTTGAGATTATGGATACCATAGTGGATGGAGGAGTTTCTCTTGAAAATAGAGACATTGTAAGGAAGTTCATGTCCTCACTTCCTAGGCAATGGACACACTACTATGTGGTGATCAAGAGAACTGAAAATCTCAAAACTCTCACTCTGACAGAGTTATATGGGATTCTCAGTGGCTACTAGATGGAGATGAACATGTTGGGTTCATCTGGCAACTCCAACAATCAAATGGGTTCAACCCTACATGTGGTTGAAAGGGATAGCATAGAACCCAAACATCATCTTATATGCTACCCTGACAACTCACCCAAGGGTCCTTTCATCACCTTCCGAGAGACACCAAGGGAGAACTACACTCAAGGAAGCCCATTCCAAGAGACAAGCTCTTCTCAAGCATTTGTGTCTTCTGATGAGCTGTGGCAACTCTCTTTTCACTCTTGAAGACCTGGACTGTATCCATCCAGATGATCTGGAGTACATGGAAATAGTCCAGCAGATGGCTCTTCTCACTCACAGAGCCAAGAAGTTCTACAAGAGGACTGGAAGGAAGTTCCCAAGCAATGCAACCAGTGGAAAGTTTGGACTGGACAAAGCAAAGTCAAGTGTTACAACTGTAACTTGATGGGCCACTTTGCCAGAGAGTGTAAGGCACCTAGAACCAATGGTGGCCAAACACAATCCAGACCAAACTACACTGACAAAGTTCTCCATAATGAGAAGTCAAAGCAGCAAGCTGCTGTTGCTTTTGAAGAAGGAGGCTTTGACTGGAGCTTTCAGGTGGAAGATGCTTCTCCAAACCAAGCACTGATGGCAGATCATGATGAAGCCAAGGTATTGGAACATCTCTGTACTCCTGAATGCATTGCTAAAGTTAGAGGTAGGTGTCCTATAACTTGGAACTGAGATCTGATATTGAGTCCTTAAACATTTTAAAATCTGATTTTAGAAGTATAAAAATGATTATAAGCTGAAAATAGAGGACTTAGAGAAAACATTTCAGTTCTAAAACATGAACACATAGATTTTAGGACTCAAATTAAAGATCTCATAACCAAGTTAACTGAGTGCCAGCTGAGCTTGTGATCAGCAAAGCCAGGGCAGAAAAGAGTGTTCTTGAAGAAGAGACCTTCAAGAACATGATATCCTCATCCCTGCACAACAAAGTGTGCTATCAAAATAGACAGGGACTGGGATCCAATGAGATAGCTCCTCCACACACAATCTTGTCAGTAAGATCTCCTAGGTGTGGAACTTGTGAAGATGAGCTTCCTCTCATAGATCCTATGAGTGAGGAGGATGAAGAAGAGATAGTGAAGAATCCCTCTACTAAGAGTGAAGAGGAGGATTCCAAGAAGGGCCACTATCCTTCTGAGGAGAAAGTGAAGACTGTGATGACCAAGTCCATGAGAAAGAACTTGATCAGAAAGAGCAAAAGAAAGGCAAGGAAGGCTCAAGAGATCAAGCTACTTTTGACTCTAAGCAGAACAAGTTTTTATTTCTGCAGGGTTTAAAGTGGTAGGGACTGAAGCATCAACCAAAACTCTGCTAAGAGTTCTGGTTCTTGTTCAACTCATCTCAGCAGCAAGAGAAGACTGATCTGCTGTGACCACTGCTGCACAGCCTGGTCCATCAAACTCTAAGCACAATTTTCAGCCCAAGAGGACTGTCTCAGCATCTGCAAAGATGAAGGTGGAGAAGGGAAGTGACCAAAGACAGTCTTACTTCTTAAGACAAGGCTCTTGTGAAGAAGAAGATGAATTGTGTTATGTGTGACAGCACCACTCACATTGCAAGGATTGTCCCTTCAATCCTAAGGTACTGTCCATATGGCCAAAACAAAGGCTTCAAAGAGTTCTAAGAAGATTCAGGCTTCGGAAGGAAAACCAGTTTCCTTGGAAGTTTCAAATCTAACAAGAAGGGAAGTGGAATTCTCTTCGAAGAACATTTGGTCTCGGAAGAAAGGAGTTCTTCCGAAGCACTGAAGTCTGCTGCAGTGTTTGCAGAATCTTCCGAAGGTTCAGTCATAAAACTTCTAAACTCCAAAAGTTTCTAAAGTTTTGAAGGTCAAGTCCAAGACTCCAAAGGTGGTGTGGACTTCTAAGAAAGACCAAGTGATGAGATTTCTCCATCAACAACAGCTCAAGATCCTCTTAGTACAACCATAGGATCTATTACTGTTGATTACCTTCTGCAAATGAGCCCAAGACAAGCAAGGCTTGGGTTTCCAGATGTAACTAATTATTCTCTTTTGTGCAGGGACAGCTAAAGACAGACATAAATGTTGGGATCTAGACAGTGGCTGCTTCCAGACACATGACTGGTAATAGGTCACTACTCCAGAACTTTGAAAGGATTGATGGAGGACCTGTTGCTTTTGGAGAGATTAAGGTGGTTACATTTCTGGAAGTGCAAGGTCACAAATGGTAAGCTCAGCATTGAAAAGGTAAACTTTGTTAAGGAGCTTGGATACAATCTTTGAGTGTATCTCAATTTTGTGATCAGAGTCATAACATGCTCTTTACTGAGCATGAGTGCATTGTTCTTAAGCCTGGTGTGGTCATTCCTCATGAGCATATCCTGCTTAGAGCCCCCAGGAAAGGAAACATGTACAAGATGGATTTGCAAGAAACCTCTCCCTCCGGAAAGTTTCATGCTTTCTATCTAAAGCCAATAGTGATGAGTCTTTCCTATGGCATAAAAGAATGTGCCATGTAAACTTTAAGAACATGAATAAATTGATTAAGCATGATCTGGTAATTGGAATGCCAAAGAAAGAGTTTACAAGTGATGATCACTGTGTTGCATGCCTGAAAGGGAAGCAACATAAGGTATCTCATAAGCCTAAGGAAATGAACTCCATCACTACACCCCTACACTTGTTACATATGGATCTCTTTGGCCCCACCAGTGTAATGAGTTTAGGAAGGACCTTATACTGTCTAGTGATCACAGATGATTTTACAAGATTCACTTGGGTCTTTTTCCTTAGAACTAAGGATGAGACTCCTGAGATTCTAAAGAATTTCATCTTAAAGATTGAGAATTAGTCTGATCACAAGGTCAAAATCATAAGATGTGATCACGGAACAGAATTCAAGAACCAAACCCTTGATACATTTTGTGATGAAAAAGGTATTGAAGATAATTTAGTGCTCCCAGGACTCCTCAGCAAAATGGTGTTGCTGAGAGGAGAAACATGACACTGATTGAAGCTGCAAGAACCATGTTGTCTGACTCTAAACTGCCTCCCGTTCTGGGCAGAGGCAGTCAGCACTGCCTGCTATGTGCAGAACAGAGTTTTAGTAGTTAAGACTCATGGCAAACTCCTTATGAACTTTGGCACAAGAGAAAACCTTTCATTGGTTTTCTCAGGTCATTTGGATGTCCTTGCACCATCTTGAATACCAAAGATCAAATTGCCAAGTTTGCTGAAAATCAGATGATGGACACTTTATTGGATATTCTTCACAAGCTAAGGCTTATAGAGTGTACAATCTCAGAACTAGAATAGTTGAGGAGTCAGCCAATGTGACCTTCAACGAACACACACCATGTGTTGCTGGTTCTGGTCCAGATTGGCTATTTGATCTTGATTGGTTACCAACTGTTTTAACAAATCTTATGAGAATGTTTCAGGATCTACAGAAAATTTAAATACAGGTGATCTTGACCCAAGATTTGAGCTAGGAAGACCTTCAAGTCATACATCTTCAGCTCTAGTTGGAACTACTTCTGCAAATGAGGTTTCTATCAGCACAACAATGACAAATTCAGTTGATACATCTGGTATGCCTTCAAATTCCAGCTCAGAGGCTCTACAACCACATAAGAACACCTCAACTGTGGAAGGCAACAATGGTGATGGTGACAGTGACCAAGAATTTCTTGATGCCACTAACCACACCATAGATGAGAACATCAATGATGTCACACATTGCTTGGATCAAGTTTCACTTAAAAAGTGTGCTGATGTGGTGGGAAAAACATCTATGCCAGATCTAAATTTTTCTAATTTAGATCTTTCTCAACAACTTGCTGTGATTCCTCAGCTTAGGATCCACAAGTCTCATCCTACCACAAACATCTGGAGATGTTGTCTCCGGGGTAAAGACAAGAGGACAAACCCATGAAGCAAATGTTTGTCTTCACTCTTGTTTTCTATCCCAGATAGAGCCAAAGAAAGTTGAGTAGCTCTAAAGGATGGAAGTTGGGTTGAGCTATGCAACAAGAGCTGCTTCAATTAAAAGACAGAAAGTTTGAACCTTTGTCCTCTTCCTTTTGGGAAGACTACCATAGGAACAAATGGGTGTTTAGGAATAAGAAAGATGATAGAGGCATCATCATCAAGAAAACCTAGACTGGTTGTTCAAGGATACACACAGAAGAAGGGATTGACTACACTGATGTCTTTGCTCCAGTGGCAAGATTAGAAGCTGTTAGGATATTCCTGCATTTGCCATCCAAGAACTTCAAGGTCTTTCAACTTGATATGAAATGTGCCTTTTTATATGGAGTGATAGATGAAGAGGTTTATGTCAAACAGCCACCTGGTTTTGTAGATCCTGATCATCCTGATTATGTCTACAAGCTTGACAAAGCTCTTTATGGGCTGCATCAGGCACCCAGGAAGTGGTATGAGACACTGTCTGAGTATCTCTGTAAACATGGATACAGGAGAGGTACTATAGATGGAACTCTCTTCATCAAAGGACAAGGAAAGACATATTGCTAGTTCAAGTATATGTGGATGACTCATCTTTGGTTCAACTAATCCAAAGCTCTGCAAAGACTTTGAGAAGCTGATGAAAGACAGATTTGAAATGAGTGCCATGGGGGAACTCAATTTCTTTCTGGGAATTCAAGTGAAGCAAGTTGAAGATGGCATCTTTATAAGTCAGTCAAAGTATGTTCAAGACATACTCAAAAGGTTCAATATGACTGACTGTAAGATTGCTAAGACACCCATAGCCAGAAACCACTTCCTTGGTCCTGATCTTGAGGGGGAGTGTGTAGATGAACACTTATACAGGGCTATGATTGGGTCTCTTATGTATCTTACTGCTAGCAGGCCTGATATCATGTTTGCTACATGCATCTGTGTCAAGATATCAAGCCAACCCTAAGATGTCTCACCTATCACTGTCAAAAGGATTCTAAGATACCTCAAAGGTGCATCAACACTTGGTTTATGGTATCCCAAGAATTCTGACTTCAATCTGTATGCTTATACAGATAGTGATTATGGTGGTTGCAATATGACTGCAAAGTCTACATCTGGGGGATGTCAATTTCTTGGTGGAAGGGTTGTCTCATGGCAATGCAAGAAACAATCCTGTGTCTCTGCATCAACTATTGAAGCTGAATACATTGCTGCCGCTAGCTGCTGTGCTCAAGTGCTTTGGATTCAGAATCAAATGCTAGACTATGGTTAAATTTCAAGGAGACTCCAATCCACATAGACAACAACAGTGCTATCTCAATTACAGAGAATCCTGTGCAGCACTCAAGGACAAAACACATCAATATCAGGTATCATTAATAAGAGATAATTATGAAAAGGATTAATTAAACTAGTCAAGGTTCACACAGATGAACAATATGCTGATTTGTTTACAAAGCTTTTGATGAACAGAGATTTAAATATCTAATATCAGCTATTGGGATGATCAACCTTGAGTAAAATTTTCTTAAAACTAATTTTATTATTTCTTAAAAAATGTGTGTTCTAAGTTGTCTAGTCCATCATCTTCATAAGCTCATGTTTTCCTGAATTATAAAACTCTTTCTCTGAAGACTTTCTTAGATTAATTGATGATTTTATACTTCGGAAGTTATGCATTTTAACTTCGGAAGAAAATCATACCTTCAAAATATTTAACTGTCTAAGAAATTTACCTTCGGAAGAGATTTCAATTTATCTTCCGAAGCTTAAATAGTTATCTTAGACACTTACTTATTTTCAAGGACCTTTTCCTTCCGAAGCAAAAATTAACTCTCGGAAGCTTTGTTGATCTCTATCAAAGCACTCAAGTCTTAATTTTTCTTCGAAGCAAAATCATCAAATACTCTCAGGAAATTCTTCGAAGTCATTTTAGCTTCGGAAGCTTTTTCATTAAAACTTCCGAAGATAATTAACCTTCGGAAGCTTTTGACTTCCAAGAAAACTACTTTTTGAGCAAAAAGTAAACTACTTTTTCAGAGGTGGGACCGACATCCGGATTTCAAAGTTTATCCTCTTTCATTAAACTTTATCTGAAATCCTCTCTCATATAAACCCAACGGTTTCTCCCTCTTCTATCATCTGCTCTTCCTTCAAACTAAAAAACCAAATTTCTTTTTGAAATTTCTTTCTTTCTTTTTTCTTCATCTTTAAGCTACCTCACAATGGCTAACCTTGCTCACAGAAATGATCCCAACTTCATCATGCAGCTACACAGACAACACAATCAAGTTGCTCGGTTATGCTCTGAGAAAGATCCTCATTTCTCAGAGGTTTGCCCTTTCTTGTCTCTGTCCAACTACTTCACCTCCTTGACCATTGATCCTCCACTCTATGAGGATCAGTTGCTTGAATTCTGGAAGACCTGCCAGAGGTCATTATGGACGGGGAGAAGGCACTGTCTGCCACAGTGCAGGGGAGAATAATCTTCATCACTCCGGCCATCATCAACCGACATCTTCAGCTGGATGATGAAGAAGGTGAGGTGTTCTTCCCAAAGGAAGCTGTCAATCATTCCTTGAGCAGATAGGGTATGAGGAAGATTTCTTTGTAAAGACCTTCAGGAAAGGGAAGGTCTCATCCAAATGGAGATTCCTGCTCCATGTGGTCATTCACAGCTTATCAAACAAGCATGGTGGATGGGACCAGATTCTTGAAGATCTCTCCTTTATAGTCCATGGAATGGTTCAAGGGGTCAAATTCAGGTACTCTTAGTTTCTTTATACAAATTTGCTTGCTAATTTAGACTCCTTAGAGTATTACATGTTTCCTAGATATGTCCTAGTACATTCTTAACTGTGAACTGGGCTCACAGTTAAGGGAAACAGGTGACATTCTTAATTGGGACAGATGAAGCCCGACATCTTTAAAACACTGAGAAAGTCCTTGTTGGATTCTCTGGGGTAGAAACAGCCCTAGTCCCAAAAATGTTAGAGCTCATTGCTCAAGGTGACAACCTAGCAGTACAAGCTAGTGTTGAACCCACACCTGCTACTTTCCAACCACCTACACAGCCTCAAATCTCCATCACCTACCAAAGAAATCCAAACGAACCCCTGCTCAGACTATTCAGTCCGTGGAGGCTCCCATACACTCACCCATACAGGAAGAAGTGGATACTAGAGCTCCCACTTCTCCTTGGAGCAGACCACTCCCATCTTTCAAGAATCAGTGCTGAGGTTCCTCATGCTCAGCCTGATGAGCTTATTAGCCCTACTGCCTTAAGCCATCACTCTGAGTCTCACACTCAAGTGATCAACCTTTAAGGGACAGTTACCATCCCCAGCCTATAGACCTCAACCAACCAATTCCCAACCTTGACTTCTATACTGATGAAGATCTAGATTTCAGTGAGTATAATGAGTCTCTCTTCTTTTCCCTACTCAAAGAGAGATGAATACTCCTGAGTCTCCTACATCTATCCCACATCAGTCACCTACAACTGAGGTGGACACTCCTGAATTTGTTCAGGATGTCCATATGGAAGAGGCTCTCACTTCTGCAAGTGATTACATCATTAAGACCTCAACCATGGCAACTCAGCCTACTGACATCTCAACTGAGACTGCCAGTAAGCAGAGGAAATCCAGTGGCCAAGAACTTAGAACTGGTCATGAGAGAAAGGACTCTGGTCCAAATTTCTCCACCCCCAGTGATTCTTCTGATGAAGATAAGGGGGATCTGAGACTAAAGTGCAACAACTATCCAAAACATGCACCTATTTAGTCTCAAAGGTCAGTCACCTTGACTCAGGTGACTACCTTAAACAATAGGATCAATGATAGCAACTTGAGATTCATATCTTAAGGAAAAATTAGCTGGGAGACCCTTAAGAGAGCTCAACCAGGAACACAAGAACCTGTGGATGTGATTGATCTATCCTCCAGCTCACTTATACAAGTGGGTGATGCTACCAAAAAGGGGGAGAAAGTCCTTACAGCCATAGAACCTGGGAGTTCCTCTGAGAGAATGGACATTGAGGACTCACCATCCTCACTTGCAACTATGCATTCTCAGCAACCTTATCTAGTTCACATTGATGTGGACTACACAGACTCCTTCATACAGAGTCTATTTTAGGATGGGATACCAAGGGCTATGTCACCTTCATCATCCTTCAATCACATCATTGGATGGAGGTATGACAACAACTGGAAGGCCCTCATCATCATAAGAGTTCAAGGACAGCAAGAAGTCTTCAATTTTCAGACCTTGAACTACTATGAAGGTCTGGATCTAGTCAACATGCCACTTGTCAACCGAAGCCAATCAAGACAAGCTGACAGACTGGCTAAAAGAATCCAAGACAGGATCATTGCAGAGTTCAGCCTAAGAAGGAGACTAAGGCAATCAGGCAATGTCATCGGTCAACTGGATGTTGAGGTAGACCCTAAGATTATCTTCATAGGGGAAACCTTGACTGAAGGCCCAGTGACAAAACCTGAGAGCCCTGTCTCATCATCTCCAACTACTGCAGAGATCCATATTCCTTCTGAGACACCTGCTGGTGAAGGTGCTTCTCAACCTCTCTCTAGCCTGAGCTCAGATGCTGCAACGAGCAATGAAGGCCAAAGCTCTCTCCACCCTGAGTCACAAAGGTCTGTGAGTGACAAATGGAAAAGAAAAATGACATCTGAGGAGATTAGGAGGAGGAGAGAGATAGGAAAAGGAGGCTAAGGGGAGAAGGTTCGTCTACTGAGTCTCCAAGACTCATGGAGTCTGCAATCAGGGCCGCCCCCAGACCAGATACTCAGAATGATGAGTTAAGGGCAGTCAGATCAACTATCTGCAGACTTGGAACTATGACATAGATAATATCATTTCTCTCCCCTTGGATGAATTGAATGAGCTGGTTGATCTAGAAAGGTCAAGAGAGAAGAAGGAGGCAGAAGATGCAGAACTCCTAGTACAGATCAAAGAAGAAAGAAAAGAAAAAGACTGTACAGAGGTATGCCTACCCTCTCACCAGTTCAGGAACACCGTGAACAAGAGGATGTGGTTCAACAAGAACCTCAGGTAGATAAGGAAGAAGACAGAATCAAGATGATTAACTACCTGAGTGCCACAGGTCTCTATCAGGCAGATGCACTCTTCCCTTACCTTATGACTATGTTGAGTTTGAGTATTTAAAACAACTTGAGCTTGAGTTAGTCAAGGAAAGAATGACAACAAGAAGAAGATGAGGGAGGTTAAGGTTGAACAAACAGACCCCACCTGAAGTCAGGCCCCACCTGAACTTGAGCTTGACTTACACTCCACTCCAAGTCAGGCCCCACCTGAAGTGGAGGTTAAGGTTGAACAAACAGACATAACACAACCCGGACCTCCTGCTAATGCTCAGCAAGCTTCATCTTTAGATCCACAGGAGGGTCAACCTCCCTCTCCTTCTGAGCCTGAGAGAGAGGAAGTCCCAACTGAGAGAGACAGTGAAGATCAATCTGGTGCTGCAGGCCAGTCTTCTCAGTTAAAATTTGGAAAGAGAAAGAAGAGGATGGCTTCTAAACCAAAGTCTAAGAAGAAGAAGAAGCATGCATCCCCTTCTGAACCTCAGGATGAATCAGAACAACCTGAGGATGTGCAGCCAGAGGATGCTCAACCAACTCTAACTTTAGTAGCTCCTCTGCATCAGGAAGACCCATCTTGTCTTAGACATACACCACAAATCCAAAAAGGTGGCATGTTATTAAAGATCAAGGCATTGAAGACATTTATACATGGCAAGATATGTTTCAGTTGCCTCTGCATGACCTGTTTGACATGAGAAGACACTTTGACGGCCTGAAGGATCCTGATCATCTTATGAAGAAAGGAATGGTGATCATCCTAATGAGGACTGTTAATATCTGAAGTTTTCTAAGTGTTTTGGTAGCATCAGCTTAGGGGGAGTTTGTAGAGATTAATGAAGAGGCTGATGCAACCTAAACATCTTTAGTCTTTCCTGCATGCTGCACAAGTGCATTGAAGTAGAATGCTTCGGAAGTTTCACATGTGCAACAGAAATACTCTAAGTGTGAAATCTTCCGAAGCCAAGACCAACATCTTCCGAAGCCAAAGATGAAGTCTTCCGATGCCTCAGAGACAAATTCTTTCGAAGCTTCAAGTTCATGAAGACAGATTTCTTCCGAAGACTTTTAAGATATGCTTTATCTGATGTACTGTTCCATAAAGCTAGACACCTTTCCGCTGCAACTCTGCAAGTCACCAACTAACATGGTTTGGTGAAAAGGTCCATGCTTTTGGTAACTGTACATTGAGGTCTTGATTCTGTAACTTTCTACTTTATGTACTTTATCCTTTTTGTAATAGATAAGGATGTGAGCTATGGCATGTCATAGTCACTAGTCAAAAGGCAATCTGCCTTTTGACTCTACAATTGATTTTGTGTGTGTCTAGTCAATTGTATCGAGCTGGCTTTCAAAGTATAGCCGGCTGTAGGATGTAGTATAAGTATCTCATGTTCTTGTATCTTTCTAACATGCTTTGTAACACTTGTAATAGAACATAAAGAAAGTAATATACTGCATTCTTGAAAACCATACACCTGTGTTTGTCTCTTACATTACTTGTGTTCTTAGTGTCTTATCTTGATTAATCCAGTTTACTGTTTGATTAAAGTTTGGTTAATCTCCTCTTTGTGTTGTAATTCACACCCTTCAACGATCCTGCAAGGTATGTTGCTGAGAATGGCACGGGGCGACTACACAGTTCTTTTGGGATGGCATCCATTGTTATAATGTTTTTGTAATGAAATGTAAAAATGATATTGTGTAATGAACGGTTGTATGGTTTGCAAAAGCATTTTTATGAAATGAAAATGTTGTTTTTAATGTTTCCGCTGCAACGCTTTTACGTAAGCTGATAAAAATATATGTTTTATGTGCGACGAAGGACCAGCTGTAAGCGTCTCGGAAACGGGGCCTTACAAGTTGGTATCAGAGCCAAAGTTTAAGTGAAATGGGTAAATTTCAATATAAACTGACAATGGGACGGAAAGGGAATGGGATGCCAATCTTAGTAGCTGCATCCTATCAGGTATTTTCGTAATGTTAACCGGTATTATGTGCGCATGTATGTGATTCATGTGTTGCTGGTAGATTTAGATACTGATGTAGTCAGGATAGGTAATGCTTGGGGTATGAAGAGTAAAGTGAGTGGCTAATCACAACTGACCACTATAATTAGGGACTTACTAGACTTGACATAAACTGAGCTGTTCCCTTGAATGACCGTGTTGGTGTTTGAATATTTCAGTGGGTGCGGGGATGGCCGGTGTTAGATCTTCGAAAGCTTCACGAGGTGGAGGTGGTGGTGGACATGGTGCTGAACCTCGGGTCACAAGAGGAAGGCCTAGAGTTGAAAAGGTGGTTCATGAGGAACCCGAGACCCCTCATTCGGAGGGTGGTGACAATAGTGCCAATCTGAGAGCCTCAATGAGAGAGGCGGTGGCGGAGGAAGTGCATTAGCCCATGCAGACGATCCTAGTGTCTGTGGTGACCGAAGTGATAAAGGCTGTTAGAGATGGGGAGAGACAGGAAAGGAGTAGACCTTCGGGTGGAAGGAGACGGACCGAGACTAAAATAGTTATCTCTGATGACGAAGAGGATGAGGAAGAGGAAAAAGAAGAGCCTGCGCCAGAGGTGGCGCGAGACTATAACTATGGGGCGTTTCGACGATGCAAGCCCCCAACTTTTGATGGTAATGGCACTGCTGCTGCTGCTCACCGACGGGTGAGGGAAATGGAAGCCATTCTAAACATCAGCGAATGCCGGGAAGATCAGAAGCTAAAGTTTGCTGCTCACTCTTTCATGGACTCAGCTTTGTGCTAGTGGGACAACATAGTCCAAGTTGAGGGTAGCCGGGCTATCGGAAGGATGAGATGGTCAGAGCTAAAAAGGCTGGTGATTGAGGAGTTCTGTCCTCACCGTGAGATGGATAAAGTTGAAAGAGAGTTCCTGCAGCTAGAGGCGGGAACAATGACTCATCAATAGTACACCACCAAATTCAACGAAATAGCATGGCTGGTGTCGGATCAGGTGACACCTCTTTCGCGAAAGATCAAGAGGTATATTCAGGGCTTGCTAGCGGATATCCATGGGCACATGATCACTACCCGACCGAGCACGTTTAGGTTGGCAGTTGATTTGGTGGGTAGGTTGTATGATGAAAGAACTATGGTGGTGGTGGTGGCTGAAGACGACGAGAAAGGTGATGGAGACCGGAACTAGAAGGGAAAGAGAACTGGACAGGGTGGTGACCCGACGAATAATAAGCACGCACGGGGGGATGACCGCCATATGGTCACACTTGGTGTGGGGACGAACAGATGTGGTAAATGCGGGATGGAGCATTCGGGAGAATGCAAAAGGGGACCAAACACTTGCTTCAAGTGTGGGAAGCCTGGACATGTGGCTAGAGAATGTGGGACTGTGAGATGTTATAATTATGGAGAAATTGGCTACATAAGCAGGGACTGTAAGAAGCCAAGAGCGGAAGGTTCGGGAGTGAAGAGGACTGGAGGAGAAGGGCAGAGGGTGAACGCAGCGCCAACACGATGATGCAGGAGGCGGCTAGAGCGAACCCCGATGTTGTATCAAGTATGTTCCTAGTAAATTAACCTTTAGCCTTGTGTAGTTAGATTCTAGCGCTAGAAAGAGTTTTATTCCTGCTGCTTTCTGTGCTAAATTGCTTGTTAGTAGTAAGAGTATAGATACGCCCTTCAATGTGGTCCTAGGAGTGAATTGTTTGGCGGACTACGAAGTGAATATTGTGTGCCGCAAAACATGATATGGTTGACAGCGCCTAACGGGATCACAGTGACGGTTTAAGGTGATCGAGTCACAACGATTCCAGAGGTAATTTCGATGGTGGAGTACGGGAGTAAATGCCTTACTTTTTTATAAGTGAAGGCCGAGCACCAAATGCCGTATGGGAAGTATTGAGGTGATCGAGGCTACGACTGAGAAGCTCGAAAGGATCAAGGCCCTGATAATGGTAGCCAGAGATAGACGAGAAGTCGTATGTTGGTAACGACGTAGACCGATGGAATTCCAGATGAGAGACTGGAAAAGAGATGAGACGATATTTCCCGTGATGATTTAAGGGATAATAGGTTTCAGGAACGAAACTTATATAAGGGGGGTGACTTGTAACACCCGGAAATTTTCTTTGAAGCCGACGAGAGAAAAAAGAAATAAAGTCCAAAGTCGAGGGACCAAACTTGCCAAACGGGAAGAAACTTGGATGAGTGGAAGTACAAAAGGGGAGGGCAACTCACACCCTCCCCATTCTTGCCAAAACTCAGCCAAAGAAGAGAGAAAAGGAGAAAAAGAGGAGAAAAGCTTGGTTCGGGTTGATTCGAGTGTGGAAATCGACGTGTAGCAGGTCAAATCGAAGCTCTAATCAACGGAATTGTTTGTGTAAGTTCTAGGACCCCTTTTTTTACATGTTTTTAAATGATTTTGGGGCTGGAACACATCTGAAAACCATTTTTCGGGTATTTGGGTGTAAACCCATTTTTGTATGTGTGTGTATGTGTATGATTCGTTTGGGGCTTGATTTCGGGCATGGTTGTGCTTGAATGATGTCGTGGTATGCTTCCCTAAGGTTTAGAATGGTTGATTTGAGCTTAAATGAGGTTTGGAGGTCGAACATGGCGGCTGCAGTTCGGGATGAACTGCATTCCGCATCAGCTAGGGCTAGGCGACCGAATGGAGGTCCATGCACCCGAATGATGTGTGAATAGGGGCCATAAGCATGAAAGAAGTGCGACTGAGGTTCATTCGTGTGACTGAGGTTCATTCGTGCGACTGAGAGCCATACGCATGAGGGCTATGCGACTGAAGGAAATGCGGATAAGAGTCATGCGACTGAAGGAAATGCGGATGAAGGTCACACGACTGAAGGTCATGCGACAGGAGTCCATATGCCTGTGAGTCGTGCGATTGAGGTTCATATGCACAAAAGGTGTGGGACTGAGGGCCATTCACATGAAGGTTATGTGACTGAGGTCTATAAGCCCGGATGTCATGCGACTGAGGTTCATTCGCATGGGAAGTATGCGATTGAAGGCTATGCGACTGGAGGTCCATTAGCTTGAGTGTTCTTATACTTATGGAAGACCATGAAACCGAATAGGGTCCATACGCCCGAACGACCATAGTATTGTCTGACTTTCGGGAAAGTGCGGACGTAGGCTCGGACCTTTGGGGTTGTTGATGATGTGATGAATATGGATGATTTAAGATGATGTATGATGATAAGCTGATGATGATGTGATGTTCGATGATGTGTGATGCCGTATGGTTGTATGTTGTTGTGATGCGTGTGATTCGTGTGATGTTTGATGTCGTGTGATTGTGACGTTGTATGTTATGCGTGATGTATGTTATGGGTATGCGATGTTGCCTTGTGTGATTGATGTTGTATGTTGTTATGTTCCTTATTATTATGTATGATTGTCTTCCCATGGTTTTGCGTTGAACATTAATGAATGAAATGAAAGTATTATGTAACGTAAAGTGGAAGATAATGAAAAGAGGAACGTAATGAATGAATGTAAGCACAAACGAAGGAATGAGAGCAAGGATGGCTTGCAAGAGTAAGGAAAGGAGGTTCACAACTCTTTGAGAGTTGTTAGCTCGATTGTGTGTATATTTATAGCGTGCGATCTTGGCTAACTCATAAGGGGACATAGACACAGTAGGGAGTTCAGTTTTGGTAACTGCTCCGATACGTGCGATGTGGTATTGACTGTGTGCTATGTAGTGTGTGATTTTGGCTACCTCATGTGGATTATGTAGCGTGTGATTTTGGCTAACCCATGAGATAGCGCACGATTCTGGCTAAACCCTAAGAGTTCTCATACACACAGGGGGAGTCGGTCTTGGTGACCACTCCGTTGGTGCGATTTGTGTGATATGTACGATGGATAACATGAGGGACAACAGACACAGTGGGAGTTCAGTATTGGTAACTGCTCCAATACGTGCGATGTGGTATTTACTATGTGCTATGTAGCGTGCGATTCTGGCTACCTTATGTGTGCGATTTGTGCGATATGTACCTTGGGTACGATGATGTGATTGGTGTGAAAGGCGTGATATGTATGAAATGGACGAACGGAAGTAATCATGCTATGAACGAATGAAACGGATGAAGGATGTAACGAATGTAAAGAAGATAATAATTATATTATCTGTATGTATGTATGTTGTGTGATCGTGTACGAAAGTGAGGAATGGTTTTATAAAGGAAGTAAAGTATGTTTTATTTTAAAACTAGAACTCACTCAGCAATGCTGACTTTGATGTGTTTCCAGTTGGCAGGTATGTTGCTGAGGATGGCACGGGGCGACTACTCAGTTCTTTTGGAATGGCATCCATTGTTATAATGCTTTTGTAATGAAATGTAAAACTGATATTGTGTAATGAACGGTTCTATAGTTTGCAAAAGCATTTTGATGAAATGAAAATTTTGTTTTTAATGTTTCCACTGCAATGCTTTTACGTAAGATGATAAAAATATATGTTTTATGTGCGATGAAGGACCAGCTGTAAGCGTCTCGGAACGGGGCCTTACAAAGTTTTATATGAGCACGAAGAGAAACCTCAAGTATTAAACCTTAAACATGTAAAAATAAAGGGTCAACAATAATGTTGGTGAGATTTTCATAGTTTTCAATACATAAATATATAAAAGATGGAAATTCATGTCATAGATTAGTGAACAAAGTAACTAGGGATGTAAGACAGAATGCTAAAATACGCACTTATCTTGTGAAGGCTATTGTTGAGTCATCCGATTGAGTTTGAAGATGTATAACCTGTCGTTAAAAAGATAATTCAAATAAATTAACATTGGAGTCTGAGTTTACTCAAATTTATTTTGTTATGATCAAGTTATGGTCGGTTAAAGTAAGATTATATTCTACCAGAATTGTAATAAGGCACTTATGTACACTTTTAAAATCATTAAAGCATGAAACGGGTTAGAACATTTTATTATATCAATATATGGTATATTAGTCTTCATTTGAGTTATAAAAATATTGTAAGACTTTGGCATAGCCATCATTTAAAACAATAATCTTGTGGAATAACCGAATGCTGTGGCATAGCCTTCCATATGCAAATAGATTCTTTGTTTATGTTAGTGTGTTGTTAGCTTGATTTAGGAATGTTAGTGATTATTATAAGGTTAGTGATTATTAAAATGTTAATGATCAAATGGTGATGATTAAAATAAAAAGAAATTTGGTAGAAGAAAGAACATAGTAAGAACATAAATTCATGAGAACAATTGGATGTTAGGATGATTAAAATGTATAATATAAAACCAATAAAAGATTACCTTAGTATTAAAAATTCTTGAAATTTCTTATGAAATAAAATTCTTCAAATTGATCATAACCAATGGATGAAAGAAAGATATGATAGTGAGATTTTTAAAGAATGAGCAAATAAAAAGTGAGGCCTAAGCCTTGCCTTTATACTTGAGGTTAGGAGAAGGTTATGAATGATGTTAATGGTGATTTATAAGTCTTTTAAAAGGGGGTTATGATTTTGAAATAAATATAAGATTAAATAAAAAATAGATAAAAGAATAATAACAATTTATTTTCTTATAAAATCTTTATAATTTTTATAAGACTTGTAACTTTATAAGTTTATTAAAATTCATTTTATAACTTTATAAGTTTTAATAAGTCTTTTCCATTTAGTTATTTATTGTAAAATGATAAATAAAGATTTATATTTTTATGAAAAAGATTTATTTATAAATATATAAATTATTATTCTTTGTTTAAATAATAAAATGAATAAAAAATTTTCAATATTGCTTAAATTGCACATTTAACGCGTTTGATTCAATAAAATAAATAATAAAAATTTTAAATATTAAAATTTCCATCGTATGAAAGTTTAAAGTGAGTTCGGGTTTGGTTTTAAAATTTTGAAATTCGACGGATGTTACAGTCTCCCCCACTTTAAGAATTTCGTCCCGAAATTTAATCTCGAGAAGACTAATTTCAAGGATATGAGGAGACTTGGATTTTACTTCACGTTCGCAAGTGAACTCTTGGGAGCACTTAAATTCAGCAAGTTTAATTATGATGTTTTGCTATGCTTAAGTTTGTTAAATTCATAATTCATGATTTCATGTGTTTCTTGGTAAAAGGGTGCAAGATTATTAATTTAGAATTCTAATTGATAGGCTTTTATATGTCAAGCGGTTCAAGACGATTAGGAAGGTTTTGACACAACACCAAGTTTTAGATCAACACGAGACTCAGCTTAACGAGCATGAGAAATATATTCAGGACACTTTTGGATGGGATATGAATTCATAGGAGCTTCTCAAGCAAATAACTTTAACAGGGTTCTAGATGATTGATTCTTGTTTACTTATGTCATTGAGGTTTCAAAGTTGCATTAGTTAAATATGATACGTGAATCATGTTTGTTAAGATTAATGGTTCAGTTCATAATAAAAGTAACATTGAGATGACGTTGCAGAATAAGTGCGGTTTGGAAGGGAAGACATTCAAAAAAAGATTATTAAGGGTCGTTAAGAGAATCGGGTAGTGAGTTTTAAGATCCAAAAGACAAGATCAATGATAAAATGATTTAAAGTAACAAGATGTTTCGGGTGTAACGTTCGGTTTACAAACCAAAGCATTACATTGACTTATCAAAGTATTAGGTCAACTACAACCTTAATAAATACATGCGTATCTATAAGCGGACACTCACCCCAAGGGTTCCCAGGTAAGGTAAACGGATCCATCGGTTGATTTGGATTTATATGAATACATTGCCTAGACAGAACACCTGGAGATACAGGCATCCCACTCTTCCAGCATTACATGTTTCAAGTTATAGGACATAGACTTTGACGAGACTTGAAAACCATGAATAACGATTCAAATTTTTTTTGAGAACCATTTGATTTAGGCTCATAATGCCTTAGAATATGATTTAAGATTTGTGTGTGCGTTGACACGAATCAAAGTATAAGAAGAATCACATAAGGCATATAATCAAATAAGCAAATATAAACACATAAGGCACATAAAATCCTATCTAAGCATATAAAATATATGAGGGCTCATGTGTAAAGGTACTTAGTTGTAGTCTAGGTCATTCCATTTCTAATAACCTAATTCCCTATAACCACGGCTCTGATACCAATCTGTCACACCCCGACCGACGGCGGAATCATCAGGGCGGACGAATGTGAAAAGATTGTTCATATCACATGAAACTAATTAAGTTGAAATAATATTAAATATTATTAATATTGAACATTACAAGACAAATAAGTCCATACAATACAAAAGCTTCAAACAAAGAAATAACATATTTAGTTAAACTAGGTCCAAGTCTTATATGAGCATGAGAAGAAACCTCAAGTATTAAACCTGAAATATGTTAAAATAAAGGAGTCAAAAATAATGTTGGTATGATTTTCATAGTTTTTAATACATAAATATATAAAAGATGGCAATTCATGTCATAGATTAGTGAACAAAGTAACTAGGGATGTAAGACAGAATGCACAATCAAACCTTGACAGTTCTACAAGTCTCAAATGTTTACAAGTATATACGATTAGCTAAGTGTACTTGGATCAACCAAGCAGGCTTGTCAGGCCCATAGATCTATGACGTCGCCAGGCTAGCAATAGTTAATGATTGTACATATAATCGACATTACATGGTAGCTACAAAGATCAACTAACCACGATACAAGTGAATTGCCATAAGTTTACAAGAATCAAAGGTTTTACAAGTGCAACGATTATAAGGTAACATGTTTGACCCCAAAGTGTAAAAATATGAAAAAGGGGTATAGAAATACTCACATGGAAAACTCACAAGTATAATGGTGGTTGTAGAGTACATAAGAAAACTTGAATGTCCAGAGTCAAAGGTGATGTCCTAAATGACAAAAAGAATAATAACTTGAGATTGGAATTCATTACAAGAAATTAGGACATTTAAAGAATACTAAAAATTAAAGGTAGATTGAAAAAGGATTATTGCATCAATTTTAGATTTTGGACAGAATGTTTGGTATGTGTTTGAACACGTTTTAAAAATAGAAAACGGTTTCATAAAATTATAAAAATTTATACTTGATTATTTCAAAGTCTCCCGGACAACTTTCATTCAGAAGCAAGTTTATAAAAAGATCTTAAATTAGGTCAAACAAGCAGCACAAGACAGAAGGTGCTGAAATACGCATTTATCTTGTGAAGGCTATTGTTGAGTCGTTCGATTGATTTTGAAGACGTATAAACTGTCGTTGAAAAGGTTATTCAAATAAATTAACATTGGAGTCTGATTTTACTCAAATTTATTTTGTTATGATCAAGTTATGGTTGGTTAAAGTAAGATTATATTCTACTAGAATTGTAATAAGGCACTTATGTGCACTTTTAAAATCATTAAAGCATGAAATGGGTTAGTAACATTTTATTATGTCAATATACGGTATATTAGTCTTCATTTGAGTTATAAAAATATTGTAAGACTTTGGCATAACCATCATTTAGAACAATAATCTTGTGGAATAACCAAATGTGGCGGCATAGCCATCCATATGCAAATGGGATTCTTTGTTTATGTTAGTGTGTTGTTAGCTTGATTTAGGAATGTTAGTGATTGTTATAAGGTTAGTAATTATTAAAATGTTAATGATCAAATGATGATGATTAAAATAAAAAGAAATTTGGTAGAAGAAAGAACAATAGTAAGAACATAAATCATGAGAACAATTGGATGTTAGGATGATTAACATGTATAATATAAAACCAATAAAAGATTACCATAGTATTAAGAATTCTTGAAATTTCTTGTGAAATAAAATTCTTCAAATTGATCATAACTAATGGATGAAAGAAAGATATGATAGTGAGATTTTTAAAGAATGAGCAAATAAAAAGTGAGGCCTAAGCCTTGTTTTTATACTTGAGGTTAGGAGGAGGTTATGAATGATGTTAATGGTGATTTATAAGTCTTTTAAAAGGGGGTTATGATTTTGAAATAAATATAAGATTAAATTAAAAAATAAATAAAAGAATAATTACAATTTATTTTCTTATAAAATCTTTATAACTTTTATAAGACTTGTAACTTTATAAGTTTATTAAAATTCATTTTATAACTTTATAAGTTTTAATAAGTCTTTTACATTTAGTTATTTATTATAAAATGATAAATAACGATTTATATTTTTATGAAAAAGATTTATTTATAAAATAAATAAATTATTATTCTTTGTTTAAATGATAAAATGAATAAAACAATTTTCAATATTGCTTAAATTGCACATTTAACGCATTTGATTCAATAAAATAAATAATAAAAATTTTAAATATTAAAATTTCCATCGTATGAAAGTTTAAAGTGAGTTCGGGTTTGGTTTCAAAATTTTGAAATTCGATGGATGTTACAGATAGGACATTGGAGAAGGAATTGTCCAACCTATCTCAAAGAGTTGAGAAACAAGAGGGATGCTAGGCACACCTCAGGTACAACTTTCATGATTCATATTGGTTTTAATGTTATTTCTTCAAACACATGGGTATTGGATACCTTATGTGGAACTCACATTTGCAATTTATTGCAAGGGTTCACAAGAAATAAGCACTTCAAGAAGGGAGACACAAGTCTCTACATGGGCAACAAAGTAAAAGTTGATGTCAAAGCCATGGAGACTATATTTTGAAACTTTCAAATGGTTTGGAAGTTGTTCTTAAGAGCATTTTGTATGATCCTAGTTTGACTAGGCACATAATTTTTGTTTCCCTTTTAAAACAATGTGGTTATGAATTAAAGTTTGTTAAGAATGGTATTTATGTTTGTATGGATGATGTATTTTTTTCAAGGCTATGTCTTTTAATGGTATCTATGAATTGGTTCATGATAATTCATCCTTTGATAACTCATTATACCAAACAAGCACCAAGAAACTTAAAATGGGTTTAAGTGATTCATATCTTTGGCATTATCGTCTTGGTCACATAAACAAGAATCAAATTCAAACACTTCAAAAGAATGGTTTTTTGAAAACAAATGAAAATGGTTCATTTGATAAATGTGAATCTTGTTTACAAGGTAAGATGACCAAGTCACCCTTTAGTGGTACTAACGAGAGGGCATAAGACTTATTAGAAATCATACATTCGAATGTATGTGGCCCTTTTAAGACAATGACAAGAAATGGTGAAAGATACTTCATTACCTTTACCGACGATTACAATCACTATGGTTATGTGTACTTGATGACACATAAACATGAAGCTTTTGAAATGTTTAAAATCTTCAAGAATGAAGTAGAAAATCAACTCAATAAAACTATCACAGTTCTTCATTCAGATAAAGGAGGTGAATACCTCAGTGAGGCTTTTCAGGACCATCTAAGAAGTTGTGGGATCGTCTCACAACTTACTCCACTCGCAATGCCACAACATAATGGTGTGTTTGAAAGGAGAAACCGAACCCTATTGGATATGGTTCGATCTATGATGGCTATAAGCTCACTACCTCTATCATTTTGGGGTTTCGCATTGCTCTCCGCGACTCGTATTTTGAATATGGCCCTGACCAAGAAAGTGGATTCGACACCTTTTGAAATATGGCATGGAAGAGTTCCATCGCTATCATATTTAAAAGTATGGGGTTGTGAAGCTTATGTTAAGCTAAACACCCAAAACAAGTTGGAAAGTCGATTCACTAAGTGTATATTTGTTGGATATCCAAAAGACTGTATAGGATACTACTTCTTTGATCCAACAAAGCAAAAAATATTTATTGCTCGAAAGGTAGAGTTCTTGGAAGCTAAGTTCCTTATGGAAGGAATAACGTATAGAATAGTGGAATTTGATGAGGATCAAGATCCACAAGCCGATACACACTTGGTTGGCACTAGCAATCAACAGGAAGTTGTTGATGATGATCAAGAGGTTGATCAATACACACAAAACGTTCGCAGATCTGGTAAAGTTAGCATTCCACCTAAAAGATATGGATTTTTCATGAATGGATTCTATGTGGTTGACTTCAATGAGCCAACTACATACCATGATGCAATGTCCAATTCGGATTGTGATAAATGGCTAGAAGCCATGAACGTAGAGATGAAATCCATGTATGACAACCAAGTTTGGGAATTGGTTGACCCTCCACTTAACTCCAAAGCGGTTGGATGCAAGTGGGTTTTCAAGAAGAAAACGAATATGTATGGAAACTTGGATACTTATAAAGCAAGACTTGTAGCAAAAGGTTCACTCAAACTCAAGGGGTTGATTATGATGAACCCTTCTCGCCTATGGCAATGCTAAAGTCAATTAGGATATTATTTGCCATTGCTGCATATTATGACTATGAGATTTGGCATATGGATGTCAAAACCACTTTTCTTAATGGACATCTCGAAGAGACTGTCCATAGGTTTTGTTGATCCACGACATCCTAATAAAGTATGCAAGTTAAAGAGATCAATCCATGGATTGAAACAAGTATCGAGAAGTTGGAATCAAAATTTTGATGAAGAGATCAAAAAAATTGGTTTTATCAAGAACACTGACGAGGCTTGTGTATATAAGAAGGCTAGTGGGAGCATAATTACATTCTTAGTATTGCATGTTGATGACATACTACTTTTTGGAAATGATATTCCAACCATGGAAGGTGTTAAAACCTGGCTTGGAAGTTGTTTTTCTATAAAAGATCTCTGTGAAGCCACCTATATTTTGGGAATAAAGATCTATAGGGACAGATCGAGGTGGTTTATAGGTCTATACCAAAGTGCATATATTGATAAAATCTTAAAAAGGTTCAAGATGGAAAACTCTAAGAAAAGTATGGTACCTATTCAAAGAGGAAAAATATTGAGTACATCTTAAAAATCTTGAAAAGGTTCAAGATGGAAAACTCTAAGAAAGGTATGGTACATATTCAAAGAGGAAAAATATTGAGTACATCTTAATATCCAAGCTCAAAGGATGAGCAAGATCGAATGAAGGACATCCCATATGCGTTTGCTATAGGATCCATCATGTATGCGATGATATGCACTAGACCGGACGTGTCATGCGCGTTAAGCATGACAAGCATATATCAGAGGAATCCAGGTAATAGCCATTGGATGACTGTTAAAAGTATATTAAAATACCTTAGGAGGACTAAGGATATTTTTCTAATATATGGATCTGATGAAGAGGAACTCGTTGTAAAGGGTTACACGGATGCGAGTTTCCAAACTGATTGAGATGATTCTCGATCATAATTAGGGTGTGTCTTCATTATGAATGGAAGATTAGTGTCCTGGAAGAGTTCAAAACAAGACGTCGTAGCATTGTCCACTACAGAATCCGAATACATAGCCGCCTCATTAGCAGCTCAGGAAGCTGCATGGATAAAGAAATTTATCACCGATCTAGGGGTGGTCTCTACCATTCAAGACCCCCTAGAAATCTTTTGTGATAACGAGGGTGCGATTGCACAAATCAAGGAACCCCGTGCACATCGAAAGACTAGACATATTGAGCGGAGATTCAACTACATAAGGGATGAAGTTGAAAAGGGAAAGATATGTATTTGTAAAGTTCACACTGATTAAAACATTGCGGATCCACTCATGAAGCTCCTTGAAAGGGCAAAGCATGAAAGTCATACTTGTGCCTTAGGACTTCAATGTAAGAATTAACTCTTTTATATACTTGTGATATACTAAGTTATGTTCATTTTAGCATGTATACATCTATCAATATGTTTATTATTCTAAATGTCCATACGGTCATGTTTGTGGGAGCAAATATGAACATAAGACTATTATGAACATGGATTGATGGATATTCATAAGGCATGAATATAGAGCAATTGGTTGCTGCCAAAGTTCATAGATATTTGTGGGATACGAATATTGGACCGACCCGCATCTCAAATTTTACTACATGGAATCTTCTTGATTGATCATAAGTAAATTTGAGTAAAGGCTAATATCATCTGGTATCCTTCAACCTGAGATACATACTGGGTTTTGATATTCACCAAAGTGTTATACCTTGAGCTAGTTCTTCACTACTCTGAAATAATAGACAGTACATAAGGCTATGTTCAGGTGTGACATGAGGTGATTGTGAGAAACGTATGTAGTAAAGATTGAATTTGTTCCTCTTATTCGTTGAGAGCAAGATATCTAAGGCATGATTAAGTTAAATTAACAGGGAATGATCATTCAGTGTCCTTGGATTTAACATGACATCTATAACAAAAGGATAAATGATTGATTCACCCAAATCATTTCAAGTTGGATACTTGAAGGGGATGATGTTATTGAATGGCTTTTAGTCATGCGTATTAAGGGTAGTAAACCGTTGTTAGGCAGCATTTACTGCTTGCATCAATTTTCTATGAATCTTGTGCAAGTGGGAGATTGTTGGATTCTTTATGCCCAAGACACATAGAACATTGATGTGGTTAGTACGTTATGATCCAAGTTGGGTCATATCCAATAACAAGCTTAGCAAACACCAATATATATATTTAATTGATGATATGATCATGCAATTAAATAATTACACCAATTTAGAAAAGTGGGTTTTCTAAATAAATTGAATATGAGGTGGAACAACTTATAAGGATATTTTGTTCATGGGTATTATTTGTAACGTTATTTTAATTGGTTAAATAACATCAAGTAATAAAAGTGTGTATGAGTTATATAATTAAAAGGTTAATTGCATAACTTATATTAGTGACTAGTTAGAATAAAACGGTAAATAAAATTGAGGGGGAAACCCCAATTTGAATACCAATTTTGGCCGCCCTTTTAGAGGGTTTGGTTCATTTGTTTTGTCTTGGAACAAGACTTCATTAACCATCAAGACACTCCACCTCTTTCTCTCTCACACATGCAAAAGAACAAAGGGACCAAACTCTCTCTTTCTTGAAGAAAAGTCATGGCTGGAAGGGGTTTTTCAGCAGCTTTTCTTTGGTTTTTGGTGTACAAATCCTAGCAACAAAGGTGCTTTTCTTGATGCTTGTGGGTATGGAAGCTTGAGGACACATTTCATTGGTGTTTTAGTCGTTCGGGAACATCATCATCTTCATCAAATCTCATAGTTTTGGCACTCCTGAAAGGTAGTTTCATGGTGTTGTTTTGGTTGTTAGTTCTTCTTGATAGCTAGTTCATACACATATATTTGATCCTATGTTCTTGGGTTATTGTTGCTATATTATATGCCTTAATTTTCAGTTTAAAACAAATAATATTAAGGTTTTATTCCACTGCGTTTTCATGTTTATATGGTTAAACAACTTTGATAATGTGTCTAACAAACCCAACAGTTGTGAGTGATGGAGAGAGAAAAAATAATGACAAATGTATAAAAATATTATTTAATTGAAAAGAAGAAATAAAAAAATAATGCTTTTTAATGTAATTATAAGGATAGATATAAAGAACTTAACGTGAATGCTCTAATAAGAACCCGGTTTGGTGCATTTGGGATATGTTGGAGATGGGACATTTTGTTGGGAAAAAATTGAACTCTACTTAAAAAACATATTGTGGTGAAATATTACAAGGTGTTGAAACAAACTCCGGATTTCGAACAAACCGAACTTGGTTGGTGATGGTAAAAATATTTTATTACGACATAATGGTAATTCAGGATAGAATGACAAAGTTTATAATTTAGTTTTCTTTGCCGTTCATCCAATTTGACAACATCCAATTGACAAGAATGATTCGGGAAACAATCCAAATTAATTTTAAATGTTGGAATTTATTGATAATATTAATATGGTTATTAATATTTAGTCAATAAATTAATGTGTTTAATGAAAATTAATATGTTTAATGACATTAGGAAATAATAATGTGGGAAGTTGTCCATATTGAATAAAAGAAAGAATATATAAATTGTTTATATTATATAACCTCTTATCTATATTGTTTCCTGAGGTTTCACACTAAATGGACTCATGAAGGGTGCGAAACACCCTTAACTCGCACTTGCCCTCGCACATGCGCACGCGCGGCATGGGCATGTGGGCGCAATGTGGCGCTTTGATGGCGCACTTAGTATTTCGCATCACTGCGAGTCGCCTTAGTATTTTTGAAGGTTGGTTCAAGGGTTTGGTCTGGTGCGACTAACCTTGGTGCGTGGTCAGAGCTATGACTTGTAACAGTTTCTGTTACACGTTGTACAAAACCAACAACATATAATAACGTATTAAATGAGCAGTTATGATTTCGGGTCAATGACTGAGTAATGACTAAGTAGCTGTTATGGTTCGAATTCCACTATAAATACTGATGGAGCCTCAGAAAAAAATGACACGAACACAAATCGACCGCTTGAGAGCTACCTTAGTATTTTTGAAGGTTGGTTCGAGGGTCTGGTCAGGTTCGACTAACCTTGGTGCGTGGTCAGAGCTGTGACTCGTAACAATTTCCGTTACACGTTGACCGAAACCGACGATTGTTATGATGTATTAAATAAGCAGTTACGATTTTGGATTAATGACTGAGTAATGGTTGGGTGACTGTTATGGTTCGAATTCCACTATATATATACTAAGGGTGCCTTAGAAGAAAACGACACGAACACAACTCAAAACTTGCAGCAAAACAGTTTCACTAATTATCCTCAATCTCTCTAGTTTCTTTTCTACAAACAAATTCGGGTTCTAAATCAATCCCACAGTGCAAACTGCTTCGGCTGTTGTACCCTGGGACATAAAACGAGTTCTCCTGGGAGGCTCAGAATTTGTTTTAAGGGCCTCGTGTTGAACGCGATCCTCAACTTTTATATTTCTATTAATCTATTTCTGTAACTTTACCATTGTAAAAGAAATTGTAATTATATCTTTGTTCATTTGTATTGAGTATATTAATAAAAATTGTTTGAGTTTAATTTTTATATGAACGGTTCCTACAAACTTAAAACAACTTTTAAAAACACCGTTCATATATTAATCTGTGTTTTTGAAAGATTAATTTTTTAACTATCTTTGTTTTCTTATTCACGGGTGATCTTCAAAGTTGGACTTAGAACATCTCTCGTTGAGTTTTATAAAATTCTGAAAATAGTTTTAGATTTTTTTTTCAAATTAGTTTATTTTTAACTGTTTTCGCTTTCTTATTCACAAGTGATAGTCAAAGTTGGACTTAAAAAAACTCTCGTTGAATTTTATAGAATTATGAAAATAGTTTGAAACATTTTATTCAATTTTGGTAGTTATTTCAATTTGTTGAACACTGTTCTAACTTTAACTAGTTCTGTCAAACAGCAAACAACATGTCTTTAAGTTCTATGAGTTTCGCTTTGTCAACCCCTTTAGTTGCAACTACTGTGAGAGTGACCACTATGGCAAACCACGCCGAAAAACCCGGAAAATTCATCGGTGTCCAAATTTAAAAGACGACAACAGAAGATGTTCTTCTACTTGAGGACCTTGAACTTAGCACAGTTCTTGGAGAAAACTGCTCCCCTACCTAAAGAAGGAGATGATGCTCAAGCCTTGAGAGTGCCATTGATGCTTGGAAGCATTTTGGATTTTTTTCATACTAACTACATTCTGAATGGTATTTGTGTTTCATTGTATAATGTGTATTGCAACATAAAGACTGCCAAAGAACTATGGGAGTCTTTAGACAAAAAGTATAAAATTGAGGATGCTGGTAGCAAGAAATTCATTATGGCTCGGTTCTTGAATTTTAAAATGGTTGATGACAAGACTATGATTAGCCAAATTCTAGAGTTACAAGTTATATGTAAGGCCCCGTTCCCGGGACGCTTACAGCTGGTCAATCATTGCACATAAAACATATAATTACATCAATTTAGAGAAAACATTGTAGCGGAAACATTAAAAGAAACATTCCATTTCATTGCAATAAACGCTTTTGCAAAATAATACAACATTCATACAAAATATTGTTTGTTCGCATTATAATGCAAAAACATTGTACAAAAGAATGCCATCCAAAAGAGCTGAGTAGCCGCCCCGTGCCATCCTCAGCAACATTACCTGCCAACTGGAAACATATAAAAGTTAGCATTGCTGAGTGAGTTCTAGTTTTATAATAAAACATACTTTATCTTTCATTAAAATCGTCCTTTACTTTCTTTCAAATCATACCAGACTTAGAACGTGATCACACATCGTACGTACACATAGATAATAGTTATTATCTTCATCATCTTTCATTTCGTATATTTATTATCTTTCGTTTCCATCTAGGTCCTGTCATATGCTTAACCCCCTCTGGAGCACCAAACAATTCATCTAGGGTTAAGCGACAAGGATGCCATACATATGGTCAATCACAAAGATTGAACCCCTGTGTGCATCCTCATGGGGTATTTAACCCGCACACAGTTGAGCTGACAACCCCTTATTGGGTGCGAACCTCCGTACATTTGCTTAATCACACGGATTAAGCCCCAGTGTGCATCCTCATGGGGTAGCTAACCCACACACGGTTGAGCTAACACTCCTCATTGAGTATGAACCTCCATACATTTGCTTGCATGCCTTTCATTCGTTCGTTCATTCATTAATGCATGCATTCTTTCATTTCGTTCCTCTTTTCATTATCTTCCACTTTATGTTACATAATACTTTTCATTTCATTCATTAACATACAAAGTAAAGCCACGGGAAGACAATCATACAAAGCAAGGAACATGAATAGAAACATACAACATCACCATACAAGGCACAACATACATAACATACATCATACATACAATCATGCATAAGCACCCAACATACATCAAGCCCATCACAACGTCTACGACCTCGAAAGTCAACTTACATGAACCCCCGGGAATCTCCCAAGTCAAAGCCTACATAGCACTATTCCCCCACAAATCAGAAAATAAACTTAGTTCCTTCGGGCGCATGAGCCCTATTTGGGCGTATAGACCCTATTCAGTTGCATGGCCTTCCATACGCATGAGAACACTTAGGCGTATAGGCACTATGGACAAATTAACAGTTAGGCGTATGGACTCCGAATCGCATAGCCTTCGGTCGCATGACTCCCATGCGTATGAACCTCAGTCGCATGGTATTCGGGCGTATGGACACTATGGGCGAATGAACACTTAGGCATATGGACTCCTAGTCGCATAGCCTTCAGTCGCATGACTCCCATGCATATGAACCTCAGTCTCATGGTATTCGGGCGTATGGGCACTATGGGAGAATGAACACTTAGGCGTATGGACTCCCAGTCACATAGCCTTCAGTCGCATGACTCCCATGCGTATAAACCTCAGTCGCATGGAACCCATGCGTATGGACTTCAGTCGTACGCCTTTCGGTCGTATGGCCTCCAATCGCATGCCTTTCAGTCGCATGGCTTCCAGTCGCATGGCTTCCAGTCGCGTAGCCCTAGCTGGGTGCAGAATGCAGTCTTCCCCGAACCTAATCTGCAATTTCCGGCCTCCAAACCCTCTCAAACCTGTTCTAAGCTCAAATCAACTATCCCAAACCTTAGAAACACATACCACAACACAATTCAAGCATAACCAAGCCCAAAGTCAAACCCCACCCGAATCACACACATACATATACATACGGGTTTTTTACCCAACACAACCAAAAACGATTTGCCATGTGTTCGAGCCCCAAAATCAGTTGAAAACGTGTAAAAGAGGGGTCCTAGAACTCACATTAATAGCCTCTTTGAGTAGAGCTTCCTACAAACCCGTTTGCCTTCGACTTTCGCGCTCAAATCCAAGAAAAACCGAAGCTTTTTGCCCTTTTCTCTCCCTTTCTTCTCTTGGCCGAATGGAGTGAGTGTGGGAGAAGGGTGTGGGCAGCCATGCCCCTTTTATACCCCCACTCCTCCAAAGATTTTTCCTGTTTTGGCAAGATTGGTCCGTCGACTTTGGCTTTATTTTTTTATTTCTTTTTCTTCTTTCTTTGGCTTTAAAGAAAATAACCGGGTGTTACATTATACTTCATGAAATACATGCTAGGGGATGCCTCTCAATGACACATTCCAAGTTACAACCATGATTGAAAAGTTGTCTCCAAGTTGGATAGTTTAAGAATTATCTTAAGCTCAGACAAAAGGAGATGACTGTGGATCAACATTGTTCATCTTCGAATTGAAGAAGACAACAAAATGGCTCAAAAAGGCACACGTGTGGAACCGATGGAACAAGCAAATATGGTTGAACATGGGCAATCATCAAGGGGTTATAAAGGTAAATGCAAAATGCCAATAGGTAAATCAAAGGTGAACCTTGGACCAAAGAAAGGTTTTGTGATAAAGAAACCTCCACCTCCTCCTTTCCAAGGATTTTCTACAACTGCAATAAGACTGGGCACCATGCCAATCAAAGAAAGCAACCAAAACATGAGTGTGCGCATATGGTATATGAAGACAGTGAACCGTTAGTGGCAATGATCATCGAGCTATCAACAATGATGGAAGAAGTCAACCTCGTGGGAGACAATTCACAAGGATGGTTCATTGATACAGGAGTGACCTGTCATATGTGTGGTGACAAGACCCTCTTTAGAACTTTTAAAGAGGTCTGTAAGGTTTTGTATAAGGATGATGCACCTAAAACATCTAAAGTCGATCATGCATACATGCACTAAGTACTGAGCAGAATGTTTCGGATGTTTTACACCATACACTAGAAAATATTCCAAGTGTAAAGTCTTTCAAAGCCAATGTCACACCCCAACCTTGACGGCGGAAACGTCGAGGAGTGAGAGTTAAGATCGTTCATAGCCACATAACGCTATTAAAAATCCAAATATATTTTACACATAAGTTTCATTTGTCACATTACAATGTAAGTCTCAAAGGATATAAAACGTAACATAAAATGTAACAATTCATCCTATTTTATTTATTAATCTAGGTCCAATCCTAGATGTGCAAGCTTCAATGTCCAGATAATCAAGCTTGGGCATTTCCTGAAACATATTAAAATTAAAGGGGTCAACAATAATGTTGGTGAGCATTCCATAGTTTTAAGTACATAGCATATATAAAAGATGGCAATTCAAGTCATAAGTTAGTGAATAAGTGATTAGGGATGTCATGAACAATGCAACAATCAAGCCTCGACAAAATTTTACAAGTCTCAAATGTTTAAAGTATATACGATCAGTTAAGTGTACTTGGATCAACCAAAGCAGGCTTGTCTTGCCCATAGATCTATGACTTCACTGGGCTAGCAATAGTTAATGATTGTACATATAGTGCCATAACATGGTAATCACAAAAGTCCAACTAACCACAACTACATGAGGAATTGCCATAACGTTTACAAGTCTCAAAAATGTGTGCAAGTGTAAGATAATAGGATAACATGTTCCACCCCAAGTGTAAAAATATGAAAAAGGGGTATGGAAGTACTCACTTGATCAATAAGTATATATTGGATGATTAATAAGAAATAATACTAAGCGTCGTTTCAATGTAATCCTTCACAAGCCACCTATATATATATATTTACAAGTTTTAAGTTTAGTTATAATAAGTTTAATGGTTAAACGAGGTTAGGGTTTTAAGTGAATTTGGGGCTTGTCAAAAAATTTACATTTAACAAATGGAATTCATTCATATTTTCTTAAATATATATATTTCATACAAAAATGTAAAAAGTTATTTATAATAATTTGCAAGATCTTTATATAAAGTTTGGATAAAGTGTTATAGCTAAAATAATTACGATTCAAGTAATTTAAATTGAAAAGACGTTTGGGACCAATAATAATTACTAATTTTTTTATTTTATTTTATGTAATCCATTTAAGAATTTATTAAGAAAACAACCTTGTTAAAATGTTTTATTAACAAGATATATATTATTTAACCTTAGAAAAATTGCAGAAAAATCTTTGGTGTCCTTTAAAAATATTTAAAGTTTATAACAATAATTTTTATATTTATTAAGAATTTTCTGAAATTGATTTTTAGGCTAAAAAGCCTTAAAAATAAAACATGAGGTGCCCGGGTTCGAACTCGGGACCTCATGTTTAAGGGGGATGTGTCCTTAACCAGTGAACCAGGCGTGCAACCGTGGTATGGAATGGTTTTTATATTTTAAAAACACAATTTCAAGAGAGCCCCAAATTAGTAAGAACCCTAGAATGGGATTGATAAAAATTGAACACCGATTCGAGGTTGATAATCAAATTAACCATGGGGCTTTTGTTCCCCATGCTTAAACGATCACTAACCTGTAATTAACTTACTTTATTATGAGCCAATCGGTACGATTTACTTCGGTTTGTCTTCGGTTCTTTCGCGATGAACAGATGATAAGCAGCTGATCGTTTGAGTAAATGATTCACGAATTGCTTTTACAAAGAGTTTAAAGGGGTCGAAAGGAGTATTTTCCCCCTATTATATAGCTTTGATTTGAGCGATTTAGTCCCGAACGGTTTTCACCTTTGATTCGTTTGTTTCGGTTACGATTGGATGATTAACTGGTTATTAAACCCGAATTAAACTTCACACTTAGTTTTTCAGTGATTAATCGTGCGTTTCTAATCACTCAACGGCTCAATTCAACGGATTTCAAGTGTATTACTGTGGCTTTCGGTTTCGTGTGGTTTCTTAATGAAACCATTATTTCGATCGAGTTAACACCGGTTACGTATTCGATTAGTGCCCACATTCGAAATATTAGTTTTAATTTGGTCGAACCAAGCGTTTATTAGGCGTTTTGCCCTCGCCGGAGCTCGGCTGAGGGTGGCCGGACATTTGGCCGGAAAATCGAGGGTGAAAAGGGGAGGGAGTTTGGGTTGTAAATCTACATAAATGGTCCCTGAGGTTTAAAAGTTGCTATTTAATGTGCAAACCCTTCTTTAAAGGTTTCTAAAATGACAACTAGCCCCCCTTGATTTTTAAATCAAGATTTTATACATTTTAAGTTTACTAATTCTTTATTTTTAATAACCAATTATTATAGTTGATGTTATTCTTAGTTTATTATTATTATTGTTATAATTTATTATTATTATTATTATTATTACTATTATTAGTGTTATTAGCACATAATTATTATTGCTCTTATAATTATTTATTATTATTGTTATTATTGTGATTATTATTATTATTATTACTTCTTTAATATTATCATAATTATTAGGTGATTAGAAAATTAAAGGCAACAAAGAATACGCATAACAAAATTCACAAGTTTCATAAATGACAAAATTAGCCCATACAAGAACTTAACAATGCTAACATTACTTTAACCCCAAAATTACAAGATGTTACAGCCAAGACCAACATCTTCCGAAGCTTAAAGTGAAGTCTTCTGAGCTTCAAGGACAAAGTCTTTCGAAGCCAAGAGTGAAGATAAATTATTTTCTGAAGACTTTCGAAGACATGTTTTTATCTGATGTACTTTACCATAAAGCTGGACCACTTCCGCTGCAACTTTGCTGACTTACCACTTTCACAAGTTGGTGAATAGATCCATGCTTTTTGGTAACTGTACATTGACGTCTTGAGTCTTCTACTTTCTACTTTATGTACTCTACATTGATTTTGTTGTTGTCTAGATCATGTATCCAGCTGGCATTCAAAGTATGGACGGCTGTAGGATGTAGTATAAGTATCTCAAGTCTTTGTAACTTAACATATGCTTGTACACTTGTAAAAGAACTTGAGAGAAATATACAACATTCTTGAAAACCAAATACTTGTATTGTTCTATTCTTGTTCTGTCTCATATGTGCTTGTGTTCTAAGTATCAATATTGTTTTGTTACCAGTTCCTTATTTGATATGTTAAGTGTTTTAATACAAACTCTCTACACTGTGTTTCATGTTGTATGTGACTAGAACACCCTTAAACGGTCCTGCAATTGGTATCAAAGCATTCCAGGCTCTTGATTGTAAGATCTCACCATCTTAAGATCCTTCAGACACACAAAATACTTAACATCTTAAATGGTAGCTAAATCTAAAGCTGATATGGAAACTTGAACCATGACAAAGTCCCCATTGATCACTCCTGAAGACTTTGACACTTGGTTCCGACGGATGGAAGGGTTCATCAAGTCACAAGACTCCTATATGTGGGAATATGTTGTCTCAAGACCTTACATACCAAGCACCTCTTTAGCTACTACTAGAGGTGGTATGATTCTAAAGGATGTGGCTAATATTCTTATTAAGACAAGAAGAAAGTTGATATTGATTAGAAGACCATGACAACCCTTCAAACTGCTCTTCCAAACTCCATATACAGAGCCTTCAAGAAGTGAAAAATAGCTAAGCAGCTTTGGGATGCACTAAAGCTGATGTATGAGGGGTCAACTGAGGCCAAGGAGAACAAGAAGGATCTTCTGAAGCAGCAGTTTGAGAACTTCACCTTTAAAACAGGTGAAACCATGACTCAACAATACTTCAAGTATGTTGAGACTGTGGACACTCTAATGGATGTTGGAGTGACTCTTGAGAACAGGGACATTGTAAGGAAGTTTATGTCCTTTCTTCCTAGACAATGGAAATATTATTGCGTTTTTATCAAGAGAACTAAGAACCTTAAGACTCTTACCTTGACAGAGTTATATGGTATTCTCAATGGACTTTTACTTGCAAGGTTTATCTAGTAACTTTAGCAATCAACTGAGTTGAGCCCTGCATGTGACTGAAAGGATAGCATAGAACCTCAATATCATCTTATATGCTACTTTGACAACTCACAAAGGTCCTTTCATTACCTTCCCGGAGACACTAAGAGAAAGCTACATTCAAGGAAGCCCATTCCAATACAAAACTCTTCACATGCCTTTGGGTCTTCTAATGAAAGCACATGCAACTTTCTATTCACCCTTGAAGGCCTAGACTATATCCATCCAGATGACCTAGAGTAAATGGAAATTGTCTAGCAATGGCTTTTCTCACTCACAAAGCCAAAAAGTTCTAAAAAAGGACAAGAAGAAAGTTTCCAAGCAATACAACTTGTGGAAGTTGGGCTGGGTGAAAGAAAAATCAAGTGTTACAATTCTAACAAAATGGTCACTTTGAAAGGAGTGTAAGGCACCAAAGACAAATGGTGGCCAAGTACAAACCAGACCAAACTACACTAAGAAGCCACCCAGAATGAGAAGCCAAAGCAGCAAGCTGCAGTTGCTGTTGAAGAAGGATGCTTTGACTGGAGCTTTCATGTGGAAGATGCATCTCGAAAACAAGCATTAATGACTGACCATGATGGAGCAAAGGTATTGGAACATCTCTGTACACCTGAATGTATTGCTAAAGTTAATAGATACAGCTCCTACAATTTAGAGATAAGATCTAACATTAAGTCCTTGAATATCTTAAATTATGATTTTAAAAGAGCTAAAAATGATTATAACTAAAGATATAGGACTTAGAGAAAACCATTTCAACTCTTAACTATGAGCACACTAATTACAGGACTCAGTTCAAAGATCTCATAACTAAGTTGACTAAATGCCAGGCTGAGCTTGTGACTAGCAAAGCCAGGGCAGAAAAATATGTTCTTGAAGAAGAGACCTTCAAGAAAATTATATTCTCATCCTTGCATTCAAATTTTATTATCAGAATAAGTAGGGACTGGGATCTAGTGAGATAACTTCTCCACACACAATCTTGTCTGTAAGATCTCCTAGGTGTGGAACTTGTGAAGATGAGCTTCCTCTCATAGACCCTTTGCCTGAAGAGGATGAAGAAGAGATAGTGAAGAATGCCTATGAGAAGAGTGAAGAAGTTGATTCTAAGAAGGGTCACTATCCTTCTGAGGAGAATATAAAGACTGGGATGACTAAGTCTAAGAAAGAACTTGATCAGGAAGAGCAAGAGAAAAGCAAAGATGGCTCAAAAGATCAAGGTCACTTTCAACTCTAAGCAGAAACAAGTTTTATCTCTGCAGGATTTGAAGTGGTAAAGACTGAAAATACTAACTTAAACTCTAGTACCAGGAGTTCTAGTTTAGATTTAACTCATCCCAACAGCAATAAGAAGGCTGATTAGTTGTGTACCACTACTACATAAGCTGAACCATCTAGCTGCATCAAAAGTTTCACCTTAAGGAACTTCCATTGTATCTCCAAAGATGAAGATGGAAAAGGAGAGTGATCATTCATCCCTTGTTCATAGATGAAGGCTCTTAGGAAGAAGAAGATGGAGTGTGTCATGTGTGGGAATACTTCTCATCTTGCTAAGGATTATCCTTACAATCCAAAAGGTACTATCCACATGACCAAGAAATAGACTTCTAAGAGTTTCAAGAAGAAGCAAGCTTTGGAAGAAAAAAATTTTCCTTTCGAAAGCTCCAAACTGAAGATGAAGGCAAGTGGAAAATTTCCTTCAGAAGAAAATTTGGTCTCAGAAGAAGGGAATACTCCCGAAGCACTGAAGCCTGCTGTAGTGTTAGCAAGATCTTCCTAAGGTTTAGTCATCAAAACTTCCAAAGTCAGCAAAACTTCTAAAGTATTGAAGGTCAAATCTAAGTTTCCAAAGGTGTTATGGAAGTCAAAGAAGACCAAGTGACTGAAAGTTATCCATCAACATCAGCAAAAACTATCCTTAAAACATGACTATAGGATCTATTACTATTTCATTACCTTTAACTTCTTTTGATGAGCCCAGGACCAATAAGGTTTGGGTTTCCAAATGTAAGAAACCATCTCTTTTGTACAGGAACAACTAAAGACAACCAGAAACGTATGGATCATTGATAGTGGTTGTTCTAGGCACATGACAGGCAATAGGTCACTACTCCAAAAGTTTGAAAAGATTGATGGAGGACCAGTTGCTTTTGGAGGAGATGCTGGTGGTTACATTACTGGAAGGGGCGAGGTCACAAATGGTAAGCTCAACATTGCAAAGGTAAACTTTGTCAAGGAGCTTGGATACAATCTTTGGAGTGAATCTCAATTTTGTGATCAGAGTCATAACATGCTCTTTACCGACCATTAGTGCATTGTTCTCAATCTTGGTGTGGTCATTCTTCATGAGTGTAACGTTCCATAGTTTCCATTTACTTTTTTATTGTAATCATCCTCTTTCTTCAATACTTGTAATGTCAAGACTTGATCATAGTAAAAATATTTATTTTATGTTATTCTTGTTCATTACATGCTTGTTTAACATTAAACAATTACGAATACGCATTTTAATGCAAAACCAAGCAATTTATCGAGACTTATTTTTTTGATAGTTATTTATAAGGTTTCTTTTATGGTTCATATGTTAAAATACCCAAATATATTTAATTATTAGTTTATAATGAAAATTGATAAATAACATAAGTTGAAGGGTTAAATTTGAAACAATTGAATTTACTTCCACTCATCTCCCCAACTATTTACATTAATGCCCAACCATAATTTTCATCTATAAATACCAACTCAAATCACTCTCTAATCACTTTTATCACTCTAACTCTCTCTTAAACTCTCTCATTCCATCTACCAACTTCATCTTTTGTAAGAAATCTTCAAGAACAATTTGTAGTTTTATTTATTTATTTATACTTTCTTTCTTACTTCTTCTTCATTTTCTCCACCACTTGGAATAACCTCTAGGACATAACCACTTAGTCACCAAGGTGACACAAGTATGTAACCCCCATTTTAAGGTCCAAGTTGGAAATATTATACTTGATTATTTCATACATGGTTTCTTGTTTTATTTTTAAACCTTTTACATACTAAACCAAGTCACCAAAACTTCAATGGTGGAAGGCTTGTGTTGAAGTTATATTTCTGAAATTTTAAGGCTTTTACACTCCATTCTTTCATCTTTACAAAACACTAAGTGATCTACAAATCAAGAAGTGGATGAAACCAAACCGAGCCTCCAACCAATGTTGAAAGGCTTGTGTTATGGTATGAAATGGTGATGTTGAACCTTGGTTTTACAACTAATTTATCCACCATACCCCACTTGAACACTTAGTCAAACTAGTTAGTTAACTTTAGTATTTTCATTTATATACTCATGACCATCCGAATCACCCTTATATGGAGATCTTGTGCAATGGTGACAATCTTGAGGTTTGTGGATATCTCTACCTCTAATACATGACTTATATGAATATAACACTTGAGGTTGTGGATTGACCTACCTCTAATGCATGACTTATATTTATATCTACATAATACTTAGTCAAAACCAAACCATAATATCAATCAACCATGGTTGAATGTTATGTGTTAAGATAAACATTATACTAATCTTATGATTCCTTATTTTGGACTTCCAATGAGTGACTAAAACTCATAAAGAACACACACAATACATGGTGTCCAAATAAGTGTCTAAGTAGTATATACTTTTATGTACTCTCATATTTGTAATTTTTTATACTTTTCAATTGCTAAAATCTCAAGCTTTGAATCCTAAACTTACACACTTTCATTTACCTTTTAGGGTGACTTTGGTGAATTATTTAAACTCAATCATCTATTCTTGTGGATTCTAATCGCCAAACCGTGAGTCATACTTCACCCAATTTGTTTTAACACTATTTGGGTTGCAACATGTATTAATTATCAAATGCACTCAATTATTCATTCAATCAAAATTATTCTAAAACTCAATTCATACAACATGCTTATTTGTTATACTATTTGTGAATACATTCTAGAATACATTATCTTGCAAGCAATCTAAACCTCCCTTAACATGTATAGTGCCATAGGACTAGCACATCCGCCGTATTATGATGGGTCTATGTTAATTATTCAAATTTACGGTCTTGGTCATTTTTAATGCTAAGATTACGCTAGTGGACACTATGGTTTGATTATCGGCTTTGCATGCGAGCAATGTATAAACTTTAGTATACTTTACTCATGTTGAATTGAGATTTATTCACTATTGTACTATGTATTCAACTTTTTTGCTCACCACATATTCATATGTTGACCTATATTTTATACATGTTGCAGGAAATGCTTGAAGCTTTATCAAGAAACTCAATTAGGTGGACTTAGAAACACACGAAATCTACTATTTTTTTTGCTTGTTTTAGACTTATATTTCTCAAAATTTTTGTATGTTTATTTGAAGCATTGTAATGTTATGTTGATTAATGGAAATGAAATTTAATCTTCATTTATTTTCACTTTAGTTCTATGATATCTTTGAACAATCTATCACTTCTCGTGCCCTGATGTTTCTGCCATCAGTTGGGGTGTGACAATGAGCATATCCTACTCAGAGCCTCCAGGAAAGGAAACATGTACAAGATGGACTTGCAAGAACATCTCCCTCAGGAGAAGTTTCATGCTTTCTATCTAAAGAAAATAGTGATGAGTCTTTCTTGTGACATAAAAATGTGCCATGTAAACTTTAAGAACATGAATAAACTAATTAATAATGACTTGGCAAATGGAATGCCAAAGAAAGAATTTACAAGTGATGACGACTGTGTTGCATGCCTAAAAGGGAAGCAACACAAGGTATCTCACAAGCCAAAGAAAAGAAACTCCATCACTACTCCCCTACACTTATTACATGTGGATCTCTTTAGTCCCACCAGTGTCATGAGTCTATGAAGGACCTCTTAGTTTGGTGATCACAAATGACTTTACAAGATTCACTTGGGTTTTCTTTCTTAGAACTAAGGATGAGTCCCTTAAGATTTTGAAAAATTTAATCTTAAAGATTGAGAATCAATGTGATCATAAGGTCAAAACCATAAGATGTGATCAAGGAATTGAATTCAAAAATCAAATCCCTGATACATTTTGTGATGAAAAGGGTATTACAAGACAATATAGAGCTCCTAGGACTCCTCAACAAATAGTGTTGCTGAGAGGAGAAACTTGACACTGATTGAAGCTGCAAGAACTATGTTGTCTGACTCTAAGCTGCCCATCACCTTATGAGCAGAGGTAGTCAACACTGCCTGCAATATGCAAAATAGAGTTTTAGTTAATTATGACACATTGTAAGACTCCTGATGAACTTTGGCACAAAAGGAACCTTTCATTGGTTTTCTCCGGTCATTTAGATGTCATTGCACCATCTTGAATGCCAAAGATCAAATTGCCAAGTTTGTTGAGAAATCATATGATGTACATTTCATTGGATACTCTTCTCAAGCCAAGGCTTATAGAGTGTACAACCTCAGAACTATAGTAGTTGAGGAATCAACCAATGTAACTTTCAATGAACACACACCCAGTGTAACTGGTTCTAGTCCTGATTAACTATTTGATCTTGATTTAGTTACTAACTGTTTTTACAAGTCTTGTGAGAATGTTACAGGGTCAATAGATATTCTACCCACAGGTTATCCTGATCCAAGATTTGAGCTGAGAAGACCTTCAAGCTACACAACTTCAGCTCCAGTTGTAACTAACCCTGCAAATGGAGTACCCATTAGCACAACAATGACAATTCAGCTGATACTTCTAAAATGCCTTCAAATTCCAGCTTAGAGGCACAAAACTCAGAAGCAGGAACTTCAAATGTAGGAGATAATGGAGGTGGTGATAATGATCAATAATTTCTAGATGCTGATAACCATCCCATTGAAGGCAAAATCAATGATGTTGCACACTCATTGGATCAAGTTTCACTTGATAAGTGTGTTGATGTGGTAGGAGAAACCTCAATGCCAGATCTAAATTCATCTAATTTGGATATGTCTCAGCAAGTTGTTATGATTATTCAGCTAAGGATCCATAAGTTTCATACTACCTCAAAGATCATTAGAGATGTTGATTCAGGGGTAAAAACCAGAGGACAGACCCATGATGCAAATGTTTTTCTTCACTCTTGTTTCTTATCCTAGATAGAGCCTAAGAAGATTGGTGAGGCTTTGAAGGATGGAAGTTGGATTGAAGTTATGCAAGAGGAGCTGCTTTAATTCAAAAGGCAAGAGGTTTGGAACCTATGTCCTATTCCTCAAGGAAGACTACTATAGGAACCAAATGGGTTTTTAGGAAAAAGAAGGATGATAGAGGAATGTCATAAAAAACAAGCAAGACTGGTTGTTCAAGGGTATACATAAGAAGAAGGACTTGACTACACAGATGTCTTTGCTCCTGTTGCAAGGCTAGAAGCTGTTAGGATATTCCTAGCCTTAATGCATCTAAGAACTTGAAAGTCTACCAACTTGATGTCAAGTGTGCTTTTTCTTTATGAGTAATTGATGAAGAGGTGTATGTCAAACAACCACCTGGGTTTACAGATCCTGATCATCCTAATTATGTCTGCAAACTTGATAAAGCTCTTTATAAGTTGCATCAAGCACCAAGGAAGTGGTATGAGACACTATCTCAGTATCTTTGTCAGCATGGTTACAAAAAGGGTACTATAGATGGAACTCTCTTCATCAAAGAACAAGGAAATAACTTAATGCTAGTTAAAGTATATATGTATATGACATAATCTTTGGTTCAACTAATCCAAAGCTTTGCAAAAACTTTGAGAAGCTGATGAAGGATAGATTTGAAATAAGTGCCAAGGGGGAACTTAATTTCTTTCTGGGAATTCAAGTGAAGCAATTTGAAGATGGCATCTTCATAAGTCAGTCAAAGTATGTTTAGGACATACTTAAAAGATTCAACATGATTGATTGTAAGGTTGCTAAGACATCCATAGCAAGAAACCACTCCCTTGGGCCTGATCTTGAGGGGGAGTGTGTGGATGAACACCTTTATAGGGCTATGATTGGATCTCTTATGTACCTAACAACAAGTAGGCCTGATATCATGTTTGCTACATGTATTTGTGCAAGATATCAAGCCAACCCCAAGATGTCACACTTAATCACTGTCAAGAGAATTTTAAGATATCTCAAAGGTGCCCCAACACTTGGCCTTTGGTATCCAAAGAATTCCGACTTCAATCTATATACATATACATATAGTGACTATGGTGGATGCAATATCATTGCAAAGTCTACATCAGGGGGTGTCAGTTCCTTGGTGGAAGGATAGTCTTATGGCAATGCAAGAAGAAATCGTGTCTCTCTGCATCAACTACTGAAGTTGAATACATTGTTGTTGCAAGCTGCTGTGCTCAAGTGCTTTGGACTCAGAATCAGATGCTAGATTATGTATTCAATTTTAAGGAGACTCCTACCCACATAGACAACAATAGTTGCATCTCTATCACAGAGAATCCTATGCAACACTCAAGGACAAAACACATCAATATCAGGTATCATTGGATTAGAGATAATTTTGAGAAGGGATTAATCAAACTAGTCACAGTTAACAAAAATGAACAATATGTTGATCTGTTCACAAAGGCTTTTGATGAGCAGAGATTTAAGTATCTTGTTTAAGCTATTGGGTGATTAACTTTGAGTAGCTTTTCTTAAAACTTAATCATACTATTTCCTAAATCTATGTGTCCTAAGTTGTCTATTCTATCATCTTCATAAACCATTGTTTACGTTAGAAGAATAAAAATCTTTTTAGAAGACATTCCTTAGATTTTTGAAAATATTTGATCCTTCGGAAGATATCCATTTACCTTCAGAAGAAATTAAGTCTTCAAAACAAACAACTACTTGAGAATTTACCTTTGGAAGAAATTTTCACAATATCTTCAGAACCTTAACTTCTTCTTAAAATACTTATGTGTTTTCAAGAAAAATTTACTTCTGAAAGCAATTAACCTTCAAAAGTTTTTATTAAAACTTTCAAGTGTTAATCTCTTCCGAAGCAAAATTTTCTAAACTTCTTGAAATATCTTCCGAAGACAATTTGACTTCAGAAGCATTTCATTAAAACTTCTGAAGAAGAATTACCTTCGGAATATTTTCGACTTCCAAGAAAACTAACTTTTGGGTAAAAGAAAACACTTTTTTAGATTTGGGACCGACATTCGGATTTCAAAGTTTATCCTCTTTCATTAACTTTGTCTGAGATCCATTTCATATATATACCCAACAGTCCCCCCTCTTTTCACTATCTTCTACCTCTGTACCTTCGTTAAGCCTAAATTCACCCAAAAACCATTTAATTCTCCATGCAACTTCACAGGCAACACAATCAGGTTACTCTTTTGCACTCTTAGAAAGATCTAAGTTTCCTAGAGGTTTGTTAGTTTTTGGCTTTGTCAAACTATTCTACCTCCTTTACCATTGATCCTCCTGTTTATGAGGATCATTTACTTGAATTTTGGAAGACCTGTCAAGAGGTCATCATAGATGGGGAAAAGGCACTGTCTACTACAAGGGAAGGTCTGGTCTGGTGGGCTATGAAGGAGATTTCTCTATAAAAACCTTTAGGAAAGGGAAGGTCTTACCCAAGTGAAAGTACCTACTCCATGTGGTCATCCATAACTTGTCCACAAGCATGGGGTTAGGACTAGATTCCCGAGGATCTTTCCATCATAGTGCATGGGATGGTTCAAGGGGTCAAGTTCAGATATTCTCAGTTTGTTTATACAAATTGCTTGCTAACTTGGACTCCGTAGAGTATTACATGTTTCCTAGATATGTTCAATACATTCTCAATTGTGAACTGAGCTAACAGTTGAGGGAAACATGTAATATTCTTAAGCTGGGACAGATGAAGCTTGACATCTTAAAAATCATTAAGAAGCCAACTATTAGCTTCTCTAGGGCAAACACAACCCCTATCCCCAAAATGTTAGAGCTCATTGCTCAAGGTGATAACCTAGCAACACAAGCTAGTGTTGAACCCACACCTTCTACCTCCCAATCATCAAAACAGCCATAAATCACCCTTACCTACCAAAGAAGATCCAAACGAACCACTACACAAGATATTATAGGTCCCCATATCACTACCCAGACAAGAAGAAGTGGAAACTAGAGCTCCTACTTCTCCTGAGAAGCAAACCACTCCCATCTCTTCAAGAGTTAGTGATGAGGTTCCTCATGCTCAGCCTGATTAGCTCACTAGCCTAACAGCCTCTAGCCTTCATTCTAAGTCTCAACACTCAAGTGAACAACCTTCATGGGAAAGCTACCATCCCCAGCCTCTAGATCAAAACCAACCAATCCCAAACCTTAAATTCTATGATGATGAAGACATGGGATTCTGTGAGTACCATGAGTCTCTCTACTCCTCCCCTACTCAAACAAAGATGAGTGCTCCTACCTCTCCCTTGTCTAACCCACATCATCCACCTACCACTAAGGTGGATCTCCCTGAACCTATTCAGGAGATCCATATAGACGATTCTCTCATTTCTACAAGTGATTACATCTTTAAGACCTCAACAATGGCAACTAAGCCTATTGACACTTCTTTTGTAGATGTCAGTGAGCAAAGGAAAACCAATAGCTAAGAACATGATTCTTGTGGTGAGACTAAGGACTTGGTCTCATTATCTCATCCCCTAGTGAATCTTCTGATAAAGAAGAGGGAAATCTAAGACTAAAGGTGTAGAAACTATCAAAAACATGCACCTATTTAGTCTCTAAGGTTAGTCACTTGGAATCTCAGGTGACTACCTTACAAAATATGGTCAATGTTAGGACCGTGTACGTACGGAGTACTAAGTATGGTCAATCAGTGAGAATGCAGTTCAGATCAATCTAATGTTTAAAGAAACATTAAGAATGATTAGAACAAGATTAGTGTTCGAGCATATATTGTCATATATAGTGTGTTCGTCACTTGTCTAATAGTCTAGGCTTAATGCAATACACCTGATATGTTGTAAACACATTAAACTGGGTTATTCGTAGGAGCATATGCGAATGAGACTCAGTCGTACGACTGAGCCATGCTAATGGACCAGTCGTGCGACTGAGAGATGCGATTGGGGCATTCGTAAGACTGAACCATAAGAATGGTCCAGTCGTACGATTGAACCATACGAATGATGGTCCAGTCGTACGATTGAACCATAAGAATGGTCCAGTCGTACGATTGAACCATACGAATGGTCCAGTCGTACGATTGAACCACACGAATGGTCCAGTCGTACGATTGAACCACACGAATGGTCCAGTCGTACGATTGAACCATACGCATGGTCCAGTCGTACGATTGAACCATACACATGGTCCAATCGCACGAATGGGCCCAGTCGCATCTAATATGGGCCGAGGCCTATATATACGAGTTTCAATGTGTAGAGAGATAAAGGATTTTGAGAGGAAGTCTGCCTGGAGCCTAGGGCTGCCGGATGAGAGGGGAGATCATGCTAGATCTTCCCCTTGCCAAGAGTCTTGATTCTTATGTTGTAACGAGCTTGTAATCGTTAGGTTTTATCAATGAAACCATTCAATTATAGTTTGTATTATTGTTTGACTTTTGGTTTATGCTGTTGTTTATCCTTCCGTCAAGAACATGCCCGGATGTTTATTGATCCAGCCGACTTCACAATTGGTATCAGAGCCAGTTACTGCTTGAATGATCTAACAATCATTCTAGCAACCCTAGCTCTTGATTTCTGGATCAAATCACAGATCTTGATGTTAAATCCACTTCGTGTTCTTCGCGTTTTGCTCAGATCTGTTTACGTGTGTAGTTTCTATGTTAAAATCAAACTCGAAACCACGTTCCAATCACCCCTGCGAATCTTATGATGTCTATGTTGGTTCGTTTCATGTAAAATTCGTAAGATTAAGGTTTTGGGCAGCCCTGGCGGCTGCAGATCTGAAAATCTACGTGCAGACCCATTCATGCGACTGGGCCATGTGAATGGACCATTCGTACGACTGGACCATGCAAATGGACCATTTGTACGACTGGGCCAGTCGTATGTTCAGTCGTGCGACTGGACTAGTCGTATGTTCAATCGCACGAATGAGCCATTTGCATTGACTCATCCGCATTTGTTCCAGACCAAAAAAAAGAGTCTAGAACTGCCTCTTGCATAGATTTGAGGATGATCAAAGCATATTCACCCTGAGTTTCTTTTGTCAAATAAGTTCGATGTATACCCCATTATCCGTCGGACTTCCAGGATAGGTGAATGTAATTGGAACACGAAAAAGAGAAGAGAAGATGTCAGCAGTCGGTGCTGATTTTGTGGGGGTAGTCAGGAGCATCTGACTACTTATGGGCCAATCAAGTTATATTTATCCGCACAGATAGGATTCTCATTCTTAGGGGGAATCCATGTATAGAGAAATTGAAGACACAATCAGAAAGAGATGATGTGAGCAGGTTTCTAATGATGAATCTACATGCATGCTGATTTGTTTGATATTGTCAGCTATGGATTGGAACCTTCAACCTTTTGCCCAATATACCGTGTGAAGACACTAGGAGAGCACAATTCTATATATTGGGATATGTTGAATGTGAGGGGGAATTTCTACAGGTGTTGATGTTAATCAGGTTAGCCTGTGTGAAGATTGAAGCAATGGAAAACTATTCATGTCATTATCTGGTAAAATCAGTTATATGGGGAATCTTGCTACTGTGATGGTGTTCTGCAAAGTAAACGAAAGCTATTGTTCCTAAATTCATTTTCAAGGATATTGTAGCAACCTGACGGATCGGCAACGTTGGCTAATATGGTTTTCGTTTGATTCTATTGGCAACCAGAGCAAAGATTGACTGAAGATTGTAAGAGGTGTTATCTACTATTCGCAAGCAACGTCCAAGGGGAATTTGTTAGAGCATATATTGTCATATATAGTGTGTCCGTCGCTTGTCGAATAGTCTAGGCTTAATGTAATACACCTGATATGTTGTAAACACATGAAACTGGGTCATTCGTAGGAGCATATGCGAATGAGACTCAGTCGTACGACTGAGCCATGCTAATGGACCATTCGTGTGACTGAGAGATGCGATTAGGGCATTTGTAAGACTGAACAATAAGAATGGTCCAGTCGTACGATTGAACCATACGCATGGTCCAGTCATATGATTGAACCATACGCATGGTCCAATCGCACGAATGGGCCCAGTCGCATCTAATATGGGCCGAGGCCTATATATACCAGTTTCAATGTGTAGAGAGATGAAGGATTTTGAGAGGAAGTCTGCCCGGAGCCTAGGGCTGCCGGATGAGAGGGGAGATCATGCTCGATCTTCCCCTTGCCAAGAGTCTTTTTTCTTATGTTGTAACAAGCTTGTAATCGTTAGGTTTTATCAATGAAACCATTCAAATATAGTTCGTATTATTGTTTGACTTTTGGTTTGTGCTCGGATGTTTATCGATCCAGCCGACTTCATAATTAGTTGCAAACTATGAAGTTGGAACAGGCTTTCTGGAGTCTCTGGACGGCTAAGGTACGAATATAAGTCAAAATTCTTGAAGTCTTTTATTTTCCACGAATTAGGTGGCATTTATAGGTTAGGGTTTGTCAATCGTACGACTAATCATTAGAATGGTTCAGTCGTGCGACTAAATCATGCGATTCATACGCACGACTGAGGGTTTAGTCGTGCGACTGAGTCAATCTCATGTCTCAATTGTGCGACTGATCCAATCTCCTGGTTCAGTCGTGTGACTTGTCCATTAGCATGATGTATTCATGCGTATGGTCCATTAGTATGGTCCATGCACATGCAGACTTCATACGATTAAGTTTGAACACATTTCTCAATCATTATTGACTAAGAACTATACACAATACCTCAAACCTATACAGTTAGTTCAATATACTTTTATCACACAATAAACAATAAAACATTAAACTTATAAGCATCAATCACATAATATATTTCATTCAACTCATCCATTGCATATATGTAAGACATGACATACTGTTGGGTATTCTACCTAAGAAGAAATTGAAGATTTCCAACATTATTGAAATTGAAGATTTGAAGAACAATAGAAACAAAATATTAGTCTAGAGTTTGTTTTGTAATTATTGTAAATGCTAGACTAGTATATATATTAGAACACATTATCATTGTAAAGGTGACTAATTCACCACTTGTTAGGTGAATTAGGTCCATCATCAACAACATCATATCATCATCCTTCATGATGGATGATGATTTCAACATTATATCAATAAACATCAAACATTAAACATGTTTATGTTCTTCATCATGTTCATCATTATTATATTTTAGCATCTAATCATTCAAGTTCTTGTCTTTATCAATATGAATCCTAAGATCCAAGCTCATTGTTCCCGTTCATATCGGGAACACACAATTGGTATCAGAGTCGGAGTTGATGGATTTATATTGATTTTGATGAGATTTCATGATAAGATTGCTGAAATTATTGAGGATCTAAAGAAAACAATTCAACAATCATGTCAACATTAGGGTTTGCGGCTTCCTCAAGATCAAACAAATGCCGAATGGGGTTTCTTGCTAATTAGGGTTTTGACCACATTAGGGCTGCCGAATGAGGCAGCTTGCGAACCAAGTGTTGCGGCCGATTGTAGGCTGCCAATTAGGGTTCCTTGCAAACCAAAAGAAGCTGCCAAAGGAAGCTCTTGCGGCCGAAGGGGGTTGCCAAACATATGGCGGCCGAATGGTTTTCATGGTCATTAGGTTTCGGCCGATTAGGGTTTCTTTCGGCCGAATGGGGCTGCAAATACCGAATGCTAAATGTGGCTGCCGAATAGAAACTCTTGCGAATTAGGGTTGCCACATCAAGTATCAAACGAGTTAGGGTTTGCAACCTAGGGTTGCAAATGGGCTCGAGAACACAATTGGGTTTGTTTTTCTTGGGCTCCATCACTAAACAAAAAAAACATTTGTTGGAATTGGGCTCAAGTGTTGAAGATTGGGCTTATGATCAACAAAACAAATTTGGGCTTCGTATTTGGGCTCTCATCAACAAAAACAAGTGACATTGTTACATAATATAGTGGTACCAAAGTTTTGAAGACCTCCTTCCGCATCAACAAAAAAATTTCTTGACTTTGGACAACTATTCAACAAAACAAGATCAAACTTCAATTCACATTGGAAATCTACAATTTAGGGGGAGTATTGTTGGGTATTCTACCTAAGAAGATATTGAATATTTCCAAAATTATTGAAATTGAAGATTTGAAGAACAATAGCAACAAAATATTAGTCTAGGGTTTGTTTTGTAATTATTGTAAATGCTAGACTAGTATATATTGTTGATACACTTATGTACCTAGATCCTGATCTCAATGTAATATGTCATGAATGTCTTGCACTTATGTAATATTGGGTACTTAATGAAATGATAATGTTTGGTTGTGATTTATAATGTTTAATATTTCCTTAATGAGTTGAGTATTGTTTATTGACTTGATTATATAGGTTTGTGGTTGTTTGAATTGATATACATAATGTTATAATAAGAATACATTCAAACTTTGGTTAAGTGAAGTTCACATACGTCCGACTGGACCATGCGCCCAAACAGTGGTCATGCGTCTGAATGGCCATGCGACTGAGTGTCCATGCACCTAAATAGTCCATACGACTGAACAGCTTCATGCGTCTGACTTAGTCGCACGACTGAACATTTTGTCGTACGAATGGATCAACCGCATGGCTCAATCACACGAATGAACCAAGCTCATGGTTAAGTCGCCCGAATGAGCAACCCTAACCTATAAATACCACTTAATTCGTGGAAAAACGGAACAATTCAAATGATTGAGAAGCATTGAATACACTTCGACTCCAGACGTACCCTAGCCGTCCAGAAGCCTCTAAGTTCGTACTCCAAGTTCATAGAACGCTGTAGATCGATTCCTAATCGATTCTTGACGTTAGATTCAATTCTTTATTGTGTCTACGTGCGTTCTCACTGATTGGATCGCCAATCAAATAGGATTCCGCACTATTTGGTTTGTTTAACACGTTAATCAGTTGGTGTTTCGTTCAAATACCAAATCCTAACAAGTGGTATCAGAGCCTTGGCTCTTGATTACGTGTTGATTCAATCGTTTTTTATACAAAAGTTGTGTTTTTCCATCAAAAACGCAATCTTTTTGTGTCTAACGGAGTCTTAGACATTTCCTGACCTTAAAGTTTAGTTTTCCCGGCATACGGCGATTAGGGTGTGTGAAAATTCGAGTTTTTACGGCCAAAACAAGTTTAACCTACGAATTATCAAACTTTAGCAAGTTCAGTCGCACGATTGGCTCAATCGTACGACTGAGTTCATTCGCATTCTTCAACCGCACGATTGGACTCATTCGTACCCTCATTCGTACAACTGAGAACCTCATTCAGACTATTCAACCGCATTAGTTCATTCGGCCGACTGACTCATCCGCATTTGCTCAGTCGCACGATTGAACCATCCGCATTTGTTCAATCGCCCGAATAAGTCCAATCGCATACCTTCATTCGCATACATCAGTAGTTTGTTAAATAGTAAAATTAAGTGAAATGGAGCACCAATTTTCAGCATACACAACAAGTAGAGATACTCGCATCCAGAATCTACTGTTGTTGGAGAACGAAGTGGGAATTCACAACAAACCCCCAAAGCTTATAACGTTAGACGACTACCCATAATGGAAGCAACGTTTTGAAATCTACTTAAATGGAGTAGATACAAATCTGTGGGAGGCTATAGAGTCGGGGTACATCAAAGTGGAATGTCGGATGCTCATAAGGTAAAACACAACACTGAGAAGAAAGTATATGCTTTGCTCACTCGGTCTATTCCGAAGGATATCTTCCATCAGTATTCGGAGTATACTCAAGCAAAGAAACTATGGGATGCATTAGAGAAGAGGTATGACGGAAATGCCTCACTCAAGGCCATTAAGGCCAAAGCTTTGAAGAAGGAGTTCAAAAACTTATCTTCAATGGGAAAGGAAGGTCTGGATGATGTGATCGACAGATTCTACCATTTGATGAGTGAGATGCACACTCACGTGTAACTACGTTGATGGAGGATAAGGTATCCAATTTTACAGATGGTCTATCGGAGAAATGGGCTTCCTTTGTTTCAAATTTCAGACAGAATGGGATGCTCTCGAAGTTAGATATAAATGACTTCATTCTGAAACTAAGGGAAGAGGAGCTTAGGATGAAGTACAGAGCCCAAAAGGCCAACTACGATCAGAATCCTACACTCTACAATGCAACTCCTCCGGCCAAGACATCTGGAGCACCACTGAAAACCGCCTCTGTCTCAAGCGCAACAATTCCAGCACACCCGTCAACTTCAGGGTCCGAAACGTCAGGGTCATCTAGCACCCAGTATATGATACTTGAAGCCAATGCAGCAAAACTGAAAACAAACAACTTCGGGAATGTGACTGTTGAGGTGGCCAAAGAACACATGGAACTCTTAGCTGTTGTACTCCACTCATATGATGGACTAGTTGCTGGAAAGATAGGAAATTGTCACCTGGCAGATGAGGATTATGAACAGGTGGACGAAATGGAGTTGGAACGAATGGACATAATGTGGGCTTTGGCAAGTGTTGTCCGACGAGCGAAAAAGTTTGTCAAAAAGACCAGACAGAACTTGGTTGCTACCAAAGATACAACCTTTGGGTTCGACAAGTCAAAGGTAACTTGTTTCAACTGTGGTGAGAAGGGACACTTCAAGCGAGAGTGTGTGAAGCCAAAGAAGACTGGGATTGGCAATCCCTTCCCATCCTTTAATCGTTAGGACAAGCCACATCTAGCAGTTTTACTTCATCAAGCAAGGACCCCAAAGCCTTGACTGCTAATGAGGATGAAGGACAGGACTGGAGCTTCCGGTTTGTCTCAACGGGAGAGTCCAACATAGCTAGTGTGGAGGACATTGATGACGATTCTGCCAATGAGGGAGACATAGCAGTAGAGCTTGCGATGTCAAATTTTGAAAACACTGCACCTGTGGTCAACCACCTGCCTAAAGAAGAAAAATCTGCATCAACGTTAGAATCACCAGAACAGGAGACAACAGATTTTGTACTCATGGCTGATTCATCTTCAACATCTCAGGTAAGTACTACTGACCAGTTATTCAATAACCATGCTTGTTTAGATTGTAATAAATTTAGAGAAAGTATAGATTTAAAATTTTCTAGGTTATTAGATCATAATAATAACTTAGTAAAGGACCTGGAACTATGCACTGAGGCAAATAGAGTGTTAAAACAAAACGAGCACCGTTATAAGGAAAAGATAAACCTACTGAATAAATAGCTTAGGGAAACAGAGGTAGTCGCCTTTAACCAAGCAAATGACATTAGGTACTATCTGAACTCCCTAGAGGACACTAAGAAGCAGAAAGCAGTTTTAGAAGTAGAAGTCAACTCTTTAAAACAGAAACTGCATAGTTGGACAAGCTCATCACACATTGTCAAACACTTAGTGAGAGAGAGAAATAATAGGGAGGGGCTAGGATACAAAATGGTTCCACCACCACCTGAGACCTTGATGAACACCAAAAGTAACCGATTAACAATAACCCCATCAAGGATCACGTGGTGTCCACTCCTCTTGTTAGTGATCTAGATTCCATAAGTAAATCACATGAATCTGACTCTAAACAAAAGCAGGCCACTTCAAAGGCAAAAGGAAAGATGCCTTGTGTTAACCTGGAAACTGAGTTTGAAAAGGTAAATTTGAAGTCTGGTTCAAACCAAGTCAAACTAAACCCCAAAAGACTATAAAACCTAATCAATCACGAACGTCATGTCGAAGTCCAGGTAAACAAGAGCTAAAAGATGTAAAACCAGGTAAAGCAATTAAGTTTGTAAAACCAAATCAAACATCTAATAAAGAAGTGTCTCAATCCAAAGATAATAAGGTCAACTGCGTGACTTTTACATCTCCACCAAAACATATAAACCGTAAAGTTGAAAGCAGATCCTGCTATAATTGTGGAGAGTATGGTCACATAGCGTCTCAGTGTCCTTATTATCAGACACCAAGGAGGAAAGTAGAACTTTCTGTATCTACACCTAGATCTTTTAAGATGAACTTAGTGACACCTCCAAAAAGGGCTAGTGAACCAAAAGTTCAATCCATCAGCCAGTCGTCTGTCTATCACAAACAGGCCTTACACAAAGCTGGTTATGGAAAGAAAAATCCACCTCCATGTCTGAAAATGAGAACAAACAGAAATCTGAGCTTCCCTTAACTTCAAATGGTCAATGGGTTGAATTTATGATGTGTGATGCCTCAGGGAAACCCAAGCCAGTGAAGGCTTGGGTTCCTAACATGAACTAATGTTTTCATTGAATGCGCAAGGTGTACGCTATAGTGCTGAGACTAACACGTGGATTGTAGATAGCGGAGCATCCAGGCACATGAAAGGGAACATAGCTCTCTTATCAAACGTCAGACAAATCAAAGGAGGGCATGTTTCATTTGCTGGAAACAAAGGCGGGTACATCACAGCCCAAGGGAAGTGGGAAATGAGAAGGTTAAGTTTGATAAGGTAAACTATGTCCAACAACTACAAAATAACCTGCTTTCAGTCTCTCAAATTTGTGATAAAGGATTCAAGGTAGTCTTTGACAACAAGAAGTGCTACATTCTAAAGAAGGACTACGTGATTCTGGAGGACCAATTCTAATGTTAGCTTCAAGATATAATGATCTTTATGTTTTGGATCTCTCAAAGGCCTCTACAACGGATCATGAAGTTCAGTGCTTCTTGTCCAAAGCTACTGAGAAGGACTCAATCTCCTGGCATAGGAGAATGGGACACATAAATCCAAGGAAGATGAATCACTTGGTCCAGAATGATCTCTTGAGAGGAGTAAATGTCAAAAACTTCCAACTCCCGGATTTCTATGTTGCATGTAAAAAGGGCACACAGACGCAGAAGTCTCATAAGGAAAAGAAAGTCCACTCTATAGAACTTCCTCTTGAGCTCCTTCACATGGATCTGTTTGGTCTAGTTAGTACAAGAAGCATCGCAGGCGACTTATATTGCTATGTAGTTACTGATGACTACTCAAGATTCTCTTGGGTAATGTTTCTGAAATCCAAATCAGAAACATTTGAATCCTTCAAGGAATTAGTAACGAAACTAGAACCCCTATACAAGCTGAAGGTATGACAGATACGCTCAGACAACGGAACCGAGTTCAAGAATCAGTGGATGGAGGCCTATTGCAAGGAAAAGGGAATTGTGCATCAATTCAGCTCTGCCAACACTCCTCAGATGAACGGGGTTATGAACGAAAGAATCGTAGCTTGATAGAGACGACACGTACTATGCTGGTAGACTCGAAAATGCCTATTCAATTCTGGAATGAAGCAGTAGCAAATGCATGTTACCGCTTAATCGAGTTCTGGTAGTGAAACACCATGGAAAAACGTGCTACGAGTTACTACAACAACGTAATCCCAACTTAGAGTATCTCGAGCCGTTTGGTGCTCTATGCACCCTACTAAAGAAGAATCAAGAAGGGAAATTAGTGAGAAGGTTGATGAAGGGATTTTTCTAGGATACAACATATCGAACAAGAGAGTTTACAACAATTCAACCGGTCAAGTAGAGGTGTGGTGTTATGTTGATATTCAGAGATACATCACATCGCCTGCTGGAAAAGGACCTGCTTACTTCTTAACTATGATGGATTCTTCAAATCCTTCAATATTCCTTTTTCTACTTCAGAAGACGAGTTGGCAAACAAGACTCAACACCATCCAGTTCACAAAGTTCATCATCTACCAATCAGGGGGAGCACTTGAGGTGAGTGACTCTCATCTGATGAAGAAAATGTGGAAAATTATCAGAACAACTAGGATGCACAGGTTCCTCTTACCTCAAGTCCACAAGCATCACATAATGATGCGTCTGAGACGTCAGAACCTCAGACTCCTAATGCATCAGATTCAGAACCAAATGTTCACAATCTTGATTCTGAGGTAGTTGTTCCAACAACTCCTGGCTCACGTCTAAACGTCTATCATCCTTGGATAATGTTATAGGAGATGTGAGATCAGGGGTTCGGACTAGAAATCAGTTGTACTCAGCTGATTATGCCTCTGTGATGGAAAAGGGATACCTTCATGATGGTGCCTACCGCTGCTTTGTGTCTCAGTTTGAGCCAAAGTATGTAAGTGAAGCACTGAATGACGAGGCTTGGGTGCGTGCCATGCAGGAAGAACTTCTTTAGTTTAAGAAGTTAGGTGTATGGACTCTAGTAGATGACCTAAAGGTGCAAAAGTCATCGGTACCAAATGGGTCTTGAAATGCAAGAAAGATGATCAGGGAGTGATCATCAGAAACAAAGCTCGGCTTGTTGTTCAGGGTTTTCAACAAGTTGAGGGTATCGACTACAATGATGTGTTTGCACCAGTGGCACGGATGGAAGCAATCCGCATCTTCCTTGCCTATGCATCGTATATGAAAATCAAAGTTTATCAACTAGATGTTAAGAGTGTGATCCTTCATGGTGAGATTGAGAGACAGTGTATGTCAGTCAACCCGAGGGATTTGAGGATCCATATCATCGGGACAGAGTTTACAAACTCGACAAGGCACTATATGGCTTCATCAAGCTCGAGGGCCTGGTATGAGAAACTCTCTACTCATCTTGTGAAACACGATTTTCGCAGGGGAGTCATTGACTGTACATTGTTATCAAAAAAAGGATGGAGATTTACTGCTGGTACAAATCTATGTTGATGATTTAATCTTCGGTTCAAAGAACGAAGAATTATGCAAGTAGTTTGAAGCGGTAATGAAGGCTGAGTTTGAGATGAGTACAATGGGGGAGATGAAGTTCTTTCTTGGGTTACAAGTGGATCAGACACCAAATGAGATCTTCCTACATCAGACCAAGTATGTAGGGGATATTCTCAGTCGGTTTGACATGGAGAATGGCTAGCACTCCACTTGCTACAAACCATGATGTAGCACCCGATGAGAATGGTGATCTGGTAGATGCCACTATGTACCGAGGGATGATCGGATCTCTCATGTATCTCACTGCCTCACGACCTGATATCATGTATGCTACATGTTATGCACGATATCAGGCAAAGCCTAAGGTGAACCATCTAATTGGGGTCAAAAGGATTTTTCATTATCTGAAGGGCACACCCACACTTGGGTTGTGGTACCCCATGATGATGACTTTGAGCTTACAGCGTATAGGGACTCGGATTACGGCGTTGCAAGATGAACTACAAGTCTACATCAGCAGGGTGTCAGTTCTTTGGAAGAAGATTAGTAACCTAGCAGTGTAGAAGCAGACCTCGGTTGCATTGTCAACCTGTGAAGCTGAATATGTTGCTGCTGCAAGCTGCTGTTCTCAAATCATATGGATTCAACAGCAAATGTAGGATTACGGTTTGAACTTCTCTTCTACTCCTATCTTTGTTGATAACTCTGCTGCAATTACAGTCACTAAGAACCCGGTCCAACATCCTAAGACCAAACACATCGGTATTAAATATCATTTTATACATGATTGCTTTGAAAAGAACTTAATCGATGTGATAAAAATAAATACGGATTTTCAATGCGCTGACCTCTATACAAAGGCATTTGACAAACCACATTTTTTTATATTTGTTAGAGGTCAACGACGTTAAAAAGAAAAGTGAGTTCATTCCTGAGGATGACCATGTATAGTCCGATGCGTCGTGTAGTTTCTTTTATTTTTTAAAATTTTAATTTTATCTTATTCTCTTGTCTTGTTGTTTGATTTTAATTAGTTTAATTCCAATTGGTTTATTTCCTTGCTTATTAAAATCCTAAAACGCTACTCCGTGGTGGTTTTATAATTTTAGGGGGAGAATAGATTTAGGCAATATATAATAATAAAAAAAGGACGAGGGAAAAGGAGAGCAAGCTGATAATAATAAGATCGTATGTGTGATACCGATTCATTTTTGGAATATGATAGTACACAGGTACAAACCATTTGGGACTTAAAAAAATCAAAATGAAAAAGATGCAAAGCTCATGTATAAGTCTGTGTAGTCTGAGCAATATAAAAGGAAATATGATAGATAAGCTAGCTACCACTAAGGTAACACAAAGAGAGTAGACCTAAAGGTTGCTAGACCACAGATGATATGTCGGTAGATTCAACACAATAGATGACTAGACCTTTTGGTGATCTCAAGATTAAACTAAAATGTTTGACTAGCTATGGGTAACACCTTATCCCTGGTTAACATAATCAACAAGATTCCAATTAGGGGTGACGAGCAAAATAAACGCCATAAATGTGTGCATAAGACCAAAGCATGAGCAAAAGCACTTAAAACAACGTAATCAAACTGATAACTTATGTTGTTGGTGAGATCTGTGCAAAAAGAATGAAAATGCTCAAACAAGAAGATGGGTTATATGCCTCTCTGCTGTGCGGTGGCATTGACCTGAGGATAAGCATAATCTATATATATTCTAGAACTCATTGTTGTTTGCCGCCTCTCTGCTGTGCGGTGGCACAGACCTGAGGATTGGCTTCTCTTTGAAAGTTTTAAGAATAGTCACTTCTTGAACACTACCCTTAGACCGCTCAAAAATCTCCTGAGGAATGTTGATTACCATATAATTGTGGGATCCACAAATGCTGGTTGAAATAAACAAACCTTAAACTGTCATCAAACTATGTTGAAAGTCTGTGTATGAATTTAAGAGGACAAATATACTAACAATCATTGTGGCTACAATTCTTGAAAGTTCAAATCAGTGTGGGGACCTGAGAGTACTAGCATGATTTCCTAGATTTGCTAACTGACTTCAGATGAAATACAAGATAGAGCATGAATCAAAGTTTTAAATATCTTGTCCTGAATGATTGTATATCCTGTATGATTCCAACTTGAATTAGTCCATGTATGGTTTAAATGATTGAGGCTGCTCTCTCAGAAAAATTATTCCTTAGAATACGTCTTAGGAATTAACCCTCACAAAACACAAAAACATGTCCTAGTTTTAAGTTTCAGTATTATTTCTTTTATTTCTGTACAAAGTCTGTAAATTTCAATTTTGTGTAGTATCGGACTATGTCATGGAAGTTGATAAGGGACCTTATCATCTAAAAGGTCACGTCTGAGGTGACCACACGTGCTTTCAAACAAAAATAAGTCACATCAGAGGTGACAAAGTGTTTTAAAAGGATCATGTCTGAGGTGATCAAAGGTTTTCTCTAGGTAAAATGATCATGTTTGAGATGATCAATGCACATAAAGTTTATTCAAAAGTTAAAAGGGTGTAATATGTAAAATGGTCATAAAGTCAAATTCATGAGTCTGACCCATTCGCACGAATGGACCATGAGTATGGACCAATCATACGAATGGACCATACCATGCATTAAACAGCCGAATGGACATGAGTATGAGTATGAACCATTCACCCGAATGGCTTATCAGAATGATCACTTGATCGACTGAATGGGAGTGTGCGAATGAGTCAGTCGACCGACTGAGTTCCAGTCGACCGACTGAAAGTGCACAACTGAGCCAATCGCCCGACTGAGTTCCATTCGCCCGAATGAACCGAGCGAATGAGTCCAGTCGGCCGATTGAGCTCAGATTCAGTATAAATAGGGCCACAGTCGATCGCATTCAGCTCATCACTTCCAATCGCCCTTATATCGCACATCCTACCGTTACGCTGCCAAAATTTCTTTAGACCTCTATACACTCCTATTGATCTTCTGACGTGTGTGTACATTTATATAGGTATAATGTGATAAATCTCACAGAAATAAGAAGATATGGTGCCCTAATTAGTGATTCGTGACTGAAACAAGAACCGAACCACTCAATGGATTAATGACCTACTGAAACCATGTAAATGTAAAAAATAATGTTATTAGGTTATTAGTTAAGTGATTGCAAGTCGAAAGAACCTATACACAACGTTTAATTTCATGAATTGGTCAAGATTCGTATCTAAGTCGACCAAATAGTAGGTCATGCGACTGGTCGTCTGGATGAACTCCAATCGTACAATTGAGCTGCCCGAATAGCTCAATCAGCCGAATGAATCATACGAATGAGCTCAGTTGGCCGACTGAACCAATCGCAAGATCAGTCAACCGATTGAACTCAGTCGCCTATTCATTCACCCGAATGAGTCCAGTCGTATGACAGGACAACCGACTGAACACAGTCGCATGATTCATTCACATGAATCAATCAGAATGAATTCTATCAAGTTACTTACAACATCTGTGCTCATTTAGACCACACAACTCGGAATGGTGCCGAGTTTGCAGAGATCATCGCTTTTCTCAAGCGATCGAGGATACACAAGCCATCTCTACCCCATGCACTCCCTATAGGCTATACACCAGGCCTTCTAGGAGAATGCATCAGTGGATAGATCACGAGAGCCTTACAGAATTCGGAGCTCCATCTTTGGTTTGGACATAGAGATTACAGCTGAAGATTTAGCGTGTACTTGGGTTGGGAGATGATGCTAGATACCCCACCAAGCTACACTCGCTGTCAGTGAGAGGCTGCTTTCTAGGATTAAGTACGCTGGGGACATCAACTCAGGTGTGCTCAACAAGAGCAACCTGTGCCCCCAGTATAAGTACTTGGCACATGTTATTCTAAAGTGCATAGCTTCCAGAAGGGGTGGGTTCGATGACCTATCAGAACAGATACAAAATGCCTACGTGGCACTGGTGCTGAACTACCCCTTCAGCTTCTCTAGCATGATCTTCTCTTACCTCATAGAGAATCTGGAGGCCAAGGGAAAAGAGGGTTTTTGTATGTACCCCAGGTTCTTACAACTGATTTTTGATGAGAAGTTGCCCTCGCTTCCAAAGGAGCGCCACGATGCAGTGGCTTTGGAGATCATGGATGATACGACTTTGGGTCGTATGAGAGTTTACTGGGGTAAGCAGGTAAAGCCCTAGGTAAAGAGACTTATAGGCTATCTGGCCAAGGAGAACTACATGGTGCCAAGCAGGCGTAAGTGGCGTCACGTAGACAGCGACTCAGATGATGAGCAGCTACAGCTCCCAGAGCATGACTCTGATGATGATGATAGCGGGGATGCTAGAGATGAAGGGCCCACTCAACCAAAGGGCCCCACTATTGCTAGTGCATCTCTAGCATCTGCCCCTACCAGAGATGTAACAGAGACTGCTGGATTCCACCAGGAATTCATACCTGGTGAGGAAGAGGAGGAGTCAGATGCGGAGCCACTAACCCGTACTGTAGGCAGCAAAGTCGTTGCCACAGAACGGGGGCTCAGGACAGTTGGTGAACGCCCTGACATATCGGGAGAGGATGATACCGATCCCACGTATGCTCCCGATCAGCCGAGTTGTGCCCTAGGTGGAGCATCCTCCTCGACTGGATCGAGGAAGAAAAGGATGGCTCAGCCCCGTGGCATGAAGAATAAGAAAAGAAGACTCACCTTCATTACCACTTCCACCACCACTACTTCTGCCACAACTACCACCACCACAGCTACCACCACAGCTACCACCACAACTATACCACCCACTTTAATCACTACACCTCCACCCTCCACTACTACAACCACACCTTCACCAGTGATTCCACCCCCAATCCACATCACATCCACCACCACTTCTACTTACCCATCACCACCCACACATACCACCTCCCATATTCACCACTGCCACACCACCTCTAGTCACCAGACAAGACCATCAGATCCCCCATCCTTTCCCTCAGGATCATCTCTACCTCCTGTGGGGTAGAGGAACAGCTTTCAGCACTAAATCGTATGGTGCTGAAGCTGTTTGCAGCCAATGACGAGAAGACTGCTCAACTCAGACAATTAGTGGAGCTCATTGCTGCACAATCGCAACAGATCTCTCAATAGGCACACCCGATTGAAGAGTGGGCACAACAAATGGCTGCCTAGAGTCAAGAGATTTCCCAACTAGGAGCAAAATGTGTTATCTACTAGGAAGATTGAGGAGTTGGAGGACGCTAAGAGGACCATCCTGCTCAAACTCAAGGGCACAAAGGATGAGCCTCTGAAGATCAGAGAGGGAGATGGTGATGATAGTGATGATGATGAGAGTGATGATGGTGATGATGAAGGTGATGATGAGGATGAAGGAGACATTAAAGGAGGAGGAGAGTCATCTGCTTCGGGTGCATAGGAAGCTAGTGAGAGGCGGACCAAAAAGACTCAAGATCCGGGTGCCTCGACATCCACCCCAACAGCAGAAGAACACAGGATCCAAGACAAGAGTAATATTTCGATGTTTAATTGTTATTTAAACTCATTTGTATTTGTATCATGTATAAAATTTATGCAATGAATGATTATATGTAATGTAAATGGTTATGTCTTGATTATTAATTATTGATTGCTGTGTTGAATGTTTAAATCAAGCAGATCCAGATTTTCAATGAGATGAATATGACATTGCTCCACTCCAACAGATCAAGACTCAACTGACATTGATACTTGATCTGCAAGGTATTGTAAGGAGATCTGTGATGTATACTCCTGAAGAAGGAGAAATCATTAACAATCTCACTGATGAGCAACTAGCCGAAATGTTCAAGCTGAATGCTGAAGAGATTGTGAAAGATGCCCCTACTGTGAATATAGAGAGTGATGATGATCTTCAGGATGTCGATAAGATTGAGATAGAAGATGTCACTGCTCAACACTATCCCCAGTACACTAACAAGGAAGGAACTGCCATTCCCAATCTAGGAGACACTCTTGTCAGTGACACTTTTGAGACTCTGGACAGGATGGAACAAGATTCCGGTAAAGATAAAGATAAGGCCCAAGCCACATATGCTGAAGTGAACATAAAAAAGGCAGAATGGACAGCATGTTTTGAGGAGATAAGAGCCCAACGCAGCGCTTCAATGTCAACTGTCTACACCAAATTGTATAAGGTCAAGAAACATCAAAAGGTGGCTGCAGGATCATAGCATGGGCACATTTTGAAGACCTCAATGTTTACACTGTTACACGTGAGAAGGGAATTGAGTATTTCAGGTTTCCACATGACCTGAAGACTCTTCCAGGTTTCAAGCTTAACCAGTTAGCAAAGTTAAAATTGCTATATGCTGACCCTCGTAAGATGTCAGGCTGGTTTGAAGCAGCTCTAAAGAGGAGGAGTACCACACCAGATGGGTCAACTTCAAACCTCAACAACCAATGAGGTACATCAGAAGATCTGAGGTTGACGCCATAAATGGCAAACCAAAAGTCGTGTTGAGTGGAGTCCACCACGAACAATGTCACAGATCCCACTACGTGAGATGCCTCAGGACTTCACTCCACATTTCAAATGGTGGTACTACGATTGGAGAACGGAGAGGCCGTGATAGTCTTGAACAAAAATGGTACAATGGAAACCATAAGGGTGTTTGACCCAATGTTGCTACCAACTTGTTAGCAAGGATGTTTATACTTTATACAAGTGGCCACTGTTCTATGACTCACGAGATATAGTACAAGCTTTACAATTTCAGAATGTAATACCACTCTGTTTTGCTTTCGAGATAAATATGGGAGTCACCAAAGAAGCAAAGTACAAGAAATTTGAGGAAATTATGAAAGATGTAAGACAATAGATAGATCTAGGTCCAAGGGGAGTTTGTTGATACACTTATGTACCTAGATCCTGATCTCAATGTAATGCACTTATGTAATATTGGGTACTTAATGAAATGATAATGTTTGGTTGTGATTTATAATGTTTAATATTTCATTAATGAGTTGAGTATTGTTTATTGACTTGATTATATAGGTTTGTGGTTGTTTGAATTGATATACATAATTTATAATAAGAATACATTCACACTTTGGTTAAGTGAAGTTCACATGCGTCCGACTGGACCATGCGCCCAAACAGTGGTCATGCGTCCGAATGGCCATGCGACTGAGTGTCCATGTACCTAAATAGTCCATACGCCTGAACAAATTCATGCGTCTGACTCAGTCGCAGGACTGAACATTCAGTCATACGAATGGATCAACCGCATGGCTCAATCGCACGAATGAACCAAGCTCATGGTTCAGTCGCCCGGATGAGCAACCCTAACCTATAAATACCACTTAATTCGTGGAAAAACGGAACAATTTAGGACGATTGAGAAGCACTGAATACACTTCGACTCCAGACGTACCCTAGCCGTCCAGAAGCCTCTAAGTTCGTACTCCAAGTTCATAGAACGCTGTAGATCGATTCCTAATCGATTCTTGACGTTAGATTCAATTCTTTATTGTGTCTACGTGCGTTCTCACCGATTGGATCGCCAATCAAATAGGATTCCACACTATTTGGTTTGGTATAACATGTTAATTAGTTGGTGTTTCATTCAAATACCAGATCCTAACATATATATTAGAACATATTATCATTGTAAAGGGTGACTAATTAACCACTTGTTAGGGTGAATTAGGTCTATCATCAATAACATCATATCATCATCCTTCATGGATGATGATTTCAACAATATATCAATAAACATCAAACATTAAACATGTTTATGCTCTTCATCATGTTCACCGTTATTATATTTTAGCATCTAATTATTCAAGTTCTTGTCTTTATCAATATGAATCCTAAGATCCAAGCTCATTGTCCCGTTAATATCAGAAACACACATTAAGCTCCTAAACTAGGTACATATGTATCAACAGTCAATAATCAGCAACTTGAGATATCTTATCTCAAGGAGAAACCAACTAGGAGACCTTTAAGAAGAGCTCATCTAGGAACACAAGAACCTGTGGATGTGATTGACCTAACTCCTAGCTCACCTATGCAAGAGGGTGATGCTGCTAAAAAAGGGGAGAAAGTCATAACAATCACAGAACCTGGGAGTTCTTCACAAAGTATGGACATTGAGAATTCACCATCCTCACTTGCAATTGCCCATGCTCAACAACTTCCTTAAGTTCACATTGATGTGGACTCTCTAGACTCTCTCATTCAGAATCTCTTTGAGGAACGTATTCCAAGGGCTATGTCATCCTCACTTCAAGGAACTTCCAATGACATAATTGGGTGGAGGTATGATAATGACTGTGAAGTCGGTTTTTCTCCGGATCGATAAACATCCGAGCATGTTCTTGACGGAAGGATGAACAACCAAAACCAAAAGTCAAATCAATAACATGAACTATCAAATATTGGTTTCATTGATAAAACCTAACGATTACAAGTTTGTTACAACATAAGAATCAAGACTCTTGGCAAGAGGAGATCGAGCATGATCTCCCCTCTCATCCGGCAGCCCTAGGCTCCGGGCAGACTTCCTCTCCATCCTTTTCTTCTACATATTGAAACTGGTATATATATAGGCCTCGGCCCATATTAGATGCAACTGGGCCCATTCGTGCGATTGGACCATGCGTATGGTTCAATCGTACGACTGGACCATGCGTATGGTTCAATCGTACGACTGGACCATACTTATGGTTCAGTCTTACGAATGTCCCAATCGCATCTCTCAGTCGCACGGCTGGTCCATTAGCATGGCTCAGTCGTACGACTGAGTCTCATTCGCATATGCTCCTGCGAATGACCGAGTTTCATGTGTTTACAACATATCAGGTGTATAACATTAAGCCTAGACTATTCGACAAGCGACAGACACACTATATATGACTATATATGCTCCAACAAATTCCCCCTTGTACGTTGCTTGCGAATAGTAGATAACACCTCTTACAATCTTCAGTCAATCTTTGCTATGGTTGCCAATAGAATCAAACGAAAACCATATTAGCCAACGTTGCCGATTCGTCAGGTTACTACCACATCCCTGAAAATGAATTTAGGCACAATAGCTTTCGTTTACTTTGCAGAACACCATCACAGCAGCAAGATTCCCCATATGACTGATTTTTTCAGATAATGATACGAACAGTTTTCCATTGCTTCAATCTTCACACAGGCTAACCTGATTAACATCACCACCTGCAGAAATCCCCCTCACATTCAGCATATCCCAATATATAGGTATTGTGCTCTCCTTGCGTCTTGATACAGTGTATTGGGCAAAAGGTTAAAGGTTCCAATCCACAGCTGACAATATCAACCAAATCAGCACGCACGAAGATTCATCATCGGAAACCGGTTCACATCATCACTTTCTGATTGCGTCTTCACTTTCTATATACAAGGATTCCCCCTAAGAAGCAGAATCCATTCTGTGCGGATAAATATAACTTGATTGGCCCATAAGTAGTCAGATGCTCCTGACTACCCCACAAAGTCAGCAACAACTGCTGACATCTTCTCTTCTCTCTGTCGTGTTCCAATTACATTCACCTATTCTGGAAATTCGACGAATAATGGGGTACACATCGAACTTATTTGACAAACGAACCTCTGGGTGAATATGCTTTGCTCATCTTCAAATCCGTGCAAGAAGCTGTTCCCGACTCTTTTTTTTTTAATTTTTTTAATTTGTTTTTAGTCTGGAACAAATGCGAATGAGTCAATGCGGATGGCTCATTCGTGCGATTGAACATACGACTAGTCCAGTCGCACGACTGAACATACGGCTGGTCCAGTCGTACGAATGGCTAATTCGCATGGTCCAGTCGTACGAATGGTCCATTCGCATGGCCCAGTCGTACGAATGGTCCATTCACATGGCCCAGTCGCATGAACGGGTCTGCACGCAGATTTTCAGATCTGCAGCCGCCAGGGCTGCCCAAAACCCTAATCTAACGAATTCAACATGAACCGAAACAAAGTAGACATCATCAGATTCGAAAGGGTGACAGGAACGTGGTTTCGAATTCGATTTCAACATAGAAGCAACACACGTAACAAGATCTGAGCAAAACACGAAGAACACGAAGTGGGTTTAACGTCAAGATCTGAAATTCAATCCAGAATTCAAGAGCTCGGGTTTCTAGAATGATTGTTAGATCATTCCAGGAGTAACCGGCTCTGATACCAATTGTGAAGTCGGTTTTTCTCCGGATCGATAAACATCCGAGCATATTCTTGACGGAAGGATGAACAACCAAAACCAAAAGTCAAATCAATATCACGAACTATCAAATATTGGTTTCATTGATAAAACCTAACGATTACAAGTTCGTTACAACATAAGAATCAAGACTCTTGGCAAGGGGAGATCGAGCATGATCTCCCCTCTCATCCGGCAGCCCTAGGCTCCTGGCAGACTTCCTCTCCATCCTTTTCTTCTACACATTGAAACTGGTATATATATAGGCCTCGGCCCATATTAGATGCGACTGGGCCCATTCGTGCGATTGGACCATACGTATGGTTCAATCGTACGACTGGACCATGTGTATGGTTCAATCGTACGACTGGACCATACTTATGGTTCAGTCTTACGAATGTCCCAATCGCATCTCTCAGTCGCACGGCTGGTCCATTAGCATGGCTCAGTCGTACGACTGAGTCTCATTCGCATATGCTCCTGCGAATGACCCAGTTTCATGTGTTTACAACATATCAGGTGTATAACATTAGGCCTAGATTATTCGACAAGCAACGGACACACTATATATGACTATATATGCTCCAACAATGACAGAAGAACCCTCATTCTTCAAAGAGTTCAAGGGCAGCAAGAGGCATTCAACATTCAGACCTTGAACTACTATGAAGGTCTTGACCTTATCAACATGCCACTTGTCAATCCAAACCAATCTAGATAAGCTAGCAGGATGGCTCAAAGGAATCAAGACAGAATTACTAAAGTATTCAGCCTAAGAAGAAGAAAAAGGTGATTAGGTAATGTCATTTTCAACTAGATGTTGAGGCAGACCCTGAGATTAGTTTTAAAGGGAAAACCTTGACTGAAGGCCTAGTGATAGAGCCTAAAAACCCTATCACACCTACAACTACTTTAGAATTTCATTCCTTTAGTGAAACACCTACTGGTGAAGGTGAATCACAACCTCTCTCTGGCCAGAGCATGGATGCTACTCCAAGCAATGAAGGCTAAAGCTCTTTCCACATTGAGTCATAAAGGTCTATGGGTGACAAAGGAAAAAGGAAAATGACTCCTAAGGAGATTGAGGAGGAGGAGAGAGAGAGTGGAAGAGGAAGCTAAGGGAAGATAGTTCCATTGATTATTTAGGTTTCATGCAAGCTGCAATTACGGTTGCCCCTAGACCAGATACTCAAAATGATGAGTTGAGGGCAGTTAGGATTGCTTACTTACAGACCACTATTGACCAAATCATCTCCCTCCCTTGAGAGAAACTCAATTAACTAGCAGACATGGAAATGTCTAGAGAGAAGAAGAAAGCAGAGGATGCAAGGTTGCTCCTTCAAATCAAGGAAGAAAAGAGACTGAAAAGACTCTACAAACATATTCCTACTCTTTTTCCAGTTTAGGAAATTCCTGCGTAGGAGACTATGGCTCCAAAAGAACCTCAGGTAAGTAAAGAAATAGATAGACAAAACATGATTGACTACCTGAGTCTCATTGGTATCTTCCAGGCAGTTGCACTTTTTCCCTTGTTCTTTGAGTACATTGAGTTTGAGTATCTCAAGCAACTTGAACTTCAAGTGCTCAAAGAACAAAAGGCAACATTGAAGAAGATGAAGGAAGAAGTAGCCAAGACAAGAGTCATCATCCAGAAAAGTCAAAAGAAGTCTATTGATAGGTAGAGGATGATGAGATTCTTGAAGCTATATGGATTCTCCAGAAGGAGACTTGGCCCTATGTATTTATCCACTATGGATGAGCATATTAGGGTGATCAAGCAGAAGATTAAAAGAGGAGAACTTCTTGACTTACTCTCCCCACCAAGTCAAGTCCCTCAAGAAGTGGAGGTTAAGGTTGAACCATTTGAGACAACACAACCATACCTCCTGTTGAGTCTTAGCAAGCTCCATCTTCTGATCTGCAACAACGTGTTGTCCCCGCTCATTCTAAACCTATGAGAGAGGAAGACCCAACTGAGAAAGACAAGAATGATCAACAAGGTGCTGCAGGTCAGTCTTCTCAGTTAAAGAGTTCAAAGAGGAGGAAAAGGATGACATCTAAACCAAAGTCTAAGAAGAAGAAGACAGAGTCATCTACCTCCAAACCTCATGATGAGTCGGAACATCCTGGGGAAGTGCAACAAGAGGAAGCTCTAGCAACTGTTATTCAAGTAACTCCTCTGGCAGCAGGAAGACCCATCTTATCCTGGACTTACACTACCAATCTAGAGAGATGGCATGTTATCAGAGATCAAGGTGTTAAAGATGTCTACACATGGAAAGACATGTTCAATTTACCTCTGCATAATCTCTTTGAAATGAGAAGACATTATGAGACTCTAATTGATCTTGACCATTTAATGAAGAAATGAATGGCCATCTTCATGATGAGTACGATTGATGTATGTAGTCTTCAAATGTTTTGGTAGCATCATCCTAGGGTGAGTTTGTAAGGTTTTGTATAAGGCTGATGCACCAAAAACATCCATGTCTATCCTGCATGTTGTACTAAGTACTGAGTAGAATGCTTCGGAAGTTTAACACCATGCACTAGAAAATATTCTAAGTGTAAAGTCTTTCGAAGCCAAGACCAACATCTTCTTAAGATTAAAGTGAAGTCTTCTGAAGCTTCGTGGACAAAGTCTTCTGAAGCCAGGAAGTGAAGATAGATTATCTTCCAAAGACTTTTAAAGAAATGGTTTTATCTGATGTACTTTACCATAAAGCTGGACCACTTTCTGCTGCAACTCTGTTGACTCACTAACTTCCACAAGTTGGTGAAAAAATTCATGCTTTTGGTAACTATACATTGAGGTCTTGAGTCTTCTACTTTCTACTTTATGTACTTTTATCCTTTTTTAATATATTAGGATGTGAGCTATGGCATGTCATAGTCACTAGTCAAAAACCAATCTACCTTTTGACTCTACATTGATTTTGTTGTTGTCTAGATCATGTATCCAACTGGCCTTCAAAGTATGGTCGGCTGTAGGATGTTGCATAAGTATCTCGGGTCTTTGTAACTTAACATATGCTTGTACACTTGTAAAAGAACTTGAGAAATATACAACATTCTTGAAAACCAAATACTTGTGTTGTTCTGTTCTTGTTCTGTCTCATATTTGCTTGTGATCTAAGTATCAATCTTGTTTTGTTATCAGTTCCCTATTTGATCTGTTAAGTGTTTTAATACAAACTCTCCTCACTATTTGTTGTGTTGTAAGTGACCAGAACTCCCTTAAACAGTCTTGCAAGGTTAAGGGTGATGAAAAGCTTTAGATGGGTAATAAAGCTGTGGCTGACATCAAAGGTGAAGGAAATATGATCTTGAAGATGGCTTCCAGGAAGGAGCTCACCTTGAGCAACACCTTGTATGTCCTAGAGATTTGCAAGAATCTTTTTTGGGATGGTTGCTTAATAAGAGGACATGTAAATTATAATTCTATTCCTCGTTTAATAAATTTAAAATGCATACCTACATTCCATATTGTCACAAACTCTAAATGTGAAACATGCGTTGAAGCAAAACTTACAAGATCGACATTTAATCTGGTTGAAAGAATTACCGAAACCCTTGGTTTAATTCACACCGACCTATGTGATTTTAAAGCACACCCAATAAGAGGTCGCAACAAATATTTCATCACTTTTATTAACGATTTCACTAGATATTTCTATGTATACTTACTTAAAAGTAAGGATGAGGCAATTTGATAAATTTATCTTATATAAAAACGAAGTTGAGAATCAACTAAATAAGAAAATTAAAGTTGTGCAAAGTGATAGAGGTGGTGAATGTATGACACCTTACTCACCATAATCAAATGACATTGTGGAAGGAAAAAACCATACTTTAAAAGAGATGATGAATGCCATGTTGATATTTTCTGGGATGAGCCATCACATATGGGGGGATTCTATCCTCTTGGTCAATTATCTCTTAAATAAAATACCACCACAGAAAAGGGATGTAACCCCTTATGAGTTATGGATGTGTAGAAAATAAACATATAAATATCTCAAAGTGTGGGGGTGCCTAGTTAAGGTGATTGTACCATCGCCTAAAGCTCAAAAACTAGGATCCAAAACTGTTGATTGCATCTTCATCGGATGCTTAAAATAGTAATGCTCATCGATTTCTTGTACATGAGTCCAAAAATCCCGATGTACAAAAGAACACTATCATGGAGATAAGGACGAGGAATGCTTCATATTTTTGAAAATATTTTTCCAATGCGAGGATGACACATGTGTCTTCATCAACTCATGGTGGAGGTACAAGTTCATCAACACAAATTGATGACATAGTTCATGATAGTCAACATGAATGACCCGAGGTTAATGAGGGAAAAATTAAAAGAAGCAAAAGGGCAAGGGTTGAGAAATCCTTTAGTCCAGACTTTGTAAGTTATATGGTTGAGGGTGAGCCTAATACCTACCGTGAAGTGGTATCCTCTTTGGGACCTCAATGGAAAGAGGCAACTAAGAATAAAATGATTCAATTCTTCACAATAATACTTGGGAGCTAGTAGATCTTCCTCCTGGTAAAAGAGGATGAAAGGTGATTAAAGTATTGATAAGTACAAAGCGAGGTTAGTAGTCAAAGGTTTTAGACAAAAGGAAGGTCTAGACAATTTTGATACTTACTCACCTGTGACTCGCATAACCTACATCAAATGGATGACAAAACCACATTCCTAAATGGCAATTTAAAAGAAGAGATTTACATGGAGCAACTTAAGGGTTTCTCTACCCATGGTCAAGAGGGTAAAGTATGTAAATTGGTCAAGTCATTGTATGGCTTAAACCAAGCTCCAAAATAGTGGCACCGAAAGTTTGATTGTGCATGATTGACAACTGTTTCAAAACAAATGAGTGCAAAAAATGTGTATATGTGAAAGATACATCGGGAGGTTATGTAATTTTTATGTCTTTATATAGATGATATGCTTATCATTAGGAGTAATGATAAAATAATAAGATCTACTAAGGACATGTTGAAAGGAAGATTTGACATAAAAGACATGGGTTTGGTGGATGTAATTTTAAGAGTGAAATTTATTTGAACCCAAGATGGTCTTGTGTTAAGTTAAGCTCACTATATGGATAAGATTCTTGAAAAATTCAACTCGGGCAACACTCGTGTAGTATGTTCTCCTGTTGATACCACCCAACATCTAATAAAATAGAGGCGAGGGTGTTGCTTCGTTAGAGTATTCAAGAATCATTGGTAGTCTAATGTATCTAATGACAAGTACTAGACCCGACTTAGCATATGTGGTGAGTAGGCTGAGGAGATATACTAATAATCCAAGCTCAAAACATTAGAAGAGTTAAAGAGGGTGCTTAGATACATAAGATACACAAGAGACTATGGATTGCACTATACCCGTCATCCAGTTGTGATTGAAGGGTACACTGATGCAAACTGGATATTAGATATAAAAGATTCCAAATCAACAAATGGGTATGTGTTCTTACTTGGTGGAGCAGCAATATCTGGAGATCACCCAAGCAAATGGTTATAGCTAGATGCACAAGGGAATCAGAATTTATCGCTTTGGATAAGGCCGAAGAAGAGGCTGAATGGCTACGCCAATTTGTGGAAGTCATTCCAAGATGGCCAAAACGGTTATTAGCTATTTGCATACAATGTGATAGTGAGTCGGCAATTGGTAGAGCCAAAAGCTCAATGTACAATGGCAAATTAAGGCACATTAGGCACAAACATAACACAATACGATAACTAATATCAACGGGTGTTATCACGATTGACCAAGTCATGTCGAAAGACAACATTGTAGACCCGTCATGGTGGGTATAGCAGTCATAAGAACAGTCATGGTGTTACTATCAATGTGCATCTTTCTCTGGTCTTCATCAAAGTAGTCTTCAACAACCTTTTCTATCATGGCACCATTTCCACTTGGGGTAACAACCTTTGGTTTGTAAGGTCCATTGACAATAACTGCCATATTTTTCCATCTTGATACCTGATGAAGCTTTCTATGTGTCTGCTTCATGATCTTAAGTTTTCAAGGGTGATGATAGGTGCTTAGTCATCATCCCCATTTTAACATAATAAGGAGAGACTTAGAACACTTAATAGATCAAATATGAAACCGGTTAGGATGAAACAATGAACACAAGTAACTAGAACAATAAACAAGAAAAATATAATATTGTTTTTAAAAATGATGTATATTGCTCTCAAGTTCTTACAAGTGTTACAAAACATAACTAAATATATAAGTACTTGAGAAACTTTATATTACATCCTATAGCCGGTCATACTTTGAAGGTAAACTGGAAACACTAATCTAGACAACAAGATCAATGTGGAGTCAACAAGTAGATTGCCTTTTAACTTGTGACTATGACATGCCATAGCTCACATTATATTACAAAAATGATAATGTACAAAAGTAGAAAGTTACAAATATTAGACTTTAATCTACAGTTTGATAAAAGTATGTACCTTTCACCTACTATATAACTTGATGAGTCTTTAGAGATGACAGTGAATAGTGATTCAGCTTTTGTCAAAAGGTGATTTAGAGAAAAGATAAACCAAATATATTACCACTCAATATTTGTATTTTTCAGTTATGCTTAAAGTAAAACTTTATGAAACACTTAAAAAAATAAAGTGATATGACCTGGATCCGAACCACCCGATAAGAAAAAGTTTCTATCAAAAGAGAAAAGATAAACCAAATATATTACCAAAATACATATAGCATAAAAAAATTTGGTTTATTTACAACCATTAGACTAGCTTAGTGGTAAAATATATAAATCATGCATTCAAAAGTTGTTGTGTTTGTTTCTTATATGAGAATTGAAGTTTAAATCAAAAGTAGATTACAACCGTTAAAAAGGCAAAGAAAAGAGTAAAGTTAAATTCGATTTGATAAATAGTCTTTTTTTAGTTAAAAAATTTAGTTTTAATTTAAAGTTTTATTTATTTTAATTTTATATCAAAAGTTTTATCAATTAAAAATTAATTAGAAACAAATAATAAAATTTTTGAATTAAAATTGGAAAAGACTACACTACTTTTAAAATTATTGATGCTTTAAATATTTTAAAGGGATTTTTTGATGTTTGGAAGAAAGCAGAATTTAAGTAAAAAAATAGATTTGACGTGAATAAAAGTGGTCAACGTTTGGCGTTGTTTAAACACCACATTTGGGGTTCACGAATGACGAATACTTGAATTATTATAAGAAAAACAAACTATCTTCCTTCCATCAAATCTAATCAAATCCCCAAACACCAAAATATGCAGATTTTATCAAAACCCTAACCGGGAAGATAATAACTCTCCAAGGTGAGAGTAGCAACACCATAGACAATAATGTTATCAGGTTGAGAGATGGTGGTTGGAGCTGGTTGTAGTGATGTTGTTTGAGTGAGGGGTCTGCTGATATAATCCTCACTGTTCACCTCAGATGCTAGTTCTAGAATTATAGAAATCCTCAGACAGGAAAATCATCCTTCCACAGCTTCCATCTCAGTTTCAGAAGATTGTAATTGTTCTTCTGAGGCTTTGACTTCTGCTTCGAAAGTTTGTGGCAATGCACTTTCTGTCCCAACTGTTTTAGTTGTTGGGCCATCAGTTTCCATTTCCCCTTCGAAGACCCAGGGTTGAAAAGGTGGTTCATGAAGAACCAGAGACCCCTCATCCGGAGGGTGGTGATGAGAGTGCAAACTTAAAGGCCTCGGTGAAAGAGGTTATGGTTGAAGAGGTGCATCAAGTCATGCAGACGATCTTACCGTCTATAGTGACTGAAGTTATCACGGCGGTACGGGAAGGGGAGAGGCAAGAGAGGAATAGGTCTTCGGGAGGACGGGAGCAACTGGAGACTGAAACGGTTCTCTCTGATGATGAGGAGGAGGAAGAAGAACCTGTGCAGGAGGTGACACGAGGCTGTAATTATGGGGCGTTTCAACGATGCAAGCCCCCAACTTTTGATGGTAATGGGACTGCTGCTGCTGCTCACCGGTGGGTGAGAGAATGGAAGCCGTATTAAATATCAAACGAGTGTCGGGAGGACCAGAAAGTAAAGTTTGATGCCCATTCTTTTATGGACTCAGCTCTATGCTGGTGGGAAAATATAGTCCAAACCAAGGGTAGTAGGGCCATTGGGAGAAGATGGTCTGAACTGAAGAAGTTGGTGATCAAGGAGTTCTGTCTTCATAGAGAAATGGATAAAGTTGAGAGAGAATTCCTACAACTGGAGGTGGGAACCATGACACATCAGCAGTACACTACGAAGTTCAACGAAATGGCATGTCTGGTGCCGGATCAGGTGACACCTCTGTCTCGAAAGATCAAGAGGTATATTCAGGGGTTGCCAGCGGATATTCGCAGGCACATGATCGCTGCCCGACCGAGCACGTTTAGGTCGGCAGTGGATTTGGCGGGGAGACTGTATGATGAGAGAACGATGGTGGTGACTGAAGGTAGCAAGAAGGGTGGTGGTGATCGGAACTGGCATGGGAAGAGGTTTGATCTGGGTGATGCCTCGACGGGTAATAAGAAGGCACAGGTGGACGACCGGCGTGTGGTCGCATCGGGTGCGGGTTTGAACAAGTGTGGTAGGTGTGGAAAAGAGCATAGTGGGGAGTGCATGTTGGGGTCAAACTTGTGCTTCAAATGTGGGAAGGTGGGGCACATGGCAAGGGATTTTCGTACTGTCCGGTGCTTTAACTGTGGCGTGGAAGGCCACGTAAGTAGGGATTATAAGAAGCCGAGGGCTGAGGGTTTCGGGGCGAAGAAGACGGGGAGTGAAGGACCGAGGGCGAGCGCCAGGGCATTCATTATGACATAGGAGGAAGCTAGGACGGACTCTGATGTTGTGTATGGTATGTTTCTAGTGAACCAAACTTTAGCTTTTGTGTTATTTGATTCGGATGCTAGTAAAAGTTTTATTTTTGCTGCTTTTTGTGCTAAGCAACCTGTTAGTAGTAGATGTGTTGATGCACCCTTTGATGTAGAAACTGCCATAGGTAAGTCTACCAGAATTTTGGAGGTGATAGAGGGTTGTGATGTGGAACTGGAAGGTCATAAGTTTCCTGTTAGACCGTTCATGATGACCTTAGGTGGTTTTGATTTGGTTCTTGGGAGCGGACTTCAAGGCGAACATTATGTGTTGCAAGAAGATGATTTGTCTGACAGCACCTGACGGGAGTTTGGTAACTGTTTATGGGGATCGGTTCACGACAATCCCGAAAGTAATCTCAATGGCGGTGGCAGGAAAGTGTATGAGGCGTGGATGTAATGCCTACTTGGCTTATGTAAAGGATGTGGATGCGCCAACACCACAAGTAACTGAAGTACTAGTTGTGTGTGACTTTCCATACGTGTTCCCAGAAGACTTACCAGGAGTGCCACCTGACAGAGAGATCAAGTTTCAGATTCATCTGATACCGGTGCCCAACCTGTTGCCAAGGCATCACATCATTTGGCTTCGAAGAAGATGAAAGAGTTGATGGCGCAGTTGCAACAACTGCTTGATAAGGGGTTCATTAGACCGAGTATCTCTCCTTGGGGTGCTCCGGTCATGTTGTGAAGAAGAAGGACGATATCATGAGAATATGTATTGACTACCATGAGCTGAACAAGTTGATGGTGAAGAACCAATACTCGATACCAAGGATCAATGATTTGTTTGATCAACTTCGAGGTGCCAGTTTGTTCTCAAGGATAGATCTTCGATCTGGCTATCATCAACTAAAGGTGAAAGAGCAAGACATTCCTAAAACATCTTTCCGTACACGCTATGGTCACTACGAGTTTCTTGTTATGTCCTTTGGTTTGACCAATGTGCTAGCTGCTTTTATGGATTTGATGAATCGGGTGTGTTGGCCGATATTGGATAAATCGGTGATTGTGTTTATTGATGATATCCTGATTTATTTGAAGAGCAAGATTGAGCATGCCGGTCACATCTGGGAGGTTTTGGAGATGTTGAGAAAGGAGAAGTTGTACGCTAAGTTCTCCAAGTATGTGTTTTGGTTGCGAGAGGTTCAGTTCTTGGGTCACGTGGTGAATCCCGAAGGGATTATGGTAGACCCGGAAAAGGTGGAGGCAATGATACAATGGAAGTCTCTAAAGACGCCATCCGAGATTCGTAGTTTCTTGGGTTTGGCGGGCTACTACAGGAGATTCATCAAAGACTTTTCTAAGATTTCTTCTCTAGTAACCAAGTTGACCCGACAGGATGTGAAATTCATATGGGGTCCAGCTCAAGAGAAGGCGTGCGAAGAATTGAAGGCGAGGTTGACTCAAGCTCCTGTTTTGTCATTACCCGATGGAAGTGAAGATCTAGTGATTTATTCTGATGCTTCCTACTCGGGGTTGGGGTGTGTGTTAATGCAGAGAGGGAAGGTTATAGCCTATGCATCCCGACAGTTGAAGGTTCATGAGGTCAACTACCTTACTCATGTCTTGGAGCTTGCTGTCGTGGTCTTTGCACTAAAGTTTTGGAGGCACTATCTTTACGGGACGAAGTGCACCATTTTCACTGACCACAAGAGCTTGAAGTAATTCTTTGAGCAGAAGGATCTGAACATGAGATAGAGACGATGGTTGGAGCTCATAAAAGATTATGATTACGAGATCCATTACCATCCGGGCAAAGCCAACGTGGTGGTGGATGCCCTTAGTCAGAAAGAGAGGCCCAAGCCGATTCGGGTGAAAGCGTATCAGCTAATCATGACCTCTGATATGATGAAGCAAGTTAAAGAGTTTCAAGATGAGGCACTGAAGGAAGATCGTCTTAACACAGAAAGAATGAGAGGTCTGGTTGTGGAATTGGGTGAAAACACACTTGGTGTTAGAACCCGGTTTGGACGAATGTGGATTCCTCGTTTTGGGGATCTACGGGTGAAAATTTTGGATGAAGCTCATAAGGCTCGATACTCTATTCATCCCGGTGCCATAAAGATGTATCAAGACGTGAAGAAAGATTATTGGTGGTTGGGTATGAAACGTGATATGGTGGAGTATGTGAGTAAATGCCTTACTTGTCTACAGGTGAAAGCCGAGCATAAAAAGCCATATAGGAAGATCCAACCTTTGGATATACCAGAGTGGAAGTGGGAACATATCACCATGGATTTCATTACGAAGCTGCCACGTACTCCGAAAGGGTATGATGCTATATGGGTGGTTGTAGATCGTCTAACGAAGAGTGCTCACTTCCTACCGATCCGCGAGACATATTCATCCGAGAGGTTGGCAGATCTTTTCATCAAGGAGATTGTAACTCGTCACGGTGTACTGGTGTGTATTGTGTCTGATCGTGACACCCGTTTTACATCCAAATTTTGGAAGAAATTCCGTGACGCTATGGGGACGAGGTTACATATTAGCACGATGTGTAATCCTCAAACTGATGGTCAGTCCGAGAGGACCGTTCAGACATTGGAGGACATGCTTCGGGCATGTGTTATTGATTTTGGGGGAAGTTGGGATGACCACTTACCGTTAGCTGAATTCTCATAGAACAACAGTTATTATGCCAGCATTGGTATGCCACCTTATGAGATGCTATAAGGTAGGAGATGCAAAACATCCGTCTGTTGGGGTGATATTGGTAAAAAAGAACTAGGGAGCGTTGAGGTAATCGAGGCTACGACTGAGAAGCTTGAAATAATGAAAGCCTTCATGAAGCCAGCCAAAGATAGACAGAAGTCGTACGCTGATAACTGACGCAGACTGATTGAGTTCTAGGTGGGTGACTAGGTTATGTTGAAGGTCTCACCTTAGAAGGGGATCATTTGATTCAGGAAGCGGGGCAAGTTGAGCCCAAGGTATATAGAGCCTTTCCAAATCATCACTGGAGTAGGAGAGGTGGCCTATAGACTGGAGTTATCAGATGAGTTAAGTGAAATTCGCCCGACATTCCATGTATCTCATCTGAGAAAGTGCTTGGCAGATGAAGATATGATTGTTCCACTGGAGGATATCGAAGTAGAGGAACGGATCAATTATGTGGAGCAACCAGTGGCAATCGTCGATCAAAAAGAGAAGAGGTTGAGAAATAAAGCGGTTCCTCTTATGCGTGTACAGTGGTAGCACAGGAAGGAATCCGAGTCAACATGGGAGACTGAAGAAGAAATGAGGCGCCATTACCCATGTTTGTTCGAGGAATAACAGGTTTCGAGGATGAAACCTCTTTAATGGGGGTGGACTTGTAACACCCGGATATTTTCTTTGAAGCCGACCAAATAAGAAAAAGAAATAAAGCCCAAAGTCACGGGACCAAACTCACCAACGAGAGAAAGTTGGGTGAGTGGGGGTATTTAAAGGGAGAGGGCAGCCCTCACCCTCTCCCCACACCCACAAAATCAGCCAAAAGAGAGAAGAGAAGTAGAAAAGGGAGAAAAGGGGGTTTCGACCTTGGTTCGAGTGGATTCGAGCATGTAAATCGAAGTGTAGCGGGTCTAATCGAAGCTCTTCTCGTGATGCTTGTTTGTGTGCGTTCTTGGACCCCTCTTTTACACGCTTTTGAATGATTTTGGAGCTGGAACACATCTGAAAATCGTTTTGAAGTGTGTGTGTGTTTGACCCGTGTGTATGTGTTTGTGTATGATGCGAGTGATGTATGATTTCGGGCTTGTGTGTGCTTGTATGGTGTTGTGGTATGCTTTCCTAAGGTTTAGGATGGTTGATTTGGGCTTAGAAGAGGTTTGGAAGAGCTTTGTTGGACCAAAAGAACCAACGAGCCAAGATCAGAAAACCTCTAAGTCCCACATGATCTCACAACAACTGCTGAAGGCTTCATCAGCAGTTCGTCAAGTGCTGAAAACTCCAACAGCTGAAGATCAAGTGCTGAAGACTTCAACAGCTGAAGACTAAAGTGCTGAAGTACAAACAGCTGAAGAACACAAGTGCTGAAGCTGAACAGCTGAAGAACACAAGTGCTGAAGCTGAAGACCAAAGTACTGAAGTACAACAGCTGAAGAGTTTACAAGTACTGAAGATCAACAACTGGTGTACAAAGTCTGAAGACAAAGACTGAAGACATCAGCTGATGATATCTACTGAAGTCATCAGCTGATGAAACGACTGAAGTTCAAGTCTGAAGACCAAGTACTGAAGTTTCAGTAGTTTGTCACAACAGCTGAAGAATACCTCTTCAGTAGTTATGATATCAGTAGTTTTATGTTTTTACTTTCAGTAGTTTTGTAAAACGACTGAAGAGCTTGTTCTTCAGTCGTTATAGTATCAGTAGTTTTATGTTTTTCAGTAGTTATAGTAACTGATAACACTTAGTATTTTTGTAAGAAGATGTCAGCTGTTTTGACATCTTCAGTAGTTGTGTTTCAGTTGAAATAATTCTGTTAGATGTCACTATCAAGTGACATCAGCAGACGTCACATCTCTTATATAAGAGGTGTCGACCTAATTGTAAGTGTGACATTCCGTTATCACGAAAGCGAATATTGAATGAAATTTATTTGCAGAATTCTCTCTATCTATAACCGTTTTTGTTCTTCATTGAATATCGTTTTGTTCTTGTGAATTGGCTAATTCATTGTTAGAATTCCGCTGCTATACTCTCTAATCAATCAAACGTAGGGTCACTGATCCTAACAAGTGGTATCAGAGCTGGTTAATCATTGATCGATCTAACAATTGATCATTGAAACTGCTAATTGATATCTATGTTTGATTGAATTAGCATATTCCCAAGAACTGGTTATAGATTATTGAATTTATGTCGCTTTCGTTCATTTATTTTGAGATCTCTTTTGGTTCAATTGGTTGTTGTGTTTTGTTCTAAATTGGTTTTAGCTTAATTGAATTTGATTGAATCTGAGATGACTACTCCTTCTAATGATCCTCACAATACCGGTTCCTCAACCAAGCCTCCGATGCTGGTTAGGACCGAGTATAACATATGGCAACGAAGAATGCTTCATCACCTGTCTGTTAACAGCTCAGGTTGTTGGACATCTGTGGTACATGGACCACATAAGCCTATGGTGAACAATCCGGAAACCAATCAAATGGTTCTGAAGAAGAAGGAACAATACTTTGATGAAGATCGGAAACTGTTTGAGATTGATGCTAAAGCCCATGGAATTCTAGCCATGGCACTGCCTAATGAAATCTATTCAGGGCTTATGCATCATGAAACTGCTCATGATCTCTGGAATGCCCTGAAGGAACAATTTGGTGGCACAGATGAGGTCTTAGCAAACAACAGAGAAATCCTTGCCCAACAATATGAGACATTCTCTCATAGAAAGGGTGAGACACTGACTCAACAGTTTGAGCGTTTTTCCTGCTTGATATCTGAGCTGAAAATGGTGAAACAGGAATACACCAATAGCCAGATGAACAACAGGTTCCTCAGATCACTGCCTGAGAGATGGGACACATAAACTATTGTCCTATGCTCCAGTGCAAATCTGGATAGCCTATCTCTCACCCAACTTCATGGGAAACTGCTTACATTCGAAAGAGAGATAGAGCAGAAGAGGAAACTGTCCTTATCAGGAAAGCTCACTGATGACTTTGTACCAGGGAATACTGCCTTGGTTGGTGATGAGTCAGAATATGCTGCATCTGAAAGCAATTATGATGAGCATATTGATTTCTCTTCAAATAGTTCTGATCATGCATTTGTTGGTATTGAGAGTCATTCTGGCAGTAATAGTGACAATCTATGCTTCATCATGGATGATTTGAAAGGAATAGCTGATGATGATCTAGAAGAGATGGATATTCTGAGTCAAATGGCATTGATTAATATCAGATCTCAGAAGTTCTATAAGAGAACTGGCAGGAATTTCCTGGACTCTCTGGCAAAACCAAAGTTGGTTTTGACAAGAGTAAGTTGAGGTGTCACAAATGCCAAGGCTGGGACACTTTGCAAGAGAGTGTAGATCAACTGGATCTAACTCTTCTGCACCCTTTGTGACTTTTCCTAATACTAGTCCACAAAACAGAGGGCAACATCCTGCTGGTTCTGGTCATCATTCACATCCTAGATCTCCTGCATACTTTGTTCCCCAGGGTCAATGTCATATCCTTATCCCTGCTATTATATGCCTCAACCAAATCCTGTTCAAGCTCCAATTGCACAACAACCACAAGTATTGCCTGAACCACAACCTTCCCAATCTCATCAACAAACTCAACCTCAACAACACAGCTTCTTCACCCCAGGAGTTGTTGACTGGATCAGTTTACCAGATGACTTGTCTGGTCATGAACAACTGTTCTCAAGTGCTGGTCAACATGGTGGTGAAAGTCCCTTTGGAAATCTAGCTCTTATGGCTTTGGATTCTGCTGATACTTCATCCACTAATGCCTCTACACCAAAGGTATCACAGGTATCCTCTGAGGCAAAAGCCAAATTATGTTCTGAAACATGTATAGCAGCATTTGCATCTATTAGAGAAGCAAATGTAGCTTTAATCAACAAGAACATTGAGCTAGAACAAATAATTTCCAAAAGCAAAGCTGAATTTGAGTCTGTGCTTAATGATAAGATGATGAGATTTACAAACTAAATGCCGAATAACTGATGATAAGGCTAGGGAAGAGATACTTCTAGAGAAGTATAAAGATCTCAAAGAAACCCTTGCAGTCACCCAGGTAGAGTGTGATAGATGGGTACAATCATGCAAAGGTTTTGAAATGCTTCTTAGTAAGCAATCTGCTTCCAATGTGAAGTTTGGCATTGGTTACAATCACACTGCTCCACCTACAGATTTTACTCCCAGAGCAGAGGTAGAATCTGATGGTGAGAGTAATAACCAATCCATCTCATCATGTGATCTACTTTCTGATACAGCACAATTAGAAGTAGAAGTCAGCACCAAGCCCTCTCAGAACCTATCAGTTGCTGTTGATGGTTCCACTGCTGACACTCACATGATCAATGAGTTGATCAACTCAGGAGTTAATTCTGAAAGTCGTGAAAGGACTAGAGAGCAAGATTTAACACATGAAGTTCAAACTCCAACTACTACCAGTACTGAAAAGAAGAAAACTGTCAGTAGAAAGAGTTTGAAGACTACTAAAGAGGAAGTCAAGAAAGCAAACAATGCTTCCAAAGCACTGAAGAGCAAGTCTTCAGTTGCTTCACCCTCTTAGTTGACGATCAACATAAGATGAAGAGAAACCATGTGAAGTATGTGGTTTGTTCAATCATCTTATAGATGATTGCTGGTACAAAAGAGGTTCCAAACTCAAACATAAAGAGGAATTAAAGAGAAAATGGAAAAAATGAAAACTGAGTTTGAGACCACATTTGTATCAGCAACATCAAATCCTGTAACCCTTAAGTCCACAAAGAAATCCAAAAAGGAAGGGGTTAAACAGGTGACAACTGAGATTGCTCAGAAGAAGAAGGTGCAACATAGGAACTTATCAAACTCCACTGGCAATGTGTCTGATGAGCTGAAAGCTTTATCACAAAATCAGACACAGCTGGTTATGATGGTTCAACATCTATTGGGAAGAGTTAACCAATTAGATGCTCCTATGTTGAAACCACAGAAAAGGAGATCCAAGCCAAAGGATTCCTCTTCTTCACCATCTTCTTCCTCTCAGGCTGTTGTTTCTAATAAACCTATTAGTTTACCATCTGTTGATGAGACCAGGCCCAAAACCAAAAAAGTTTGTGTCTCCAAAACTAACTGATTGTTATTATTGCAGGGTTCTCCAACATGCCAAAGTAGCATCTGGTATGTAGACAGGGGGATCTATGCACATGACTGGGAACAACTCTCTTCTTCATGACTACTCTCAAGGAAAGAAGGGTTTGTTTCTTTTGGCAATGATGCTAGGGGTTACATCATTGGAAAGGCTTTGTCTCCAATGGAGAAATCAAGTTTGATGATGTTAATCATGTGGAAAATCTCAAGTACAATCTCTTGAGTGTTAGTCAAATGTGTGATAAAGGCCATGTTGCTCTTTTCACCAGTCAGAACTGTAGGATTCTGTCATCCAAAGTTCTGCATTTGATTGATAAGGTGTTGGATGATCACACTCTCCTGAGAGCCAACAGGACAGGAAGAGTGTATGCCTTAGATCTTTCCAAGAAAATAGATCTCAGAGGCAATCCTTGCCTATTTCCCAAAGCCTCTTCTCAAGAATCTAAACTGTGGCACAGAAGGCTGGGTCATGTTAATTTCAAAAACATGAATCAGCTTATCCATAATAGTTTAGTTAGAGGCTTACCAATAAAGGAGTTCCACTGTGATGAACCTGCACTGCTTGTTTAAAAGGAAAACAACACAAAGTCTCATTCCCTCCTATTGAAGAGCCTAAGTCCACTGCCTGCTTGCAATTACTGCATATGGATCTATTTGGTCCTGTGAGGTAATGAGCATGGCAAAGAAAAATACTGTCTGGTAATTGTGGATGATTACTCCAGATTTGTATGGACTTTCTTTTACATTCAAAGGATGAGGTTGCTCAGAAGATTATTCACTTTGTGTTGTATATTGAGAAGCAGTTCCCTTCCAGTCAAGTGTATTAGGAGGACATGGAACTAAATTCAGAAACCATACACTTGATGACTTCTATTTCAAAGGGAATCAAAAGGCAGTTTAGCATCCAAGGACTCCAGAACAAAATGGAGTAGTGGAGAGAAAGAACAGGACCCTAATTGAAGCTGCAAGGTCCATACTGGCTAACTCTGGTTTGCCACTGACCTTTTGGGTTGAAGCTGTTAACACAGCTTGCTATGTGCAGAATAGAATCTAGTAAATCAGAGGTTGATGAAGACTCCATATGAAGTTCTCCATCACTTGGCTCCTCTAATTTCATTTTTCAAAGCATTTGGGTGTCCCTGTTTTATTCTCAACACAAAGGATCAACTCCAAAATTTGATCCTAAGGTGGATGCAGGGTACTTTGTTGGTTATTCATCTACTTGCAAAGAATACAGAGTCTTCAACTGCAGAACAAAGATAGTTGAAGAGACTTTGCATGTGAAGTTTAATGAATATCTTTGGACAAGATTCCACAAAACCCTGTGGAGTTGTTTGATTTGGACTACTGCAATATGTTCCTTATCACCCTCCAGCTGTTGCAGATCATGTGGATAAATCATTTTCTGCAGCATGTCTTCCACCTGGTGGTATTGATGATGATGATGATGATAATATCAATACTCACCTATTCAAGTTTAGTGACCAACTGCCTGTGTCTGCTAAATTTGATGTTCCTATAGCTTCAGCAGTTCCATCCACAACAAATGCTGATGAGATTTCTGATTCCTCTACATCTTTTGAGTTACCATCTAATTCTTGGTTTCAAGAGTCTGCATCAACATCTGCTGCTGCTGAAGGTCCTACAAACACTTGCACAGATCTCATTATTTATCAAGAACTGAAGAATCACCCCATGTCTCAGATTATTGGTGATATCAATGCTGGTGTTTCAACAAGAAGTCAATTGTCTAACTTCTGCTTCTATGCTCTCTTCATCAGTCAGCTAGAGCCAAAGAACTACCATGTTGCTTGAGAGACAATGGATGGGTTGAAGCTATGCAGCTTGAGCTACTTCAGTTCAAGAAACAGCAAGTGTGGGTACTGGTTCCTCTTCCCCCAGGTAAGTGTGCAATAGGCACTAAATGGGTGTTTAGGAATAAAACTGATGAAAATGGGCTTATTGTTAAGAACAAGGCTAGACTGGTTGTACAGGGGTTTTCACAAGAAGAAGGTATTGACTATGATGAACCTTTGCCCTGTAGCCAGACTAGAGGCAATCAGATTGTTTTTAGCTATGCTGCATTCCACAATCTTAAAGTTTTTCAAATGGATGTCAAAAGTGCCTTTTTATATGGTAAAATAAAGGAAGAAGTTTATGTGTGTCAACCACCAGGTTTTGAGGATAATAAAACATCCTGAATGGGTGTATAAACTTGATAAGGCTCTTTATGGGTTGAAACAAGCTCCTAGAGCCTGGTATGAGACACTTTCTACTTCTTCTTAAGAATAATTCACTAGAGGCTCCATTGATAAAACTTGTTTATAAGAAGGTGGATCAGCATAAGCTACTTGTTCAGATTTTTGTTGATGATATCATTTTTGCATCCTCTGATCCCCAGTTGTGTGATGATTTTACAACATTAATGAAAAAGAGGTTTGAAATGAGTGCAATGGGAGAATTACAGTTCTTTCTAGGCTTGCAAATTAAACAAAAGGCTGATGGAACCTTTATTCATCAGTCAAAATATACAAAAGATCTTTTGAATAAGTTTGATTTGCGAAACTGTAAGCCCTGTTCTACTCCCATGTGCAACACCACACAACTGGATGCTGATCAGAAAGGTAAAGCTGTTGATGAAACACTTTACAGATGTATGATTGGGTCCTTGATGTATTTAACAGCTTCTAGACCAGATATTATGTTTGCTACATGTGTTTGTGCTAGATTTCAGGCTGCTCCTAAAGAGTCTCATTTGATTGCAGTCAAGAGAATCTTTAGATATTTGCAAGGTACACAATCTCTGGGTTTATGGTATTCCACTGGACACTCTTGCAAATTAGTTGCTTTTTCAGATAGTGACTATGCAGGGTGCAAGTTAACTAGAAAGTCAACTTCTGGTGGTTGTCAATTCCTAGGCAACTGTTTGATTTCTTGGCAGAGTAAGAAACAAACATCTGTTGCTACATCAACTGCTGAGGCCGAGTACATTGCTGCTGCAAGTTGTACTTCTCAGGTACTATGGCTTCAGAACCAACTTCTGGATTATGGCATTACAGAGACTAAGACTCCATTATTAATGGATAGTGCTTCAGTTCTGTGTTGTCAAAAATCCAGTCCAGCACTCTAGGACCAAACATATAGAGATCAGACATCACTTTATTCGGGATTGTTTTGAAAAAGGTCTGATTGATCCTAAGTTTGTGCCTAGTGCTGATGAGCTTGCAGATATTTTTACTAAGCCTTTGGATAGTTCTACTTTCCAAAACCTTGTGTTAAGGCTTGGTATGCTGTAGCTAGAATAAGTGACAACTATGATGATTTCAGTAAAAGTACTGGTGATCATTGGTAACCTTGTCACATATAAGTACTGATGAGTCCTTTCACCTTCAGTAGTTTTATAACTACTGACGGCTAAATGCCTCACAAGTACTGAAGTACTATCTGTTCCAAACTACTGATGTAGTTACAACTACTGAAATCAGTACAAACAGATAAGTACTGACGTCCTATGAAACACCTGAAAAGCAGATGCAAAGTCTGATGAGTAAGTGTTGAGGATAGTATGAAACAGCTGAAAGGCTATGAATTGACGAAAACTACTGAAGAGAACTTTCTCTTCAGTTGTTTCTACAACTGCTGTTTCATTCTAAACAACTGAAGCAAAACCATGTTTTCAGTAGTTTTATAACTACTGATGACTAATACCAAGTCTTCAGCTGTTTACAACAATTGATGACAAAACCACTGTCTTCAGTAGTTTTCACAACTACTGATGAAACACAAGTCCTCAGTTGTTTCATCATCTGAATTCAAAACCATGGTCTTCAGTAGTTTTCTACTGCTGATGCCTAAAACCACGACTTCAGCTGTTTTAACGTCTGAAAGGGTAATACCATGTCAACAGTCGGTTTAAAACTACTGATGACTAACACCACACCCTTCAGTCATTTTCACCCCTACCCTATATACCTGTCCTCTTCTCTAATGTTTCATTAGCCGTTATTTTCTGAACTTCTCTCTCTCAAACATGGCGACCATGAGTCTGAAACCACGACACAACTGCGTTGCTTACCTTACAAAGTCGGCTTCTGGAACAAATATGATAATTCCATTGACTTAATGGTGGATTCCCATATCGCACAGCTTTCTCTTGAATCCAACCATTTACCCTGAATCCCTCAGTCAATTCTGGTCAAATGCTTCTGTTCATACTGATGAGTCTACCGGTCAGATCTCTGTTCGGTCCCTTATCAACCAGAAACCAGTGGTCGTTACAGCCGACATCATTCGTCAGGCATTACATCTACACGATTCCACCGCTGTGACTGCATACCCAAAGGGCATAACAGATATGTCCTTTATCAATCATGGGTATGAGGGTGATCTTCGAGCTACAACCGTTCTAAAGAAACATTTCCATGATGCTGAGAAAGTCATTTTTCACATGGTAAATGTCTGCATAGCCTCCATGACATCTTCTTGGGATCAAATGTCATCCCAATGGCAACAGGTATTGTATTCTATTCTAGAACACCAACCGCTAAATTTTTCTGAAATTGTGTTTCTAGAAATAAAGAACTTGGCTCAGAAACCTGTGGCAAACTGATGGCCATTATATCCCAGGTTTCTGATGGCCATTATTTTGGATGAATTAAAATCTGATGGCCTTGTTGGCCTTGGAGTTCCTGCACCAGCTGTTTTGGCTGAGGTATACTCCAGGCACAACTCAGACCCTACACTCAAAGAAGCTGCCCGAATGCTAAAGCCCAAGCACAGGGAACCCACAGCTTCCTCCATCAGAACCAAAGTCCCCACTAAACCAAACCCAAAACAACCCCAAATAGCTATTCAGGGAGATGAGTCCCCTGAAGATGCTCCTGCACCACCAACGCAGGATATACTTGCTGGCTTAAACCCCCCAGCAGTATCAGAGACTCTACTAGCCATAGCCGCTCAGGATTCCTCTCAAAAGGAGCCTGCAGCCACCACACAAGGGGTATCCACACATCTGGGATCTTCCTCACTTGAGGAGATTGCCATTGAAGAGCACCATCCTCCCCAGGTGCACACTGCTTCTACTCCATCACCCTATGCAACCGCCCCCCAAAGTCCAACAATAATTATTGCAAATGTGCTGACTCAGTTGCATGCCTCTCCTCCTCCCCAACAACCACCAACAAAGGGGAGAACCACAGACATTGAGGAAGAGGGTCACCATGTTTCTGACAACCCACAGCACCGGGGTTTACAAATTATATCTCCTGGTGTAGATAGGGAGATTAGAATATCTAGTGAGGCTGCCACCTCTTCTGCATCAGTACATGATCAGAATGAGGCTGGTAACATTGCTAAGACCTCACTAGAGGCAACAGCTGATGAAGGACATAGTCCTGAGGCTGGAAGTCCCCAGTTCCAAGAAAAAAGGGCACATGCTAAAACTGGTCTACACCCAGTGCATGTTAATCCTGCTACAAGCAGGAGGTCAGGTGATTCAGCTTATGCTAATGATGACCTGGGCTTTTTCTATGACGTTCTAGCCCAAACACCATCCTGGAGGCTGAGGTAAGCAAACTACAAGAACTGCTTGCCAAGAAGTCTCAGGATGTAAGTCCATCTGCCCCCACCAACCCACAGATGGCACCTTCCTTTGAAGGTTCCCCAAACACTTTACCCTCTCACTCCACTGAGCCTCCAGCTTCTGCTTTTGGCACTATCTCTCCGGGACAGAACCCCCCAGAGCAGATGGTTGCTGTATTCCAAAATCCCTCCCTCTCATCACTCCCATCATCAATGAAATTGTTTATAAAGCCATTGATGAGAGGATTTCCTCAAGTCTACAACCACTCATTGATGATGCTGTGCACAAGAAACTTTTTGAGGTACAAACCCCTGTCTCCAATGCATCCAAAAAGGGGGAGAGTACTGCAGTGAAAGAAAAGAAGAGAAAAAGAACTAAGGATGAGAAGGCACAAGAGAAAACCCAGGAGTTGGAAACAGAAAAGCAACAACAACTGATCACTTACAAAAGAAAGAAAAGTGCTGGTGATCAACCTACTGCTGATGAAAAATCCTTGGAAGAGCTAGTAAAAGATGCAGATGATACACAGCCGATCCATGGACAAAATCATTGAGCAACTCTTCAAGCAAGGCTTTGACACAGCCACACTAGACAGTGAGATCAGGAGGTTGGAAGTGGAGGAAATTCAAACCAGATGGGCTGGGTATGATGTACTGGGAAAAGAAAGATTGGAGATCATGATTCAATTCATTGCCAAATACTTAGGAAGATCTTTGATGGAGATTCGTTCATGGACCAGAGACAGTATTCTGGCTATAGCCACCAGAATCTGTTTGGCTGAGAAATTTCATAAGGGGATTATCATTGAAGCACTTGATGAGGCTGGGGCTAGAAAAAGGTTTGAAATGGCAAGACTTACAAAGGCCAAACTCACAACCAAAATGCTTGAACAACCTTCCATATCACCCACTCAAAAATAGCTACCCCTCAAATCTCCAAACCAATCTCTAAGCCCAAATCCAAACATCCTCAATCTTCAAAACCAATTCCTTTACCAACCCTACCATCATCCAGTGATGCACCTAGAAGGAGGAGAAGGGTGCTGAGGATAGAAGAAGATGAAGAAGAAGAGGATGAAGATGATAGTCTGCCACTCTCTGCTGTTCTAAAGCTACCAGAACCCAGGAGTCAACCCATGATCACACCTGACTCTCAAAGGGAAATGGTTAGAGTCAAGATAGAAGATGAAGAACAACAGAAGCAGCACGATGAGCAACTACTGAAGATGGTTGACAAGGAATTTCCTCAGTCATCATCTATACAAGCCATGAAAGGGCATGCTTAGAGGCTGTACACTCTCAGACACACATTTCAGTATCAGAAGGAGAGAGTGAGAGTATGGCCAGACCCCAAGGTGAGTTCTAGAATCCATAAAAGATCTATTCCACACAGATACAATGGCCAGGTTAGAAAAACAATAGATTCTACCATCATGTTGGCCATTGTAGTCTCACCATGGGAAATAATTGATGAATTCAAGAAGGCTCATCAATCAAAAATGACCCCTCAAGCCTTACTAGAAAACAAGATGATCAAAAAGGGGTTATTATATAAAAAGCTTGAAGACATCAAGAAGAATGAGCTCCAGTTACTCCTTGAAGGCACTCATCCTGATGAATTTGTCTATAGGGAGGTAACTACTGTGGAGTTGAAGAATGGCAGGACTGTGAAGTACTTATCTGAGTACTATGGTCCAGAGTTCTTCTTTGAAGGAGGAGTAGAAGAACTCTCCAAGGAGGAACAGTTGCTCTCCTTGAAGCCTATGTTCGAGAGTCATACAGACTCATAATGGGGAAGTAGATCTCATGAATGGGATAACAACTCTGTGTCCAGTTCGCCAAAACAGAGTTCCCATTCATACCTTGCCAAACAAATCTCTGAGATCTCTTCCCACGCCGAAGCTTATATAGGTCATCTTCTCTACTGATCAAGAAGGAAAAAGACCAACCTTTTTGCCAACAATAAGTGGGAAAATAAATAAATTAGAGGTTTTGGCTGCATTGGTTCAGGGGGAGTTTGTTGGACCAAAAGAACCAATGAGCCAAGATCAGAAAACCTCTAAGTCCCACATGATCTCACAACAACTGCTGAAGGCTTCATCATCAGTTTTCCTCAAGTGCTGAAAACTCCAACAGCTAAAGATCATGTGCTGAAGACTTCAACAGCTGAAGACTAAAGTGCTGAAGTACAAACAGCTGAAGAACACAAGTGCTAAAGCTGAACAGCTGAAGAACACAAGTGATGAAGCTGAACAGCTGAAGAACACAAGTGCTGAAGCTGAAGACCAAAGTACTAAAGTACAACAGCTGAAGAGTTTACAAGTACTGAAGATCAACAACTGGTGTACAAAGTCTGAAGACAAAGACTGGAGACATCAGCTGATGATATCTACTGAAGTCATCAGCTGATGAAACGACTGAAGTTCAAGTCTGAAGACCAAGTACTGAAGTTTCAGTAGTTTGTCACAACAGCTGAAGAATACCTCTTCAGTAGTTGTGATATCAGTAGTTTTATGTTTTTACTTTCAGTAGTTTTGTAAAACGACTGAAGAGCTTGTTCTTCAGTCGTTATAGTATCAGTAGTTTTATGTTTTTCAGTAGTTATAGTAACTGATAACACTTAGTATTTTTGTAAGAAGATGTCAGCTGTTTTGACATCTTCAGTAGTTGTGTTTCAGTTGAAATAATTCTGTTAGATGTCACTATCAAGTGACATCAGCAGACGTCACATCTCTTATATAAGAGGTGTCGACCTAATTGTAAGTGTGACATTCCGTTACCACGAAAGCGAATATTGAATGAAATTTATTTGCAGAATTATCTCTATCTATAACCGTTTTTGTTCTTCATTGAATATCGTTTTGTTCTTGTGAATTGGCTAATTCATTTTTAGAATTCCGCTGCTATACTCTCTAATCAATCAAACGTAGATCACTGATCCTAACAAGCTTGGAGATTGAAAATGGCAGATTGGGTTCGGGATGAACTACATTCTGCATCAGCAAGGGCTAGGCGACCGAATAGAGGCCATACGGCCGAATGAGGTGTGATTGAGGTTCATTTGCACAATTGAGGTTCATTCATACGATTGGGGGCCAGTCGCATGGGGAGTCATGCGACTGAGGGCCCATTCGCATAAGTGTTCATCCCCATTAGTTCCATTTGCATGGGACTCATCAACAATGAGTCCATCTGCATTAGGTCCATTCGCATGGGTGTCCATTCGCATAGGTGTTCATCCGCATTGTCCATTCGCATGATGTTCAGTCGCCTGAAGTCCATGCGACTAAAGGGTGTCCATTCACCCAAGTAGGTTGGCATACCCGAGGAAAATGTAGTTTATGTACTGACTTCGGGGGAAAGTGCAGATGTAAGTTTTGACGTGGAAGATTCCCGTAAGTTCATGTAAGATGACTGTTGTGGCCTTAGAGGTTATATGTTGTATGTTTGTGCATGATGTATGTATGTATGATGATGCCCTGTATGATGATGATGACTATGTATGCTATGTTCCTTGTTATGATGCATGTTTATCTTTCCCCTGACTTTACGTTGAATGTTAATGAATGAAATGAAACTATTATGTAACGTAAAGTGAAAGATAATGAAAAGAGGAACATGATGAATGAATGCATGCATTAATGAATGATGAAAGTAATGAAAGTCTTGTAAGCCTTGTATGTCGGGACACGCCCCTTTTGTAAGGTGTTAGCCCAACGGTGTGCGGGTTCGCTACCTCGGGAGGATGCACATCGGGGTCTTTCTTTGTGATTGACCATTTGTATGGAACCATTGTTTCTTGCCTTAGGTACTGTGGCCAGGAGGTGTTGTGCACCGTAATGGAAGGTCTGTGATAGGCTTAGGTCTAGTACCATGAGACTGAAGGGCATAGCACGTGACAATAGTACACCTGAATTTTATCTTAGGTACTGTGGCCAGGTGGTGTTGTGCACCGTAATGGAAGGTCTATGATAGGCCTAGGCCTAGTACCAGAAGAATGAAGGGTAAGTTCATGGTTTTGATGGAAAGAAAAGATGTAATGATGAACGAATGAATGAAAGTAAGAATGTATGAATGAATGGAATATAATGAATGAATGATGAAGATAATAATAATATTATCTATGTGTACGTATGATGTATGATCGCATGAAAGTAAAGAACGGTTTTAAACGAAAGATAAAGTATGATTTATTGTAAAACTAGAACTTACTCAGCAACGTTGACTTTTTATGTGTTTCCAGTTGGCAGGTAATGTTGCTGGGGATGGCACCGTGTGGCTACTCGACTCTTTTGGATGGAATTCTTTTGATTAATGTTTTTGCTTCGTAATGCGAACAAACAATATTTTGAATGAATGTTGTATTAACTTACAAAAGCATTTGTAATGATATGAAAAGTTATTTTTATGTTTCCGCTGCAATGTTTTATGAATGATTAAATGTAAAGTATATGTTTTATGTGAAATGATTTCCCAGCTGTAAGCGTCCTTGGAACGGGGCCTTACAACTTTACCTACCGTCATGCATAAAGCGGGTACTGGGCCGAGATCTATCATAGACCCCCATACATTACGCCCGGTGGCCTGACTGACCACAGTACCTAGGGTAAATTCAGGTGTCCCATTGTCATGTGCTATACCCCACCATCATGCATAAATCGGGTACCGGGCCAGGTACTAGGAAATTCTGGGCCATGTGGTTTGAATACACAGTGGGGTTCACAGTTAGGGCTATGAATTAAGTGGATTGGGTGAGAAAGGAGATGATTTCAAAAAAGTTAGCATCCATGATGAATCCAAGAATGTGATTGATTGTGCTGAGGGTTAAGTGCCATAGAGAAAGAACAAAGAAATGAACTTGATTAAGGTAAATTTAGGATGAAGAAAATTTTGGATGGTGAAATCGGTAAAAAGATTAAAATAGTAGAGCGAAATATTTAAATGGGTGAAAGTGGCAGATGGATAAGGTGAAGTGATGGTTTGGGTATAATGTGATAAGGGCGGTAAGGTTAAGTCCAATTAAAATATTCCGACATCATTAAGATAATTTTATCTTTTATAGTTGTGGGGCCCAAAGATTTGCGTTACACAGCATGGTCTTCTTCTAAGTATAAAAGATTTTCGATGGTGATCTTCTTCCGAAGCCAACTTAACTTCCGAAGGTAATTTCTTACTTCCAAGAGTAAAGATGGTTTTTGAATGATAATATATAGGCTTCGGAAGTAGATCTGATAAGCTATCAATCGCTTCTTTCGAGGCTAAAAATTCTTCCAAGAAGAAGAGTTCCCTTGGAGAAATTTTGCTTCTGAAGATATGTGAAACATCTTTCGAGGGTTAATTTCTCTTTGTAATAATCTATACTTAGAACAATTTCAGAGAAAACCTTTTGTAACCAGGCTTAGATTGTATTGAAAAAAGACATTGCACATGTTAAAGAGGTTTTCAAAGGAGATAGGCTAATCAATGTTTATCATCCCAATAGTTGTAATGAGATACTTAAATATTTATTCATTAAGGCTCTAGGGAACAAATCAGCATATTGTTTATTTGAATCAACTTTGATTATCTTAATCAAATTTTTCTCATGAATATCTCTTATCAAATGATACCTGATGGTTGATATGCTTTGTCTTGGAGTGCTTCACTAGATTTTCAGTAATGGAGATAGCACTATTGTTGTCAATATGGATAGGAGTGCTAATGAAGTTGAATCTATAGTCAAGCATCTGATTCTGAATCCACAGCAGTTGAGCACAGCAACTTGCAGCAGCAATGTATTCAGCTTCAACAGTAGATGTAGAGACACAAAATTGTTTCTTGCATTGCCATGAGATAATCCTTCCACCAAGAAATTGACATCCTCCTGATGTAGATTTATTGTTGATGTTGCAACCACCATAGTCACTATCTTAGTAGCCATAGAGATTGAAATTGTTGTTTCTTGATACCAGAGACCTAGTTTAGGTGCTCCTTTAAGGTATCTAAGGATTCTCTTGGTAGCAACTAGGTGAGAGTCCTTTGGAGCAGCCTGATATCTTGCACAAATGCATGTTGCAAACATGGTATCAAGTCTACATGTTGTGAGATACATTAGAGACCCAATGATTGCCCTATAATATTGTTGATCAGTATCATCTCTCTCAGAATCAGGACAAAGATTATGGTTTCTAGGTATGTGTGTCTTGGCGGGCTTACATTCCTTCATATCAAATCTTTCTAATATGTCAGACACATACTTAGATTGATTGATAAAGAACCCCTCCTTCATCTATTTTACCTGAATTCCAAGGAAATAGTCCATTTTTTCTATGAAACTCATATCAAATTTCTTCTTCTGATGCTCTCAAAGTCTCTACAAATTTGGTCATTTGAGGAATTAAATATGATATTATCAATATAGACATGGACGAACAAAATGTCTTTCCCATACTTCTTTATGAATAAAGTCTTATCAATGGTGCCTCCAATGTATCCATTCTTCAAGAGAAATTGAGATAAAGTCTCATATCATAGCCTAGGTACGTGGTGCATCCCATATAGAGCTTTATCCAACTTGCACACATAGTTGGAGTGTTATGAATCTTCAAATCCTGGAGGTTGACACACATAGACTTCCCTATCTATATTCCCATATAGAAAGGCACACTTGATATCAAGTTGGTAGATAGTAAAATTCTTGGATGCAACATAAGCAAGAAAGATCCTCACTGTCTCAAGTCTTGCAACTAGTGCAAAGACACTAGTGTAATCAATTCCTTCCTCTTAGGTGTATCCTTGAACTATCAAACTTGCCTTGTTCTTGATTATCAACCCTCTATCATCTCTTTTGTTTTTGAAAACCCATTTGGTTACTATAGGTACTTGACCAGATGGTAGTGGACATAGGTTCCAAACCTTTTGCCTCTTGAATTGAAACAATTCCTCTTGCATTGACTCAACCCAACTACTATCCTTCAAGGCTTCTTCTACTCTCTTGGGTTCCATCTAAGAAATAAAGTACGAGTATAGGCAGATATTCCCATTATGAGTTTATCTTCTTGTTCTCACACCTTCAGATAATTCTCCTATTATCTTCTCAGTAGGTTGAGTGTTATGAATCCTAAGCCTAGGGATCACATCCAGTTGCAAAGATAGATCCAGGTTGGACATATTTTGCTCAGGTGCTTGACACTTGGACTAGCTATTGTTTCAAACTCATTCAATGAGGACTGATTGAATGAATGAGAAACACCATCATCATTTGTTGGCTAGGAGGTAGTATTAACAGTTGTCTGTTCCTTCAAAATGATACTTCCATATGCCTGGTGTTGTGTAGTGTCACCATATGAGTTTTAAGGCTCACTAGGTGGACCACTGGTTGAGGCTCCACTATCTTTTGAGATTGTTATACTATCAGATCTTAAGATAGCGGGAGCCTAATTTTCTACAACTCTTGGAGAACTTGAATGAGGTCTGGATAACTCAAATAGTTGATTATCATCAGAATCATTTTGAGTACTTGTTCTAGCTAAAACATTCTCACAAGTTAGTTTAGAATAGTTGAGAAACAATTCTAAGTCAAAAATATGATCAGGGTCATTTCCCCTAACACAAGGAGTGTGCACATTGATAACAATGATAGATGATTCCTCAAATTGTTGATTTTTGATGTTGTATACTCTATAAGCAATAGAGTTGGAGGGATATCCAAGAACGATAGCATCATCCTACTTTTAGAAAAAATTTCAAAGTTGTCCTTTGTGTTAAGTATGGTACACCTGCTGCCAAAGGACCTTAGAAAGCCAATGAATGGAAGCCTCTTGTTCCATAGCTTATAATGGGTTTTTCCATATGGCTTAACTACAAGAACCTTGTTCTGCACATAGCAAGCAGTGCTGACTGCCTCTACCCAGAATGTTAGAGGCAGCTTTGAATCAGCTAACACGATCCGAGCACCTTCAATCAGTTTCCTATTCCTTCTCTCAGCAATACCATTTTGTTGAGTAGTTCTAGGAGCACCATATTTTTGGCAATCCCTTTTGAGTTACAGAATGAGTCAAGAACATGATTCTTAAACTCGGTCTCTTGATCATTATCTTAATGTTGTGATCAATTTGATTCTCAATTTTAAGAATTAAATATTTTAACGTTTCAACAGTTTCATCCTTAGTTGTTAGAAAAAGACCCATGTAAATCTTGTAAAATCATCAACGATCACAAGGCAGTATGATTTCCTTCCAATGCTCATTATACTTATTGGATCAAAATAGATCTATGTACAGTAAGTGTAATGAAATGGTGATAGAGTTAACAACTTTAGATTTATGAGATGCTCTATGTTGCTTCCCTTTCAGGCATGCAACACAATTATCTTTGTAGAAAAATTCCTTTTTAGGCAAACCATGTACCAAGTTATTTTTAACTAATTTATTCACGGTTTTAAAATTGACATGACACATATGTTTATGCTATAGTGTTGACTCATCACCATCAGCTTTGGAAAGAAAGCATTGTATTTCACCTAGTGGGGAAGCATTGTTCATATCTAGATTGTACACATCCTTTTTCCTGGGAGATCTAAAAAGCACCAATTCCTGAGGAATGGTTATCCCGGGTTTAAGGATAATACACTCATGTTCTGTGAAAAGCATTATATGCTTTTGATCACAAAATTAAGAAACACTTAACAGGTTGTGTTCAACCTGTTTGACAAAGTGAACTTTGTCAACTTATAACTTGTCGTTAGAAATATATCCTCCAGCCTCACCTCCAAATTGAATAGAATCTCCATCAAAATTTTGAAATTGTTAAAGGAGAGAAATGTTTCATGTCATGTGCCTGGATCATCCACTATCTACAATCCATACATTATTGTTCTTATCATATGGATGTCCCTACACATAAGGTGAAAAAGTTAGTTTTTATTGGAAATCCAAGCCTTGTTGGTCTTGGGCTTTTCTAATGATGAGGATGATATTAAACCAAAATTTATGCATAGGGGTTCAATAGATGTTTGTGTAGAAGAGGCTTGGGTTGCAACATCTTCTTTGATCTTCCATTCCATCCTTTGGTTGATCATTGAGGATGAGCTTAATGAAGCTTGAGTAGCATGATATTCTTCTAAAGCTTCTTTCTATTTGAAAGAAGTCTTCACCACCTTTTCTTCAGAAGAATTCTTCTTCTGGGATGGTTTCAAGGGGACTCTCTTGTTCTTTTGAGTCTTGACATCTTTAACTTCCGAAGCCATTTTCCCTTTGGAAGAAATACTTTCTTCCGAAAGCAACCTTGCTTTGGAAACAAGCTTCCCCTTTTTCATCACTTGAACCATATGATAAGGTCCAAATAAGAAACCTTTCCTGACTCTTTCTCTTTTAAAAATGTTTGCATAATATGTGCTAGCAAGATTGAAGTAATAATCTTTGGCTATGTGGTTTTGCATACCACACGTTATGCAAGCAATGTTAGTCTTCTGGGAACTTGAAGGCTGTTATTTATTGTTCTTCTTGTCTTCATTAGCAGTTCTTCCCTTTGTCTTCTAATCCTTTTGTTGGATAAGTATGCTTGTACTACACACTTTTCCAGGATTAGAAGTTCCTACCACCTGAAATCCAACTGAGATGAACACACCTTTTTGTTTTGGGTCAATCTTTAGATTAGATTCAGCCACTTTCTTGGCAGTTTTTTGGCTGCCTTAGCTCGGCTTCTTCTAGCTTTGGTGGTAAGGGGTTGGTCATCACTGGTAAGAGGGTTTTGGTTTACCTGGTTCTTCCGTGTGATAGTCTCCAAAGTTGCATCACTCTTTGACTCATGGGAAGGTGGGTTAGAAGATGGAACCTCTTGCTCTTTAGTACCACACCTTGGTTGTCTAATAGACTCAAAAGAATATGGTGGAGCAATTTCATTGGTTTCCCGCCCACCTTAGTTTTGATAACAAAGTTTTGAGTGAGAGGATGATGCAAGAATAAATTGGAAGTTTTGCTCTAAGATAGCATGCTTCCTGGCTTGTGCCTCAACTGTGACAAGCTGGGCTTGAGCCTCAGTCAATTTGGATATTAAATCCTTGATTTGAGTCTTGTTGTTAGTATGTTCATGTTTTAACAAGGACACACTTTTCTTTAACTCATCATTTAATAAAATAAAATATGTGATTGATGCTTTTAATGTTTAATGTTTCAGTGTTTATTATGTGATAAAGTATATTAAACTAACTATATAGGTTTGTGGTTATTGTGCATAGTTCTTAGTCAATAATGATTGAGAAACATGTGCAAACTTAATCGTATGAAGTCTTCATGCGAATGGACCATGCTAATGGACCATACGCATGAATACATCATGCTAATGGACCAGTCGCACGACTAAACCAGGAGAATGGATCAGTCACATGATTGAGACATAAGATTGACTCAGTCGCACAACTAAACCTTCAGTCGTGTGTATGAATCAATCGCAGGATTCAGTCGCACGACTGAACCATGCTAATGGTTTATTCCTACGATTGAAAAACCCTAATCTATAAATAGCACCTATTTCATGGAAAAACAAAACACTTGAAGAATTTCAACACATACTCATACCCTAGCCGTCCAGAGACTCTGAAAAGCCTATTCCAAGTTCATAGTTTGCAATTGATCTTGTTCTAATCGTTCTTAACATTTCTTTAATCATTAGATTGATCGAAATTGCGTTCTCACTGATTGGATCACCAATCAAACAGGATTCTGCACTATTTGATCTGGTTTCATGCATTATCAGTTAGTACTCCGTACTTACATGGTCCTAATAAGTGGTATCAGAGATTTGGCTCTTGATTTTGCATGTGACTAGATTAGTTTTGGTGTACAAATCACAGTTTTCATCCAAAAGACTCACCTTTTTTGAGTAAACAGTGTTTTCGACGTCTCCAGGTTTCAAAGTTTACGTTTTTCGACATACGGAAGATTAGGGTTCTTGAAAAATCGTGTTTTTGTGTCAAAATGTCAAAAACCTTCGATTTTGCAAAAACAACAGCCTTCAGTCACATGATTGCCCTAATCGCACGACTGAACTCAATCGCACCTCCCATTCGCACGATTGAACTCAGTCGTTCACTCATTTGTACAACTGAACAGCCCCATTCGCTTGTCTCCAATCACACACTCCATACGTACGACTGAATCCAATCGAACAGTTAATTCATTCGCACCCTTCATTCGCACGACTGAGTCATCCGCATTGGCCATCCGCATTTGTCCAATCGCACGATTGACTCATCCGCATTTTTCAAATAGCATGATTGACTCATTTGCATCTGTCCATTCACACAAGTTTAAAGTTCTAAATTTTAAAGTATAAAGAGATGGAAGATCAGTTCTCTACGTTTACTGCCGGTAGGGACTCACAGATCCAGAATCTTTTGCTTTTGGAAAATGTAATTGGGAATCACAATAAACCACCTAAACTTATAACGTTAGATGATTACCCACAATGGAAGCAGCGATTCGAGATCTATCTTAATGGAGTTGATCCCAACCTTTAGGAATCTATTGAGACAGGTTATAGTATGCCGGTTAGTGCTGATGGTGTTAAATTAACCTTGGGAGGCATGACTGATAGCTAAAAGGCGAAGTACAATGCTGAAAAGAAGGTGTAAGCCCTGTTGACTCAGTCAATACCAAAAGACATATTACATCAGTTTTTTGAGAACAAACAGGCAAAGAAGTTATGGGAAGATTTGGAGAAACGATACGACGGGAATGTAACGTTGAAATCTTTAAAGGCAAAGGCTCTGTAAAAGGAGTTTGATAACTTCTCTTCGATGGGGAAAGAAAGCTTGGATGATGTTATAGACAGGTTCTACCATCTAATGAGTGAGTTGCACACTCATGGGGTCACAACATCAATGGAAGACAAAGTGTTAAGCTTTGCCGATGATTTGCCAGAGAAGTGGGACTTGTTTGTGTCTAACTTGAGACAGAACAATATACTGACAAAATTAGACATAAACGACTTCATCCTGAAATTGAGGGAGGAGGAACTGAGGATGAAGGGTCACAGAAAGGATCCTATGACCGGAATCCTTCACTGTATAACTCATCTCCTAACACAACCAGTTCAGGAGCACCACTTCAAACAGTGTTTGTGTCTAGTTCAACTGTACCTTCTCAAACCACAGCTTCAGGATCTGAAACGTTAGGGTCATCTAGTACCCAATATATCGCACCTGTACTAAGTTGAAGACCGAGAATCTCAGTAATATTACTGTGGAGGTTGCAAAGGAGCATATGGACCTTCTAGCAGCAGTTGTTCATTCTTATGATGGTCTAGTTGCAGGGAAAATTGGTAATTGCCATCTGGTCGATGAAGACTACGAGCAGGTGGACAAAAATGAACTAGAAAGGATGGATATCATGTGGTCATTGGCTAGTGCTGTCAGAAGGGCGAAAAAGTTTGTGAAAAAGACTGGATAGAACTTGGTAGCCACAAAAGACACAACCTTTGGTTTCGACAAAACCTAAGTTACCTATTTTAACTGTGGAGAAAAGGGGCATTTCAAACGTGAATGTGTAAAGCCCAAGAAGACAGGTAACGGGAATCCATTCTCATCTTTCAACTGTCAAGACAAATCCACGAGTGGAGCTACCTCGTCAAGCAAAGAGACAAAGGTCTTGACTGCTCAAGGTGATGAAGGACAGGATTGGACCTTCAATTTTGTGTCTCCGGTTGAATCGAACATTGCCCATGTCTAGGGTTTGGATGATGACTCTGCAAGTGAAGATGAAATCGCAGTTGAACTAGTGATGTCTGATAATGAAGATACTACGAATGTGGTCAATCACCTGATTGAAGAAGATCTCAGAATGACATGTTTAGAATCTCCAGCATCCAAAGAGTCAAACTCTACATTGATGGTTGATTCAACCTAGTCTTCACAGGTAAGTACAAAAGACCAACTCTTTGAAAATCATGCATGTAATGAATGTAACAAATTTAGAGAAAGCATAGATTTAAAATTTTCTAGGTTACTAGACCACAATGATAGCTTAGTAAATGACTTACAACTGTGCACAGAAGCTAATCGGATTTTAAAACAAAATGAGCACAGTTATAAAGAGAAAACAGAACTTTTAAATAAACAACTAAAGGAAACCGAGGTTTTTGCTTTTAACCAAGCCAATGATATAAAGTTCTATTTAAACTCCCTGGAAGAGACTAAGAAATAAAAAGCAGTTTGAGAAGTCGAAGTCAACTCATTAAAACAAAAACTGCACAGTTGGACCAGTTCTTCTCACATAGTTCAACACTTAGTGAAAGAACGAAATAACGGGGAGGGGTTGGGTTACAAAGTCATTCCACCACCAGATGAGATCATGTTAAATGCTAAATTTAGACCAGTAAATAACATCCAATTAAGGATCATGTGGTGTCCACTCCTCTAGTTAGTGATCTGGATTCCCAGGTAAACCGATGGATTCTATCACTAAACAGAAGGCGGCTACTTTGAAATCAAAAGGTAAGATGTCTATGTGATTTGGATGAACAATTTGAAAAGGTTAACGTAAAGTCAGGTTCAAACATGCCTATTTCTGAACCCAAAACGACAAAACCAATTAACCAACCACGTGCTCCACGTCACAGTCCAAATAAACAAAAGGGTAAAGATGTTAAAAACATTCAAACAATGAATTTTGTAAAGAAGCAAAAACATCTAAACAAGAAGTGTCCAAACCCAACCAGACTAAAGTCACACCTGTATCACACACTTCCCCACAGAAATAATTTTCTCAACATGTAGAAGGTAGATCATGCTACAAATATGGAAGAAAGGACACATCGCTTCTAATTGTCCTTATTATCAGACACCAATAAAGAAAATTGAACTTTGTGATACTAAATCAATTTTTTCGAAAAGGAGTTCTATTACTCCACCAAAATAAGTAATGAACCTAAAGTTCAAACTGTAAGCCAGTCGTCTGTTTATCACAACGGGCCTTACACAACAAGCTTATGGAAAGAAAAGTCAAGTCCAGTGTCTGATACTGAGAACACTAAGAAGAATGATATGCCCTCACCTTCAAATGGATAGTGGGTTGAGTTCATGATGCGTGATTCCTCTGGCTCACCCAAGCCAGTTAAGGCTTGGGTCCAAACCTAAACTAATAATTTCCTCTGAATGTGCAGGGTGTCCGATACAGTGCTATCACAAACACCTGGATTTTTGATAATGGGGCATCTAGGCATATGACCAGGAACCTGTGTCTCCTTTCAAATTTCAAACAAATTAAAGGGGGACATGTCTCATTTGCTGGAAATAAAGGAGGATACATCATCACTTAAGGCGAAGTGGGAAACCAGAAAGTCAAGTTAGATATGGTCAACTACGTTTAGCAATTACAAAATAACTTGCTTTCAGTCTCCCAAATCTGTGACAAAGGATTCAAGGTTGTTTTTGACAACAAGAAGTGCTATGTGTTGAAGAAGGATTACATATCCGGAGGAGCAAATCCTAATGTCAGCTTCAAGATAATGACTTATATCTCTTGGATCTATCAAAGGTCTCCACAACTGATCATCAAGTTCAATGCTTCTTGTCCAAGGCAACTAAGAGGGACTCGATCTCCTGGCATAGGAGAATGGGACACATAAATCCACGGAAGATGAATCATTTGATTCAGAATGATTTAGTAAATGGAGTTAATGTTAAGAATTTTCAACTTCTGGATTTTTGTGTAGCGTGTAAGAAAGGTAAATAGACCAAGAAGTCTCACAAGGCAAAGAAAGTAAATTCTATTGAATTGCCTCTCGAACTTCTACACATGAATCTGTTGGTCTTGTGAGCACCAAGAGCATCATCGGTGATTTGTAATGTTATGTAGTCAGATTCGCTCAGACAACGGCACGGAGTTCAAAAACTAGTGGATGGAGGCCTTTTGCAAAGAGAAAGAAATTGTACATCAGTTCACATCTACCTACACTCCACAAATGAACAGATTTGCAGAACAAAAGAACGGGAGCTTGATAGAGACAGCACGAACAATGCTAGCAGACTCAAAACTACCCATCCAATTTTGGAACGAGGCAGTTGCCAATGCATGTTACACCCTAAATCGTGTCTTGGTAGTCAAACGTCTTGGTAAAATGTGTTATGAGTTGCTCCGGCGACGTAAACCTAATCTAGAGTACCTCGAACCGTTTGGCGCACCATGTATGCTGCTGAAGAAAAATTAGTCAGGGAAGTTTAGTGAAAAGGCTGAAGTAGGGATTTTTCTAGGATACAACATACCAAATAAGAGAGTTTCCAATAACTCAATAGGTCAAGTAGAAATGTGGTGCAACGTTTTCGTTCAGAGATACACCACCCCCTGCTGTAAAAGGACCCGCATTCTTCTTCGATTATGATAGATTCTTTAAATCCTTCAATATCCTTCTCTCCCCTCCTAATGATGAGTTATCAACCAAAACAATGTACAATGTCTTAAACACACTGTCACTAGACTCGACAACATCAGGTTCACAAGGTGAGTCTTCTAGTCATTCAGGGGGAGCACTGGAGGTAAGTGACTCTTCCTCTAACAATGAAGAAGTGAAGAATGATTAGGTGGATCAGGAGGAACAGGATCCTGCTACTGAAAGTACACAAGCATCAGATCTGATGCCTCTGACACTTTGGAACCTCGCACTCCAGCGGCTATAGATACTGAACCAAGAATTCAAAATCTGGATCAGGAAGTAGTCATTCCCACCACTCCCGGATCTCGACTTAATGTATATCATCCTCTGGACAACATCATAGGGGATGTACAATTGGGAGTACAGACAAGAAATCAACTATACTCAGCTGATTATGCCTTAGTCATGGAAAAAGGCTATCTTCACGACGGTGCTTATCGATGTTTTGTGTCTCAATTTGAGCCAAAATATGTATGTGAATCCTTAAACAATGAGGTATGGGTGAGTTTCATGCAAGAAGAACTCCTACAATTCTAGAAGTTAGGAGTTTGGACATTGGTAGATAGACCAAAAGGTGCTAAGGTCATTGGCACAAAATGGGTCTTGAAATGCAAGAAAGATGACCAAGGGGTCATAATTCGAAACAAGGCTCGAACTTTTGTTCAAGGTTTTAGACAAGTCGAAGGAATCGATTACAATGAAGTGTTTGCACCTATGGCTAGAATGGAAGCAATCCGTATCTTCCTAGCCTATGAATCTTACATGAAGATCAAAGTTTATCAACTAGATGTCAAGATTGCATTCCTTCATAGGGAAATTCGTGAGGCAGTGTATGTCAGTCAACCCAAAGGATTTGAAGATCCTTACCATCGGGACAGAGTTTACACGCTGGATAAGGCTCTCTACGAGCTCTATCAAGCCCCGAGAGCATGGTATGAGAAACTCTCAACTCATCTGGTGAAACACGGTTTTCGTAGAGGAGTTATTGATTGTACACTATTCATCAAAGAAAAGGATGGAAACTTACTGCTTATACAGATTTATGTTGATGACATAATCTTCGGTTCCAAAAACGAAGAGTTATGTAAAGAATTTGAATCTGTAATGAAAGCAGAATTTTAGATGAGTGCAATGGGGGAAATGAAGTTCTTCCTAGGATTACAGGTGATCAGACACCAAAAGAAATCTTCCTACATCAGACTAAATATGTAGGGGACATCCTAAGTCGGTTTGACATGGAGAATGCTTCAGCTGCTGGAACCCCACTTGCCACGAACCACGATGTGGCACCCGATGAAAATGGTGATCTGGTTAATGCTACAATGTATAGAGGAATGATTGGATCCCTTATGTATCTCATAGCATCTCATCCTGATATCATGTATGCGACGTGTCTCTGCTACAGATATCAGGCGAAGCCGAAATCCAACCCTCTCATAGGAGTTAAACGGATTTTCCATTATCTAAAGGGTACTCCAACACTCGGGTTGTGGTATCCTCATGATGATGATTTTGAGCTTATAGCGTATAGTGACTTGGATTATGGCGGATGCAACATGAATTACAAGTCAACTTCAGCAGGATGTCAATTCTTTGATAGACGGTTAGTCACCTAGCAGTTTAAGAAGCAGGCCCCCGTTGCTCTGTCAACATATGAAGCAGAATACATTGTTGTTGCAAGTTGCTGTTCTCAAATCATCTGGATTCAGCAGCAAATGCGCGACTACGGTTTGCAATTTTCTAACACTCCTATCTATGTTGATAATTCTGCTGTTATAGCCGTAACCAAAAATCCAGTCCAACATCCTAAAACTAAACACATCGGTATTAAATATTACTTTATACGTGATTGTTTTGAAAAGCAATTAATCGATGTGGTTAAAATAAATACGGATTTTCAACGTCCAACCTCTACACAAAAGCATTTGATAAACCAAGGTTTTTATACCTATTAGAGGTTAATGGCGTGAAAAAAAAGTGATGTGATCACAGAGGAAGAAAATGCTTAGTCCGACATTTTTTTATTTTATTTTCTTTTATTTTCTTGTATTTTGTCTTATTTATTTCCTGTTTATAAAAATCCAAAAACAAAAAAAATATTTTCGGTTTTAGAATTTTAGGGGGAGAATAGGTTAGATTAGTATTAAATTAGTTGTTGCTTTATTTATTACTCATAAAAAAAAGTGAGGAGGACAACTTAGCTAAAAAGAAAGTAATCAAATCTGTGATAATGATTCAATATATATGGAAAATGATAGTACACAGGGAACTGATTTACGGGACTTCAAAAAGTTTAACTAATTAAGATGCAAAATTCAAAGTTTAAGCCTGAAAAGTCTAAGCAAAATAAAAGGAAAAATGATAGTAAAACTAGTAGGCTACCAAGGTAACATAGAGAAAGTAGAGCTAGAGGCTGCTAGTTCATTGTATGATGTGTCAGTAGATTCAACACAATAGATAAGTAGACCTTATTGGTGGCTTAAAATCCAAACTAAGTTGTTCAACTTGCTGTGGGTTCCCATCTTATCCCTGGTTAACACAATCAACGTTGTTCCAATAAGGGGTGAAGAGCAAAATAAAAGCCATGAAAAATGCAAAACACAATCAAGCTAATAACTTATGTTGTTGGTGTGATATGTGCAAAAAGAAAATAAATGCTTGAACAAGAAGATAAGTTGTGTGCCTCTCTGCTGTGTGGTGGCACTAACCTGAGGATAAGCATAACCTAAATATTCTAGAATTCACTATTGTTTGCGCCTCTCTGCTGTGTGATGGCACTGACCTGAGGCTTGGCATCTCTTTGAAAGCTCTTAGAATAGTTTCTTCTTGAAATACACCCGTAGACTGCTTAAAAATCATCTGAGGAACGTTGATTTTCATATAAGTGTGGGATCCACAAATGCTTGTTGAAATAATTAAACCTAACTCTTCACCAATGTGTGTCAAAAGTCTGTGTATGGATTTAAGAGGACAAGTATACTAACAATCATCGTGAGCTGCAGTTCTTGAAAGTCAAAATCATTGTGTGCATCTTGTGGCTCTGTATGATTTCCTAAAATTGCTATTGACTCTTAGTGAAAACAAAAATCTAGCATCAAAATAGTTATTAACAATGTCCCAAATGATTCTGATATACCTGTATGATTCCATAATAAATTGTACCAGTAATGATAAACTAGAAATGAAGATGTGCTGTCCAAGAAGTAAAATTGATTAGAATTACTCTAATAGGTTAAAATCCATCACAAATAAAAAATACAAAAATATGTCTTAATTTTGTTTTTAATTTCTTTTTGTTTTATTTATTAATTTTTTAGTCATTTAGTAGGTAAAACTCGGACTATGCATCGGAATTCAATCTATGAAACACTCACTTAAAATGGGTCACGTCTGAAGTGACCAATCAGGTTTTTAAGTTAAAAGGATCACGTCTGAGGTGATCAACAGTTATTCAAATTAAAAAGGTCATGTCTGAAATGATCATCGCTCATAACGTTTTATCTATAGTAAAACGGCTAAGTGTTTGAAAGGTCTTAAGGTCAAACTCATAAGTATGAGCCATTCGCATGACTGGACCATAAGTATGGACCAGTCACATGATTGGATCATACGTATGAGCCCAATCACACAAATGAACCACACGTATGGACCAGACATACAATTGGACCATAAGCATGGGTCAATCCATACAATTGGATCACCAGAATGAACCAATCACATTAATGAAGGAGACCGACTGAGTCAGTCACACGATTGAAACCCAGTCGCACGAATGATGTGACCGACTGAGCTAGTCGCACGACTGAGCCCCAGTCGCCCGAATGAATCGTGCGAATAGGTCCAGTCACCCGACTACAAATAAAATCAGTATAAGTAGGATTCCGCACTATTTGATCTGGTTTCAACGCAGATATGCTCAACAAAAGCAACCTGTGTCCCCAGTTCAAATACTTAGCACAAGTCATTCTCAAGTGCAATGCTTCACGGAGGGGTGGATTTGATGATCTCTCTAACCAAATCCAGAATGCCTACGTGGCACTGGTGCTGAATCACCCCTTCTACTTCTCCAACATGATCTTCGCTTACATGATCGAGAACCTTGAGGCCAAGGGTAAAGAGAGCTTCTGCATGTATCCAAGGTTCTTGTAGATGATCATAGATGAGAAGCTCCTCTTACTGCCCAAGGAGAAGGATGATGAAGTGATGCTAGAGGTGATGGATGACACCACTCTAGGCAGGATGAAGGTGTACAGGGGGAAGCAGGTAAAGCCCCATGTTAGGAGATTGTTCGAGCATCTGGCTAATGCTGATTACGTGGCGCCTTCTCACAAGAAGTGGCGTCACGATGACAATGATTCCGATGTAGAGCCTATTGAGCTACCCACCGATGACTCAGATGACGATGATAACCATGGTGATGGTCAAGGAGGTGAGGATCTGGGTGGATCCGAGCCGGCTCCAATCCACCCTGATTTTCAAATGGATGAGGAGGAGGAGTCGGACGAGGAGCCATTGGTACGGACGGTGGGGAATCGGGTCGTGGCCACTGAGAGAGGGCTTAGGCGGTTAGTAGACGCCAGGGTGAGTCCGGGGATGCCGTTACCGCTGATACTAATCCATCTTACATCCAGGACCATCCAATCAGCCAAAGGGGAGCATCCGCCTCTAAGGGATCGAGGAAGAAGAGGATGGCTCAGCCCCATGGATGAGGAGCAAGCAAAGGAGGATTACCTTGATCATCACCACATCCACCACACCTACCACATCCACCACAGCTACCACCACACTACCACACCCCCTATCACTACTACCACACCCCCACCATCACTACCACACTCCCAACCACTGCTACTACAGCTACCCTTCACCATCCACTCCTATCCCACGCCCATATTCACCACATCCACCATTACCACCACTAGCCACCAAGCAGGTCCCTCAACCCACTCTACCTTCACCACCGGACCCACTCTACCCATCATTGGGGTAGAGGAACAACTAGCCGCACTAAACCGGATGGTGCTAAAGCTGTTAGGTGCTGATGAGCAAAGAGCTACACAGCTAAGTCAGCTTGTGGAGCTAAATGATCAATCGGTTAAGAGGATTGAGGATTGAGGAGTTGGAGGCCAAGAACAAGAAGATCATGCTCCCGCTGAAAGGATCAAAACACGAGCCATTAAAGATCTAGGAAGGTGAAGATGATGATGATGATGATGAAGATGATGAGTCTGATGAAGAAGATGACAGTGATAATGAAGGATCATGGGGAAAGAAGAAAGGAGATGATGATGAAGAAGGTGATGCGGCTGCATCAGCCTGTGCTCAAGGTCAAGAAAGGAGGACTAAGAGAGCACAAGACCAAGGAGCATCAATCTCAGCCCCTGCTGTTGACGAACTGACGGATAAGGATAAAAGTAAAGATTAAATGTTTTGTATATAGAAAACTTTTGTACTTGATTCAAATATTACATTTATATAATTAATGTTTATCTATGTTTATCTAATGTTTAAATGTCTTGATTAATTACTAATGATTGATGTGTTAAATGTTTAAATCAAGCATATCAAACATCATAGCAAGATGAATATGATGTTGCTCCCATGCAGCAAATCAAGTCTCAATTCACCATGATTCTTGATTTGCAAGGGATTGTCAGACGGTCGGTGAGCTACACTCCCGAAGAAGGAGAAATCATTCACGATCTGACTGACGAGCAACTCGTTGAAATGTTTAGATTAAATCCAGACGAGCTCGTCAAAGACGCTCCAAAGGTTGATATTAGCATTCGACAAACTGGATGAGATGGAGAAAGAATAGAGAAGAATGAAAGCCAAGCCCAAGCCTCGAATGCTGATGTTGCTATAAAGAAGGCTGAATGGGTGGCTTGTTTTGCTGAGATACGAGCCTAACGCATAGCTCAAAAGCAAAATACCTACACCAAGCTCTAAAAGGTCAAGAAACATCTAAAGGTGTCTGGCAAGATTATTGCGTGAGCATATTTTGAGGATCTTAACACTTATGCTATTAAGAGGGAGAAGGGAATAGAGTACTTCAGATACCCACATGATCTGAAGACCCTCCTAGGTTTTGAGCTCAACCAGCTGGCACGCTTAAATCTGTTATATGCTGATCTAGAAAGTTGTCAGGCTAGTTTGAGGCTGCTCTAAAGAAGGAATACCACACTAGATGGGTTAACTTCAGACCTTAACAACTGAAGAGATACATTCCTAGGTCTGAAGTGGATCCCATTTCTGGAAAGCCTAAGGTGGTGCTGAAGTGGAGTCCCCCGCACACAATGTCCAAGATTCCCTTAAGGGAAATGCCATAAGACGTCACTCCACACTTCAAATGGTGATATTATGATTGGAGAACAGGCGAAGCGGTCATAGTTATAAATAGAGAAGAAAAAATGGAAAATATCCGGGTATTCGACCCAATGTGGCTAACAAACTTGTCTGCAAAAAATGTCTGTACATTATACAAGTGGCCACTATTCTATGACGAGCAAGATATTGTACAAGCCCTCCAGTTCTAGAATGTTATATGACTCTCTTTTGTATTTTAATATATACAGGAGTTACTAGAGAGGAGAAGTACAAGAAATTTGAGAAGCTTATGAAGATGTCAGACGTTGATGTAAACTAGGTCCAAGGGGGAGTTTGTTGATACATATGTACCTAGTTTAGGAGCTTAATATAAATGTCCGTCATGTCTTACATATATGTAATGAATGAGTTGAATGAAATACAATACGTGATTGATGCTTATAATGTTTAATGTTTCATTGTTTATTGTGTGATAAAGTATATTGAACTAACTATATAGGTTTGTGGTTATTGTGCATAGTTCTTAGTCAATAATGATTGAGAAACGTGTTCAAACTTAATCGTACGAAGTGTTCATGCGAATGGACCATGCTAATTGACCATACGCATGAACACATCATGCTAATGGACCAGTCACACGACTGAACTAGGAGACTGGATCGTCGCATGATTAGACATAAGATTAACTCAGTTGCATGACTGAACCTTTAGTAGTGCGTATGAATCAATCTTATGATTCATTCGCATGACTTAACCATGCTAATGGTTCAGTCATACGATTGAAAAACCATAACCTATAAATACCACCTAATTCATCGAAAAACAAAATACTTGAAGAATTTCGACACATACTCGTACCCTAGCCGTCCAGAGACTCCGAAAAGCCTGTTCCAAGTTCATAGTTCGCAGTTGATCTTGTTTTAATCGTTCTTAACATTTCTTTAATCATTAGATTGATCAGAACTGTTCTCACTGACTGGATCGCCAATCAAATAGGATTCCGCACTATTTGATCTAGTTTCACGCATTATCAGTTAGTACTCCGTACTTACACGGTCCTAACATTTCAAGTGAGATCTCTCAATTCAAGTGCAATTCCCACAGACTAAAGGGAAGAGATAAGATACATGTACCTGAAGTATTGTTGGCTGAGGGTCTCTCCAGTAACATAAGTAAAGTTCTTGAACTGCTACTTTAGTGAATCTTCTTTGAGTCATTGGAGCTAGAGTACATTTGAGATAATGCATCAAACAGTTCTTTAGCTGAATTGCAATGCTCAAACCCCACCATAATGGAGTTGGGTATAGCAGTCACAAGAACAGTCATGGCATTACTATCAATGTGCATCTTTTTCTGGTCTTCATCAGAGTAGTCGTGAACGGCCTTTTCTATCATGACACCATTTCCACCTAGGGTAGCAACCTTCGGTTTGTAAGGAACATTGACAATAGATTGCTAGATTTTCCCATCTTGATACTTGATGAAGCCTTATACGTGTCTGTTCCATGATTAAAGTTTTTAGGGGTGATGATAGGTGATTTAGTCATCATCCCTATCTCAACTTCAGACTTTTACTTGAGGGCCATTTTTTAGTGTGGTGAAAGGAGGAATAAGAAACATGTTGATGTGGATCGTAAGATTCACAATCAAGAGCCTAAAAACCTCTGATACCATTGCAGGATTGATGATTTGTCACTTAACACTTTGTTTTTCTCTCAAACTCACTTAATCACACGCACATTTTAGATGAAGCAGAATCTCTTCTAAGAGTTGATGATGATATACTAAGTAACAAAGAACACAAGGAAATAATTTTCAAGGTACTTGCATATATTACTTCTTAACTCAAAGTATTACAAGACTCTTACAAGCATGTTACAAGAGTTATAATGAGAAACTATATATACTATCACCTACAGAGGAATATACTTTGATACCAGCTGGAATCCTATAACAAAACAACACTACAAAGCTAAAGTTAAGGTATCTTAGATAATGTCTTATCTAAGATTTGGTAGTCATAACATGTCCATGACTTAGATTTTGTCACCACCTAAAGTTGGCAACTATACTAACTGATAAAGGTGAATAGTGGAATAAAGTATGTTAACTACATGGGTTTTAAGAAAACGCCATACAGTATATCAGAGGTCTGCAGTCGAGTGTTAGAGAAACTATACTTATATCCATTGGTTCATAGCAGTGCCTTACGAAGATTAATTGGCTTTGGAAGAACAAGTTCTTTCGAGGCCAATTATACTTCGGAAGAAATTGCTTCTTTTGAGGCTTGGGGACTTCTACTTCGGAAGTCATTTGTCTTGAAATCTTCTAACTCTTGAACTTCGGAAGAGAAGACTTCGTCTTTAGAAGTTGGAGTTTTCCTTTGGATGTTGATCTTGCACTTGTCTTCGGAAGAACTCCATTTGCCTTCGGAAGTTCCACACTTAGCTTCAGAAGTCCTTTATTAGTTGCACCAAAATAGTGTAAGTGTTTGGTTTTATTTGCACCATCCTTTCTAGATCCAACAATTACTTAACATTTCCTTCTAATTTCCTTAATTAACGAAAAGAGTAAGGACTTTTCAATTGTAAACTACACAATGTACATGCCATATACAACTTACAAAAATAAAGTGTTCGGACCGTTTTTAGTACGGAGCACTAACTGATTACGCGTGTACCAAACCAAATAGTGCGGAATCCTATTTGATTGGCGATACAATTAGTGAGAACGCAAGTATAATCAATCCAAGAATGAAACTAAATGTTAAGAACGATAGTAGGATGATTTACTGCGATCTATGAACTTGGAACAGGTGTTCTTGGGTCTCTGGACGGCTAGGGTACGATTTAGTGCATAGGGATTCGAATTGTTACGTTTTTCCACGAATTAAGTGGTATTTATAGGTTACGGTTTTCCATTCGTGTGACTGAACCATTTGCATGGTTCAGCCGTGCGATTGAAGCATGTGGTTGATCCATCCGCACGACTGAAGATTCAATCGTGCAACTGAGTCAATCTCATGTTACAATCGTGAGACTGATCCAGTCTCCTGGTTCAGTCGTGCGACTGGTTCATTAGCATGAAGTATTCATGCATATGGTCCATTAGCATGGTCCATTCGTATGAGAACTTCACACGATTAAGTTTAAGCACATTTCTTAATCATTATTGACTAAGAACTATGTAAACAACCCCAAACCTATATAGTTAGTTCAATATGCGTTAACACACAATAATCAATGAAATATTAAACATTATAAGCATCACAAACCCATTATATTTCATTCATACCCATTATGTTACATATATGTAAGACATGAAAGACATTTTACATTAAGCTCATAAACTAGGTACATATGTATCTACAAATTCCCCCTTGGACCTAGTTTATTCTATTGTCTAACATTCTTCATCAGCTCTTCAAACTTTTTTTACTTCTCCTCCCTTGTAAGTCATGCATGTATTTTGAATGCAAAGCAGAGTCTTATCACGTTTTGGAACTGGAGGCCTTGTACAATGTCTTGCGCATCATAGAACAGTGGCCATTTGTATAAAGTGTAGACATTGTCAAAAGACAAGTTAGTTAGCCACATTGGGTCAAATACCCCGATAGTTTCCATATTTCCATTTTTGTTCAGAACTATGACCGCCTCACCTGTTCTCCAGTCAAAGTACCACCACTTGAAGTGTGGAGTGAAGTCTCATGGCATTTCCCTTAAAGGGGTTCTTGACATCGTGCGCGGAGGACTCCACTTCAGCACTATTTTTGGCATTCCAGTAATGGCATCAACTTCAGACCTTCTGATATACCTCGTCGGTTGTTGAGGTTTGAAGTTGACCCACCTGTGTGGTACTCTTTCTGTAAAGCAGCCTCAAACCAGCCTGACATCTTTCTTGGGTCAACATATAATAGCTTCAGTTTGGCTAGCTGGTTGAGCTCAAAACCAGGAGAGTCTTTAGATCATGTGGGAATCTGAAGTACTCGATTCACTTCTCCCTCTAATAGCATATACATTTAGATCTTCAAAATAGGCCCACGCGATAATCTTGCCTGACACCTTGTGATGCTTCTTCACTTTGTAGAGCTTGGTGTAGGCACTCGGCTTTGGAGCAATGCGTTGGGCTCGGATCTCTGCAAAACATGGCCCCCATTCAACCTTCTTGATGTTGACATCGGCGTCGAGGCTTGGGCTTGATCTGGATTCTTCTCTGATTCTTGTTCCATCTGATCTAGTGTCTCGAACGTATCACTGACAAGAGTGTCACCCAAATTGGGAATAACATTACCCTCTTTATTAGCATACCCTGGATAGTGATGGGTTGTGACGTGCTCAATTTCTATCTCGTCCACATCATTTATCTCTTCATCACTATCCTTATCAACAGTAGGAGCATCTTTGACTAGTTCATCCGGATTCAGCTGGAACATCTCCGCCAGTTGCTCATCAGTAAGATCGTGAATTATTTCTCCTTCTTTAGGAGTATAACTCACGGATCTCCTGACAATCCCTTGCAAATCAAGTATCATAGTGAATTTAGACTTTATTTGTTGTAAGGGAGCAACATCGTACTAGTCTTGCTGAGATGGATGATCTGCTTGATTTATACATTTAACACATCAATCATTTGTCAATAATCAAGACAATTAAATAGAAAATATACACATAAACATTAAGTACATAATTTTAATACATGATTCAATTACACACGATTTAATTTACATAAATGTCTAAATATTACTTTTATCTTGAATCATATGCTCTGCTTCAGGCGGGGCTAAGGTCGAGGCACCCTGGTCCTGAGTCTTCTTGGTGCGCCTCTCTCTAGCATGTGAGGCCTCTAAAGCACCGCATCGCCTCCTTCATCGTCTCCTCCAACTCCTACACTCTCATCACCTCCTCCTTTGGTCTCATCCTTATCATCATCCTCATCATCATCATCCTCATCATCATCGTCATCACCATTGTCATCACCATCCCTTTCTCTTATCTTCAGAGGCTCATCCTTTGTTCCTTTAAGCTTGAGCATGATGGTCTTTTTGGCAGCCTCCAACTCCTCTATCTTCTTTCTTGATAGAACTTTATGCTCCTGGAGTTGGGAAATCTCTTAAGCCTGCTGAGAGATTTGATGTGATTGGGTAGCAGTTAGCTCCACTAGCTGTCGTAGCTGAGCAGTCTTCTCGTCATCGGCTGCCAACAGCTTCAGCACCATACGATTCAGTGCTAACAGCTGTTCCTCTACCCCACTAGGAGGTAGAGATGATACTGAGGGGAATGATGGGTGAAATGACGGTCCTGCTTGGTGGCTAGTGGTGGTAGTGGTGGATGTGGTGAATATACGTGGTGGTATGTGAGTGGGTGGTGATGGATAGGTTGTAGTGGTGGTGGAAATAGTGTAGATGGGTGGTGGAGTGGTTGTAGTGGTGATGGTGGGTGAAGTGGTAGTAGTGGTGGTGGTAGCTGTGGTGGAGGTGGATGGGAGTGTGGTAGTGATAGGTGGTGTGGTAGTGGTGGTGGTAGCAGTAGTGGATGAGGTGGTGGTTGTGGCTGTAGTAGAGGTCAATGTAAACTTTAGTCTCTTCCTCTTCTTGCCATAGGGGTGGGCCATTCTCTTCTTCCTTGTGCCTTTAGGCACTGTGGCTCCCCCTAGGCTGCTGGGCGGGTCTGGGGTAAATGATGGATCTGTATCTGCAGCAACAGCATCCCCAGACACCCCTTGGCGTCCACCAACCACCCTTATACCTCTCTATGTGGCTACGACCTGGCTCCTCACCATTCACACCAGAGACTCTTCCTCAGACTCATCCTCCTCCATCTAAAAGTCAGGGTGAATAGGAGCTGGTTTGGTTCCACCCTGATCATCCCCTCCCTGATCAGCATCATGATCATCACCATTGACGTCATCGGAGGGTAGAGCAATCTGCTCTACATCTGAGTCACTTTCCTTGTGACACCACTTTCGCCGAGCTGGCACCACATAGTCTTCTCTAGCGAAATGCCCAAATAGCCTCTTTACATAGGGCTTTACCTGCTTGCCCCTATATACCTTCATTCTTCCAAGAGTGGTGTCATCCATGATCTCGAGAGATACAGCATCATGGCTCTCCTTAGGCAACAAAGGAAGCCGTCAATGATCATCTGCAGAAATCTCGGGTACATGCAGAAGCCTTCCTTGCCTTTGGCCTCTATATTCTCGATCAAGTAGGAGAAAATCATGTTGGAGAAGCTGAAGGGGTGATTCAGCACATAACAGAAGCCATTTCACATTAAACTATTTGAGATCAGTCTGGTTCAATCGTGTGATTGAACCATATGACTGAGTTCAGTCTGTTGATTTGGTATGCGACTAACTTCAAACGGGAGACTTAGCATGCGACTGAGTTCAGTCGGGCGACTGTGTTCAGTCGGGCAATTGAGCCTGCAACTAAGTTCAGTCGGGTGACTGAGCCTGCGACTGAGTTCAGTCGGGCGACTGAGCCTGCGACTGAGTTTAGTCGGGCAACTGAGCTCATACGCCTCGTTCATTTGGCCGCTGAGTCATTCGTCTAGCTCAGTCGTGCGATTGAAGTTCATCAGGGTGTCCATTCGCATGACAGACTGTTAGTTTAATTCAAATTCAAATTTTGAGCAAAACTTAATATTAGACGTCGTGGTTTGGCTCATTAGTCTCGCAAGTGACCGATATAACACCTAATAACTTTCAATTTCACAATGTACTTAGTTTAATTAGTTTATTAGTCAAACTAAGTCTCGGTTCTATTTGGCGCTAAATTCAGTCATTTATTGCACAAATCAATTGACATTTGAGTAGATTGCACCGCACTGTACCTGTATAATCACTGGTAATCGTCAGAACACAACAATTTGTAGTCTAGAAAGGTCAAATGAAAATCGGGCAGAGTAACGGCGCTATCAGGTGATTTTAGGGTGAATGAGGAGTGATGAACATATGCGACCGACTTTAGCCCTATTTATATTTAATATGGTTTCAATCGGGCAACGGGATCCATTCATTTTTTCATTCGCATGACTAGATCTCAGTCGTGCGATTGGTTCAGTCGGTCACATTCAGTCGGGCAACTAACTCATTTGGTCAACCCCATTCAGGCGACTGGCTCAATCTTGTAAGCTAGTCATGTGAATGGTTCATACTCATGCTCCATTCGGTTGGTTGGTTCATAAGTGTGGTCCAATCGTATGACTAGTCCATACTCATGGTCTAGTTGTGCTAATGGCCTCTACTTATAATTTTGACTTTATGATCATTTGACACTTAACCCTTTTAACTATAGATAAAACATTTTGAGCATTCTATAGTCACAAACATGACCATTTCAACTTCAAAAACTTTTGATTACCTCAGACGTGATCCTTTTAACATTAGAAAACCTGTTTGGTCACTTCAGACGTGACCTTTTTTAGTGATTAGATCCCAGACAGAATTCCAATATGTAGTCTGACTTTTAACAACTAAACTGACAAAATTAAACAAATGAAACTACTAGAACTGATAAACAGAAGTAAAACATATTTTTGTAAATTTTGTGTGAGGTGGAAATCCTACGATAGATATCTAACAGATTTATTTCTAGAACAGGCAACTTCAAGTTATTTTGACCATAAGTGGAACGATTTATTATGGAATCATACAGGTAAGTCAAATTATTCGGGACATGTTATCAAAACCTTTTCATGCTCGATTCTTGTTTTCATCGAGAGTCATTAGCAAGTCTAGGAAATCATACTAGTACCACAAGATGCACACAGTGGTGTTAACTTTCAAGAGTTGCAGCCACGATGATTGTCAGTATACTTGTCCTCTTAAATCCATACACAGACTTTTGACACACATTGGTGATGGTTTAAGGTTTAATTATTTCAACAAGCATTTGTGGATCCCACGCTTATATGGTAATCAACATTTCTCAGAAGATTTATGAGCGGTCTACGGATAGTATTCAAGAAAAAACTATTCTAGAGCTTTCAAAGAGTTGCAAAGCCTCAGGGGTCAGTGCCACCGCACAGTAAAGAAGCGCAAACTCCAATGAATTCTAGAATATTTAGGTTGTGGTTATCCTTAGGGTAGTGCCACCGCACAGCAGAGAGGCACACAACCTATCTTCTTGTTTGAGCAATTTTATTCTTTTTGCACAGATCGTAACAACCACATAGGTTGTTAGTTTGATTTCTTTTTGCATTTATCATCATATGCTTTGCTCATTTTATGGTCTTCCACACACATTTGTGGTGTTTATTTTGCTCGTCACCCTTTATTGGAACTTTGTTGATTGTGTTAACCAGGGATAAGATGATAATCCACAATTCTTGTTGAACAACTTAGTTTGAGCTTGACATCACCAAAGAGGTCTACTTATCTATTGTGTTGAATCTCCGACACATCATCAAATGGTCTAGCAACCTCTAGGTCTACTTTCTCCATGTTACCTTAGTAGTAGCTAGTTTTACTATCATTTTTCCATTTATTTTTGCTTAGACTTCTCAGACTTATACTTCGAATTTTGCATTTTAAACAATCTCTTCTTTTAAGTCCCAAACTAATGTTCCTGTGTACTATCATTTTCCATAATCATTGAATCAGTATCACAGATACGGTCTCATTTCTTTTAGCTTGCCTGTCCTCCCCCTCGTTTTTTATGGACTGAAATTAAATACTAACAACTTAACCTATTCTCCCCCAAAAATTCTAAAATCGAAAAGTTTTTCTTTTAGGATTTTAAAAGGCGAAGAAACAAGATAAAATAAAATAAAATGGAAAAATTAAAAGTAAATGAAATCTACTTGTCGGACTAAGTACTATCATCGTTGGAAATCACATCATTTTTCTTTATAACGCCGTTGACCTCTAACAGATATAGAAAAGTGGTTTATCAAAAGCCTTTGTGTAGAGGTCAGCGCGTTGGAATTCCGTATTAATTTTAACAACATCGATTAAATTCTTTTCAAAGCAATCACATATAAAGTAAAATTTAATGCCGATGTGTTTAGTCTTAGGATGTTGGACCGGATTTTTAGTTACGACTATAGCAGCAGAATTATCAACAATATAGGAGTGTTAGAGAATTTCAAACCGTAGTCCCACATTTTCTGTTGAATCCAGATGATTTGAGAACAGCAGCTTGCTGCAGCAACATATTCAGCTTCACAAGTTGACAGTGCAACTAGTGTCTGCTTCTTACAATGCCACGTGACTAGTCTTCTCCCAAAGAATTGATAACCTACCGAGGTTGGCTTGTAGTTCATTTTGCATCCGTCGTAATCCGAGTCACTATACGTTGTAAGCTCAAAATCATCATCATGAGGATACCACAACCCGAGTGTTGGGTACCCTTCAGATAGCTAAATATCCGTTTGACTCCAATTAGATGGTTGACTTTTGGTTTCAGCTGATATCTTGAGTAGAGACACGTTGCGTACATGATGTCAGGTCGTGAGGCAGTGACATACACGAGAGATCCAATCATGCCTTGGTACATGGTAGCATCCACCAGATCACCATTCTCGCCGGGCGCTATATTATGGTTTGTAGCAAGTGGAGTCCCAGCTGCGGAAGCATTCTCCATATCAAACCGACTAAGAATATTGCCTACATACTTTGTCTGATATAGAAATATCCCTTGTGGTATCTGATCAACCTGTAACCCAAGAAAGAATTTCATCTCTCCCATGGCACTCATCTCAAATTATGCCTTCATTACTGCTTCAAATTCTTTACATAAACCTTTGTTCTTGGAACCGAAGATTATGTCATCAACATAGATCTGTACAAGCAGTAAGTCACCATCCTTCTCTTTGATAAACAATGTACAATCAATCACTCCTCTTTGAAACCCGTGTTTCACAAGATGAGTCGAGAGTTTCTCATACCAGGCTCTAGGGCTTGATGAAGGCCGTATAGAGCCTTGTCCAGTTTCTAAACTCTATCCTGATGATACGGATCCTCAAATCCCTCAGGTTGACTGACATACACTATTTCTCGGATTTCACCATGAAGGAATGCACTTTTCACATCAAGCTGATAGACTTTAATCTTCATATACGATGCATAGGCTAGGAATACGGATGGCATCCATTCTTGCCACGGGTGCAAACACTTCGTTGTAATCGATTCCCTCACTTGTCGAAATCCTTTAACTACAAGTCAAGCCTTGTTTCTAATAATGACCCCTTGGTCATCCTTCTTGCATTTTAAAACCCATTTAGTGCCAATGACCTTAGCACCTTTAGGTCTGTCCACCAGAGTCCACATACCTAACTTCTTGAATTGAAGAAATTCTTTTTGCATGGCACTCACCCAAGCCTCATCATTTAAGGCATCACTTGCATATTTTCGCTCAAATTAAGACACAAAACATCGATAAGCACCGTCGTGAAGGTAGCCTTTTTCCATGACTGAGGCATAATCGGCTGAATATAGCTGATTTCTTATCTGTACTCCTGATTGTACATCCCCTATGACATTGTCCAGAGGATGATAAACATTTAGACGAGATCCAAGAGTAGTGGGTACAACTACCTCATTATCCAGATTGTGAACCATAGGTTCAGTATCTGAGGTAGTGGGAGTATGGGGTTCCGAAGTGTCAGAGGCATCAACATCTGATGCTTGTGTACTTGTAGTAGTTGGAACCTGTTTGTAGAGATTAATGAAGAGGCTAATGCAACCCAAACATCTTTAGTCTCTCTTGCATGCTGCACAAGTGCATTGAAGTGGAATGCTTCGGAAGTTTCACATGTGCAACAGAAATACTCTAAGTGTGACATCTTCCGAAGCCAAGACCAACATCTTCCGAAGCCAAAGATGAAGTCTTCCGAAGCCTCAGAGACAAAGTCTTCCGAAGCTTCAGTTCATGAAGACAGATTTCTTTCGAAGCCTTTTAAGATATGCTTTATCTGATGTACTGTTCCATAAGCTGGACACCTTTCCGCTGCAACTCTGCAAGTCACCAACTAACATGGTTTGGTGAAAAGGTCCATGCTTTTGGTAACTGTACATTGAGGTCTTGAGTCTGTAACTATCTACTTTATGTACTTTATCCTTTTTGTAATAGATAAGGTATGAGCTATGGCATGTCATAGTCATAAGTCAAAAGGCAATCTGCTTTTTGACTTTACAATTGATTTTGTGTGTGTCTAGTCAATTGTATCCAGCTGGCTTTCAAAGTATAGCCGGCTGTAGGATGTTGTGTAAGTATCTCATGTTCTTGTATCTTTCATTTATGCTTTGTAACACTTGTAATAGAACATAGAGAAAGCAATATACTGCATTCTTGAAAAACCATATACTTGTGTTCTTTGTGTTCTGTCTCTTACATTACTTGTATTCTTAGTATCTTATCTTGGTTAATCTAGTTTACTATTTGATTAAAGCTTGGTTAATCTTCTCTTTGTGTTGTTCTGTTTTAACTCACACCCTTCAACGATCCTGCATTTGGTATCAGAGCATTCAGGCTCTTGATATAAGATCTCACCATCTTAAGATCCCTCACACACACAAATACCAAACTTTTCAAATGGCAGCCATTTCCAAAACTGATATGGAAACTGGAACCATGAACAAGTCCCCACTGATCACTCTTGATGAGTTTGACACCTGGTGTTTAAGAATGGAAGGTTTCATCAGGTCTCTTGATTCAAGAATGTGGGAGTCTATTGAGAATGGACCTTTCATACCTAGCACACCCTCTACTACTGGTGCTGGTATGATCCCCAAGGATGTGGCTAACTACTCTGATGAAGATAGGAAGAGAGTAGAGATAGACTGGAAAGCCATGACAGTTCTTCAAACTGCCCTTCCAAACTCTATGTACAGAGGTTTCAAGAAGTGCAAAACAGCTAAGCAGCTGTGGGATGCACTGAAACTGATGTATGAGGGTTCTTCTGAAGCCAAGAAGAACAAGAAGGATCTCCTGAAGCAGCAGTTTGAAAACTTCACCTTCAAAACAGGTGAGACCATGACTCAGCAATACTTCAGATATGTTGAGACTGTGGATACCTAGTGGATGGAGGAGTTTCTCTTGAGAATAGAGACATTGTAAGGAAGTTCATGTCCTCACTTCCTAGGCAATGGACACACTACTGTGTGGTGATCAAGAGAACTGAAAATCTCAAAACTCTCACTCTGACAGAGTTATATAGGATTCTCAGTGGCTACCAGATGGAGATGAACATGTAGGGTTCATCTGGCAACTCCAACAATCAAATGGGTTCAGCCCTACATGTGGTTGAAAAGGATAGCATAGAACCCAAACATCATCTCATATGCTACCCTGACAACTCACCCAAGGGTCCTTTCATCACCTTCCCAGAGACACCAAAGGAGAACTACACTCAAGGAACCCCATTTCAAGAGGCAAGCTCTTCTCAAGCATTTGTGTCTTCTGATGAAAGTTGTGGCAACTCTCTTTTCACTTTTGAAGACCTGGACTGTATCCATCCAGATGATCTGGAGTACATGGAAATAGTCCAGCAGATGGCTCTTTTCACTCACAGAGCCAAGAAGTTCTACAAGAGGACTGGAAGGAAGTTCCCAAGCAATGCAACCAGTGGAAAGTTTGGACTGGACAAAGACAAAGTCAAGTGTTACAACTGTAACTTGATGGGCCACTTTGCTAGAGAGTGTAAGGCACCTAGAAACAATGGTGGTGAAACACAACCCAGACCAAACTACACTGACAAAGTTCTCCATAATGAGAAGTCAAAGCAGCAAGCTGTTGTTGCTGTTGAGGAAGGAGGCTTTGACTGGGCTTTCAGGTGGAAGATGCTTCTCCAAACCAAGCATTGATGGCAGATCATGATGAAGCCAAGGTATTGGAACATCTCTGTACTCCTGAATGCATTGCTAAAGTTAACAACTGAGATCTGATATTGAGTCCTTAAACATTTTAAAATCTGATTTTAGAAAGACTGAAAATGATTATAAGCTGAAAATAGAGGACTTAGAGAAAACATTTTCAGTTCTAAAACATGAACACACAGATTTTAGGACTCAAATTAAAGATCTTATAACCAAGTTAACTAAGTGCCAGGCTGAGCTTGTGATCAGCAAAGCCAGGGCAGAAAAGAGTGTTCTTGAAGAAGAGACCTTCAAGAACATGATATCCTCATCTCTGCAAAATAAAGTGTGCTAACAAAATAGACAGGGACTGGGATCCAATGAGATAGCTCCTCCACACACAATCTTGTCAGTAAGATCTCCTAGGTGTGGAACTTGTGAAGATGAGCTTCCTCTCATAGATCCTATGAGTGAGGAGGATGAAGAAGAGATAGTGAAGAATCCTTCTACTAAGAGTAAAGAGGAGGATTCCAAGAAGGGCCACTATCCTTCTGAGGAGAAAGTGAAGACTGTGATGACCAATCCCATGAGAAAGAACTTGATCAGAAAGAGAAAAAGGAAGGCAAGGAAGGCTCAAGAGATCAAGGCTACTTTTGACTCTAAGCAGAAACAAGTTTTTATTTCTGCAGGGTTTAAAGTGGTAGGGACTGAAGGCATCAACCAAAACTCTGCTAAGAGTTCTGGTTCTTGCTCAACTCATCTTAGCAGCAAGAAGAAGACTGATCTGCTATGTACCACTGCTGCACAGCCTGGTCCATCAAACTCCAAGCATAGTTCTTAGCCCAAGAGTACTATCTCAGCATCTGCAAAGATGAAGGTGGAGAAGGGAAGTGACCAAAGACAGTCTTACTCTCTAGACAAGGCTCTTGTGAAGAAGAAGATGAATTGTGTTATGTGTGACAGCACCACTCACATTGCAAAGGATTGTCCCTTCAATCCTAAAAGTACTGTCCACATGGCCAAAACAAAGGCTTCAAAGAGTTCCAAGAAGATTCAGGCTTTGGAAGGAAAACCAGTTTCCTTCGGAAGTCTCAAATCTAAAAAGAAGGGAAGTGGAAAATTCTCTTCGGAAGAACATTTGGTCTCGGAAGAAAGGAATTCTTCCGAAGCACTAAAGTCTGCTGCAGTGTTTGCAGAATCTTCCGAAGGTTCAGTCATCAAAACTTCTGAAACTCCAAAAGGTTCTAAAGTTTTGAAGGTCAAGTCCAAGACTCCAAAGGTGGTGGGGACGTCTAAGAAAGACCAAGTGACTGAGATTTCTTCATCAACAACAACTCAAGATCCTCTTAGTACAACCATAGGATCTGTTACTGTTAATTTACCTTCTGCATGTGAGCCCAAGACAAGCAAGGCTTGGGTTTCCAGATATAACTAATCATTCTCTTTTGTGCAGGGACAGCTGAAGACAAACAGAAATGTTTGGATCATAGACAGTGGCTGCTCCAGCCACATGACTGGTAATAGGTCACTACTCCAGAACTTTGAATGGATTGATGGAGGACCTGTTGCTTTTGGAGGAGATGAAGGTGGTTACATTTCTGGAAGGGGCAAAGTCACAAATGGTAAGCTCAGAATTGAAAAGGTAAACTTTGTTAAGGAGCTTAGATACAATCTTCTGAGTGTATCTCAATTTTGTGATCAGAGTGATAACATGCTCTTTACTAAGCATGAGGGCATTGTTCTTAAGCCTGGTGTGGTCATTCCTCATGAGCATATCCTGCTTGGAGCCCCCAGGAAAGGAAACATGTACAAGATGGATTTGCAAGAAACCTCTCCCTCCGGAGAAGTTTCATGCTTTCTATCCAAAGCCAATAGTGATGAGTCTTTCCTATGGCATAAAAGAATGTGCCATGTAAACTTTAAGAACATGAATAATTTGATTAAGCATGATCTGGTAACTGGAATGCCAAAGAAAGAGTTTACAAGTGATGATCACTGTGTTGCATGCCTGAAAGGGAAGCAACATAAGGTATCTCATAAGCATAAGGAAATGAACTCCATCACTACACCCCTACACTTGTTACATATGGATCTCTTTGGCCCCACCAGTGTAATGAGTTTAGGAAGGACCTTATACTGTCTAGTGATCACAGATTATTTTACAAGATTCACTTGGGTCTTTTTCCTTAGAACTAAGGATGAGACTCCTGAGATTCTGAAGCATTTCATCTTAAAGATTGAGAATCAGTCTGATCACAAGGTCAAAATCATAAGATGCGATCAAGGAATAGAATTGAAGAATCAAACCCTTGATACATTTTGTGATGATAAGGGTATTGCAAGACAATTTAGTGCTCCCAGGACTCCTCAGCAAAATAGTGTTGCTGAGAGGAGAAACAAGACACTGATTGAAGCAGCAAGAACCATGCTGTCAGACTCTAAACTGCCCATCACCTTCTGGGCAGAGGCAGTCAACACTGCCTGCTATGTGCAGAACAGAGTTTTAGTAGTTAAGACTCATGGGAAGACTCCTTATGAACTTTGGCACAAGAGAAAACCTTTCATTGGTTTTCTCAGGTCATTTGGATGTCCTTGCACCATCTTGAATACCAAAGATCAAATTGCCAAGTTTGCTGAGAAATCAGATGATGGACACTTTATTGGATACTCTTCCCAAGATAAGGCTTATAGAGTGTACAATCTATGAACTAGAATAATTGAGGAGTCAGCCAATGTGACCTTCAATGAACACACACCATGTGTTGCTGGTTCTGGTCCAGATTGGCTATTTGATCTTGATTTGGTTACCAACTGTTTTAATAAATCTTGTGAGAATGTTTCAGGATCTGCAGAAAATTTAAATACAATTGATCCTAACCCAAGATTTGAGCTAGGAAGACCTTCAAGTCATACATCTTCAGCTCCAGTTGGAACTACTTCTGCAAATGAGGTTTCTATCAGCACAACAATGACAAATTCAGCTGATACATCTGGTAGGCCTTCAAATTCCAGCTCAGAGGCTCTACAACCAATAAGAACACCTCAACTATGGAAGGCAACAATGGTGATGGTGACAGTGACCAAGGATTTCTTGATGCCACTAACCACACCATAGATGTGAACATCAATGATGTCACACACTGCTTGGATCAAGTTTCACTTGAAAAGTGTGCTGATGTGGTGGGAGAAACATCTATGCTAGATCTAAATTTTTCTAGTTTAGATCTTTCTTAACAACTTGCTGTGATTCCTCAGCTTAGGATCCACAAGTCTCATCCTACCACAAACATCATTGGAGATGTTGTCTCCGGGGTAAAGACAAGAGGACAAACCCATGAATCAAATGTTTGTCTTCACTCTTTTTGTCTATCCCAGATAGAGCCAACAAAAAGTTGAGGAAGCTCTAAAGGATGGAAGTTGGGTTGAAGCCATGCAACAAGAGCTGCTTCAATTCAAAAGATAGAAAGTTTGGAACCTTTGTCCTCTTCCTTTTGGGAAGACTACCATAGGAACCAAATGGGTGTTTAGGAATAAGAAGATGATAGAGGCATCATCATTAAGAACAAAGCTAGAATGGGTGTTCAAGGATACACACAAGAAGAAGGGATTGACTACACTGATGTCTTTGCTCCAGTGGCAAGATTAGAAGCTGTTAGGATATTCCTGGCATTTGCTGCATCCAAGAACTTCAAGGTCTTTCAACTTGATGTGAAATGTGCCTTTTTATATGGAGTGATAGATGAAGAGGTTTATGTCAAACAGCCACCTGGTTTTATAGATCCTGATCATCCTGATTATGTCTGCAAGCTTGACAAAGCTCTTTATGGGCTGCATCAGGCACCCAGGAAGTGGTATGAGACATTGTCTGAGTATCTCTGTAAACATGGGTACAGGAGAGGTACTATAGATGGAACTCTCTTCATCAAAGGACAAGGAAAACAACTAAAGCTCAAGCTCAAGTACAAGTACTGAAGCCATCAGAGTTTGTTACAACAACTGAAGAAGCATTCTTCAGTTGTTGTGATGGTTTACCTTTCAGTAGTTTTCTTTGTTTCAGTATTTGTAAAACAACTAAAGAGTATGTTCTTCAGTTGTTATAGTTTCAGTAGTTTCTTTTCGGTAGTTGTAATAATAGTTAACACTTAGCATTTTTGTAAGAAGATGTCAGTTGTTTGACATCTTCAGTAGTAGTGTTAACTATCAGTAGTTTGTAATAATTCTGTTAGATGTCACTATCAAGTGACATCAGCAGACGTCACATCTCTTATATAATAGGTGTTGACCTAATTGTAATTGTGACATTCCGTTACCACGAAAGCGAATATTGAATGAAATATATTTGCAGAATTCTCTCTATCTATAACTGTTTTTGTTCTTACATTGAATATCTCTTTGTTCTTGTGAATTGGCTAATTCATTGTTAGATTTCCGCTGCTATACTCTCTAATCAATCAAACGTAGATCACTGATCCTAACAAGTGGTATCAGAGCTGGTTAATCATTGATCGATCTACAATTGATCATTGAAACTGCTAATTGATAACTATGTTTGATTGAATTAGCATATTTGCAAGAACTGGTTATAGATTATTGAATTTCTGACGCTTTGTTCATTTATTTTGAGATCTCTCTTGGTTCAATTGGTTGTTGTGTTTTTGTTCTAAATCTGTTATAGTTAATTGAATTTGATTGTATCTGAGATGACTACTCCTTCTAATGATCCTCATAATACCGGTTCCTCAACCAAGCCCCCGATGCTGGTTAGGACCGAGTATAACATATGGCAACGAAGAATGCTTCATCACCTGTCTGTTAACAGTTCAGGTTGTTGGACATCTGTGGTACATGGACCACATAAGCCTATGGTGAACAATCCGGAAACCAATCAAATGGTTCCGAAGAAGAAGGAACAATACTCTGATGAAGATCGGAAACTGTTTGAGATTGATGCTAAAGCCCATGGAATTCTGGCCATGGCACTGCCTAATAAAATCTATTCAGGGCTTATGCATCATGAAACTGCTCATGATCTCTGGAATGCCCTGAAGGAACAATTCGGTGGCACAGATGAGGTCTTAGCAAACAACAGAGAAATCCTTGCCCAACAATATGAGACATTCTCTCATAGAAAGGGTGAGACACTGACTCAACAGTTTGAGCGTTTTTCCTGCTTGATCTCTGAGCTGAAAATGGTGAAACAGGAATACACCAACAGCCAGATGAATAACAGGTTCCTCAGATCACTGCCTGAGAGATGGGACACATACACTATTGTCCTACGCTCCAGTGCAAATCTGGATAGCCTATCTCTCACCCAACTTCATGGGAAACTGCTTACATTCGAAAGAGAGATAGAGCAGAAAAGGAAACTGTCCTCATCAGGAAAGCTCACTGATGACTTTGTACCAGGGAATACTACCTTGGTTGGTCATGAGCCAGAATATGCTGCATCTGAAAGCAATTATGATGACCATATTGATTTCTCTTCAAATAGGTCTGATAATGTATTTGTTGGTATTGATAGTCAATCTGGCAGTAATAGTGACAATCTATGCTTCATCATGGATGATTTGAAAGGAATAGCTGATGATGATCTAGAAGAGATGGATATTCTGAGCCAAATGGCATTGATTAATATCAGATCTCAGAAGTTCTACAAGAGAACGGCAGGAAATTTCCTGGACTCTCTGGCAAAACCAAAGTTGGTTTTGACAAGAGTAAGTTGAGGTGTCACAAATGCCAAAGGCTGGGACACTTTGCAAGAGAGTGTAGATCAACTGGATCTAACTCTTCTGCACCCTTTGTGACTTTTCCTAGTACTAGTCCACAAAACAGAGGGCAACATCCTGCTGGTTCTGGTCATCATTCACACCCTAGATCTCCTGCATACTTTGTCCCCCAGGGTCCAATGTCATATCCTTTTCCCTGCTGTTACTTGCCTCAGTCTAATCCAGTTCAAGCTCCCATTTCACAACAATCAAATGCATTTCTTAGAACCTCAACCTTCCCAATCTCATCAACAAACTCAACCTCAACAACACAGCTTCTTCACTCCAGGAGTTGTTGACTGGAACAGTTTACCAGATGATATGTCTGGTCATGAACAACTGTTCATTGGTGCTGGTCAACATGGTGGTGACAGTCCCTTTGGAAATCTAGCTCTTATGGCTTTGGATTCTGCTGATACTTCATCCTCTAATGCCTCTATACCAAAGGTATCACAGGTATCCTCTGAGGCAAAAGCCAAACTATGTTCTGAATCATGCATAGCCGCATTTGCATCTATTAGAGAAGCAAATGTAGTTTTAATTAACAAGAACATTAAACTAGAACAAACAATTTCCAAAAGCAAAGCTGAATTTGAGTCTGTGCTTAATGATAAGAATGATGAGATTTACAAACTTAAATGCCAAATCACTGATGATAATGCTAGGGAAGAGATACTTCTAGAGAAGTATAGAGATCTCAAGGAAACACTTGCAACTACCCAGGTAGAGTGTGATCGATGGGTAAATTCTTGCAAGGTTTTGAAATGCTTCTTAGTAAGCAATCTGCTTCCAATGTGAAGTTTGGCATTGGTTATAATCACACTGCTCCACCTACAGATTTTACTCCCAGAGCAGAGGTAGAATCTGATGGTGAGAGCAATAACCAATCCATTTCATCATGTGATCTACTTTCTGATACAGCACCATCAGAAGTAGAAGTCAGTACTAAGCCCTCTCAGAAACTATCAGCTGATGTTGATGGTTTCACCGCTGACACTCACATGATCAATGAGTTGATCAACTCAGGAGTTAATTCTGAAAGTCCTAAAAGGACTGGAGAGCAAGATTTAACACCTGAAGTTCAAACTCCAACTACTGTCAGTACTGAAGAGAAGAAAACTGTCAGTAGAAAGAGTTTGAAGACTACTAAAGAGGAAGTCAAGAAAGCAAACAATGCTTCCAAAGTACTGAAGAGTAAGTCTTCAGTAGTTTCATCCTCTTTAGTTGATGATCAACATAAGATGAAGAAGAAACCATGTGAAGTATGTGGCTTGTTTAATCATCTTACAGATGATTGTTGGTACAAAAGAGGATCCAAACTCAACATAAAGACGAAATTAAAGAGAAAATGGTTAAAATGAAAACTGAGTTTGAAGCCACATTTGTATCAGCAACATCAAATCCTGTAACCCTTAAGTCCATAAAGAAATCCAAAAAGAAAGTGGTTAAACAGGTAACAGCTGAGATTGCTCAAAAGAAGAAGGTGCAACATGGGAACTTATCAAACTCCAATGCCAATGTGTCCGAAGAGCTGAAAGCTTTATCACAAAATCAGACACAGCTGGTTATGATGGTTCAACATATGTTGAAACCATAGAAAAGGAGGTCCAAGCCAAAGGATTCCTATTCTTCACCATCTTCTTCCTCTTAGGCTGTTGTTTCCATCAAACCAGTTAGTTTACCATCTGTTGATGAGAACAGGCCCAAAACCAAAAAGGTTTGGGTCTCCAAAACTAACTGATTGTTTATAATTGCAGGGTTCTTCAACATGCCAAAGTAGCATCTGGTATGTAGACAGTGGGGGATCTATGCACATGACTGGGAACAGCTCTCTTCTTCATGACTACTCTCAAGGAAAGAAGGGGTTTGTTTCTTTTGGCAATGATGCTAGGGGTTACATCATTGGAAAAGGAATGGAGAAATAAAGTTTTATGATGTTAATCATGTGGAAAATCTCAAGTACAATCTCTTGAGTGTCAGTCAAATGTGTGATAAAGGCCATGTTGCTCTTTTCACCAGTCAGAACTGTAGGATTCTGTCATCCAAAGTTCTGCATTTGATTGATAAGGTGTTGGATGATCACACTCTCCTGAGAGCCAACAGGACAGGAAGAGTGTATGCCTTAGATCTTTCCAAGAAAATAGATCTCAGAGGTCATCCTTGCCTATTTTCCAAAGCCTCTCTTCAAGAATCTAAACTGTGGCACATAAGGCTGGGTCATGTTAATTTCAAAAACATGAATCAGCTGATCCACAATAGTTTAGTCAGAGGCTTACCAATAAAGGAGTTCCACTGTGATGAAACCTGCACTGCTTGTTTAAAAGGAAAACAACACAAAGTCTCATTCCCTCCTAATGAAGAGCCTAAGTCCACTGCCTGCTTGCAATTACTGCATATGGATCTATTTGGTCCTGTGAGAGTGATGAGCATGGCAAAGACGAAATACTGTCTGGTAATTGTGGATGATTACTCCAGATTTGTATGGGCTTTCTTTCTACATTCAAAGGATGAGGTTGCTCAGAAGATTATTCACTTTGTGTTGTATGTTGAGAAGCAGTATTCTCTTTCAGTCAAGTGTATAAGGAGTGACAATGGAACTGAATTCAGAAACCGTACACTTGATGACTTCTATCTTTCAAAGGGAATCAAAAGGTAGTTTAGCATCCCACGGACTCCAGAACAAAATGGAGTAGTGGAGAGGAACAACAGGACCCTAATTGAAGCTGCAAGGTCCATGTTGGCTGACTCTGGTTTGCCACTGACCTTTTGGGTTGAAGCTGTTAACACAGCTTGCTATGTGCAGAATAGAGCCTTAGTAAATCAGAGGTTGATGAAGACTCCATATGAAGTTCTCCATCACTTGGCTCCTCTAATTTCATTTTTCAAAGCATTTGGGTGTCCCTGTTTTGTTCTCAACACAAAGGATCAACTCCAAAAATTTGATCCTAAGGTGGATGCAGGGTACTTTGTTGGTTATTCATCTACTTGCAAGGCATACAGGGTCTTCAACTGCAGAACAAAGATAGTTAAAGAGACTTGGCATGTGAAGTTTAATGAATCTCCTATGGACAAGATTCCACAAAACCCTGTGGAGTTGTTTGATTTGGACATACTGCAATATGTTCCTTATCAACCTCCCGCTGTTGCAGAACATGTGGATAAATCATCTTCTGCAGCATGTCTTCCACCTGGTGGTATTGATGATGATGATGATAATATCAATACTCACCTATTCAAGTTTAGTGACTAACTGCCTGTGTCTGCTAAATTTGATGTTCCTGTAGCTTCAGCAGTTTCATCCACAACAAATGCTGATGAGATCTCTGATTCCTCTACATCTTTTGAGTTACCATCCAATTCTTGGTTTCAAGAGTCTGCATCAACATCTGCTGCTGCTGAAGGTCCTACAAACACTTGCACAGATCTCATTGTTTATCAAGAACTGAAGAATCACCCAATGTCTCAAAGTATTGGTGATATCAATGCTGGAGTTTCAACTAGAAGTCAATTGTCTAACTTCTGCTTCTATGCTCTCTTCATCAGTCAGCTAGAGCCAAAGAACTATCATTTTGCTTTGAGAGACAATGGATGGGTTGAAGCCATGCAGCTTGAGCTACTTCAGTTCAAGAAACAACAAGTGTGGGAACTGGTTCCTCCTCCCCCAGGTAAGTGTGCAATAGGCACTAAATGGGTGTTTAGGAATAAAACTGATGAAAATGGGCTTATTGTTAAGAACAAGGCTAGACTGGTTGTACAGGGGTTTTCACAAGAAGAAGGTATTGATTATGATGAAACCTTTGCCCCTGTAGCCAGACTAGAGGCAATTAGATTGTTTTTAGCCTATGCTGCATTCCACAATCTTAAAGTTTTTCAAATGGATGTCAAAAGTGCATTTTTATATGGTAAAATAAAGGAAGAAGTTTATGTGTGTCAACCACCAGGTTTTGAGGATAATCAACATCCTGAATGGGTGTATAAACTTGATAAGGCTCTTTATGGGTTGAAACAAGCTCCTAGAGCCTGGTATGAGACACTTTCCACTTTTCTTCTTAAGAATAATTTCACTAGAGGCTCCATTGATAAAACTTTGTTTATTAAGAAGGTGGATCAGCATAAGCTACTTGTTCAGATTTATGTTGATGATATCATTTTTGCATCCTCTGATCCCCAGTTGTGTGATGATTTTACAACATTAATGAAAAAGAGGTTTGAAATGAGTGCAATGGGAGAATTACAGTTCTTTCTAGGCTTGCAAATTAAACAAAAGGCTGATGGAACCTTTATTCATCAGTCAAAATATACAAAAGATCTTTTGAATAAGTTTGATTTACAAAACTATAAGCCATGTTCTACTCCTATGTGCAACACCATACAACTGGATGCAGATCAGAAAGGTAAAGCTGTTGATGAAACACTTTACAGATGTATGATTGGGTTCTTGATGTATTTAACAGCTTCTAGACCAGATATCATGTTTGCTACTTGTGTCTGTGCCAGATTTCAGGCTGCTCCTAAAGAGTCTCATTTGATTGCAGTCAAAAGGATCTTTAGATATTTGCAAGGTACACAATCTCTAGGTTTATGGTATTCCACTGGACACTGTTCCAAATTAGTTGCTTTTTCAGATAATGACTATGCAGGGTGCAAGTTAACTAGAAAGTCAACTTCTGGTGGTTGTCAATTCCTAGGCAACTGTTTGATTTCTTGGCAGAGTAAGAAACAAACATCTGTTGCTACATCAACTGCTGAAGCCGAGTACATTGCTGCTGCAAGTTGCACTTCTCAGGTACTCTGGCTTCAGAATCAACTTCTGGATTATGGCATTACAGAGACTAAGACTCCATTATTAATGGATAGTGCTTCAGCTCTGTGTATTGTCAAAAATCCAGTCCAGCACTCTAGGACCAAACATATAGAGATCAGACATCACTTTATTCGGGATTGTTTTGAAAAAGGTCTGATTGATCCTAAGTTTGTGCCTAGTGCTGATGAGCTTGCAGATATTTTTACTAAGCCTTTGGATAGTTCTACTTTCCAAAACCTTGTTTTAAGGCTTGGTATGCTGCAGCTAGAATAAGTGATAACTACTGATGATCTCAGTAAATAAGTACTAATGATCATTAGTGACCATATCACATATTGTACTGCTTCTGTTACAACAATTGATAAAGTAACAACTACTGATGTAGTTGTAACTACTGATGTTGTCAAAACAGATAAGTACTGATGTCCTATAAAACAACTGAAAACAGCAAAAAGGCTGATGAGTAAGTGTTGAGGACAGTATGAAACAGCTGCAAAGCTATGAATTGACGAAAACTACTGATGAGAACTCTCTCTTAAGTTGTTTCTACAACTGCTGTTTCATCCTAAACTACTGATGACAAAACCATGTCTTCAGTAGTTTCACAACTACTGATGACTAATACCAAGTCATCAGCTGTTTACAACAACTGATGACAAAACCATGTCTTCAGTAGTTTCACAACTACTGATGACTAATACCAAGTTATCAGTTGTTTTCAAACATCTGAAGTCAAAACCATGGTCTTCGGTAGTTTTATAACTGCTGATGCCTAAAACCACGACTTCAGCTGTTTCAACGTCTGAAAGGGTCATACCATGTCAACAGTCGTTTTAAAACTACTGATGACTAACACCAACCCTTCAGTCATTTTCTAACCCGTACCCTATAAATATCCCCGACCTAATCCTTCAGAGCCTCATCTTCTTCAAACCTAACGTTCATATCTCCAAAACTTCTCTCTCATTAATGGCGACCATGCAGCTCAAACCGAGACACAACTGTGTAGCTTACCTCACCAAATCGCCATTCTGGGCTAAGTTCGATAACGCTATTGATCTTATGGTCTAGTCACCCTACAAAACGGCTTTTCTTCTCAATCCAATCCTTCATGCCGAATCCCTTAACCAGTTTTGGATGAACGTCACCCTCGCCACTGGGGAGAACAACACATAGTGTCTCCGGTCGGTCGTCAACAACCACCAAGTGGTCATCACCCCCGATATACTTCGTCAAACCCTACACTTGGATGATGCCACTTTTCTTGCTGGATATCCAAAGGGCACAACTGATTTATCCTTTGCCCACCATGGATATCAGGGAAACCTTAGTGCCTCCACCATACTGAAGAAATATTTCCATGATGCTGAACGTCTCATATTTCACATGGTAAATGTCTGTTTGGCTCCTAAGACTTCCCCTTGGGATCAAATGTCTAGAAGGTGGCAGCAGGTACTATTCTCTATCCTTGAGCAACAGAACCTAAACTTCTCTGAAATCATTTTTCTGGAACTTAAGGACATGGCCTCAAAATCTATTTCTAAGTGCTGGATATTATATCCTTGGTTCATTATGGCCACAATCGAGAATCAGCTAAAAGCTGAGGGACTTGTTGGTCTCGGAGTCCCTGCAACGGCTGTATTGCCTGAAGTATACTCCAGGCACAACTCTGACCAAACGTTGAAACAGGTTGCCAGGCTGCAAAAACCCACGCAGTTGGAACCCACAGCCACCACCTCCAGAACCAAAGTCCCCACTACACCCAAATCCAAAAGGCCAAAAAAGGCTACTCAGGGAGATGAGTCCCCTGAGGATGCCCCTGTACCACAAACACAGGAACCACACACTGGTCTTAACCCCCCAGTTGTGACACTGACTCAACCAGCCACAGCCGCACAGGTATCCTCTTAACAGGATCCTGTTGCAACCAACATTGGGGAACCTACACTGCTGGAACCTATCTCCCTTGAGAGGGTTACCATTGAAGCGCACCATTCACCCCGGGTGCAATCTGCTTCCACCCAATCACCACATGCAACCGCCCCCCAAAGTCCTACATTACTTGTTGCACAAGTGCTGACTCAGTTGCACTCCTCACCCCCTCCCCAGATACCAATTACAACTGGGAATACTTCTACCATTGCGGGGGAGGACCAAAGTGCAACTGAGAACCCACAGCATAGGGGTTACAATGTTCCTTCTCCTAGTGTAGCAATGGAGATTGGAACTTCTGGTGAGGCTGCCACTTCTCCTGCTTCAGCATATGATCAGGTTGTAGTTGGTACCATTACTAAGACCTTAGCAGAGGCAACTGCTGATGAAGGACAAAGTCCTGAGGCAGGAAGTCCCCAGTTCCAAGACAAAGGGGCACATGCTACAACTGAGCTACACTCAGTGCATGTTCATCCTGATCCTATCAGGAGGTCAGGTGATTCAGTAACTCATTTCTCTGAGAAAGATCCTCATTTCTCAGAGGTTTGTCGTTTCTTGTCTCTGTCGAACTACTTCACCTCCCTGACCATTGATCCTCCACTCTATGAGGATCAGTTGCTTGAATTCTAGAAGACCTACCAAGAGGTCATTATGGATGAGGAGAAGGCACTGTCTGCCACAGTGCAGGGGAGAACAATCTTCATCACTCTGGCCATCATCAACCGACATCTTCAGCTGGATGATGAAGAAGGTGAGGTGTTCTTCCCAAAGGAAGCTGTAAATCATTCCTTTACGCAGATGGGGTATGAGGGAGATTTTTCTGTAAAGACTTTCAGGAAAGGGAAGGTCTCATCCAAATGGAGATTCCTGCTCCATGTGGTCATTCACAGCTTATCAAACAAGCATGGTGGATGGGACCAGATTCCTGAAGATCTCTCCTTTATAGTCCATGGAATGGTTCAAGGGGTCAAATTCAGGTACTCTCAGTTTGTCTATACAAATTTGCTTGCTAATTTAGACTCCTTAGAATATTACATGTTTCTTAGATATGTCCAGTACATTCTTAACTATGAACTGGACTCACAGTTAAGGGAAACAGGTAACATTCTTAAATTGGGACAGATGAAGCCCGGCATCTTTAAAACATTGAGAAAGTCCACTGCTGGATTCTCTGGGGTAGAAACAGCCCTAGTCCCAAAAATGTTAGAGCTCATTGCTCAAGGTGACAACCTAGCAGCACAAGCTAGTGTTCAACCCACACCTGCTACTTTCCAACCACCCATACAGCCTCCAATCTCCATCACCTACCAAAGAAAATCCAAACGAACCCCTGCTCAGACTATTCAGTCTGTGGAGGCCCCCATATACTCACCCATTTAGGAAGAAGTGGATACTAGATCTCCCACTTCTCCTGAGGAGCAGACCACTCCCATCTTTTCTAAAATCCGTGCTGAGGTTCGTCATGCTTAGCCTGTGGGGCTCATTAGCCCTACTGCTTTAAGCCATCACTCTGAGTCTCAACACTCAAGTGATCAACCTTCAGGGGACAGTTACCATCCCCAGCCTATAGATCTCAATCAACCAATTTACAACCTTGACTTCTATACTGATAAAGAGCTAGGTTTCAGTGAGTATAATGAGTCTCTCTTCTTTTCCCCTACTCAAAGAGAGATGAATACTCCTGAGTCTCCTACATCTATCCCACATCAGTCACCTACAACTGAGGTGGACACTTCTGAACTTGTTCAGGATGTCCATATGGAAGAGGCTCTCACTTCTGCAAGTGATTACATCATTCAGACCTCAACCATGGCAACTCAGCCTACTGACATCTCAACTGATACTGCCAGTAAGCAGAGGAAATCCAGTGGCCAACAACTTAGAACTGGTCATGAGAGAAAGGACTCTAGTCCAATCTTCTCCACCCCCAGTGATTCTTCTTATGAAGATGAGGGGGATCTGAGACTAAAGGTGCAACAACTATCCAAAACATGCACCTATTTAGTCTCAAAGGTCAGTCACCTTGAATCTTAGGTGACTACCTTAAACAATAGGATCAATGATGAGCAACTTGAGATTTCATATCTTAAGGAAAAACTAGTTGGGAGACCCTTAAGGAGAGCTCAACCAGGAACACAAGAACCTGTGAATGTGATTGATCTATCCTCCAGCTCACCTATGCAAATGGGTGATGATACAAAAAAGGAGGAGAAAGTCCTTACAGCCACAGAACTTGGGAGTTCCTCTGAGAGAATGGATATTGAGGACTCACCATCCTTATTTGCAACTGTGCATTCTCAGCAACCTCCTCTAGTTCACACTGATGTGGACTACACAGACTTCTTCATACAGAGTCTGTTTGAGGATGGGATACCAAGAGCCATGTCACCTTCATCATCCTTCATCACATCATGGGATGGAGGTATGACAACAACTGGAAGGCTCTCATCATCATAAGAGTTCAAGGACAACAAGAAGTTTTTAATTTTCAGACCTTGAACTACTATGAAGGTCTGGATCTAGTCAACATGCCACTTGTCAACCCAAGCCAATCAAGATAAGCTGACAGACTAGCTAGAAGAATCCAAGACAGGATCATTGTAGAGTTTAGCCTAAGAAGGAGACTAAGGCAATCAGGCAATGTCATCGGTCAACTGGATGTTAAGGCAGACCCTAAGATTAGCTTCATAGGGGAAACCTTGACTGAAGGCCCAGTGACAGAACTTGAGAGCCCTGTCTCATCATCTCCAACTGCTGTAGAGATCCATATTCCTTCTGAGACACTTGCTGGTGAAGGTGCTTCTCAACCTTTCTCTGGCCTGAGCTCAGATGCTGCAATGAGCAATGAAGGCCAAAGCTCTCTCCACCTTGAGTCACAAAGGTCTGTGAGTGACAAAGGGAAAAGAAAAATGACATCTGAGGAGATTGAGGAGGAGGAGAGAGAGAGGAAAAGGAGGCTAAGCGGAGAAGGTTCCTCTACTGAGTCTCCAAGACTCATGGAGTCTGCAATCAAGGTTGCCCCCAGACCAGATACTCAGAATGATGAGTTAAGGGCAGTCAAGATCAACTATCTGCAGACTAGGAACTATGACATAGATAATATCATTTCTCTCCCCTTGGATGAATTGAATGAGCTGGTTGATCTGGAAAGGTCAAGAGAGAAGAAGGAGGCAGAAGATGCAGAACTCCTAGTACAGTTCAAAGAAGAAAGAAAAAGACTGTACAAAGGTATGCCTACCCTCTCACCAGTTCAAGAAAGCCCTGAACAAGAGGATGTGGTTCAACAAGAACCTCAGGTAGATAAGGAAGAAAACAGAATCAAGATGATTAACTACCTGAGTGCCACAGGTCTCTATTAGGCAGATGCACTCCTTCCCTTACTTTATGACTATGTTGAGTTTGAGTATTTAAAACAACTTGAGCTTGAGTTAGTCAAGGAAAGAAAGACAACAAAGAGAAAGATGAGGGAAGAAGCTGCAAAGTCAAGAGCCATCATCCAAAAGAGCATGAAGAAGTCTACTGATAGGCAGAGGATGATGAGCTTCTTGAAGCTGTATGGATTCTCCGGAAGGAGACTTGGACCCATGTCTCTATCCACTATGGATGAGCATATCAGGGTAATCAAGCAGAAGATCAAGAGTGGAGTGCTCACTGACTTACACTCCACTCCAAGTCAGGCCCCACCTGAAGTGGAGGTTAAGGTTGAACAAACAGACACAAAACAACCCGGACCTCCTGCTAATGCTCAGCAAGCTTCATCTTCTGATCCACAGCAGGGTCAACCTCCCTCTCCTTCTGAGCCTGAGAGAGAGGAAGTCCCAACTGAGAGAGACAGTAAAGATCAATTTGGTGTTGCAGGCCAGTCTTCTCAGTTAAAATTTGGAAAGAGAAAGAAGAGGATGGCTTCTAAACCAAAGTCTAAGAAGAAGAAGAAGCCTGCATCCTCTTCTAAACCTCAGGATGAATCAGAACAACCTAAGGATGTGCAGCATGAGGATGCTCAACCAACTCCAGCTTTAGTAGCTCCTCTAGCATCAGGAAGACCCATCTTATCTTGGACATACACCACAAATCCAGAAAGGTGGCATGTTATTAGAGATCAAGGCATTGAATGCATTTATACATGGAAAGATATGTTTCAGTTGCATCTGCATGATCTCTTTGACATGAGAAGACACTTTGATAGTCTGAAGGATCCTGATCGTCTTATGAAGAAAGGAATGGTGATCATCCTGATAAGGATTGTTAATATTTGAAGTTTTCTAAGTGTTTTGGTAGCATCAGCCTAGGGGGAGTTTGTAGAGATTAATGAAGAGGCTGATGCAACCCAAACATCTTTAGTCTCTCTTGCATGCTGCATAAGTGCATTGAAGTGGAATGCTTCGGAAGTTTCACATGTGCAAAAGAAATACTCTAAGTGTTAAATCTTCCGAAGCCAAGACCAACATCTGCCGAAGCCAAAGATGAAGTCTTCCGAAGCCTCAGAGACAAAGTCTTCCGAAGCTTCAAGTTCATGAAGACAGATTTCTTGCGAAGACTTTTAAGATATGCTTTATCTGATGTACTGTTCCATAAAGCTGGACACATTTCCGCTACAACTCTGCAAGTCACTAACTAAGATGGTTTGGTGAAAAGGTCCATGCTTTTGATAATTGTACATTAAGGTCTTGAGTCTATAACTATCTACTTTATGTACTTTATCCTTTTTGTAATAGATAAGGATGTGAGCTATGGCATGTCATAGTCACTAGTCAAAAGGCAATTTGCCTTTTGACTTTACAATTGATTTTGTGTGTGTCTAGTCAATTGTATCCAGCTGGCTTTCAAAGTATAGCCGGCTGTAGGATGTTGTATAAGTATCTCATGTTCTTGTATCTTTCATTTATGCTTTGTAACACTTGTAATAGAACATAGAGAAAGCAATATACTGCATTCTTGAAAAACCATATATTTGTGTTCTTTGTGTTCTGTCTCTTACATTACTTGTGTTCTTAGTATCTTATCTTGGTTAATCCAGTTTACTGTTTCATTAAAGCTTGGTTAATCTCCTCTTTGTGTTGTTGTGTTGTAACTCACACCCTTCAACGATCCTGCACTGTTCCTCCTGATCCACTTGAACATTTTCCACTTCTTCATCATTAGAAGAGGAATCACTTGCCTCCAGTGCTCCCCCTGAGTTACTAGAAGACTGACCTTGAGAGCCTGATGTTGCTGAGTCTAGGGGCGGTGTGTTTAAGACCTCATACATCATCTTGGTTGCTAACTCGTCTTCAGAAGTGGAGAGAGGGATGTTGAAGGACTTAAAGAATCCATCATAATCGAAAAAGAATGCGGGTCCTTTTCCAGCTGGGGGGTGGTCTATCTCTGAATGTCCACGTTACACCACACTTTTACTTGACCCGTTGAGTTATTGTAAACTCTCTTATTCAGTATGTTGTATCCTAGGAAAATTCCTTATTTAGCCTTCTCACTGAACTTTCCTTCCTAAGTTTTCTTCAAAAGGGTGCAAGGTGCGCGAAACGGTTCGAGGTACTCTAGATTTGGTTTACGTTTTTGAAGTAACTCGTAACACATTTTACCATGACGTTTTACCACCAGGACTCGATTTAAAGTGTAACATGCATTGGCAACTACCTCATTCCAAAATTGGATAGGCAGTTTCGAGTCTGCTAGCATCGTTCTGGCTGTCTCTATCAAGCTTCTCTCTTCCGTTCAGCAACTCCGTTCATTTGTGGATTGTAGGCAGATGTGAACTGATGTACAGTTCCCTTTTATTTGCAGAATGCCTCCATCCACTGATTCTTGAACTCATTACCATTGTCTGAGCGTACTTGTGTTACCTTCAGCTTATAGAGAGACTCCAAAGTAGTTACTAACTCTTTGAATGACTCAAATGTTTCAGATTTGGATTTTAGAAACATTACCCAAGAGAATCTTGAGTAGTAATTTGTAACTACATAACAGTACAAGTTCGCTGACGATGCTCCTTGTACTGACTGGACCAAACAGATCCATGTGAAGAAGCTCAAGAGGTAGTTCTATGGAATGAACTTTCTTCGCCTTATGAGGCTTCTCAGTCTGTTTTCCTTTCTTGCAGGCGACACAAAAGTCCGGTAGTTGGAAGTTTTTGACGTTTACTCCATGCACTAGATCATTCTGGATCAAGTGGTTCATCTTCCGTGGATTGATGTGTCCCATTATCCTATGCCAGGAGATCGAATCCTTCTCAGTAGCCTTGGACAAGAAGCACTAAAGTTGATGATCCATTGTGGAGGCCTTTGAAAGATCTAAGACATAAAGGTCGTTATATCTTGAAGCTGACATTAAGACTGGTCCTCCGGGATCACGTAGTCCTTTTTCAGAACATAGCATTTCTTGTTTTCGAATACTACTTTAAATCCTTTGTCACATGTTTGGGAGATAGAAAGCAAATTATTTTGAAGTTGTTGAACATAGTTTACCTTGTCAAACTTCACTTTCTGATTCCCCACTTCCCCTTGAGCTGTGATATAACCTCCTTTGTTTCCAGCAAATGAAACATGACCTCCTTTTATTTGTTTGACGTTTGACAGGAGTGTCCGGTTCTGAGTCATGTGCCTGGATGCTCCGCTATCTACAATCCAAGTGCTTGTTTCAGCATTATAGCAAACAAGCTAGACATTCAATTGATAATATTAGTTAAGGTTAGGGACCCAAGCCTTAACCGGCTTGGGTGTCCTAGAGGCATCACACATCATAAATTCCACCCATTTTCCATTAGAGGGGTGAGGGAAGATCATTCGTCTTCTTGTTCTCATTACTAGACATTGAACTAGACTTTTCTTTCCATAAGCCAGTTTTGTGTAAGGCATGTTTGTGATAAATAGACGATTGGCTTATGGTTTGAAATTTATGTTCACTAACTCTTCTTGGTGGAGTTATATAACTCCTTTTAGAAGAACTAGGTTTAGGATCATGAAGTTCAACTTTCTTCCTAGGTGTCTGATAGTAAGGACAGTTAGAAGCGATGTGTCCATACTTTCCACAGTTGTAGCAAGATCTACTTTCGACATGCTGGTATGGATGTTTCCGTGGAGAAGTGTGTGACACTTGTGTGACTTTGACTTGGTTGAGTTTTGACACTTCTTTTTTAGATCTTTATCTTGTTTAACAAAATTAATTGTTTGAACCTTTTTAACATCTTTACCCTTTTGTTTATCTGGATTTAGACATGATGCACATGTTTGGTTAACTTGTTTGGTCTTTTTATGTTTAGAATTAGACGTATTGAACCTTTTGTTACCTTAACCTTCTCAAATTGTTTATCCAAATTAACAATAGGCATTTTTTCTTTTGACTTTAAGGTGGTCTCCTTTTGTTTGGTGACAGATTCATTAAATTTACTTGTGGAATCTGGATCACTGACAAGAGGAGTGGACACCACATGATCCTTGATTAGGTTGTTATTTATTGGTTTACATTTTGCATTCAACAAGGTCTCATATGGTGGTGGAACCACTTTGTAACCCAAACCCTCCTCGTTGTTTCGTTCTCTCACTAAGTTCTGGACTATGTGAGAAGAACTAGTCCAACTGTGCAGTTTTTGTTTTAATGAATTTACTTTGACTTTCAAAATTGCTTCTTGTTTCTTAGCTTCTTCTAGGGAGTTTAGTTAGAACTTAATGTCATTAGCTTGGTTAAAAGCCACAACTTCGGTTTCCCTTAATTGTTTATTTAGCAGTTCTATTTTCTATTTGTAACTGTGCTCATTTAATTTTAAAATACGATTTGCTTCAGTGCACAGTTGCAAGTCCTTTACTAGGCTATCATTGTGATCTAATAACCTAGCAAATTTCAAATTTATGCTTTTCCTAAATTTATTACAATCAAAACAAGCATGATTATTGAAAAGTTGGTTAGTGGAACTTACATGAGAAGGTTATGTTGAATCGGCTATCATAGTAGAGTTTGACTTTTTTGGTGCAGGTGATTTTGAACATGTTGAACTTTGGCCTTCATCATTCAGGTGATTTACCACATTTGCAGTTTCTTCATTATTTGACATCGCGAGTTCCACTGCTATATCACCTTCGCTTGCAGAATCGTCATCCAAATCCTCAACGCATGCAATGTTGGATTCGCCCGGAGAAACAAATCGAAAGCTCCAATCTTGCCCTTCGTCATCATGAGCCATCTAGGCTTTAGGATCCTTGCTTGATGATGCAGGACTACTTGTGGGTTTATCTTGACGATTGAAGGAAGAAAAAGGATTACCATTTCCTGTCTTCTTGGGCTTCACACACTCACGCTTGAAATGCCCCTTCTCTCTACAGTTAAAACAGGTCACTTTGGTTTTGTCAAAACCAAAGGTTGTATCCTTTGTGGCAATCAAGTTCTGTCCGGTCTTTTTAACAAACTTCTTATCCCTCCAGGTAGCACTTGACAATGCCCACATGATATCCATTCTTTCCAGCTCAGTCTCATCTACTTGTTCGTAGTCTTCATCTGCCAGATGGCAGTTTCCAATCTTCTTCGTGACTAGACCGTCATAGGAATGAACGACATCTACTAGGAGATCCATATGCTCCTTTGCTACCTCTACAGTCACATTACCGAGATTCTCGGTCTTCAATCTGGTAGCATTGGCTTCAGGTGCTATGTGTTGGGTGCATAATGACCCTGACGTGTCAAATCCTGAAGTAATTGCTGGAGACGGAGTGGCTGAGCTTGACATAAATGCCGTTTGGAGTGGTGCTCCAGACATTTTTGATTGAGGAGTTGAGTTGTAAAGTGATGGATTCTGATCATATGACGCCTTTTGAGACCTGTACTTCATCCTCAACTCTTCCTCTCTCAGCTTCAGAATGAAATCGTTAATATCCAACTTCACCAGCATATCATTCTTCCTGAGGTTTGACACAAAAGAGACCCACTTTTCTAGCAATCCATCTACAAAATTTGATACCTTGTCTTCTATGGACGTAACAACTCCATGAGTGTGCAGGTCACTCATCAAGTGGTAGAAACGGTCGATAACATCATCCAAGCTCTCCTTTCCCATCGACGAGAAGTTATCAAACTCCTTTTTCAACGCTTTAGCCTTTAGAGCTTTTAATGAGGCATTCCCTTCATACCGTTTTTCTAAAGCATCCCATAGCTTCTTTGCTTGCTTGTTCTCAAAGAACTGATGGAATATATCCTTAGGAATGGACTGAGTTAACAGAGCTTACACCTTCTTCTCTGCATTGTACTTTACCTTTTGTCCATCAGTCATGCCTCCTAAGGTAAGTTTAACTCCATCTGCACCGACCAGCATGCTATACCTTGTCTCTATTGATTCCCACAGATTTGGGTCTACACCATTTAGGTAGATCTCGAACCTTTGCTTCCATTGTGGGTAATCATCTAACGTTATGAGCTTAGGGGGCTTATTATGATTTCCCACTTCATTTTACAGAAGCAATAGATTCTAGATCCGTGAATCTCTACCAGCGGTGAATGCTAAATACTGATCTTCCATTGCTATTAACTTTTGATTTTAGAACAAACTTTTGTACTCGTGCGAATGAAAGAGTGTGATTGGACTATTCGTGCGATTGAACAATGCGGATGGTTCAATCATGCGACTAGACAGGTGCAGATGAACAATGCGAAAAAAGATCTTCAGTCATGCGAATGGATGGACGACTAAGCCAATCGTGCGTATGAGTGGTGCGAATGGGTTCAGTCGTGCGATTGAGTCAATCGTGCGACTGGAGGCTGCTGTTTTTGCAAAAATGAAGGTTTTGAATACTTTGACGCAAAAACATGTATTTATCACTACCGTATGCCGGAAAACGTTAACTTTTTGACCTGGAGACGTCGAAAACACTGTTTGACACAAAAAGATTACGTTTTTGAGTGAAAACGCGATTTTTATATCAAAATCGATTGAATCACACGCAAATCAAGAGCCAAAGCTCTAATACCACTTGTTAGGATCGTTTTTGGTACGAAGTACTAACTGATTTACATGTTTACCAAACCAAATAGTGTGGAATCCTATTTGATTGGCGATCCAATCAGTGAGAACGCAAGTATAATCAATCCAAGAATGAAACTAAATGTTAAGAACGATAGTAGGATGATTTACTGTGATCTATGAACTTGGAACAGGTGTTCTTGGGTCTTTGGACGGCTAGGGTACGAATTAGTGCGTAGGGATTCGAATTGTTACGTTTTTCCACGAATTAAGTGGTATTTATAGGTTAGGGTTTTCCATTCCTGCGACTGAACCGTTTGCATGGTTCAGTCGTGCGATTGAAGCATGTGGTTGATCCATCCGCACGACTAAAGATTCAATCGTGCAACTAAGTCAATCTTATGTTACAATCGTGCGACTGATCCAGTCACCTGGTTCAGTCGTGCGACTGGTTCATTAGCATGAAGTATTCATGCGTATGGTCCATTAGCATGGTCCAAGAACTTCACACGATTAAGTTTAAGCACGTTTCTCAATCATTATTGACTAATAACTATGTAAGCAACCCCAAACCTATATAGTTAGTTCAATATGCGTTAACACACAATAATCAATGAAATATTAAAAATTATAAGCATCACAAACACATTATATTTCATTCATACCCATCCTGTTACATATATGTAAGACATGAAAGACATTTTACATTAAGCTCATAAACTAGGTACATATGTATCTACATAAAGCATTTGAACATATGCTTTCTCCCCTAAATGGGGTATGTTAAAAAGGGGCAGTGAATTCCACATATGCAAGAGATAACGCAAAACAAACGCTAAACCTAATACAATCTGTCAAAGTTTACCTAAAATATATGAGTATATAAGTACGTGCATAAGGAGTTGGTTTAGCAAACCCTAAGTGTCCAATCAATCTCATTCATTTATGCATTTTAGAAACATTGACCAAGTTTAACCTTGTTGACCTGTTTGAACTGAAATGATATTTGTTTATACTTAAAAGACCAAATATTCATGATTTTAATCCAAAACATCGACGTATTGCACATAATGAGTTCTAAACTCTAACAAGATTGTCATACTAGCAAAACCTACCTTACGACATGTACTAATCCATACTGCAGGACCGGTTAAGGGGTCAATACAACAGTTTCACAATAAGAAGAGACTTAGAACACTTAATAGATCAAATACGAAACCGGTTAGGATGAAATAATGAACACAAGTAACTAGAACAATAAACAAGAATAATATAATATTGTTTTTAAGAATGATGTATATTGCTCTTAAGTTCTTACAAGTGTTACAAAGGATAACTAAAGATACAAGTACTTGAGCTACTTTATATTACATCCTACAATTAGTCATACTTTGAAGGTCAATTGGAAACACTAATCTAGACAACAAGATCTACGTGGAGTCAAAAATTAGATTGTCTTTTGATTTGTGACTATGACATGCCATAGCTCACATCCTAAATATATTACAAAAATGATAAAGTACAAAAATAGTAAGTTACATATATAAGACTTTAATCTACAGTTTGATAAAAGTATGGACTTTTCACCTACTCATATAAGTTGATGAGTCTTCAAAGATGACAACGAAATGTGGTTCAAGTTTTGTCAAAAGGTGATTTAGAGAAAGAATTTTTTCTGTCTTAAAAAAATCAGTTTTCGACTTTGGAAGATTTTGTCTTTAAAGCTTCGGAAGACTTCATCTTTAACTTCGAAAGATATGGTATTTTGGATTCAGAAAATTTGATACTTAGCATAATTTATTGAGTTGTATCAAATCTTTCGAAGTAACTTTCTTGTACTTCACATGTGCATGCTGATAGTTCTAGTTGTTCATTGGTTGCACCAGCCTATATGTGTATTCCTTATAAATTCCCCCTAGGCTGATGTGTGTTCTTTATACATACTAATAACCAAATTGTACATTTCAATTAGAAATTAACCGATTACTTAGATTTCTCAAGCGGTAACTACTTATGTTACTATCATACAATCTATCAATCTATGCACACATAAGGTTAAAACCACTCACCACATGCCATTTGAGGTACCTTGCTACTTCACATCCCAAACCCTGCCAATCTTGAAAAATAGGCCTCACATCCACATGCGTGTTTGATATTCACCATTACATTCAAAGTATTTAAAGTGTAACCTAAACTAACAAGATAGTCCATTTTTGTCATATTGATCAAGCATATGCATAATAAGTTTCTATCATGTAAACCTAGCTACAAATATTATTTAAATTCAATACAACATCTTAAGAATATCTAGTTTACCCATATAATAAACATCCAATTTCCAAAACATCACAATAAGGTTTTCAGAAACATGATCTAACTAATGTATTTCAATCCATTAATCATAACAACACATATCAATATTTTCAATAACCATTTTAGCATGTTTCTAGTATACGTAAAGGATGAATTATATAATTTACTCAAGACCTTATTATAGATTTTAAATCCCACCCCCACTTCACCAAATATAACACCGATTATTTTAAAGTCAAGGAATAGATGAATAAAGTGAAAGAAAAGAAGGAAAAGAAATAAAACCCAAGTCTAGGGGTAAAAAGTGTCCAAAAGGATAAAATGTTTGAAAAGTGGGTGTAAAAGGTGGTATGGCCACCCATATGTCACATACACCTTTGATTTTTGGGTTTTAGAGAGAGAAAGAGCAGCAATTCTTGGTTTTGAAGGAAGAACTAGAAAGAGTTCGAATTCAAGGTAAGAATTCATGCTTTTATGGTGTTCTTGGCTGGTATTATCCTCGGGTTTATGCTTATGTGTGTTTGTATGTGTTTGGCGTATGTTTTTAGTGGGTTTCTAGCAGTTGAATTCAATTTGCAAATGAGTTTGGAGGAAGCCATACTCAGAAGCTGCAAAGGTGAGTTCTAGGACCCTCTTTTACTGGTTTTTAACTAATTTTGGGGCTGGAAATGCATGAATGTATGTTTTTATATAGCTGGGTTTCGGACCCGTATGCTTGAATGTGTGTATAATGATGTTATGATATGATGTGTGACTATGTTCATGCTTGATGATGTATGATTGTGTTTCTAAGGCTTAGAGGGTAAGAATTAAGCTTAGAACATGATGAATGGTGCATGGAAATTGAATCTGATGTTTTAGACTCATTTGATAAGTTCTTAAACCTGCCTGTGTGTGGATGACAAATGCGAATGAAAAGGGTTAATGCGGATGAGCAATAACCAATGGGTAGGTCAATGCGGATGAAGTCAATGCGGGTGAGCATTGGCTAAGCGTAGGAAATGCGGATGAGCATTTGACTGTGTATGGAAATGCGGATGAGCAAGTAAGTCAATGCAGATGAAGTGAGTCAATGCGGATGAGCATTTGACTTAGTATGGAAACGCGGATGAGCAAAGTAAGTCAATGCGGATGAAGTGAGTCAATGCGGATGAGCATTGACTAAGTATGGAAATGCGAATGAGCAGAGTAAGTCAATGCGGATGAATTGAGTCAATGCGGATGGGCATTTGACTAAGTATGGAAATGCGGAGGAGTTAGGCTAATGTGGATGACAAATGCGGATGAAGTAAAGTAAATGTGGATGAAAAGGGTTAATGCGGATGAACATTAACTAATGGGTAAGTCAATGCGGGTGAAGTCAATGCGGGTGAAGTGAATGCGGATGAAGTCAATGCGGATGAACATTGACTAAGTGCAGGAAATGCGGATGAGCATTTGCCTAAGTATAGAAATGCGGATGAGCAAAGTAAGTCAATGCGGATGAACATTGACTAAGTGCAGGAAATGCGGATGAGCATTTGCCTAAGTCTGGAAAATGCGGATGAGCAAAGTAAGTCAATGCGGATGAAGTGAGTCAATGCGGATGAGCATTGACTAAGTATAGAAATGCGGATGGCAAATGCAGATGAACTATAGCCAATGCGGATGAACTATAGCCAATGCGGATGAACTATAGCCAATGTGGATGAACTATAGCCAATGCGGATGAACTATAGCCAATGCGGATGAACACTTAGAAAATTCTGACTTTTTGGGAGAAAAAGGAGTAATGTAGGCTTTGACCTAGGAGGTTCCCGGGGTTATGTAAGTTGACTTATGAGGTCATAATGGTATGATGGGCATGTAATGTTATGTGCTTGATGTTTATGATGATGATGATGTTGCATGGTTATGCATGATGTATGTTATGTATGTATGATGCCCTACATGATGATGTATGAATGATATGTTTATGTTCCTTGTGATGTTGTATGATTATCTTTCCTATGGCTTTACGTGTTATGATAATGAATGAATGAACGAAGTATTATGTAACGTAAAGTGAAAGATAATGAAAAAGGAACATGATGAATGAATGCATGCATTAATGAATGAATGAATCTAAGAAAATCTTGCAAGCAAATGTATGGAGGTTCACACCCAATGAAAGGTGTTAGCTCAACTGTGTGCGGGTTAGCTAGCCCAGAAGGATGCACACTAGGGTCTAATCTTTGTGATTAACCATACGTATGGGATCCTTGTTGTTTGCCCTAGGTATCAGGCCCAGTTACCCGCTTCGTGCATAATGTTCGGGGTAATGTACATTTCACTGGAAGTAATGATGAATGAATGAAAGTATGAACGAATGAACGACGTAGATAATAATGATATTATCTGTATGTGCGTACAATGTATGATCACGAACGAATGTAAAGTATAATATGTTTTTTTATGAGAAAGGATGGTTTTATGAAAGAAAAGTAAGTTTTATTATAAACTAGAACTCACTCAGCAACGCTGACTTTTATGCATTTTCCAGTTGACAGGTAAGCATTGCTGAGGATGGCACGAGGCGACTGCTCAGCTCTTTTGGATGGCATCCATTTATTTAAGGCTTTTGTGATGTAATACAACAACGTAATTTTGTAACCGACAAATGATGTATTATTTTGCAAAAGTTTTTATGATGAAATGAAATGCCATTTGTTTATGTTTCCGCTACAATGTTTTGATGATTAAATGCTAATTATATGTTTTATGTGCGATGATTTACTGGTTGTAAGCGTCCCAGGAACGGGGCCTTACACCAGAAACCACCTCGCACTTTTGCCAACGTCTGTGGATAAAATTCTAATAACGTTATTTTCCTTACTTTCAACTACGTTTAATGATGATGTCATTCTCCTTACTTTCAACTATGTTTAATGATGATGTTTCGAGTGTCAAACTCTTAAAACCGATTTCAATAAAAAACGTATCAATGGATAATTCAAAAGATAACCCCTTAGATGACTATACTCTTATTTGGCATTTCAGTTATCGTTCTATTTTTTACTTTAAGCCTAGGAACTAATGGATTTGAATATTAGATATCAACTTGTCACATTACGTTTTCACGGTGTATAACGTTTATCAAATTTATACATTACAACTTGAACAAACCTATTAATCAAACAAGAAGGGTAATCCATTACAATGAAAAGAATTTAAAAACTTCACTAACTCTTCAAGTCTACCTTCATAATTGTATTTCTTAGTTATGCTTAAAATGAAACTATATGAAACATCTAACAAAATTAAAGTGATGTAACGTCGTACCACCCGGTATAAAATAGTTTCTATCAAAAGAGAAAGATAAATCAAATATATTACCAAAATACATGAAGCATAAATACAACACGTGGTTTATTTACAACCATTAGACCAGCTTAGTGGTAAAAATTATAAATCCTTCATTTAAAAGTTGTTGTGTTTGTTTCTTGTATGAGAAAATGAAGTTAAAATCAAAAGTAGATTACAACCGTTAAAAAGGAAGAGAAAAAAAAGTTAAATTCGATTTGATAAATAATCATTTTTTAAGATAATTTTTTTAGTTTTAATTTAAAGTTTTATCATTTACTTTAGTTTTATACCAAAAAATTTATCAATTAAAAGTTAATTATACTAAAATTAAAACAATCTTACTACTGTAATAAAAAAGGTAAATAGGAGTGACATGTGTTAACACCACAATTGTTTTCACCAATTTTTTATCGCATCTATGTTTTATTAAATAATTACCTTAATTACTAATAATATTATTTTAATATATATTAAATTAAGAAAGAAATCTATTTATTAAGGTTATTTCTAAATAAATTGATATTTTTAATAAGTCAATTTTTCAAAACAAAAAATAATCAAAATAGGGAGTCGTAGTAAGAAAATTTTAAAAAATGATATTTTTATACGGTTTGTTTTAAAATAAAATGTTTATCTTTTTGAAAAAAATTAAAAATAAATTTTTAAAAATTTGATATCACTATTTTATTATTTATAGTTATTTATGATACGTAATTTCAATCATATTATATCTTAAAATATCATTTAAAAAATATTTTATTTATTATATTTATTAAACACGTGTAGTGTTTAATAAAGCTAGTAAAAAATATTTAAATTAAAATTGATAAAGATTATGCTACTTTTAAAATTATTGATGTTTTAAATATTTTAAAGGGATTTATTTGAAGTTAGAAAGAAAACAGAATTTAACTAAAAAATACATTTGAGGTGAATAAAAGTGGTGAACGTTTGGCGTTGTTTAGACGCAGCGTTTGGGTTCACGAATGAGGAATACTTGAATTATTATAAGAAAGTGAAAAACAAACCATCTTCCTCCTTCCTTCCATCAAAAAATATGCAGATTTTCGTCAAAACCCTAACCGGGAAGACAATAACTCTCGAAGTCGAGAGTAGCGACACCATAGACAATGTCAAATCCAAGATCCAGGTTCCACTTTCATACTCTTTTCTTCCTCCAATTGCTTTCATACATGTTGATTGATGTCTACGATCTCTCTTCACATACACAAAAGTCTGAATGTTGTTTTGGATTAATTGTGTTGATAAGCTGAGGGTTTCTTTGCATTTTGAAGGACAAAGAAGGCATCCCTCCAGACCAACAAAGGTTGATTTTTGCTGGGAAGCAATTAGAGGATGGTCGAACCCTTGCTGACTACAACATCCAGAAAGAGTCAACACTTCATCTTGTTCTGAGATTGAGAGGAGGAACTATGATCAAGGTTAAGACTCTTACAGGGAAAGAAATCGAAATCGACATCGAACCCACTGATACAATTGATAGAATCAAGGAAAGAGTTGAAGAGAAGGAAGGGATCCCTCCTGTGCAGCAAAGGTTTAAAAGTTCCTTTTCTTTTTCTTTTAACTTGTTACAAGTTCACTTTCATGTCGTTTAAGCTAATGATCATGATTTGATCATTCATCTTCACACCCGTTTTTAGGTATATAATTTGAAGTAATTGCTTTGTACATAACCTTTATCTGGCCGTTTTTCAGTGAGCCAACTTTTGTGGCCCTTAACTGCTGCTGGTTTTCTAAATCCCTTTGAATGCCTTATGATGTTATCTGCTTTTCTATAGACTTCTTATGATCATCTCCGGCTGTCGCACTGTTGAGTGACTCTGTTTTCTGTTCATCTACTTCCACATGATAGCTTAGTTTTGTTCTTTCTCTATCAAGACATAATGGTATTAGATAGATGCTTGATGGTGATGTTAATTTCCCATTCTCTTAACTGATGGTATATTACTAGGGTGTATTCAATACAAAGCTGATTTTAAAGACACCAGAACCACATAAGCTCTTGTTAGATAGGCTAACACTCTGACTAGATATACTGTGAAAGGCAGAGAGGTGGTTACATAACTATCTTATGTATCACCATCAAAGCAATAGGTGTGGTGTGAGAGTTTTATGCGGATCTCAATCTTAAAGTTTATATCTACATTGCTCGTTTTATAGTCTGAGTCTTTTTTTGTAAATAAGTTCTTTTGCCTCTTTTTCCAGCACAAACTATCTTACATGCTTGCTAATTTAAGTGAACAGAATCTTTATGTATGCATTGTATTGTAGTTGAAGTTGTTCTAAGTGTGGGGAGTGTTTGATGGCAGGCTGATATATGCTGGGAAGCAGCTTGCAGATGACAAAACAGCAAAGGACTACAACATTGAAGGGGGTTCTGTACTTCATCTTGTTCTTGCATTAAGAGGTGGTTGTTGCTAATCTTTAAAAAGAGAGAAGACGCAAAGAGAAAAGAGGCCACCTTCGCCTCTTCCTTCTGTATGCTGCTATCATGTTAATGTTATGCTATACATAATTGATGTCGCATTCGATGATGTTGACTGACATGTCTTGTCTGATTTCATCATAACAATGTTCTTTGTGTTTCTATGTGTACTCCTTTTGCTGCCTCTTTAATCATGTTTTTGCATTTGCATTGGAATAACTTCTGCCTTGTCTTTTACGTTTTTTTTCCTAGTTTGGGAGAAGCATTTGCCAGAGTTTATAAAAATCCTGAAGCTAGATTTATAAAGGAGCGTTTGGTTTAAAGAATATTTCTCAAAGTAATTGGAACTAATGAAAGAAGAATTGGAACTAGAAATGAAAGAAGAATTGGAACTAGAAATGAAAGAAAAATTGGAACTGGAAATGAAAATAGAATAGAATAGAATGGAAATGATTTTTATAAAAATTAATTGGGTGTTTGGTTTGTAAGGGAATTGAAATGTTGAAAACATAAAATGATAGAAGTTGCCTCTCTCATTGTTTTCCTTTAATCATACGCACATTCCAAACCATGTAATCTACCTCCATCATCCTCATTGTTCATCACTTCCATCATCTTTTTTGTTCATCGACTCAATATCCACATGTCTGCCTTCTTTGCTGTTTATCGACTCCATCTCTGTTGTACATCGCCTCCTTCAATTGTTTCTAATGCTAGAAGGTGAATTTTGATTTTGATTGTTCGCCATGAATAGGGTGTTTGATTTTGGATATTCCCTCCTTCGATTGTTTCTAGTGCTAGAAGGTGAATTTTGATTTTGATTGTTAGCCACAAATAGGGTGTTTGATTTTGGATTTTACTTCTTCAATGGTTTTTGTTTGCAGTTTTTTTATTTTTAATTTTTTGAATTCTTGGTGAGTTTTGGTTTGGTATTTTGTTTGATTCCTGTTTCATTCAACTGATCTTGATCGACTATGGCGAGTTTTGATTTTGGTTTGGTTCTAACAACTATTGCTTCGACAACAACATTCTTTGTTCGATTTCTCTTGGTTTGGCTCCAATGAATCATGTTCCATTGGGGTTTTGGGTTTCCATTGACTTCAATTCATATGGCTTTTTTTGGTACTAATGAACCGATCCAAACAATATCACAACTAGTGCCCGGGGTTTAAATGAATGATGGACAATCAATTCTTTATAAATGTTTCTTTAGTTTTAGGTGAAATGTTTAAATACAAAAAGAAAAATGTTCTTGATGAATGGTTTTTCCAGTTTGAAGCCACATGTGAAAGAAAAAAGATGGGGGCATATGAGTAACCTTTTAAACATTCCATTGGAAAGCATAGAATTCTGTTGTAAGTATAGGAATGTTAAAATCCCTTGATTTGTGGAGAAAAAATTATCTTCAATTTCATGTGTGCCAACCAAACATGACTTGGATATTATCATCACATTTTGTGAACTAAACAAACCTTAGTTTCTTGTTAGAAGCCGGATAAGGAAATAAAATGGTATGGTTCAATCCAGGTAGCATGGTTCATTCAAACACGACTAACATCTGTAAAATGGTATGGTTTGTTAGGGTATTCCTTTGCAGTTTCACAAAGATAATTGAAAGTCAGCCAAATGCTTTGTCAGTTTGGTTGGTTTATAATAGGTTTTACTCTTTTGAGAACTACTTGACTGGGGACAGAGATTGCATCATTTTTCACCTACATTTAAATCCTAATTTAAATTAATAAGACATTCTTGTATAGACTAGACTGCTAGATTGAAACTATAGATGATGTACATTCATAGCTCAACATATAATCGGATAGCGTTTATAGCAAGTTTCTTATATATTATAACTGTGTTTTCTATATTATATGAAATGATCGTGAGTGGAGGAAAAAGAAATTGATACCGTATATCAAAGACATTGTTCATCCCTATTAATTTTTTAATATTTTTTTAAAGTGGTTGTGAGTAGAAAAGAGATAATGATAAATGTATAAAAAATATTATTTAATTAAAAAGAAGAGAGAAAAAATAATGATTTTTAGTATAATTATAAGATTAAAGATATAAAAGCTAATGTGAATGCTCTAAGATGATGAGAAGTTAGAGTAGTAACCTTACTTAAGTATAATTATGTTTCAATTTGTGATTAAATAAAATGAGATAAATTATAGTAGTACCCAACAGAAAATCAACATTGCATCGATATATGACTAGCACAATTATAAGTAGAGTGGTTCAACCTAATGTGATGTTTAGAAAATCATTTGGACCTGCCACAAGTTATTTGCGTGTTGAGCTATGCGCATTGTTATATTTTCACACATAAACAAATAATTGTAATGTATCTAATATAGATGTTTTGTGTGTAGCGTGATATAATATAGGTGTGTAACATGATAGATCTTCAAAAGAAAGAACTACCGACACAAAAGCAACATATACTAAGTTTTACGTATACGCTGACGCTTATTTCATACGTCTACATGCACATACTATTACTACAAATCAAACCTACCATCTAGATCTTGTAGAGATCATCAATCGACGAATTCTCGATCGTGAAGTTTGGTTGATTCGGGTAAGCTTATCATGAATGCACCCAAGAATCAAGTGAAGTCATATTGTCTAGATATAGATAACTAGTTGCAAAGGTATGGAAATTTATGTTGCATAACATAGATATGGATATGGTCACCCAAGAAATCAAGGGTATACCACAAGTAGTTGCAAAGGTACAATCACCCCTTGCATAAAATCTATGTTGTACATAGATATAGATAAAAAGAGTGATTTCCAATATAATCATCTATGTCACCCACATGAGATCCGAACCCTGCACAACCACATATTACAGTTTCGACTTTCGAGTCTTGAAAATAAAAAGTGCCAAAAAAGTGTTTTTCTTGAATTACTTAGGGCACAAACTACCATCTATATGAACCATGGAATCACAATACGCACATTGAAATTGCATGTAGAATCTTATAATAATTATGCATATATTTATCCAAGGTACGAATCGAACTATACCTCGATTTTACAAAAAAAGATAGTGTATAACAACATAAAGATTTGTGCTATTAACTTGGTTAAGTAAATTTTGTTTGGGAATGAGGTAGCCAATTTTGAGTCATATGTGATGCCAACAATTCTTACAAAACTAAATAGTTTTAAACACCAAATCTTGATTTAGAATATTGAAAAAACCATCATTCAAAACAAACCCTAATAATTAATCCAGTTAAAACTAAAGGCTGAAGATAATGAAATTAGGTTAAATTATAGAAGCAACTCTCCTTCGTTAAACAACGAGAGACAAAAAAAAACACTGGAACTGAAGCACAATAGATGTTGTTAAGTCCTTGCTATTTGTTGCCATACCTGAGTAGATGACGATACAAGGATTAATTAGCATACAGTATGAAGATGCATATTATATCTTTAAATTGTAAAAGATGTAAAAGTAATAGGTTAAAACATAAAATTTAAAGTTTAAGAAAAAGACAAATGTAAGTACAACCCACTAAAAACACACTACAAACCACAAAGTTAGTAATTAATACTATATTAGAATTAAGTCATCACATTGCGACGGGGGTTTAAAACTGTACTAAATAACATAAATGTCACCTCACCGCCAATTTCCACCAATACTTAAGTTGAGTTGTGTTAATGAAGAGAATTGGACCAAAATATAAAACACAGAAAAGTTTAACTAAGTCGATCTAGCACCCACGTGTTGCAATGAACCTGTCAAACGGGTAAAAATAGATGTAAAAAAGTTAAATCACACATGCACATTGCATCGTATTAAATCACAAAATTTAAAATGAAACGTAAAACGAAAAATAAAAATGTTGAATCACACATGCACATTGCGTCATGTTAACTTGCAAAACATATAGGAAAATGTAAAACAAAAACTAACGAAAGATATAAGTTTTGGGTTAAAGTTGTAAAGTAACTAAATTGTAAGGTCAAAATGCAAAAGTTAGAAAAAGTTTGGGGTTAAAAAGTAAAAACTTAATTTTCGTGAGGTTACATTGCAAAAATAAAAGTTTAAGATTAAAAATAGAAAATTATTTTTTATGCAACACTCTATCCATAAGGTATAACACCTTATGCATAGAAAAATTAAAAATTACTATATTATATATTATAAATAAATATAATGATGGAACAACATTGTTATATATCTTTTCTATGTAAAGCATAATAATAAATTAACAACCAATAAATATGATACATTAAAAACAATGATAAAATAACATAATGTATCATTATGTTTTTAATTGTTATTATGTTATCTTAAACTATGAGTTTTAAAAAATATATGATATAAGAACATCAATGTGTAGTTCTAATTGTAAAACATACTTATAGATAACAATAATTTTATATTATATATAAAAAGAACAATGACAAAAATAACACATTTAACACTATGAGTTTTAAAAAATATATTGGTGAAAGTATATCATTATTTATTTTAATTGTAAAACAAAACGATAGATTACATGTTTTATATAATCTATAGAAAGACAAAAATAACATAAAATTATCTAAAACTAAAACACATTGATAAATACATATAACAACTAATGTAAAATATATGACACAATAAACTGATATTTGATACAATGAATTTATAGTATACAATAATCTGACAATTTGATACAAGAATTAAAATGTCATCTTATTTAAAACAATAAAATGACATGTGTTAAACACACAATTATCTTATGCTTATTAGATTAAATGTCATTTTTATTATAACTCTACCCTATTTATTTTAAGCAAATTAAGCTTATTTCTTTTGTTAACAACATAAGTAATAAGTAAGGTTTGTCAAAAGAGCATATGAATGTTTAGCACATTATGATAGTTGTTAACCGATAAAACATGTTGAATATTGTTTAATATGACTTAAGTATCAATATAAACTTAATATATAAAAGTAAGAATGCAAGATAAGTGAAGTTATTTAGATGTTAGTTTTATAAAATTTTATTGTATCATATGATTTTTATAATCATAAGGTTATGAAAGTATCTAAATTACTTTGTCGTATGTATTTTAATTTTTATATATTAAGTTTACTAGATTATAACCCCGTGTAATATACGGATTGCTAAAATTAAAGCTATATTTTTTGTAATAGAGATTTTCTTGTTGCATATTTATTTTAAAATATAAAATACTTTACTTAAATAGTTATAAAAACATTTAATATTAGGAGATAGATAAAAAAACAAAAGATTAGAGAAAATTTATTTAACTAATATGAGAGAGAAACATGAAAAAAAGATTGAAGAGGCATGAGAGCATGACACGTATCACTTAATATTTTTATTTAATAATATAGGAATTATTATTTCAAAAATTAAGTTTTTTGACAAATAAATCATACAACACCAATCCTTTTTTATTTGAGGTGTTAGTCGTCGACTTAACATTTTACCAATAATATTTTTCTAATACGTTGATTCATGATTTGTTTCTATATTATGTTGTCTGTATGTTATTTTCATAGATCTACTCTCATATGATAATCATATGACTTAACGTGTAAACTAATGATTACTAAACTAAAGGACTAAAGGTGAAACAAACAATATACATAAAAGTTGTTTAGTGTAGTGAATAAAAATAATGGTTGAAAAGTGTAATTAGTTATATATAAATAAAGGTTGTTTTATGTAATTTACTCTTAAATATACAACCACATAATTAGTAGGTGATAAAGGATATTATGATTAGTCGTCGAGTATTTACATATAGATAGTGGCAATGTCTAGATAATTAGTACAGAGAATAAAAATCACTAATGATGCTGAAATGGTTATGTTGTTTTTTGATCATGATATTCTGTTTTTAAGTATAACTTGGAAGATGATCAAAATATGTACTAACGTCTAAGCCTATATCTTGAAATCTCAAGGTTCCACTTACCGATACACAACATCAAAATCCTTCTACAAAGACATGGGGGAAACAACCATGAAGCGCAGCCTCAAGTGTTCTGACACTAAACTGGGTTTTAAATCCACCATCTAAAGTCGTTAAAATCTTTTTTTCCCCTTATAATCAATAACTAAAATAAATTAATTTAAAGAATTCCATTGCAATCTCGATGATGAACACGTGAGGAACATTTCCATCCGATCAATTCTTACTTTCAGCCATTGATTTGTTTAAATCAAGTACAAATGAGCTTCAAAATGACCAGCAACAAGATGAATGAAGATGAAGATGCTGAAATTCCAACATGAAACGAAATCAAACATATCTAGAATAAAAGCCTAATGCTCCAATACCTCTAGTAAGTCTTGGTGATGGTCATGGATCTTCATGTTTGACTCAAACTTATCAAGCAACGTGTGGAATCCATGCTCGATGCCTTGTGTACATAATGACAAATGATATGAAATCAATATCATCAGCGCTGTAATTTAAATGTTGATATCTATTCAATCACAAGGTTGTCCGGAGAATTTACATCAAAGAAAACTCTCTAAGAGCATTCACAGCCCATGCCTTAAAAATGTGTGAGTGTGAGTCCTTAAATTATAAGGGATGATATTGAGTGGTTGTGAGTGAAGAAGAAAGAAAATGTTACTATTCATCTGTAAATTTAAGGTTTTACTGTTCAACCCATATAATTATTTTAATATTTTTGAAAGTGGTTGTGAGTGGAGAAGAGAGAAAAGGTAATGAAAAAGGTATAAAAATATATTATTTAATTGAAAGGAGAGAGAAAAATTAGTGATTTTTAATGTAATTATATGAATAAAGATAAAAAATGGATCGTGAATGCTCTAAGCAACCACTTCTCCAAAAGTTCTACAGGACCCCCTTACTAAGCTACACAAAAACCTATTTAAAGAACAAGGACTTAACAATACCCCACCCCCCACCCACCCACACCAACGTAAGCGAAATTGTATAATTAATAATTTAGTATTGTTGAAACACTAGCAAAAAATTATAGACTTTATGACTGGGTTGTGAGATTGAGATTCTCACTAAGGATCGAATATAATGATTGAGTTAATGATTGAATGGCGGAATCATACAGCGGAATCATACAATCAAGAAACATTCAATGTAGAAGAAATACTCATAAATGCTTTGTATATATTAATAAAGGTGATTGATTACAATGATTGTTAGGGTTTAGTAAGAAAAATAATAATGCACCTAGAGAATACAAAATATTCTGATTGTTTAAAATCTGTCACCTCCTGTACGAGGTTTTCTATTCTATTTATAGGCAGACAAGATGTTTTTTACAAAATGACTAAACTACCCTTCACCTATTACATCAAAACTAGTCTAAGTCTTGATCCGCATCTCTTGTTGTTCATCCGCATTGGCAAATGCGGATGAGATGACTTGATTAGAATTTCTTCACTTGATCATCCGCATTAGTATGTTGGTCATCCGCATTGGTTAATGCGGATGAACAAATACTTCTGCGCATTTGTCTAGTCATCCGCATTGGCAAATGCGGATGAACAAAAATCTTGTCTGCATTACTTTTTGGTCTTCCACATTTGTTAATGCGGAAGAACAAATACTTGTTAGCATTTGTTATTTTCCTTCCGCATTGACAAATGCGGATAGCCATACTTGGTTTTTCTTCTGTGCAGGATCTTCATCCGCATTACTTCTTGGACTTGTGGGAATCCAGCAGAGCAACCATCAACTCACCCATTGAATTGGCATGTATAATCCTTCCAGGGTCCAACAATACTCCCCCTAAGGATTATACAGCCTATGTTCTTTAATGTTTGGGTAGTGATTGAGGTTGTGATGATTCTGTTAGGTCTTGTGATGGTGTAAAAGGTGCTGCATGAGCTAGATTCAAAATTGCCTTGATCATGTTGACAAAGTCTTGAGCTTCTGACATTTTATCTCTGCTTAGTACATAAATCTTCATTTTGCTCATATTGTGAATGGCTTCTAGTGGTAGTTTCTTAAGTGAAACTGGTTCCCAAATAGACACCGTAGATAGCCCATCCCTGTGAATTAAAAGAGCACCATCTACATCAACTTCTAGTTGACAATGTTGTCCAACTATAAAGATGTCTTCTTTTTCTTTCTTTTCTCCCTTTTGGCACTGATTTGATCATATGCCATCTTTAATATTTTGATGCACTTTAGAAAGAAATGCATATCTTCTTGACCCAATTTGTTTGCTATCTCTCTGTAGTGCCTTGTGTATATGTAGTGAATATAGGATTGATCCAATAGTCTCACTTCATAACCATTAAACAATCTGATTTCAACACCTTCTTTACCTCCCCACTTCCTCTCAATCACCAATTCATACATCTTCTCATCATAATAGACATTTGAGATTGGTATTGAGGAATGAGTGCCAGCCACCATTTTTCTTTTCAATGATTCTATAGGTTTCACCTTTAGTTCTGGAAACACTACTTCTTCTATTGGTTTTGTCTGTTTCATCTCTAGAGGGTTCTTGAAAGATTTGTATTTTCTCATGCATATGGCTTTCAATGAATTGAAGTTGTTGGTCTCTTGAATATTTTAAGTATACCTTAAAATTCATACCCTCTGAACATGGCATTATGGTTGATTAGTTCCAGATTAGCCGGTTCTTTCAGGTCATGAATCTCAAGGGCATTTACTAGAGTAGAGTACTCTGTAAAAATTGCACTAGCCCTGAGATTCTTTTAACCATGAACATATTCCATGAACTATCATACTTCCAGGCAATGATTTTCTGGTCAATTTTGCCTTTTGGAGTAGATACACCTCTAATCATCTCAGTAGTGGTTAACCCTTACTGAAGTTTCAATTGGGAGGGTTCAACAAACCACTCTAGATATTTGTGAAGAATATATGCCAGATAGTCTTGATCTTTATGTGTAAGTTTCATGTCTTGTGTAGAGACTCTTGATCTTGGCTTTTGATTGAGGACTTCTTCTTCTAACCTCTTTAGTTTTTCTTTCTTTTCATTGATTAATCTGAGTGTGGCAGCTCTCAATGAGTTAGTTTTCATGTTTCCCAATTTCCTTTTAATGAAGCATTGATTGGTGAGGTAATCCTTTATTTTCCTATCAGTCATTTTATAAGGATCAGGATGTAGAGGTTCATGAGTTGGAGATTGCTTCTTCATGATTGACAGCTTTGGCTTGTGAACTTTGGGTGCAATGGACTTCTCATAATCTGTTTCAACCGTGGGGTCCAGCAGTTTATTGACTTTCTCTTCTTCTGCTTTCATGCCTTTATATGTCATACTAAATACTTCATCAGCATTATACCCATGATTGATCAAGAACATGACTTTTATCATAAGGTCATCTGTTTGTGCCTTTACCACCATTTCATCCATAGAATTTTCTTTTTGCACAGGACTATCCACATCTACAGCCTTTTCAGCATCATATCCTCCTTCTATTTCTCCTTCTTCCAGATCAATAACAGTAGCTTGTTCTTTAATTGAGCCTGAGCCTTCTCATGTTCATCCAGGAATTCAGTTGTGGCTGCTAAACTTCTTGGATCATCTCTTTTACTTTTCTTCACATGCTCTTCTTTCACTATTGGTCTTTTCCTTTTTGCCTTTTCAGATAAATATTTTCTCTTTCTGGATTAAGTTTGAAGTGAAGAACCAGAAGAGGATTTAGGCTTTTTCATCTCCTCATGCACTTTTTCAGCCTCAGTGTGTACTTGTTCATGATCATTAGCTACTTTTCTTCCTTTTCCTTTTTTTCACAGAACTCTCTAATCATATATTTTTGCTCCTCAGAAAATGACACAACAGGTACCATGTTCATACTCAACTCCTTCTCCAAGGGAACTGGAGATTGAGGAATGACCACAATGGGTTCAGTGTTAGTCCTCTAGTCAGCAATGAAATCCCAAAATTCATCATCAATTATGAATTCTTCAGATGTGAAGCTGTCTAGTGCACTGACCAGTTCTTCAAATTCAGCCTTCTTAGTTTGTGTAGCATCTGCTTTTCCAGAATAGACTACCATTTCTAGGTTTGATTCTTCATTCTTTGATTTGCTTGTATCTTCTTCCTTTTCATCATTCTCAGAAGAAGATTGTTTCTCATCAGCTATAGTTCTTTCTTCATCTTTTTCACTTTCTTCAGCCTTAGCACTTCTTTGAATTTCAATCAACATCTCAAGCTTAGAGATTCTTTTCTTTTGGCTTTCTATTTGATTTTGCAAATTGGAGATAATCTCTGCTTGCTCTTCAATTATATCCTTTTGCTTTTCCATAACAATGGTTTGATTAGCAAGAGTATCAACATGCCCACTGATTTCTTCTCTAGAATGATTAAGAGCAGCTTTTAAGTAGTCAATCTTTTTATCTTTCTCTTTCTTTTCAGCTTCATATTTTTTTAGCTCTTTCAACTCATTCTCCTTTTCATCAAGTTCAAGAATCCTATCATCAATGATTCTTGCTCTCCTATTAAATATTCTTTCCATCCTTTCAATCTTTTGCATGAGCTCAGAGATCAACTCATCCTTTTCATCTGGTCTGTTCACATTGGTTTCAGCAAAACTTTCTGAAGGGGCAGTCTCAAAAGTGACTCTCTTTACAGGCATTTGAACATGTTGATCCTCCTCGTCCGAAGATGATTTGGATTCCTTAGAAGAGCTGGTTGAATCTCCAAACTCAGTTGGATTATCATTGGTAAGGAATTGTTGAGGTGGTGATTTTGGTGAGTGGTGAGGTGGTGATATTAGAGAGTGATGAGGTGGAGGTGTTGGAGAATGGTAAGGTGGAGATGTGATTGGTTGGGCTATTATTGATGGGATAGGTGATTTATGGGAAGAGTGTAATGGTGATGGTTGTGGGGTTCTTTGTGGAGATGAGATTGGTAGAGGTACAAATAGAGATACAGAATCATTAAGTTCAGGTTCAGTGTGAGAATCACCCTCTGCACCATCTTGGGGTGACACTCACCTTTGCCTATCAATACCATCAACTTGCTCATTAGCAGCTTGTTCTTTAATATGCTCATTAGCAGGAGCATGTTGTTCTTCACCTTATTCATCAGGATTGATCTATTGAAGCATCCAAGGTAGAAGAGGTGAGTGAGCTCCACTATAGAAGTTTCTAGGATCCCTCTTCTTGATGTACTTATATGACTTAGCATCATAATATGGAATATCTAGAACTGGTTCCTCAGCAGCTAGATTGGGGAATGCTTCATTTATCAGACATTGAATGAATCTTGGGTACATCAAGAATTTGTATCTCCTTCCCTCTTGTATGTTTGATACTAGACCATTAAAGACATAGGCTGACATGTTGAATGGCCTATTTGTGCATAAAGCACAAATTGCTGATGAAGTGATGATTGGAATATCATTCCACCCTGTTTTCCTTTTGGACAAACAGTGCTGATAGATGTGGATTAGAAACCTCCAAGGCAAGTCCACTAATCCCTTATAATCTGTTTTGCTTCAAATCCCCCTTCATACCCAATTTCTACAAAGAAGGCAGTGATATCATCATCATCTAACTCTATTGGTGCATCTACATCATCACCAAATTGCAGACACCTTCTCACAGAATCTCCAGTTACGATCCGAGTATGCTTAATCAATTCTTCCAGATAAAGACCTAACACCATCATCCTCTATCACTTCAGCAAAGCCCTAGAATGACCTTATGAGGTTCTCATAGATGATGGGTCTAACAGTGATAGCATAAGCTACCCTTGTTGTAAAGATGAATCTGATTATGTCTCTGAGTCCCTCAGCCTCTGGTACATCAGGGTCTAAATAACCGTTGACATTATGGAGCTTGCTCCATGAAAGATTAGCCATTTAAACTGCATAAGAGACATATGTGTTAGTTTTGATGAGAAAGCATGTGCACAATTTATCAGTTTGACTTTTAATGGTCAAATATGAACGTTTGAAGTTACTGTTTCATTGTTGTCGCATCAAATGGCGAATCATTGTTGAACAATCACAGTTTCTCTATTTTTCAAGTATAAATAAACCATTTATTAGATGTTATTTCATTTATTTGTTACACATTTTCATTTTTCATCAAACTCTGTTCTTATGATGAACACAACTATGAAGGTTTTTCATGATCATTAGAATTCCTTAGTTTGCATGTCTATTGATGTCTAAAATGTATAACATATCTTTGAATAAATCGGATTTTGGGTGTTCATTATCATTTGGTTCTTCGTTCACTTTTGGTTCAACAGTCCGAAAGTTAGGTCATGAAAGATTTTTGGAAATTTCACCTTTCTTTCAATACTATTGTGGTTTGCAATCGATTACAAGAACAGGTTGAGTAGTACACACTAAAATCTTTGGTTGTTGATGATGATGATGATCAAAGAGGGTGTACAGTGTTTTTACGCTTGTCTCACTGTGTAATCTCTCAAATTTGAAAAGTATTAATGACCCTTTGATATTCTTTTAAATAGTCAAATAATGGCTTTTGCAAAATTTTTACAAGTCTCAGAACAAATGCGTTCAAAATTTAAATCACTGTAGCAAATACGGAAGTGGAAATTTTCAGTATTTAGAACATCCGCATTTGTTTACTGTTGTAAATGCGGAGGAGAAAATTTAAATAACTTTTCTATCCGCATTTGTTTACTGCTGCAAATGCGGAAGAGTTAACTTGTGATTTTAGTCATCCGCATTTACGCACTGTAGCGAATGTGGAAGTTTTGTTACTTCAGTTTTCTTCTATCCGCATTTGTGCATTTGGCATATGCGGAAGAACTAAGTTTATCAGCATTTGTTCACTGTAACAAATGCGGTTAACAAAACTTGTTTAGCATTACTCACTGTAGCAAATGTGGCTGAACAAAATTTGTCAGCATTGCTCACTGTAGCAAATGCGGCTGACCTGACTTTGTCAACATTTGCTCACTGTAGCAAATGCGATAGAATAAAATCCACATTTAATTGATCATCATTCATTGACAGAAGAGATTAAGCACTTAATTATTTCTGCTTGAAAATACATGAAACTTGAAGATACACATCCATAAATGCGGATGAGTAAAAAAATGCAGAAGTGTAAGTTTCATCCATATTGACAAATGCGGTTATACACTTAAAAGGTTATCCGCATTGGCAAATGCGGTTGTACACTTGAAAAGTATTTTATCCGCATTGACAAATGCGGTAGAACAATTTTTTTTCCGCATAGGGTTTAACACTTCAAAATTTCGTGTATACTTGTAACACACTAATGTGGTAGAGTACAATCATTGTCCGCATTAGTTTCACTTGGAAATAAAAAGCTACCCACATTGGTTATAAGCATGGGTTACCTTTACCCGCATTAACCAATGCACTTACTTGCATCAACTTTTGAACATAATCATAAGTTAATGTGTCTGTTTTGGTTTTTCATGTTATGAAGAGATGTCATTGATTGATTTTTCTTATGAAGTTGTTGACTGTTGAGGTTGTCAATTCTTACTTGGATTGACTTGTATGTCAGAAGTGATACAAGTTTCCCAGTGTTTGACTGATCTTGGACTTTTCATGCTTTGAAGAATCTGCATAGGCTGAGATACTATGGTATAACTTCTGCATCAACACATTCATTTTCTTTTTCTTTTGTTTTTAAGTTTTAAGAAAGTAATTTAAGATAGTAATAATCTATATAGATTTAATAAAAATTTAAATTACTCCCCCTAAATTTTATATCCACATCTGGATAGAAACTTAAAGATTAAAAACCTTTTGACTATTATATACATTGATTATTAATCATGAAGAGAAGTATATCTTTTGTTGGGATCATATCACTCTTACATTGCATATGTGCATCCTTTATGATAAAATGGACATGTTTATGAACTTGATGATTGAAGGTATGTTGTCCTCTTAAACTCATACCCGGTTGATATTTTGATGCAAATGATATTTATCATGTTTTTGGTTGATTTAATTATTCAATATGTACCTCATACACACAAGCATGGAATGATCAACCATCCTGTAGAGATTAATAAAGAGGCTGATGCAACCTAAACATCTTTAAGTCTTTCCTGCATGCTGCACAAGTGCATTAAAGAAGAAGCTTAAGAAGTTTCACACATGAAACAGAAAAAATACTCTAAGTGTGAAATCTTCCGAAGCCAAGACCAATATCTTCTGAAACCAAACATGAAGTCTTCCGAAGCCTCAGAGACAAAGTCTTCCGAAGCTTCAACTCATGAAGACAGATTTCTTCCGAAGACTTTTAGTAACATGCTTTATCTGATGTATTGTTCCATAAAGCTGGACACATTTCCGCTGCACTCTGCAAGTCACCAACTTACATGAGTTGGTGAAAAGGCCTATGCTTTTGGTAACTGTACATTGAGGTCTTGAGTCTATAACTTTTTACTTTATGTACTTTATCCTTTTTGTAATAGACAAGGATCTGAGCTATGGCATGTCATAGTCACAAGTCAAAAGGCAATTTGCCTTTTGACTCTACAATTGATTTTGTTTGTGTCTAGTCAATTGTATCCGGCTAGCTTTCAAAGTATAACCGGCTGTAGGATGTAGTATAAGTATCTCATGTTTTTGTATCTTTCGAATATGCTTTTGTAACACTTGTAATAGAACATAGAGAAGGCAATATACTGCATTCTTGAAAACCAAATACTTGTGTTCTGTCTCTTGCATTACTTGTGTTCTTAGTATCTCAACTTGATTAATCCAGTTTACTGTTTGATTAAAGTTTAGTTAATCTCCTCTTTGTGTGTTGTGTTGTAACTATAACCTTCACGATCCTGCATTTGGTATCAGAGCTTTTTCAGGCTCTTGATATAAGATCTCACCATCTTAAGATCCCTCACACACACAAATACTAAACTTTTCAAATGGCAGCCATTTCCAAAACTGATATGGAAACTGGAACCATGAATAAGTCCCCACTGATCACTCTTGATGAGTTTGATACCTGGTGTTTAAGAATGGAAGGTTTCATCAGGTCTCTTGATTCAAGAATGTGGGAGTCTATTAAGAATGGACCTTTCATACCAGCACCCCTTCTACTACTGGTGCTGGTATGATTCCCAAAGATGTGGCTAACTACTATGATGAAGATAGAAAGAGAGTAGAGATAGACAGAAAAGCCATGACAGCTCTTCAAACTGCCCTTCCAAACTCTGTATACAGAGGTTTCAAGAAGTGCAAAACAGCCAAGCAGCTGTGGGATGCACTGAAACTGATGTATGAGGGTTCTTCTGAAGCCAAGGAGAACAAGAAGGATCTCCTGAAGCAGCAGTTTGAAAACATCACCTTCAAAACAGGTGAAACCATGACTCAACAGTATTTCAGGTATGTTGAGATTGTGGATACCCTAGTGGATGGAAGAGTTCTCTTGAAAACAGAGACATTGAAGAAGTTCATGTCCTCACTTCCTATGCAATGGACACACTACTGTGTGGTGATCAAGAGAACTGAAAATCTCAAAACTCTTACTCTGACAGAGTTATATGGGATTCTCAGTGGCTACCAGATGGAGATGAACATGCAAGGTTCATCTAGCAACTCTAACAATCAAATGGGTTCAGCCCTACATGTGATTGAAAGGGATAGCATAGAACCCAAACATCATCTCTTATGCTACCCTGACAATTCACCAAAGGGTCCTTTCATCACCTTCCCAGAGACAGCAAGGGAGAACTACACTCAAGGAATCCCATTCCAAGAGACAAGCTCTTCTCAAGCTTTTGTGTCTTTTGATGAAAGCTGTGGCAACTCTCTTTTCACTCTTGAAGACCTGGACTGTATCCATCCAGATGATCTGGAATATATGGAAATAGTCCAGCAGATGGCTCTTCTCACTCATAGAGCCAAGAAGTTGTACAAGAGGACTGGAAGGTAGTTTCCAAGCAATACAACCAGTGGAAAGTTTGGACTGGACAAAGGCAAAGTCAAGTATTACAACTATAACTTGATGGGCCACTTTGCTAGAGAGTGTAAGGCACCTAGAACAAATGGTGGCCAAACACAATCCAGACCAAACTACACTGACAAAGCTCTCCAGAATGAGAAGTCAAAGCAGCAAGTTACTGTTGCTATTGAAGAAGGAGGCTTTGACTGGAGCTTTCAGGTGGAAGATGCTTCTCCAAACCAAGCACTAATGGCTGATCATGATGAAGCCAAGGTATTAGAACATCTCTGTACTCCTGAATGCATTGTTAAAGTTAACAGGTACAGGTCCTACAACTTGGAACTGAGATCTGACCTTGAGTCCTTAAACATTTTAAAATCTATTTTAGAAAGTCTAAAAATGATTATAAACTAAAGATAGAGGACTTAGAGAAAACCATTTCAGTTCTAAAACATGAACACATAGATTTTAGGACTCAAATCAAAGATCTCATAACCAAGTTAACTGAGTGCCAGGCTGAGCTTGTGATCAACAAAGCCAAGGCAGAAAAGAGTGTTCTTTAAGAAGAGACCTTCAAGAACATGATATCCTCATCCCTGCACAATAAAGTGTGCTATCAAAACAGGCAGGGACTGAGATCCAATGAGATAGCTCCTCCACACACAATCTTGTCAGTAAGATCTCCTAGGTGTGAAACTTGTGAAGATGAGCTTCCTCTCATAGATCCCATGAGTGAAGAGGATGAAGAAGAGACAGTGAAGAATCCCTCTAAAAAGAGTGAAGAGGAGGATTCCAAGAAGGGCCACTATCCTTCTGAGGAGAAAGTGAAGACTGTGATGACCAAGTCCATGAGAAAGAACTTGATCAGAAAGAGCAAAAGAAAGGAAAGAAAGGCTCAAGAGATCAAGACTACTTTTGACTCTAAGCAGAAACAAGTTTTTATCTCTGCAGGGTTTAAAGTGGTAGGGACTGAAGACATCAACCAAAACTCTTTGCTAAGAGTTCTAGTTCTTGTTCAACTCATCTTAGCAGCAAGAAGAAGACTGATATGTTGTGTACCAATGCTGCACAGCCTGGACCATCAAACTCCAAGCACAGTCCTCAGCCCAAGAGGATTGTCTCATCATCTGCAAAGATGAAGGTGGAGAAGGGATGTGACCAAAGACAGTCCTATTCCGAAGAAAAGGCTCTTCTGAAGAAGAAGATGAATGTGTCATGTGTGAAAGTACCACTCACATTGCCAAGGATTGTCCCTTCAATCCTAAAGGTACTGTCCATATGACCAAAACAAAGGCTTCAAAGATTTCTAAGAAGATTCAAGCTTCGGAAGGAAAACCTGTTTTCTTCGGAAGCTCCATGTCTAAGAAGAAGGGAAGTGGAAAATTACCCTCGGAAGAGAATTGGTCTCGAAAGAAAGGAGTTCTTCCGAAGCACTGAATTTTGTTACAGTGTCTGCAGAATATTCCGAAGGTTCAGTCATCAAAACTTCCGAAAGTTCCAAAAGCTTCCAATGTTTTGAAGGTCAAGTCCAAGACTCCAAAGGTGGTGTGGATGTCTAAGAAAGATCAAGTGATCGAGAATTTTCCATCAACAACAGCTCAAGATCCTCTTAGTACAACCATAGGATCTATTACTGTTGAATTACCTTCTGCAAATGAGCCCAAGACAAGCAAGGCTTGGGTTTCCAAATGTAACTAATCATTCTCTTTGTGCAGGGACAGCTAAAGATAGACAGAAATGTCTGGATCATAGACAGTGGCTGTTCCAGGCACATGATTGGCAATAGGTCACTACTCCAGAACTTTGAAAGGATTAATGGAGGACTAGTTGGTCTTGGAGGAGATGAAGGTGGTTACATTTCTGGAAGGGGCAAGGTCACAAATGGTAAGCTCAGCATAGAAAAGGTAAACTTTGTTAAGGAGCTTGGATACAATCTTCTGAGTGTATCTCAATTTTGTGATCAAAGCCATAACATGCTCTTTACTGAGCATGAGTGCATTGTTCTCAAGCCTGGTGTGGTCAATCCTCATGAGCATATCCTGCTTAGAGCCCCCAGGAAAAGAAACATGTACAAGATGGATTTGCAAGAAACCTCTCCCTCTAGAGAAGTTTCATGCTTTCTGTCGAAAGCCAATAGTGATGAGTCTTTCCTATGGCATAAAAGAATGTGCCATGTAAACTTTAAAAACATGAATAAATTAATTAAGCATGATTTGGTAACTGGAATGCCAAAGAAAGAGTTTACAAGTGATGACCATTGTATTGCATGCCTGAAAAGGAATCAACATAAGGTATCTCACAAGCCTAAGGATAAGAACTCCAACACTACACCCCTACACTTGTTACATATGGATCTCTTTGGCCCTACCAGTGTAATGAGTTTAGGAAGGACCTTCTACTGTCTAGTGATCAAAGATGACTTTACAAGATTCACTTGGGTTTTCTTCCTTAGAACTAAGGATGAGACTCATGAGATTCTGAAGAATTTCATCTTAAAGATTGAGAATTAGTCTGATCACAAGGTCAAGATCATAAGATGTGATCAAGGAACTGAATTTAAGAACCAAATCCTTGATACATTTTGTGATGAAAAGGGTATCAAGACAATTCAGTGCTCTCAGGACTCCTCAGCAAAATGGTGTTGCTGAGAGGAGAAACATGACACTGATTGAAGCTGCAAGAACCATGTTGTACTCTAAACTGCCCATCACCTTCTGGGCAGAGGCAGTCAACATTGCCTGCTATGTGCAGAACAAAGTTTTAGTAGTGAAGACTCATGGAAAGACTCCTTATGAACTTTGGCACAAGAGGAAACCTTTCATTGGTTTTCTCAGGTCATTTGGATGTCCTTGCACCATCTTGAATACCAAAGATCAAATTGCCAAGTTTGCTGAGAAATCAAATGATGGACACTTTATTGGATACTCTTCCCAAGCTAAGGCTTATAGACTGTACAGTCTCAGAACTAGAATTGTTGAGGAGTCAGCCAATGTGACTTTCAATGAACACACACCATGTGTTGCTGGTTCTTGTCTGGATTGGTTATTTGATCTTGATTTGGTTACCAACTGTTTTAACAAATCTTGTGAGAATGTTTTAGGATCTGCATAAAATTTAAATACAGATGATCCTGATCCAAGATTTGAGCTAGGAAGATCCTCAAGTCATACATATTCAGCTCCAGTTGTAACCACTTCTGCAAATGAGGTTTCTGTCAGCACAACAATGACAAACTCAGATGATATATCTGGTATGCCTTTAATTCCAGCTCAGAGGCTCTACAACCAGATAAAAACACCTCAACTATGGAAGACAACAATGGTGGTGGTGACAATGACCAAGAATTTCTTGATGCCACTAACCACAACATTGATGAGAACATCAATGATGTCACATAATGCTTGGATCAAGTTTCACTTGAAAAGTGTGCTGATGTGGTGGGAGAAACATCCATGCCAGATCTAAACTTCTCTAATTTAGATCTTTCTCAACAACTTGCTGTGATCCCTCAACTTAGGATCCACAAGTCTCACCTACCACAAACATCATTGGAGATGTTGTCTCACGGGTAAAGACAAGAGGACAAACCCATAAGAAAATGTTTGTCTCCACTCTTGTTTTCTATCCCTGATAAAGCCAAAGTAATTTGATGAAGCTCTAAAGGATGGAAGTTGGGTTGAAGCTATGCAACAAGAGCTGCTTCAATTCAAAAGGCAGAAAGTTTGGAACCTTTGTCTTTTTCTTTCTGGGAAGACTACCATTGGAACCAAATGGGTGTTTAGGAACAAGAAGGATGATAGAGGCATTATCATCAAGAACAAAGCTAGACTGGTTGTTCAAGGATACACACAAGAAGAAGGATTGACTACACTGATGTCTTTGCTCCAGTGGCAAGATTAGAAGCTGTTAGGATATTCCTGGCATTTTCTGCATCCAAGAACTTCAAGGTCTTTCAACTTGATATGAAGTGTGCCTTTTTATATGGAGTGATAGATGAAGAGGTTATGTTAAACAGCCTGGTTTTGTAGATCCTGATCATCCTGATTATGTCTGCAAGCTTGACAAAGCTCTCTATGGCTGCATCAGGCACCTAGGAAATGGTATGAGACACTATCTGAGTATCTTTGTAAACATGGATACAGGAGAGGTACTATAAATGGAATTCTCTTCATCAAAGAACAAGTAAAAGACATATTGCTAGTTCAAGTATATGTGGATGACATCATCTTTGGTTCACTAATCCAAAGCTCTACAAAGACTTTGAGAAGCTGATGAAAGACAGATTTGAAATGAGTGCGATGGGGGAACTCAATTTCTTTCTGGAAATCAAGTGAAGCAAGTTGAAGATGGCATCTTCATAAGTCAGTCAAAGTATGTTCAGGACATACTCAAGAGGTTCAATATGACTGACTGTAAGATTGCTAAGACACCCATAGCCAGAAACCACTCTCTTGGTCCTGATCTTGAGGGGGAGTGTGTAGATGAGCACTTATACAGGGCTATGATTGGGTCTCTTATGTATCTTACTGCTAGCAGGCCTGATATCATGTTTGCTACATGCATTTGTGCAAGATATCAAGCCAACCCTAAGATGTCTCACCTTATCACTATCAAGAGGATTCTAAGATACCTCAAAGGTGCATCAACACTTGGCCTATGGTATCCCAAGAATTCTGACTTCAATCTGTATGCCTATACAGATAGTGATTATGGTGGTTGCAACATGACTGCAAAGTCTACATCTGGGGGATGTCAATTTCTTGGTGGAAGGGTTGTCTCATGGCAATGCAAGAAACAATCTTGTGTCTCTGCATCAACTGCTGAAGCTGAATACATTGCTGCTGCAAGCTACTGTGCTCAAGTACTTTGGATTCAAAATCAGATGCTGGACTATGGGTTAAACTTCAAGGAGACTCCCATTCACATAGACAAAAACAGTGCTATCTCAATCACAGAGAACCCCGTGCAGCACTCAAGGACAAAGCACATCAATATCAGGTATCATTTAATAAGAGATAACTATGAAAAGGGATTAATTAAACTAAGTTCACACAGATGAACAATATGTTAATTTGTTTACAAAGGCTTTTGAGGAACAGAGATTTAAATATCTAATATCAGCTATTGGGATGATAAACTTTGAGTAAGCTTTTCTTAAAACTAATTCTTATTATTTCTTAAAAATTATGTGTGTCCTAAGTTGTCTAGTTCATCACTTTCATAAGCTCATGTTTTCTTTGGATAAAAATTTCTTTTTGAAGACTTTCCTTAGACTTTTGAAAATTTATGATACTTCGGAAGTTATCTTTTAACTTCGTAAGTAAATCATGCCTTCAAAATAAATAACTGTCTAAGAAACTTACCTTCGGAAGAGCTTTCAAATTTATCTTCCGAAGCTTAAATACTTGTCTCAGACATTTACTTATTTTCAAGGACCATTTACTTCCGAAGCAAAATTAACTCTCGGAAGCTTTGTTGTTTTACATACAAAGCATTAAAGTTTTAATTTCTCTTCCGAAGCAAAATTCTCAAATCTCTCAGGAAATTCTTTCGAAGTCATTTTAGTTTCAGAAGCTTTTTAATTAAAACTTTCGAAGCTAATTAACCTTCGGAAGCTTTTTGGCTTCCAAGAAAACTACTTTTTGAGCAAAAGTAAACTACTTTTTGAGCAAAAGAAAGCTACTTTTTCAGATGTGGGACCGAAGTCCGGATTTCAAAGTTTATCCTCTTTCATTAAACTTTATCTGAAATCCTTCTCACATATAAACCCAATGGTTTCCCCCCTCTTTCTATCATCTGTTCTTCCTCCAAACCTAAAACCCTAAATTTCTCTCTGAAATTTCTTTCTTTCTTCTTTCTTCTTTCTTCATCCTTAAGCTACTTCAAAATGGTCAACCTTGCTCACATAAATGATCCTAACTTTACCATGCAGCTACACAAACAACACAATTAGGTTGCTCTGCTAAGCTTTGAGAAGGATCCTCATTTCTTAGAGGTTTGCCGTTTCCTAACTATGTTAAACTACTTCACCTCCCTAACCATTGATCCTCCACTCTATGAGGATCAGTTGCTTGAATTCTGAAAGACCTGCCAAGAGGTCATTATGGACGGGGAGAAGGCACTGTCTGCCACAGTGCAGAAGAGAACACTCTTTATCACTCAGGCCATCATCAATAGACATCTTCAACTGGATGATGAAGAAGGTGAGGTGTTTTTCCCAAAGGAAGTTGTCAATCATTCCTTTGAGCAGATGGGATATGAGGGAGATTTCTCTGTAAAGACCTTTAGGAAAGGGAAGGTCTCATCCCAATGGAGATTCCTGCTCCATTTGGTCATCCACAGCTTATCAAACAAGCATGGTGGATGGGACCAGATTCCTAAGGATCTCTCCTTCATAATCCATGGAATGGTTCAGGGGGTCAAATTCAGGTATTCACAGTTTGTTTATATAAATTTACTTGCTAATTTAGACTCCTTAGAGTATTACATGTTTCCTAGATATGTCCAGTACATTCTTAACTGTGAACTGGGCTCACAATTGAGGGAAATAGGTAACATTCTTAAATTGGGACAGATGAAGCCCGACATCTTTAAAATACTGAGAAAGCCCACTGTTGGATTCTCTGGGGTAGAAACAGCCCTAGTCCCAAAAATGTTAGAGCTCATTGCTCAAGGTGACAACCTAGCAGCACAAGCTAGTGTTGAACCCACACCTGCTTTTTCCCAACCACTCTCATAGCCTCAAATCACCGTCACTTACCAAAGAAAATCCAAACGAACCCTTGCTCAGGCTATTCAGTCTGTGGAGGCCCCCATATACTCACCCATACAAGAAGAAGTGGACACTGGAGCTCCCACTTCTCCTGAGGAGTAGACCACTCCCATCTCTTCAAGAATCAGTGCTGAGGTTCCTCATGATCAGCCTGATGAGCTCATTAGCTTAACTTCCTTAAGCCATCACTCTGAGTCTCATCATCTCCAACTGTTGCAGAGATCCACATTCCTTCTGAGGCACCTGCTGGTGAAGGTGCTTCTCAACCTCTCTCTGGCCTGAGCTTAGATGTTGCAACAAGCAATGAAGGCCAAAGCTCTCTCCACCCTAAGTCACAAAGTCTGTGAGTGACAAAGGGAAAAGAAAGACGACATCTGAGGAGATTGAGGAGGAGAGAGAGAGGAAAAGGAGGCTAAGGGGAGAAAGTTCGTCTATTGAGTCTTCAAGACTCATGGAGTCTGCAATCAGGGCTGCCCGCAGACCAGATACTCAGAATGATGAGTTAAGGGCAGTCAGGATTAACTATCTGCAGACTAGGAACTATGACATAGATAGTGTCATTTCTCTTCCCTTAGATGAGTTGAATGAACTGGTTGACCTGGAAAGGTCAAGAGAGAAGAAGGAGGCAGAAGATGCAGAACTCCTAGTACAAGTCAAAGAAGAGAGAAGAAGAAAAAGACTGTATAAAGGTATGCCTACCCTCTCCCCAGTTCAAGAGAGTCTTGAACAAGAGGATGTGGTTCAACAAGAACCTCAGGTAGATAAAGAAGAAGACAAAATCAAGATGATTAACTACCTGAGTGCCACAAGCTTCTATCAAGCAGATGCATTCCTTCCCTTGCCTTATGACTATATTAAGTTTGAGTACTTAAAACAACTTGAGCTTGAGTTAGTCAAGGAAAGAAAGACAACAAAGAAGAAGCTAAGGGAAGAAGCTGCAAAATCAAGAGCCATCATCCAAAAGAGCATGAAGAAGTCTACTGATAGGGAGATGATGATGAGCTTCTTGAAGTTGTATGGATTCTTTGGAAGGAGACTTGGACCCATGTCTCTTTCCATTATGGATGAGCATATCAGGGTAATCAAGCAAAAGATTAAGAGTGAAGAGCTCACTGACTTACACTCCACTCTAAGTCAGGCTCCACCTGAAGTGGAGGTTAAGGTTGAACAACTAGAGACAACACAACCCGGACCACCTGCTGAAACTCAGCAAGCTTCATCTTCTGATCCACAGCAGGGTCAACCTCCCTCTCCTTCTGAGTCTGAGAGAGAGGAAGTCCCAACTGAGAAAGACAGTGAAGATCAATCTGGTGCTGCATGCCAGTCTTCTCAGTTAAAATTTGGAAAGAGAAAGAAGAGGATGGCTTTTAGACCAAAGCCTAGGAAGAAGAAGAAGCCTGCATCCTCTTCTAAACCTCAGGATGAATCAGAACAGCCTGAGGATGTGCAGCCAGAGGAAGCTGTTGATACATGTATGTCCCTAGATCATGATATGAATGTAATTGATCTTGTTTGTCTGATTCTGATGAAATGTTTGGAATGATTAATGAAATGATATTGATTGTTTGTTATTTATAATGTTTAATATTTCATTAATGAGTCGATGTTGAATTGGTTAATTAGGTTTGTGGTTGTTTGAATTCTTACTCATAATGTTATATTAATTAATACATTCAAACTTAACAAAATGAAGTTCTCATGCTAATGGCCCATGCGAATGGACCATACGCATGAATAACTTCATACGAATGACTCAGTCGCACGACTGAACCAGGAGACTGGATCAGTCATATGATTGTAACATAAGATTGGCTCAGTCGCACGACTGAACACTCAGTCGTGCGGATGAATCAATCGCATGGTTCAATCGCACGACTGAACCATACTAATTGTTCAATCGCACGAATGAACAATACTAACCTATAAATACAACCCAATTCGTGGAAAAACTAGAGCATTCATTCTATTTCGACTCCAGACGTACCCTAGCCATCCAGAAGCCTCCAAGTTGATACTCCATGTTCATAGAACGCTGTAGATCGACTCCTAATCGATTCTTAACGTTTGAGTCAATACTTTATTGTTTCTACGTGCGTTCTCACTGATTGGACCGCCAATCAAATAGGATTCCGCACTATTTGGTTTGGTTTACACGTTAATCATTCGGTATTTCGTTCAAATACAGGTCCTAACAAGTGGTATCAGAGCCTTGGCTCTTGATTTTGTGTGATTCAATCAAGATTGATAAAAAGTTTGTGTTTTTACACTAAAAAACACAATCTTTTATGTCAAAAGTTGTCTTGGATGTTCCCTGCTCATCAAGTTTCGGTTTCTACGACCTTAGGCGATTAGGGTTTGCGAAATTTCTATTTTTTACTGCTAAAACACGTTTATCCTAGAAATTTTCGCAAAACAGCAGCTTCAGTCGCACGAGTGAGCCATTCGCACGACTGGACTTCATTCGCATACACCAAACGCACGATTGGACTGAGTCACATCTCCATTCGTACGACTGAACCATCCGTTCGCAGTGTTCATACGCATCAGCTTCATTCGCACGACTGGACCAATCGCTTAGTTCAGCCGCACGATTGAACCAATCGCATAGTTCATTCGCACGGATAGCCCATTCGCATCACCCAGTCGTACTAGTTTGACAGTTTGTTTAGTACACTTAAAAGTTAATCGTGATGGAAGATCAGATGTCAGCATTTACTGCCGGCAAGGACTCAAGGATCCAGAACCTACTGTTGCTGGAGAGTGAGGTGGGGAATCATAATAAACCACCAAAACTCTTAACGTGAGATGAGTTTCCGCACTGGAAACAATGTTTTGAGATCAACCTCAATGGAGTGGATCCAAATTTATGGGAAGCTATCGAGATTAGGTATAGTATACCGGTGGGAGCAGATGGGGTAAAGCTTACTTTGGGAGGGATGACTGATGCTCAGAAAGTTAAGTATAATGCAGAGAAGAAAGTTTATGCATTGATTACACAGTCTATTCCTAAAGATATTTTCCACCAGTACTCGGAGAATAAGCAGGCCAAGAAATTGTGGGATGAGCTGGAAAAGAGATACGACGGGAATGCTTCGCTGAAGGCAATTAAAGCTATGGATCTGAAGAAGAATTTGACAAATTCTCATCGATGGGAAACGAGAGTTTGGACGATGTTATTGATAGATTCTACCATCTGATGAGTGGAATGCATACACATGGTGTTGCTACTACCATGGAAGAAAAGGTGGCAAATTTCGCAGACGGATTGCCAGAAAAGTGGGCTTCATTTGTGTCAAATCTCAGACAGAATGAGATGCTGGCAAAGTTGGATATCAATGACTTCATTCTAAAGCTACGAGAAGAAGCACTTAGGATGAAGTACAGAGCTCAGAAGTCTTCGCACACTCAGAATCCAGCTTTGTACAATGCCACGCCTCAAGCTAAGACGTCTGGAGCACCTCTTCAGACTGCATTTGTGTCTAGCTCATCAGGTCCGTCACAAGCTTCTCCTTCAGGTTCAGAAACGTCAGGGTCTTCTTGTACCCATTACATTGGAATTGAAGCGAATGCTACTAGACTGAAGACCGAGAACCTCGGTAATGTGACTGTGGAAGTAGCTCGAGAGCACATGGATCTTTTGGCAACAGTGGTTCATTCTTATGATGGACTTGTTGCTGGGAAGATTAGAAACTGCCATCTGGCAGATGAGGACTACAAGCAGGTGGATGAAATGGAGCTGGAGAGAATGGACATTATGTGGGCCTTAGCTAGTGCTGTCCGGAGGGCGAAGAAGTTTGTGAAAAAGACCGGGCAGAACTTGGTTGTTACTAAGGATACCACATTTGGCTTTGACAAGAGTAAAGTGACCTGCTTTAACTGTGGAGAAAAGGGGCACTTCAAGAGAGAATGTGTGAAGCCAAAGAAGACTGGGAACGGGAACCCATTCTCGTCCTTCACTCGTCAAGACAAGCAAGCTAGCAATTCTACTTTATCACGCAAGGATCCAAAAGCCTTGACTGCTCATGATGATGAAGGACAGGACTGGAGCTTTCGGTTTGTCTCTCCAGGGGAATCTAATATTGCCAGTGTAGAAGATTTAGATGATGATTCCGCGAGTGAGGGAGATATTGCGGTTGAGATAGCGATGTCAAATATTGAAGAGACAACTGCAACTGAGGTCAGCTACAAGCCTGAAGAAAGGATTTCAACAGCAAAGACAGAATCACTAGAACCAGAGACATCTGATGCTGCGTTGATGGGTAACTCCTCTAAACCTCCTCAGGTAAGTACCACTGACCAACTGTTTAAAAATCATGCTTGTTCTGATTGTGATACTTTTAGAGATAGCATAGATGAGAAATTTGCTAGGTTATTAGATCATAATGATAACTCAGTAAAGGATTTGCAACTGTGCACTGAGGCTAATAGAGTTTTAAAACAAAATGAGCATAGTTACAAAGAAAAGATAGACCTTTTGACCAAACAGCTTAGGGAAACTAAAGTAGTTGCATTTAACCAAGCTAATGACATTAGATACTATCTTAACTCCCTAGAAGACACTAAGAAACAAAAAGCAGTCTTAGAAGTAGAAGTTAACTCTTTAAAGCAAAAACTGCACAGTTGGACAAGTTCATCTCATATTGTCCAACACTTATGAGAGAGCGTAACAACGGGGAGGGTTTGGGTTATAAAGTGGTTCCACCACCACCTGAGACCTTAATGAACACTAAGAGTAGACCAATAAATAACAACCCCATCAACGATCATGTGGTGTCTACTCCTCTTGTTAGTGATCCAGATTCCTCATGTTCATCAATTGAATCCGGAACAAAACAAAAGGAGGCCACTTCAAAGGCAAAGGGTAAAATGCCGTGTGTTAATCTGGAAAAAGAATTTGAAAAGGTTAATATAAAGTCTGAGTCAAACAAAGTAAAATCTGAATCTAAAAGGACTGCTAATGTTAATCGTTCACAAGCTTCATGTCAAAAACCAGTTAATCAAAAGGAAAAAGATGTTAATAATGTTAAAACAATTGATTTTGTTAAACAGAAGAAAACATCAAAAGAAATAGCGTCAAAACCCAAACTAAGTGATGTTACGAGGGTGTCACACACATCTCCACAAAGAAAGTTTAATCATAAAGTTGATAGCAGGTCGTGCTACAACTGTGGAGAGTGTGGACTCATTGTTTTCTTTTGTCCTTACTATTAGACACCTAGGAAGAAGATTGAACTTCAGGATTCAAAACCTAGGTATTCTAAGAGGAGTTCTTTAACTCCACCTAGAAGAACTAGTGAATCTAACGTTCAACCCATTAGCCAGTCGACTGTTTATCACAAACAGGCATTGCACAAATTGGCTTATGGAAAGAGAAGTCATCCTCCGTGTCTGATAATGATGACAAGAAGGAACCTGAGCTACCCTCACCCTCTAAGGGTCAATGGGTTAAATTCATGATGTGTGATGCCTCTGGGAAACCCAAGCCAGTACAGGCTTGGGTTACTAACCTTAACTAATGCTTTAAATTGTATGTGCAGGGTGTTCGCTACAGTGCTGAAAACAACACGTGGATTATAGATAGCAGAGCAACCAGGCACATGACAGGAAACAGGGCTCTTTTATCAAACGTCAAACAAATCAAAGGCGAGCATGTTTCGTTTGCTAGTAAAAAAGGAGGTTATATCACAGCTCAGGGAGAGGTTGGAAATCAGAAAGTTAAATTTGACAAAGTGAACTACGTTCAACAACTTCAAAACAACTTACTTTCTGTTTCCCAAATCTGTGATAAAGGTTTTAAAGTCATATTCGACAACAAGAAGTGTTACGTCCTAAAGAAAGACCACGTGATTCCGGAGGACCAAGTTCTGATGACAGCTTCAAGATATAAAGACCTTTATGTTTTGGATCTCTCAACAGCTTTTACAATGGATCATGAAGTTCAGTGCTTTCTATCAAAAGCCACTGAGAAGGACTCCATCTCCTGGCATAGGAGAATAGGACACATCAATCAACGGAAGATGAATCACTTGACCTAGAAGGATCTTGTGAGAGGAGTTAATGTCAAGAATTTCCAACTTCCTGATTTTTGTGTAGCTTGCAAGAAAGGCAAACAGACGAAGAAGTCTCATAAGGAAAAGAAAGTTCATTCAATAGAACTTCCTCTTGAACTTCTTCACATGGATTTATTTGGTCTAGTCAGTACAAAGAGCATTGCAGACGACTTGTACTGTTTTGTGGTTACTGATGACTACACAAGATTCTCTTGGGTAATGTTTCTGAAGTCCAAATCAGAAACATTTGAGTCATTCAAGGAGTTAGTAACCACATTGGAATCTCTCTACAAGCTGAAGGTGAGACAAGTACGCTCAGACAACGGGACTGAATTCAAGAATCAGTGGATGGAGGCTTACTGCAAGAAAAGGGGAATTGTGCATCAATTCACTTCTGCCTACATGCCTCAGATGAATGGTGTTGCTGAGAGAAAGAACAAAAGCTTGATAGAGACAGCACGGACAATGTTGGCAACTCGAAACTGCCTATCCAATTCTGGAATGAGGCGGTGGCTAATGAGTGTTATACACTGAATCGAGTTCTGATAGTCAAGCGCCACGAAAAGACATGTTACGAGCTACTACAACGATGTAAACCGAATCTGGAGTATCTCGAACCATTTGGCGCATCGTGCACACTTCTGAAGAAAACTCAAGAAGGAAAATTCAGCGAGAAGACTGATGAAGGGATCTTCTTAGGATACAACATACCGAACAAGAGATTTTACAACAACTCAACGGGTTTAGTAGAAGTGTGGTGTAATGTTGATATTCAGAGATATACCACACCACCTATTGGCAAAGGACCTACCTACTTTTTCGACTATGATGGATTCTTTAAGTCCTTCAACATCCCTATCTCTCCTTCTGATGATGATTAGCTACTCGAATGATGTATGATATCTTGAATACACCATCTCTTGATTCAACATCATCGAGTTCATAGGGAGAATCATCTACTCAATCAGGGGGAGTAGTCGACGACAGTGACTCCTCCTCTGAAGATGAAACTGAAGAAGATGATCAGAACAGTCAGGAGGAACAAGTTCCAGCTCCTGAAAGTCCACAAGCATCTATCGGTGATGCACCTTCGACTTTGGAACCTCAAACTCCTTCTACCTCAGATGCAGAACCAAATGTTTATAATCTTGGCTCTGAGGTAGTTGTTCCTACTACTCCAGGATCACGTCGAAACGTCTATCATCCCTTAGACAATGTCATTGGGGATGTCAGATCAGGAGTACAAACCCGAAATCAGCTGTACTCAGCTGATTATGCCTCTATTATGGAAAAGGGATACATTCATGATGGTGCTTATCAGTGTTTTGTCTCGCAGTTTGAGCCAAAATACGTCAGTGATGCACTAAACGACAAGGCACGGGTGAGTGCCATGCAAGAAGAACTTCTTCAGTTGAAGAAGTTAGGAGTATGGACTCTGGTAGATAGACCTAAAGGTGCTAAGGTCATTGGCACCAAATGGGTCTTGAAATGCAAGAAGGATGACCAAGGGGTCATTATCAGGAACAAGGCTCGACTGGTTGTTCAGGGATTTCGCCAAGTCGAGGGGATTGACTACAATGAAGTGTTTGCACCCGTGGCAAGGATGGAAGTCATCCGTATCTTCCTTGCCTATGCATCGTATATGAAGATTAAAGTCTATCAATTAGATGTGAAGAGTGCATTCCTTCATGGGGAAATTAGAGAGACAGTGTATGTCAGTCAACCCGAGGGATTTGAAGATCCTTATCATCGGGACAGAGTTTACAATCTCGACAAGGCCTTATACGGGCTTCATCAAGCTCCAAGGGCCTGGTATGAGAAACTCTCAACTCATTTTGTGAAACACGGCTTTCGCAGGGGAGTCATTGACTACACACTGTTCATCAAAGAAAAAGATGGAGACCTACTGCTAGTACAAATCTATGTCGATGACATAATCTTCGGTTCAAAGAACAAAGAATTATGCAAAGAGTTTGAAGTATTTATGAAAAAAGAGTTTGAGATGAGTGCTATGGGGGAGATGAAATTCTTTCTCGGGTTACAAGTGGATCAGACACCAAATGGGATCTTTCTACATCAGACCAAGTATGTGGGAGACATTCTCAGTCGGTTTGACATGGAGAATGCTTCTGCTGCTGGGACTCCACTTGCTACAAATCATGATATAGCACCTGACGAAAATGGAGATCTGGTAGATGCCACAACGTACCGAGGGATGATTGGATCCCTCATGTATCTCACTGCCTCAAGACCTGATATCATGTATGCTACATGTTTATGTATAGGATATCAGGCTAAGCCTAAGGTTAACCATCTGATCGGGGTCAAAAGGATATTTCGTTATCTGAAGGGTACACCCACACTTGGGTTGTGGTATCCTCATGATGATGACTTTGAGCTCACGACGTATAGTGACTCGGATTACGAGGGCTGCAAGATGAACTACAAGTCTACATCAGCAAGGTGTCAATTCTTAGGGAGGATATTAGTTACCTGGCAGTGTAAGAAGCAGACCTCGGTTGCATTGTCAACCTGTGAAGCCGAATACGTTCTGCTGCAAGTTGCTGTTCACAAATCATCTAGATTCAACAGCAAATGCGGGATTACGGCAATGCAGTAACTCTGCTGCAATTGCAGTAACTCTGCTGCAATTGCAGTAACTAAAAATCCGTACAACATCCAAAGACCAAACACATCGGTATTAAATACCATTTCATAAGAGACTGTTTTGAAAAGAACTTAATCGATGTGGTAAAAATTAATACTGACTTTCAACGCGCTGACCTCTATACAAAAGCCTTTGATAAACCACGTTTTCTATATCTGTTAGAGGTCAACGGCGTTAAAAATAAAAGTGATGTTATTCCTGATGATGATCATGTGTAGTCCGATGCATTATAGTTATAATTTTTTATTTTTCCTTATTCATTTTATTCTATTTAAATTAAATTCATGTTATTTAGCTGTCTGTTAAAATCCTAAAATAATTAAATCCAGTATGATTTTATAATTTTAGGGGGAGAGTATGTCAGCTAGTAATATTAAAAAAAATGAGGGAGAAAGAGTGGATAGCTGATATAAGGTAGATCGTATCTGTGATACCGATTCAAACCTTTTGGAAAATGATAGTACACATGAACAAATCAAAAGAGACTTTAAAATTTAATTTAGAAAAGATGCAAAATTCAAAGTATAAGTATGTGTAGTCTAAGCAATATAAAAGGAAAGATGATAGAAAAACTAGTAACTACTAAGGTAACACAAAGAAAGTAGACCTAGAGGTTGCTAGACCACAAATGATATGTCGGTAGATTCAACACAATAGATGACTAGACCTGACTGGTGATCTCAAGATCAAACTAAGTTGTTCAACTGACTGGTTAACACAAACAACAATATTCCAATAAGGGGTAATGAGCATGTAAACATCACAAATGTGTGCGGATGACCATAAATAGAGCAAAGCACGAAAAAAATGAAAGACAAATGCTATCAAGCTAATGACATATGTTGTTGGTGCATTCTGTGCAAAAGAAAATTTAGCTGCTCTAACAAGAAGATAGGTTGTGTGCCTCTCTGCTGTGCGATGGCACTGACCTGAGGATAAGCATAACCTAGATATTCTAGAATTCATTGTTGTTTGCCGCCTCTCTGCTGTGCGATGGCACTGACCTGAGGATTGGCTTCTCTTTGAAAGCTCTAAGAATAGTCTCTTCTAGTAAAAATACCCGTAGACCGCTCAAAAGCTCCTGAGGAATGTTGATTACCATATAAGTGTGGGATCCAAAAATGTTAGTTGAAATAATTAAACCTAAAACTATCACCAATTTGTCTCTAAAGTCTGTGTATGGATTTAAGAGGACAAATATACTGACAATCATTATGGCTGCAATTCTTGAAAGTTCAAATCAATGGGGAATCTAATAGTACCAGTGTGATTTCCTAAATTTGCTAATGACTCTGGATGAAAACCAAGAATTGAGCATCAAAAGGTTTTGATAACAAGTCCCAAATGATTTGACTTGCCTGTATGATTCCAAAATTGAATTGGTCCAGGTGTGGTCAAACTAAGTTGAAGCTGCCTATTTTGGAACCAAATCCAGTAGATGTCTATCTTAGGATTTATCACTCACAAAAAGTCAAAAACAAGTTTAATTTTGTATTTAGTTTAAATTTCTAGTTAGATAGTCATTTTAGTTTGGTTGTTCGTCAGACTATATCATGAAAATCAGTATGGGATTAACTCACCTAAAAGGGTCATGTCTGAGATGGCCACATGTGTTTTCAACGTTTAAAGGGTCACGTCTGAGGTGACTAAATTGTTTAAAAGGATCACGTCTGAGGTGATCAAAAAGTTTTCAAGTTAAAATGATCATCTCTGAGATGATCAAATGCTCATAATGTTAATTTCAACAGGTAAAAAGGTTTAAGTGCTAAATGTTCATAAGTGTAGCCTATTGGCATGACTGGATCATAAGTATGGACCAACCATGCGAATGGATCCCATTCGCACGACTGGACATGAGATTGAGCCATTCACCCGAATGGCTTATCAGAATGATCCATTCGACCGAATGAAAGGGTGCGAACGAGTCAGTCGACCGACTGAGACTCAGTCGGTTAACTGAGGGTGCGAATGAAAGGGCACGAATGAGTCAATCGACCGACTAAGACTCAGTCGGCCAACTGAATGCGACTGACTGGGCCAATCGCACGACTGAGCCTCAGTCGCCCGAATGAACTGAGCGAATGAGGCCAGTCGGCCGATTGAACTCAGCTTCAGTATTTAAAGGGCCATAGTCGATCGCATTCCACTCATCACCCTCAATCGCTCCTAAATCGCACCAAGTACCGTTACTCTGCCGAAATTCCTCTAGACCTTGGTTTTACATCTTTATTGATCTTCTGACGTGGGTTGACGGTTATACAAGTAGATTGCAGTGAAATCTTACCGAAATCAGAAGACATTGAACCCTCATTTGTGATATTCGAGTGAAACAAGAACCGGAGTGTAAATGACCTAATAACCAACATAAACTAAGCAAAATGTTAAAATTAAGTTTAATAGGTTATTAGTGACAAGATGGCGAGTCTAATGGACCATTAAACCATGTTAAATTACTTGATTTGGTCAAGATTCGAACCACAGGCGACTGAACAGTGGGACAAGCGACTGGTCGACCGGATGACCTCCAATCACACGATTGAATCTTGCAATTGGGTCAATTGGCCGAATGCACCATGCAAATGAACTCAGTCGGCCGACTGAACCAATCGCATGTCTCATTCACCCGAATGAGCTCAGTAGTATGAAGGACAACCGACTGACTTCAGTCGCATGATTTATTCGCACGAATGAATCAGATTGAATTTAACCTATACACCTTGAACTGAATTTTGAATGTATGACTTTCTAATGGTTCTGTGTCTTGTGTTTCAGGTCAATGGCTGATAGATGGTCCATCAATCCAAAGCACAATATATGTGCTCACTTGGACCATAAGACTCGGAATGGGGCCGACTTTACAGAGATCATTGCGTTCCTTCGACGTTCTCGGATACATAAAGCCATATCCACACCGTGTACTCCTTACAGGTCGTTACATCAGGCTTTCTGGGAAAATGCCTCCGTAGATCGTTCACGTGAGCCTTACAGCATACGGAGCTCCATTCATGGTCATGATATTGAGATTATAGCAGCTGACATCCAGAGAATACTTGATTTTGGGGACGATACTGATCACCCCACCAGACTACATCCATTTACAGTCAGAGGTTGCTTTCTCAGGATTAAGTACGCTGGGGACATCAACTCAGGTGTGCTCAACAAGAGCAACCTGTGTCCCCAGTATAAGTACTTGGCACATGTGATCCTGAAGTGTATTGCTTCTCGGAGGGGTGGGTTTGATGACCTGTCAGACCAGATTCAAAATGCCTATGTGGCACTGGTGCTGAACCACCCCTTCAGCTTCTCGAGCATGATCTTCTCGTATCTGGTGGAGAATCTGGAGGCCAAGGGAAGGAGGGTTTTGTATGTACCCCAGATTTCTGCAGCTGATCTTCAACGAGAAGCTGCCATTACTTCCCAAGGAGATCCATGATGCGGTTGCCCTAGAGATTATGGATGACACGACTTTGGGTCGCATGAGAGTGTATCGAGGCAAGCAGGTAAAGCCCCAGGTAAAGAGGTTGATCGGCCATCTGGCAAATGAAAGATATGTGGCGCCAGGTAGACGCAAGTGGCGTCATGATGACAGCGATTCAGACGATGAGAGGCTATTGCTCCCAGAGCATGATTCAGACGATGATGACAGTGGGGATGCTGGGGATGATATGCCTATTCCATCGAGGGGCACAGCTTCAGATGTTATACCCCCAGTATCTGCCCCAACAGGCGACATAGCTGAGTCAGCGGGTTTCCACCAGGACTTCATACCTGGTGAGGAGGAAGAAGAGTCGGATGAGAAGCCCTTGACGAGGACTGTGGGAAGCAAGGTTGTTCCCACAGAGTATGGACTCCGGGCGGTTGGTGAACGCCCCAGGGATTTGGGAGAGACGAATGCAGATCCTAGCTATGCCCTGAGTCAGCTAGCCGTGTTCTAGGGGGAGCATCCACCTCGACTGGATCGAGGAAGAAAAGGATGGCTCAGCCCCACGGCCAGAAGAAGAAGAAGAGAAGACTCACCTTTGTCACCACCACAGCCACTACATCTACCACCACCACTACCACTTCTACAGCCACACCATCCACCACCACAGCCACCACAGCTACCACTACCACCACCACACCTCCCACCACTGTACATATGCTAACCACCACCACACCTCCCACCACTATACATATGCCAACCACCACCATATGTTTCACTTCTACATCACCTCCACTATCTCACAGACCCAACCCCATCTTCACCACAGCTACCACCACCACCACTAGCCACCAAGCAGGACCCTCATCCCATCCCGCACATATATATGGATCTCCTCTACCTCCATTTGGGGTAGAAGAACAAATTTCTGCGCTGAACCGGATGGTGATGTGTTTATTAGCTGCTGATGAGGAGAAGACAGCGCAGATCCGTCATCTGACAGATCTTACTGCAGCGCAGTCTCAGCAGATCTCGGAGCAGGCTCGGTTGATAGATGAGCATGCCTAACAAATGGCTGCTCAGAGCCACGAGATCGCCCAACTCCAAGAGCACAGTATCACATCTACTATGAGGATTGAGGATTTGGAGGAGGCTAAGAAGACCATCATGCTAAAGCTTAAGGATCTAAAGACAACCCACTAAAGATTAAAGAGGGAGACGAGATGATGAGATGATGATGAGATGATGATGATGAGACTGAGGATGATGAGGGGATTGAGGATGAGAGGACAGAGGAGAGGAATGAGGATGATGATGATGAAGGAAGAGATGCAGCTGCATCTGCCTCAGCTCAGGGTTAAGATATAAGATCAAAAAGAAATCAAGACCAACGAGCTTCCTCTTCTGCCTCACCTACTGTTTGTTCAAAACGATTCAAGATAAAGTAATGATTAGATGCCATGTATTTGATAGCTTTTGTACTTGACTCTGTATTAACCTTATGTATTTGAATGTTTATATTAAGATTAATGTATTTCTGTCTTGATTATTAACAATGTTTGCTGTTTTAAATTTGTTTAAATCAGAGATCCTGATTCAAAGAGATGAATACGATTTTTCTCCCCTCCACCGGTCAAGACTCAACTGACTTGATTCTTGATCTGCAGGGTATTGTCAGGAGATCGTTTATAGTACTCCTGTTGGACCAAAAGAACCAATGAGCCAAGATCAGAAAACCTCTAAGTCCCACACGGTATCACAACAACTGCTGAAAGCCTCATCAGTAGTTTGACAAGTGCTGAAGACTTCAACAGCTGAAGATCAAGTGCTGAAGACCTTAACAGCTGAAGAACACAAGTGCTGAAGCTGAAAGACCAAAGTACTGAAGCACAACAGCTGAAGAGTTCACAAGTGCTGAAGATCAACAACTGATGTACAAAGTCTGAAGACAAAGACTGAAGACATCAGCTGATGATATCTACTGAAGTCATCAGCTGATGAAACGCCTGAAGGTCAAAGTCTGAAGACCAAGTACTGAAGCCTCAGTAGTTTGTCACAACTGCTGAAGAGTACTTCTTCAGTAGTTGTGATATCAGTAGTTTTATGTTTTATGTTTCAGTAGTTTTGTAAAACGACTGAAGAGCTTGTTCTTCAGTCGTTGTAGTTTCAGTAGTTTTATATTTTGTACTTAACCTGCTGATATGTTCTCAGTAGTTGTGAACATTTCAGTAGTTTGTTAAGATTTAGTTATTTCTGTATTGGATCTGCCAGTTGTCACTTTCCGTGATAACAGCAGTGACTGTTGCACTCTATATAAGGAGTGACACCCATTGTAATCATTGAGCGATATGAGCAATTGAATGGAATGTTTGATTGATTTGATTAGAAATATTCTCCATCTATAAACATTCCTAGAAATCAGAAATTCATATTCTCTCCCTATAACCGTATGCGATCTTAACGCTTACATATATTGTTTGCTTGCTACAATTTGTCTAATTCGTTTGTGTATTCCGCTGCTTTACATTCTGATAAACATCAAACTTGTGATCACTGATCCTGTCAAATGGTATCAGAGCAGGTTAATCATTGATCGATCTAATAATTGATCATTGAAACTGCTATTCAAGATCCAAGTTTGATTGAATTAGCTTTTGTTTTTGCAAGAAACGGTTATAGAGATTGAATTTTCTGTATTTCTGCTCATTCATCCTGAGATCTTATTCTTGGTTCTCATTGAGTTTGTTGTGGTTTGTCTAAAACTTTTTAAAACTTGAACTAAACTGTTTTTGAACTGAAAATGACCACTCCCTCCAATGATCCTCACAATACTGGTTCCTCAACCAAGCCTCCTATGCTGGTTAGGAATGAGTATAACATATGGCAAAGACGTATGCTCCATCACCTGTCTGTTAACAGCGCAGGGTGTTGGACATCAGTGGTACATGGTCCACACAAGCCTATGGTGAATAACCCGGAAACCAATCAAATGGTTCCGAAGAGGAGGGAGCAATACTCAGATGAGGATAAAAAGTTGCTTGAGATTGATGCAAAAGCCCATGGAATTCTGGCCATGGCTTTGCCCAATGAAATCTATTCTGGGCTAATGCATCATGAAACTGCCCATGACCTCTGGATTGCTTTGAAAGAACAATTTGGAGGAACAGATGAGGTCTTGGCAAATAATAGAGAAATTCTTGCCCAACAATATGAGACATTCTCTCATAGAAAGGGTGAGACACTGACTCAACAATATGAGCGGTTTTCTTGTTTGATCTCTGAACTAAAAATGGTCAAACTTGAATACACCAATATTCAGATGAATAACAGATTTCTCAGATCACTGCCTGAGATGGGACACATATACTATTGTCCTACGCTCCAGTGCAAGTTTGGACAAACTATCTCTCACCCAACTCCATGGGAAACTGCTCACTTTTGAGAGAGAGATAGAACAGAAGAGAAAGCTGTCTTCATCTGGAAAGCTCACTGAAGACTTTATTCAAGGCAACACTGCCTTGGTGGGTCATGAGTCAGAATATGCTGCATCTGAATGCCAGTATGATGAGCATATTAATTTCTCTTCGAGCACTTCTAATTCTGCATTTGTAAGTGTTGATGGTCAGTTTACTGGGGTAATAATGACAATTTATGTTTCATTATGGATGATCTCAAGGGGATTGCTGATGATGACTTAGAAGAGATGGATATTTTGAGCCAAATGGCCTTGATAAATATCAGATCTCAGAAGTTCTACAAAAGAACTGGAAGAAAATTCCCAGGACTCTCTGGCAAAACCAAAGTTGGTTTTGACAAGAGCAAGTTGAGGTGTCACAAATGCCAACGGCTTGGACACTTTGCTAGAGAGTGTAGATCAACTGGATCAAACTCTACTGCACCCTTTGTGACTTTTCTGGCAACAGTCAACAAAACAGAGGGCAACATCCTGTCACATCTAGTCATCATCCTCAACAACAATCTCCGGCATATTTTGTTCCTCAGGGTCAAATGCCTTATCAGTACCCTTGTTATTACATGCCACAGTCAAGTCAAGTTCAAGTTCCTATGACACCACAACCTCATGCATTACCAGAACCTCAGCCTTCCCCATCTCATCAACAACCTTCATCTCAACAACACAGCTTCTTCACCCCAGGAGTTGTTGACTGGAGCAGTTTACCAGATGACTTGTCTGGTCATGATCAACTGTTCTCAGGTGCTGGTCAACATGGTGGTGACAGTCCTTTTGGGAATCTAGCTCTTATGGCTTTGGAGTCTGCTGATACTTCATCTTCCAATGCCTACACCTCAGGTATCACAGGTATCCTCTGAGGCAAAAGCCAAATTATGTTCTGAACAATGCATAGCAGCATTTGCTTCCATTAGAGAAGCAAATGTAGCTTTAATTAATAAGAACATTGAGCTAGAACAAGAAATTTCCAAAAACAAAGCTGAGTTTGAGTTTGTGCTCAAAGATAAAAATGATGAGATTTATAAACTGAATTGCAAAATAATTGATGATAAGGCTAGAGAAGATGTACTTTTAGAGAAGTACAAAGATCTCAAAGAAACCCTTGCAGTTACCCAGGTCGAGTGTGATAGATGGGTACAATCATGCAAAGGTTTTGAAATGCTTCTTAGTAAGCAATCTGCTTCAAATGTGAAGTTTGGAATTGGTTACAATCACACTGCTCCACCTACAGATTTTACCCCAAGAGCAGAGGTAGAATCTGATGGTGAGAGTGATAACCAATCCATCAAGTCATGTGATCTACCTTCTGATACAGCACAATCAGAAGTAGCAGTCAGTATCAAGTCCTCTTTGAACCTATCAGCTGATGTTGATGGTCCAAATGCTGACATTCACATGATCAATAAGTTGATCAACTCAGGAGTCAATCCTGAAGGTCCTGAAAGGACTGGAGAGCAGGATTCAACTCCTGAAGTTCAAACTTCAACTGCTGTCAGTACTGAAGAGAAAAAACTGGCAGTAGAAAAGTTTGAAGACTACTAAAGATGCTGTCAAGAAAGCAACCAATGCTTCCAAAGCATTGAAAAACAAGTCTTCACCATCTTTAGTTGATGATCAACCTAAATGAAAGAAGAAGAACCATGTGAAGTATGTGGTTTGTTCAATCATCTTACAGATGATTGTTGGTACAAAAGAGGTTCCAAACTCAAACAAAAGGAAGAAATTAATGAGAAAATGGTAAAAATGAAAAATGAGTTTGAGACCACATTTGTATCAGCAACATCAAATCCTGTAACCCTTAAGTCCTTAAAGCATCAAAAAGGAAGGAGTTAAACAGGTGACAGCTGAGGGTGCTCAAAAGAAGAAGGTGCAACATAGGACCTTATCTAACTCCACTAGCAATGTGTCTGATGAGCTGAAAGCTTTATCACAAAATCAGACACAGCTGGTGATGATGGTACAACATCTGTTGGGTAGAGTTAACCAACTAGATTCTCCTATGTTGAAACCACAGAAAAGGAGGTCTAAGCCAAAGGACTCCTCTTCTGCACCATCTTCTTCCTCTCAGGCTGTTGTTACAAATAAACATGCTAGTTTACCATCTATTGATGAGACCAGGCCCAAAACCAAAAAGGTTTGGGTCTCTAAAACTAACTGATTGTTTATTATTGCAGGGTTCTTCAACATGCCAAAATAGCATCTGGTATGTAGACAGTGGGGGATCTATGCACATGACTGGGAACATCTCTCTTCTTCATGACTACTCTCAAGGAAAGAAGGGATTTGTCTCTTTTGGCAATGATGCTAGGGGTTACATCGGTAAGGGCTTTGTCTCCAATGGAGAAATCAAATTTGATGATGTTAATCATGTGGAAAATCTCAAGTACAACCTCTTGAGTGTCAGTCAAATGTGTGATAAAGGCCATGTTGCCCTTTTCACAAGTCAAAACTGTAGGATTCTGTCATCCAAAGTTTTGCCCTTGATTGACAAGGTGTTGGATGATCACACTCTCCTGAAAGCCAACAGGACAGGAAGAGTGTATGCCTTAGATCTCTCTAAGAAGATAGATCTCAAAGGTAATCCTTGCCTATTTTCCAAAGCCTCTTTTCAAGAATCTAAACTATGGCACAGGAGGCTTGGTCATGTTAATCTCAAAAACATGAATCAGCTTAGCCACAATAGTTTAGTCAGAGGCTTACCAATAAAGGAGTTCCACTGTGATGAAACTTGCACTGCTTGTTTAAAAGGAAAACAGCACAAGGTCTCATTTCCTCCTATTGAAGTGTCCAAGTCCACTGCCTGCTTGCAATTACTGCATATGGATCTATTTGGTCCTGTGAGAGTAATGAGCATGGCAAAGAAGAAATACTGTCTGGTAATTGTGGATGATTACTCCAGATTTGTATGGACTTTCTTTCTACATTCAAAGGATGAGGCTGCTCAGAAGATTATCCACTTTGTGCTGTACATTGAGAAGCAGTATTCCCTTCCTGTCAAGTGTATTAGAAGTGATAATGGAACTGAGTTCAGAAATCATACACTTGATGACTTCTATCTCTCAAAGGGAATCAAAAGGCAGTTCAGCATTCCAAGGACTCCGGAACAAAATGGAGTAGTGGAGAGAAAGAACAGGACCCTCATTGAAGCTGCAAGGTCCATGCTGGCTGACTCAGGTTTGCCATTGACCTTTTGGGCCGAAGCTGTCAACACAGCTTGTTATGTGCAAAATAGAGTTTTAGTAAATCAGAGGTTGATGAAGACTCCATATGAAGTTCTCCATCATTTGGCTCCACTGATTTCATTTTTCAAAGCATTTGGGTGTCCCTGTTTTATTCTCAACACAAAGGATCAACTCCACAAATTTGATCCTAAGGTGGATGCAGGATACTTTGTTGGTTATTCATCTACTTGCAAAGCATACAGAGTCTTCAACTGCAGAACAAAGATGGTTGAAGAAACTCTACATGTTAAGTTTAATGAATCTCCAAAGGACAAGATTCCACAAAGTCCTGTGGAGTTATTTGATCTGGACATACTGCAATATGTTCCTTATCAAACTCCTGCTGTTGCTCCTGTCAACAGTTCACCACCTGGTGGTACTGCTGATGATGATGATTGCAGTACTCACCTCTTCAGGTTTAGTGATCAGCTGCCTGAGTCAACTAGACCTGATGTTCCTGTAGCGCCAGTAGCACCATCCACAACAAATGCTGATGAGATTTCTTCGAATTCAACTTCCTTTGAATTACCATCCACTGATTGGTTTCAAGGAAATGATTCACCATCACCATCTGTTGCTGCTGAACCGGCTACAAACACTTGCACAGATCTCATTGTGTATCAAGATCTGAAGAATCACCCCATGTCTCAAATCATTGGTGATATCACTGCTGGAGTATCAACAAGAAGTCAATTGTCAAATTTCTGCTTCTATGCTCTCTTCATCAGTCAGCAAGAGCCAAAGAATTATCACATTGCTTTAAAGGACAATGGATGGGTTGATGCCATGCAGCTTGAGCTTCTTCAGTTCAAGAAACAGCAAGTGTGGGAACTGGTTCCTCTACCTCCAGGTAAGTGTGCAATAGGCACTAAATGGGTGTTTAGGAACAAAACTGATGAAAATGGGCTTATTGTTAAGAACAAGGCCAGACTGGTTGTTCAGGGGTTTGCACAAGAAGAAGGTATTGATTATGATGAAACCTTTGCCCCTGTAGCCAGACTGGAAGCAATTCGATTGTTTTTAGCTTATGCTGCTTATCAAAAACTTAAAGTCTTTCAAATGGATGTCAAAAGTGCATTTTTGTATGGAAAAGTTAAAGAAGAGGTTTATGTATGTCAACCTCCAGGCTTTGAGGACAACAAACATCCTAATTGGGTGTATAAGCTTGATAAAGCTCTTTATGGGTTAAAACAAGCTCCCAGAGCCTGGTATGAGACATTATCAAACTTTCTTCTGGAAAACAATTTCACTAGAGGCTCCATAGACAAGACTTTATTTATTAAGAAAGCTGGGCAGCATAATCTACTTGTTCAAATTTATGTAGATGATATTATTTTTGCATCCTCTGATCCAAAGTTGTGTGATGCCTTTACAAAGTTGATGCAACAGAAGTTTGAAATGAGTGCCATGGGAGAATTACAGTTCTTTCTGGGGTTGCAAATCAAACAAACTGATGGAATTTTTATTCATCAATCCAAATATACAAAATCTTTTGCAAAAGTTTGATTTACAAAACTGTAAGCCCTGTTCTACTCCCATGAGCAGCACCACACAACTGGACTCAGATCAGAAAGGTAAAGTGGTTGATGAAACACTTTACAGATGTATGATTGGGTCCTTGATGTATTTAACAGCTTCTAGACCAGATATTATGTTTGCTACATGTGTTTGTGCTAGATTTCAGGCTGCACCTAAAGAGTCTCATCTGATTGCAGTCAAGAGGATCTTTAGATATCTGCAAGGCACTCCATCTCTAGGTTTATGGTATTCTACCAACCATTCTGGTAAATTAGTTGCTTTTTCTGACAGTGACTATGCAGGGTGTAAGTTGACCAGGAAATCAACTTCTGGTGGATGCCAATTCCTAGGCAACTGCTTAATTTCTTGGCAGAGCAAGAAACAGACCTCAGTTGCTACATCCACTGCGGAAGCAGAGTACATTGCTGCTGCAAGCTGTACATCTCAGGTACTCTGGCTTCAAAACCAACTTTTGGATTATGGCATTACAGAGACTAAGACTCCATTGTTAATGGATAGTGCTTCAGCTCTTTGCATTGTCAAAAATCCAGTCCAGCACTCTAGGACCAAACATATAGAGATCAGACACCATTTTATAAGAGACTGTTTTGAAAAAGGTCTGATTGATCCTAAGTTTGTGCCCAGTGCTGATGAGCTTGCAGACATTTTTACTAAGCCTTTGGATAGTTCAACTTTCCAAAACCTGGTGTTAAGGCTTGGTATGCTGCAGCTAGAATAGGTGACAACTACTGATGATCTCAGTAATTCATATTGATGATCATGAGTGCCTGTCACATATAAGTACTGATGAGCTCTTTTAACCTCAGTAGTTTTATAACTACTGAAGGCTAAAAGTTCTCACAAGTACTGAAGTACTTCATCTGCTCTAAACTACTGAAGTAGTTACAACTACTGATTAGTCATAACTACTGAAATCAGTAAAAACAGATAAGTACTGATGTCCTATGAAACAACTGAAATCAGCCATAAAGACTGATGAATGTGTTGAGGACAGTTTGAAACAGCTGAAAAGCTAAGAATTGACGAAAACAGCTGACGAGAACTTTTCCTCAGTCGTTTGTACCACTGCTGTTTCATTTTAAACAACTGAAGCAAAACCACGTCTTCAGTAGTTTTATAACTACTGATGACCAATACCAAGTCTTCAGTTGTTTACAACAGCTGATGACAAAACCACTGTCTTCAGTAGTTTCATAACTACTGATGACAAACACCATGTCCTCAGTTGTTTCAATCACCTGAAGTCAAAACCACGGTCTTCAGTAGTTTTCTAAACTACTGATGCCTAACACCGCGACTTCAGCTGTTTCAACGTCTGAAAGGATAATACCATGTCAACGGTCGTTTAAAACTACTGATGACTAACACCACATCCTTCAGTCATTTCCTCACCCGTACCCTATATATACCCTTAACCTGAGCTCTCCATACTTCATCTTCTTCAAACCTAACGTTCCTCTCCAACAAATTTCCATGGCGTCTTTGCAAATTAAACCGCGACACAACTGTGTTGCCTACCTCACAAAATCGCCGATCTGGACTAAGTTCGATAATGCTATCGATCTTATGGTTCAGTCCCATACAACAAGGCATTCCTTCTGAACCCTGTTTTACATGCCGAATCCTTGAACCAATTTTGGATGAACATTACGGTTACAACTGAGGAGAGCAACACACCATCCCTCCGGTCTGTAGTCAACAACAAAGAAGTAGTGATTACTCCTGCAACAATCCGAAAAATTCTTCACCTGAGTGATGCTACCTCTCCTGCTGGATATCCGAAGGGCACCATAGATCTATCATTTGCTCAGCATGGATATCAAGGTGATCTCAGTGCCACAACCATCATGAAGAAACACTTTGACGCTGAGCGCCTGATCTTTCACATGGTCAATGTATGTTTGGCCCCTAAGACATCGTCTTGGGATCAAATGTCCACCAAATGGCAGCAGGTATTGTATTCTATCCTTGAGCAACAACCACTGAACTTTTCCGAATTAATATTTTCAGAGCTCAAAGATATGGCTCAAAAATTAACTGCCAACCGTTGGATACTCTATCCACGGTTCATCATGGCCATTATAATAGACCAGCTTAATGCTGAGGGACTTGTTGGCGTGGGAGTCCCTGCTACGGCTGTTTTGCCAGAAGTATACTCCCGGCACAACTCCGACCGGACACTCAAACTGGCTGCCAAGCTGCGAAAACCCACGCAGCTGGAACCCACAGCCACCACCTCCAAATCCAATGTCCCCACCAACCCACCAAAAGAAACCCAAAAGGCTACTCAGGGAATTGAGTCCCCTGAGGATGCTCCTGCACAACAAACGCAGGATATATCCACTAGTCCAAACCCCTAGTGGATACAATGACTCCTCCAGCCACAGCCGCTCAGGCTTCCTCTCAACAGGAACCTGCAGCAACCCAAGGGGCACCTACTTATCTGGGATCTTCCTCACTTGAGGAGATTGCCATTGAAGAGCACCATCCACCCCAGGTGCACACTGCTTCTTCCCCTGTACCCCAACCACCGCCCCTCACAGCCCAACTTTAATAGTTGCACAAGTGCTGACTCAATTGCACTCCTCACCCCCTCCCCAGAAACCACTTACCACTGGGAATACCTCTACAATTGAGGGGGAGGAATACAGTGCACCTGAGAACCCACAGCACAGGGGTTTAACTGTTCTATCTCCTGGTGTTGATATGGAGATAAGAACTTCTGGTGAGGCTGCCAACTCTTCTGAATCAGCAAATGATCAGACTGAGGTTGGTAACATAACTAAGACCTCACCAGAGGCAACAGCCGATGAAGGACAACGTCCTGAGGCTGGAAGTCCCCAGTTCCAAGACAAGGGGCACATGCTACATCTGGTCTACACCCAGAGCATGTATATCCTGCTACAAGCAGGAGGTCAGGTGATTCAGCATATGCTGATGACCTGGGCTTCTTCTATGATGTTCTTGCCCAGAACACGATCCTAGAGGAGGAAGTCAGTAGACTGCAAAACCTACTTGACCAACTCTCTCAAGGAGTAAGACCATCTGCCACCACATCAACCCAACAGATGGCACCTTCCTCTGAAGGTTCCTAAACACACAACCACTCACAAAATCTCAGCCACCTGCCTCTGTTTCTGGCACCATTCCTCAGGGACAGAACCCCCCTGAGCAACTGGCTGCTATCCTTCAAAATCCCCTATCTCTCATCACCCCAGCTAACTGAATTGGTGATCAAAACTGTTGATGAGAGACTTTCTTCTGTCTTACAACCCATGGTGGAGAATGTTCTGAGCAAACACTTTCTGCTACTCAATTCCCTGCAACCAATGCACCCAAAAGGGGAGAGTTCAGCAGTGAAAGGTAAAAGAAAGAGGAAAGAGAAGGAGAAAGAAACAGAAGAGACAGTAGTGGAAACTGAGGAGTTGGTTGAGGAGACTGAGAAAGAGAAGGAAAAAGAGAAGGAGGAGGCTACCATGGAGAAAGTGACTGAAAGTTCAAAAGACTTTCATGTCACATACAAGAAAAAGAAGAAGGATGAAAAAGAGAAAGCCTTGGAGCTGATGGTGAAAGAGGCTGATGCCGAACACAGCAGATCAATGGATAACATCATTGATCAGTTGTTTAGGCAAGGCCATGACACTGAAAACTTGATTCTGAGATCAGAAGACTAGAGATTGAAGAAATCCAATCAAGATGGTCAAGTTATGATGTGTCAGAAAGAGAAAGGCTGGAGATCATGATCAGATTTATAGCAAAACATCTTGGAAGATCATTGATCGAGATCAAAGCTTGGTCCAGGGACAGTATCTTGGCAATAACCACCAAGATCTGTTCGTCTGAAGAATATACAAAAGGTTTAATTGTTGAAGTTTTAAATGAAGCTGGTGCTGGGAGCAGGACTGAACTAGCCAAACAGTCAAAAGCCAAACTCACATCAAAATGCTAGAACAGCCTGTCAACATTCCCACATCAAAACTACCAAAACCACAACCACAAAACCAATTCCCTCACCCTCTAAACCAACAGCCGATGATGCACCCAAGAAGAAGAAGAGAAGGGTGTTGAGGCTAGAAGAAGAGAAGAAGAGGATGAAGATGATAGTCTGCCACTCTCTGCTGTTCTGAAGCTACCAAAGCCCCAGAGTCAATCCATGATCACACCCGACTCTCAAAGGGAAATGGTCAGAGTAAAGATAGAAGAAGAAGAACAGCAGAAACAGCACGATGAGCAACTGTTGAAGATGGTTGACAAGGAATTTCCTCAGTCATCATCTATTCAAGCCATGAAAGGGCATGCTCAAAGGCTGTACACTCTCAGACACCCTTTCAGTATCAGAGGGAGAGAGTGAGAGTATGGCCAGACCCCAGGGTGAGTTCTAGAATCCATAAAAGAACTATCCCACACAGATACAACGGCCAAGTACGAAAAACAATAGAATCTACCATCATGTTGGCCGTTGTAGTCTCACCCTGGGAAATCATTGATGAATTCAAGAAAGCTCACCAAGCAAAGAAGACACCTCAAGCCTTACTAGAAAACAAGGATTAAGAAGGGGTTGTTATACAAAAAGCTTGAAGACATCCAAAAGAATGAGCTCCAGTTACTCCTTGAAGGCAACCATCCGGATGAATTTGTATACAGGGAGGTAACTACGGTGGAGCTGAAGAATGGCAGGACCATGAAGTACTTATCAGAGTACTATGGTCCAGAGTTCTTCTTCGAAGGAGGAGCTGAAGAACTCTCTCAAGAGGAACAAATTGTTCTCCTTGAGGCCTATGTCCGTGAGTCATACAGACTCATTATGGGGAAGTGAATCTCATGAATGGGATAACAACTCTGTGTCCAGTTCCCCAAAACAGAGTTCCCATTCATACTCTGCCAAACAAATATTTGAGGTTCTTCCCAGGCCGGAGCGTACATGGGTCATCTTCTCTACTGATCAAGAAGGAAAAAGACCAACATTTTTGCCATCAATAAGTGGGAGTTTAAATAAGTTAGAGGTTTTGGCTGCATTGGTTCAGGGGGAGTTTGTTGGACCAAAAGAACCAATGAGCCAAGATCAGAAAACCTCTAAGTCCCACACGGTATCACAACAACTGCTGAAAGCCTCATCAGTAGTTTGACAAGTACTGAAGACTTCAACAGCTGAAGATCAAGTGCTGAAGACCTAACAGCTGAAGAACACAAGTGCTGAAGCTGAAAGACCAAAGTACTGAAGCACAACAGCTGAAGAGTTCACAAGTGCTGAAGATCAACAACTGATGTACAAAGTCTGAAGACAAAGACTGAAGACATCAGCTGATGATATCTACTGAAGTCATCAGCTGATGAAACGCCTGAAGGTCAAAGTCTGAAGACCAAGTACTGAAGCCTCAGTAGTTTGTCACAACTGCTGAAGAGTACTTCTTCAGTAGTTGTGATATCAGTAGTTTTATGTTTTATGTTTCAGTAGTTTTGTAAAACGACTGAAGAGCTTGTTCTTCAGTCGTTGTAGTTTCAGTAGTTTTATATTTTGTACTTAACCTGCTGATATGTTCTCAGTAGTTGTGAACATTTCAGTAGTTTGTTAAGATTTAGTTATTTCTGTATTGGATCTGCCAGTTGTCACTTTCCGTGATAACAGCAGTGACTGTTGCACTCTATATAAGGAGTGACAACCCATTGTAATCACGGAGCGATATGAGCAATTGAATGGAATGTTTGATTGATTTGATTAGAAATATTCTCCATCTATAAACATTCCTAGAAATCAGAAATTCATATTCTCTCCCTATAACCGTATGCGATCTTAACGCTTACATATTGTTTGCTTGCTACAATTTGTCTAATTCGTTTGTGTATTCCGCTGCTTTACATTCTGATAAACATCAAACTTGTGATCACTGATCCTGTCAAATTAAGGAAGGAGAATCATTCATAATTTACTGCTGGGGCAATTAGCTGAGATCTTCGAGTTGAATCCCAATGATACTTGTAAGGTGCTCCATGTGCACTCGACAGTGACAAGACTCAACACGTTGATGAATAGAGATAGAAGATGGTCACTTCAGAGCCTACCCTCAGTACACTGACAAGAGGGAAATTGTGGGTCCCCAATCTGGGTGAATCCCTTGTAGTGATACTGTTTGAGGTGTAGACCAAATGGAGCAGGAGTGCAGAGAAGACAGGGAACGGCACAAGCCCTCAAATGATGAGTTATATCCGAAAGCTGAGTGGGTAGCCTGTTTTGAGAAGTCAGCCCCCACCTGCACCTCAAAAGGACGCCTACACCCACAATATCCTAACAGCTTCCAGTTTTGCTACGGAGCAAAACTCTGTGTATGTTGATACTGTATTCCCTAGATCATGATATGAACTGTAATTGATCTTGTTTGTCTGATTCTGATGAAAAATGTTTGGAATGAGTAATGAAATGATTTAGGTTGTTTGTTATTTATAATGTTTAATATTTCATAGTTAGCGAATGTTGAATTGGTTAATTAGGTTTGTGGTTGTTTGAATTCTTACTCAATGTTATTTAATTAATTACATTCAAACTTAACAAATGAAGTTCTCATGCGAAGGCCCATGCGAATGGACCTACCATGAAATACTTCATACAACTGACTCATTCGCACGACTGAACCAGGAGACTGATCAGTCGTATGATTGTAACATAAGATTGGCTCAGTCGCACGACTGAACATCCTCTCATGCGGAGAATCAAATCGCATGGTTCAATCGCACGACTGAACCATACTAATGTTCAGTCGCACGAATGACAATATAACCTAAAATACAACCCCATTCGTGGAACAACTAGATCATTCTATTTTGACTCCAGACGTACCCTACCGTCCAGAAGCTCAAGTTGATACGCCAAGTTCATAGAACGTTGTAGATCGATTCCGAATCGATTCTTAACGTTTGAGTCAATACATTATTGATTCTATGTGCGTTCCACTGATTGGATCGCCAATCAAATAGGATTCCGCACTATTTGGTTTGGTTTACACGTTAATCATTGGTATTTCGTTCAAATACCAAGTCCTAACAAAAGCTACACCAACTCCAATTCAAATAGCTCCTCTATTAATAGGAAGACCCATCTTGTCTTGGACATACACCACAAATCCATAAAGATGCCATATTATTAGAGATCAAGGCATTGAAGACATTTATACATGGCAAGATATGTTTCAGTTGCCTTTGCATGACCTCTTTGACATGAGAAGACACTTTGACAGCCTGAAGAATCCTGATCATCTTATGAAGAAGGAATGGTGATCATCCTAATAATGACTGTTAGTATCTGAATTTTTCAAAGTATTTTGGTAGCATTAGCTAGGGGGATTTTATAGAGATTAATGAAGAGGTTGATGCAACCTAAACATCTTTAAGTCTTTCCAGCATGCTGCACAAGTCCATTAAAGAAGAAGCTTAGGAAGTTTCGCACATGAAACAGATAAATACTCTAAGTGTGAAATCTTCCGAAGCCAAGACCAATATCTTCTGAAGCCAAACATGAAGTCTTCCGAAGCCTCAGAGACAAAGTCTTCCGAAGCTTCAACTCATGAAGACAGATTTCTTCCGAAGACTTTTAGTAACATGCTTTTCTGATGTACTGTTCCATAAAGCTGGACACCTTTCCGCTGCACCTCTGCAAGTCACCAACTTACATGAGTTGGTGAAAAGGTCCATGCTTTTGGTATTATACATTGAGGTCTTGAGTTTGTAACTTTCTACTTTATGTACTTTATCCTTTTTTTAATAGATAAGGATGTGAGCTTTGGCATGTCATAGTCACAAGTCAAAAGGCAATCTGCCTTTTGACTCTACAATTGATTTTGTTTGTGTCTAGTCAATTGTATCTAGCTGGCTTTCAAAGTATAGTCGGTTGTAGGATGTAGTATAAGTATCTCATGTTCTTGTATCTTTTGAATATGCTTTTGTAACACTTGTAATAGAACATAGAGAAGGCAATATACTGCATTCTTGAAAACCAAATACTTGTGTTCTTTGTGTTTTGTCTCTTGCATTACTTGTGTTCTTAGCATCTCAACTTGATTAATCTAGTTTACTGCTTGATTAAGTTTAGTTAATCTCCTATTTGTGTTGTTGTGTTGTAACTATAACCCTTCCACGATCCTGCACATCCTCATGCAATGCATGGTAGAACTTTTTCACAACTTTTCTTACCAGGTTACTTAAGTTATGATAACTCATTTTCACTGATCCTCATTGGGATTCTTTTACTTTGATCTTTTTCAAGAAGATCCATATTGAGATTCTTTTCACTTCACTATGGAAGGTGATCCATGATAGGATTCTTTTGTTCATTCACTTGGAATGTATTGCTTTTGTAGATTCATCCAATTTGGATGTGTTCCTCATTAGGAATCTTTTGGATCAGTACATCTGCACTATGTGCTTGTTTCATCAGGTCTTTGCTCAGCAAAACAAAGATGAAACTTGATATAGATGAAAGAGATTCATAAAGCATCATTACCTGGTGTGTTTAGGTTATTACACACACATGCACTCAGATAAGACAATACATACCTGTACTCTGTGATGAGTGTTTCACTATTGAATAAGATTTTAATTCATCACTGCATGTATCTTCTCTTCCATGTTGAGCTTACCAACATATCTGGTAAGTCATGATAGTCTTGCAATTTTTGAAATTAAGCATAGTGAATGATATAACGACTGTAGTTATATCTTCATAAAATTGACTTCTTTTTGTGTTTTTCTAGTATTTTTTACTTGTTTTTGATGTTTTGATTGATTTTACTCAAGGTTAATCATGCCAATTGACTAAACCAGGAATTCAAACCTACTAGGTTCAAATGTCTTAGTAAATAAATCAGCCAATTGATTTTTAGTGGGTACTTGAATCAATTTGATTAATCCCTTTTCAGCACAGTCTCTCAAAAAGTGATATCTAATTTCAATGTGTTTTGTTTTTGAGTGTTGAACTTGATTATTGGTTAAAAACAACTGCTGTGTTGTCAATATGAATTGGTATGTGCAAGAAGTTAAAACCATAATCAAGCATCTAGTTTTGAATCCAGAGTACTTGAGAGCAACAGGATGATACTGCAATATACTCAGCTTCTGCTGTTGATACAGATATGTTTGTCTGCTTCTTGCATTGCCAAGAGACAAGTCTGGGACCAAGAAATTGACAACCGCCAGAGGTGGACTTTCCGTTGAAATTGCATCCTCCATAATCACTGTCTATGAAAGCATAGAGATTGAAGTCTCCTTCCTTTGGATACCATAACCCAAGAGCTGGTTTGCCCTTCAAATATCTGAATATCCTTTTGACTGCATTCACATGTGATTCTTTTGGATCAGCTTGATATCTGGCACACACAAACACCAAACATAATGTCAGGCCTACTGGCTGTTAGATACATAAGAGAACCGATCATAGATCGATAGTGAGTCTGATCCACTGATTTGCCTTCTGGATCAAGTCCAATCTTCACTTTAGTATCCACAGGAATTCTAATAGACTGACAATCAGCAAAGTGAAATTTCTTCAACAAAGTGTCCATATATTTTGATTGATTGATGAAGATTCCATCTGTTGTCTATTTGACTTGCACCCCTAGAAAGAAAGTGAGTTCCCCCATTGCACTCATTTGGAATTTTGAATGCATAAGGTCTTTAAACTCTTTACAGAGTTGCTTGTTTGTTGAGCCAAAAATGATATCGTCCACATAAATCTAGACTAACAACATGTCTTTTCCTCTTCTCCTTCTGAAGAGAGTCTGATCAATCTTTCCTCTTTCGTATCCATGTTCAAGAAGAAAGGATAATAGAGTCTCATACCACTTTCTTGGAGCTTGGTGAAGACCATACAGAGCTTTGTCAAGCTTGTAAACTCTGTGAGGGAAATCTGGATCTTCAAAGCCTGGTGGTTGACTCACATAAACCTCCTCAGCAATCTTTCCATACAAGAATGCACACTTCACATCCATTTGATAAAAAATAAATTTCATGGGCGCAAAATATGCTAGAAAGATTCTGATTGCTTCTAATCTGAAACAGGTGCAAACACTTCGTCATAATCGATTCCTTCTTCTTGAGTGTATCCCTCCGCCACTAATCTTGCTTTGTTTCTGATGACTATCCCTCTGTCATCGGTCTTGTTCCTGTACAGCCATCTGGTACTGATAGGGTATTGTCCTTCGGGAAGATCTACCAGTTGCCATACTTCTTGCTTCTTGAATTGGAGCAATTCTTCTTGCGTTGCTTCAATCCAGCTATTGTCTTGAATAACCTCTTTGATGTTCTTGGGTACTGTTTGACAGAGAAAGCATGAGAACAAACAGATGTTTCAATACCAGACTTGCTTCTTGTCACCCTCTCATTAAGATCACCAATAATGGTTACAACTGGATGATTCTTATGTATTCTAGTGGTTAGAATGGAATCACCAGCAACGGTTACATCAAGATTGGAGACATTTAGTTCATTATGGTCAGAGGCACATTCATCTTGTACTGTTTGGGAATTATGAAGATAGTCAAACTCCATTTTAGTTCCTGCTTAAGCTACAGCAGCATCGTGATTGCTTCCATCATATGTTGTTCTTTGTGTTTCAGTTAGGGGAGTAGCTTGTTTTTTATTTCTGATCTCAGTTAACAGATCATCTAAGTGTGATGGTAACAAGCTTGGACCTCCTTCAGTTGAAACACTTTGATTTTGTGATGGTTGTCAGATGGGATCAGCTTTGAGAAGAACATCTTCATTCATGTATTCAGCAGATGTAGGAGGAATCAATGGAAAGTCATCTCTTCTTTCTACAGCTGAAAAAGTGTCACCTAAATGGAGATTTCCTGCATCAGACAAGTGAAATTGATCAAATGATTTTGTAAAAGAGTCAATGTCAAACAACCAGTCAGGACCATTTGTAGATTTGGGAAATGAATGTTCCTTGAATTGAACATTTGTTAATTCATCAATAATGTTTAATCTAGGATTAAACACTCTGTAAGCCTTTGAAACAGAAGAATAACCTACAAAGAATCCTTTATCAGACTTAGATGAAAACTTTCCTATATAGTCTCGGGTGTTTAATATTAAGACATGAATACCAAAATTTAAGAAATCCAATGAATGTTTTTCTATAAAAGAGTAGTTCATATAGAGTCATGTTACTTTCTTTTACAATTAGAGTTCGATTTTGGACGAAGCATGATGTGTTAAGTGCCTCTACCCAAAAGGTGATTGGCAGCTTAGCATCAGCTAGCATTGTTCTTGCTACTTCAATCCGTGTTCTATTTCTCCTTTCAGCTACCCCATTTTGTTGAGGAGTTCTAGCTACACTGAATTGATGAGCAATGCCTTTGGTTGCATAAAAAGAACTCATGTCTTTATTTTTGAATTCAGTTCTAACATCACTTCTGATTGTTTTGACCTGAAGATCAAGTTGATTTTCAATTTGTGTGATAAAGTTTTGAATTATTTAGGATGCCTCATTTTTTATGAAGTAAGAAGAACACCCATGTAAATCATGAAAAGTCATAAATGAACACCAAACAATACTGTTTCTTTCCAATACTCATGACATGTGTCGGTCCAAACAGATCCATATGAAGTAGCTTCAATGGACTTTTGTTTGTGTTTAGCTTGGATTTATGAGAAGATTTGTGTTGTTCTCCTTTGAGGCATGTTGAACAGTGATCAACAAAGTGAAATTCTTTTTGTGGAAGACCAATGACATGGTTTCTTTTGACCGATCTGTTCATGTTTTTAAAGTTGGTGTGCCCCAAACGTCTATGCCAAGCTGTGACTCATCAAATGATGCTTTTGACAAAAGACATGTTCTTCTTTAGGTGATGCAAAACACAGGTTTAAAACATAAGTATTATTCTTCCTCGGGGTCTTTAGGACAACCCATTCTTCAGAGATCTAAAATCCAGGTTTCAGAATGTAACAATGAGTGTCTGTAAAGTGATTTGAATATTTCTTGTCACAGATCTGAGACATGCTTAGCAAATTGAAGTTCAGTTGTTCACAGTAATTCACTCTGTCAAAGCTCAGCATCCATTTGTCACAGATCCTTCACCTGTAATTCTACCACCATGTGAATCTCCACCAAATTCCACTGTAGTTCCTTGTATATGCTTGAAGTCATGAAGGAGGGAACGATCTCCAGTCATGTGTCGAGAGCATCCACTGTCCACGTACCATAATCTATTGGACCTAGATGGATGACCCTGCAAGCATAAAAGAACTAATTATAATGTGGAACCCAAGCCATGATGGTCTTGGGTTTCCCGTTCCTATCTATTATGGTGACTTCTTGATACTTTCCTCTAATTGTGATCTATTCAGAGGTGACCTGGGAGATTGCTTATGATATCTTTCTGGAGTCTTCTCATTAACATCAATAGAAGAGTCAGATGAATAGTGAAATCTTTGATCTCTATTCTTTTGAAGAAATTTAAACCGTTTTTGATTTTCAAAGATCATTTTGGATTTTGAAAAGTTAGACTTTTGATTGATGAAATGGTTGCTTCTTTGACTTTTCCATATTTCTTTTATTTTACTCATGTCATTGAGTGATCTAGATGTTCTAGATTGATTGTTGTGCAAATGACTTCTGACTTGAGTTTTGCCTGATGATGTTGTTGAGATGGGTTTGTTTTGGAGTATTCTCAATCCCTTCTTATTGAAGTAACAATCAGATGTATTGTGATTGTTCATATCACAAACTGAACAATATTTATTAAAATAACAATTTTTGGTTGAGTGGTTGTTCATGTCACATATAGAGCAATATTGATTGTAAAAGCACTTTTCTGTTTTGAGATTGAACATATCACAAATGTCACAATACATTTGTTTGTTGCTTGAATTAGATTTTGATTTGTGTGACTAAGCTGATTTTCTCATTTGCTGCTGAGCCACTTTCTTTTGCTTAAGGGACGAATCAAAATCAACCCTTTTGTAGTTTTCTTCACAACACTACATTTGTTTGTTTTATTGGGCTGTTTTTATTTCTTCAACCCATTTCTCACCTCTTTCTCAAACTGGTCAACATGTTCCTTTTCCCAATTTGATTTTATCCTTATTTGTTTCAATATAAACATCAGGTTTGTTTTGAGCATTGGTTACTTGTTTTATTATAGATTTTGGTTCCATAGTTTTAGTTTCAATTCCTCATTGAGTGTGACAGATTCAGGCATGACAGTGTAGTTGTCATTGTATGGTGGAGGACTTAAATTATACCCAATCCCAACATTTCCTTTGGATTCTTTCGAGAATCAAGCATCTCTTGCAGCTTGACTGAAGACATTTGAAACTTTTCAAGTTTCACTTCAGTAAGTGTATGTTCAGCCTTAGATTGAGCTAACTTTTCAGTAAGTAGCTCATTCTTAGCTGCAAGAGCGTACTTTTCTCCATGCAATTTTTCAATGTCAGAGATGAGAGATTTTATTTTGATTTCAAAGCTTTTTATCTCTCTTTTCATTATCTCTGACTTCACCTTCTCTTCTTTAATTTTATCTGCCAGCTTATGGTTATGCTCTTTATAACCTTGCAATTCAGTAATACATTTTTCACTACAAAGGTTAGATTTTACCTCAGTAGGCATTGGAGATGGACCATCGTTGATATGAGCCATAAGTGCATGATTTTGAAATTGAGGCTTGACTTCCTCTACATACATGCTCCGGTCACATATCCCATCTTGCTTTATCACAAGAGCATTAGCAAATGACTGACGGCTTCCATGAGCTTGGTTTGTTAGTTGAGGTGGATTTTGATATGATTGATGTTGTTATGGATGATGATACTACTGCTGATGATTGTTGGAGTGAAATCTTGAGTTTGACTATGAGGATGACTGGCCTTGAGAATTCCTTTTAAAGTTGTTTCTCTTGGGGGTATTGCATTCTCTAGAGAAGTGGCCAGCCATGCCATAGTTGAAGCATTTCACTTTGGATTTATCATATCCAAGTTTTGTATTTTCATTAGGCTGAGCTTTCTGCCTTTTCTGAAAAATTTCTTTAGTCTCATAGCAATCATGGCCATTTGCCATTGCAGATCCATTTCTTCCTCATCATCTGGATCTATTTCCTCTAGATCTTCCTAGATCAGATGAGCAGAAGTGAGTCTTCCTCCTAAATATGCTTCAAAGCTTGCAACAAATGCATTGTACGTTGCCTTTGTTATTCTAATCTTGTGTCTTCAGGAGTGGTTGTAGGAGCAGCAGTGACTCTGGATGCTTAGGATAATGTTGATGGATGATTAGTTGATGGTGTTGCAATGAACCCTATGGTATTCAGTTGATCTCTTGATGAGATAAAATCATCCTCCTCAGTAATGAAGGCATTTTCCACAGAATGAGATTCTGATGAAACTTTGTAAGCCTCAAGCACTCTTGGTCCACCAAGATTTCTGCTTCTTTCATCAAGTTCTAATGCTTCTATTTTGGCTATCATGATATCCAAAGTAGTACTCTCGAGATAAAGAGTATTTTTCAGCATTGTTACATTCTGTTTCCAGCTTTCAGGAAGGCTATGCAGTATTTTCTTGTTTAATTCCTTGACCTTGTAAGTGACTCCCATGATTTCCAAGTCATTTACCAACTATACAAATTTATGTAGTTATTTTGATATTGACTCCCCCTTGGAGTGATGAAAGTTTCATACTGATTAACAAGCTTGTCCTTGTTAATTTTTGCAACTTCACTGCTCCTCACACATGATTTGTAGTGCATCCCATATAGCTTTTGCAGTACCATACGTCTCCAATCTTTTCAGCACATCCATCTTGAGTGCTTGAGTTAGGATAGAGTAAGCTTTGAGATCAATCTTGATTTTCTTATAAACTTCATCATCAAGAGTTAGATCTTCAATGGGTATCCTTGCAATTTTGTAAATAGTGGCTTGATATGCAGATATAGTGATAGGGATGTGTGGCCCCTTGCAAATTGAGATCCAAAAATCAGGATATACACCTGTAATGTAATTCCTGAACCTGATTTTCCATTGTTTAAACTCATATTTGTGTTTAAGCATAGGAGGTTTAGGTTTATGGCCAAGTTTTGAGAAACTATGAGAATCCTTTTTTAACAGATGGTTTTAACTTGTTTAATCACTGATTAGATGAATTTTAGGTTCAATTAGTCCAACTTGTCCAAATCGTTCAAAGACATTTCAGAATCAGATCTGTTACTTTTGTGAGTTTCTTGTTGTTGGTTTTTGCTATTTTAACTATTCACAGCTTCGAGAATGAAGTCTGTTGCTATGTTCTTGACAGAATTTGCTTGAACAGTAACTGGTTGAGTGAATGTTTGTTTGGTAGAACGTGATGACAGGAGTATTTTTTGCTGTTTACTAAGTAGAGATGATGGAATACTCTATTAGACTCAATCACTAGATCAATCAAGTTCTATTCAGGTCTCGGGTGGATCTAAAAAAGAACTGAGAGCCAATGCTCTGATACCAATTGACTGGGTTGTGAGATTGAGATTCTCACTAAGGATCGAACATAATGATTGAGTTAATGATTGAATAGTGGAATCATACAATCAAGAAACATTCAATGCATAAGAAATACTCATAAATGCTTTGTATATATTAATAAAGGTGATTGATTACAATGAACGCTAGGGTTTAGCAAGAAAAGTAATAATGCACCTAGAGAATACAAACTATTCGGATTGTCTAAAATCTGTTACCTCATGTACGAGGTTTTCTATTCTATTTATAGGCAGACAAGATGCTTTTTACAAAATGACTAAACTACCCCTGACCTATTACATCAGAACTAGTCTAAGTCTTGATCCGCATCTCTGCTTGTTCATCCGCATTGGCAAATGCGGATGAGATGACTTGATCAGTATTTCTTCACTTGATCATCCGCATTAGTATGTTGGTCATCCGCATTGGTTAATGCGGATGAACAAATACTTCTGCGCATTTGTCTGGTCATCCGCATTGGCAAATGCGGATGAACAAAATTTTGTCCGCATTACTTTTTGGTCTTCGGAATTTGTTAATGCGGAAGAACACATACTTGTCAGCATTTGTTATTTGCCTTCCGCAGTGACAAATGCGGATAGCCATACTTGGTTTTTCTTCTGTGCAGGATCTTCATCTGCATTACTTCTTGGACTTGTGGAATCCAGCAGAGCAACCATCAACTCACCCATTCAATTGGCATGTATAATCCTTTCAGGATCCAACACTTTAATCAATGGAAAGCTATATATTCTAATACAATCACATACATGATAAAATACTAAATATTATCAGTCAAGATGTTATCACATAGAATGTTTCAGCATAATTATTGTAAGGCATAAATCTACAGCAATACTAATTGCCATTTCGAGTTTTGAATTAAGCTCATATATTAGAGAACTCAGGCCGAAGCCCACACCCTAATATTGAGTCCTTTATAGAGTTGTACAAACTGGGTTTCTTTAAAAAATGGTTCAGATTGGGAGCCGAACTGGTTCAAAGTCGAAATGGTTTGGTTAAAGAGGGTTAAGGTGTAACGAGTTCAGGTTAGAAATCAAATTAGGGGTGAGGAATCGAACTCTATACTAACTGGTTTGGATTTGTTCCTATTTATAAAACTTAATAATTAAAATTTCACTTTTTATTTATAGAACTTAAAAACTTATAAGTTAAAATAGACAAAAAAAACAAGTCCTAACATAATATATTTTCCATCTTTTATTGTTTATTCATACAAAAGCGTCTATCATCGTCATATTTTTATTCTTTGCTCTCTAAGCGTGAACTATTACGTAAGCATTCATCAAATGTTGCTCATCATTGGTCAACACGGGAGTTAAACCACCTTCTACCTTGTTCTTGTATATCTTAGCTTCATATTTAATTAATCTTCGAGTGATGATCTATGATGTATTCTCAAACCACCACGTTGTTTGAAGATGCGTCGCAACCAACAAAATATCAAGCACTTAATGAAATCACTTGAGAGTTTTTCTAGTGTATTGAAAATACTGAGCATATTGGAATTTCAGAGAGTAGAGAGCATTTATAAATGTTGTAATTCAACCAAAACACACATTATATCTATATTAACTTAATAAAAAAGTAAAAAAACAACTAACAAAAAATGGGTCTAACATCAAAAGACAGAATAACGGCAGTATTATGAATTATTACCATAGCAAGTGGATGAACTCTTTGTCAAACTTGTAGATAAGTTTACTATGCTACTAGACTACCAATATTTACCTTGTCTACCAAAATGATTGATCTTTGTAGTATAATACCACCTCAATGTAAAGAGAAGATGCACCTCTTGTATACAACTTCATAAGTTATACATTTATCTTCTTCTTGCTCTTGCATTTCTCTTTAAAATTCCTAAGGTTATAACACTAATCTTGTTATAATTATTGTGATATTATAATATGTTATCAGCACGAGAGCTCTTAAACTCTAATCAAGAAGACCAATTGAGCACAAAGTCATCTACTAATTAAGGTAAGACCTTCACTGTAATAATATATAATATCTTATATTGAGAAGATAACTAATATAAATAAATAAGCATAAAGGAGACATTATTATGGATATTTTGATAACCATGGGACTACTAACAACTAACTTTTTTTATGCATCTAACTTCTTGATTATGCAACTAACATTTTATCTTTTGTTAACTAACATTTACTCAATCTTTATTTATAAAACTATATTTCCTTTTATGTCAACTAACATTTTGATTATATTCCTAACATTATTCGTACTAACGTTTTATTCTTATCATAATTTATCGTTCTTATTCTATTTTGTTTTTATAAACTAAATTCATGTTTTTATAACAAATCTTATACTTATCTATTTTATTTAAAAATTATTGTTGATATATACATACACGGCGGTTATATAGCCATTATAAACGATTATATAGACGTTGTGAACAATCACATAGCCGTTACAAACGGTTACAATTTTAAACTATAAATTGACCACTATCAATCTATTTTTGTTTACAATAAACAGATCATCTTTTTTTCTCAAGTTATCCAAGAAAATCTTTCAAAGATGATACACCCAGTTTTAATATTGGTAACCATAATGCTTATTTTAATTCTTATCCTCATTGTTGAACTACCACCCAAAGAATTCAAACTTTTCTTATTTCTGTATTTGTTTATAGCTCCACCGCTTTATTGTATCGCAATGTTTATTGATATATATGGATTCTAATAATTATCTTACTATTTGCTTAGTTCTTGTTTAGAAATCAAAATGTCGAACATTGCAAAAATCGAATTCCCGGCACTTAGTATTAATGGAGAAAACTATATGCCTTGGACGGCTCATGTGAGAAGACATCTTAAATCAATGGGTGCTTTAGAAACAATACAAGAGGGGAATGCTTGCTCAGAGCAAGACAAGATGAAGCCGATGTCTTTTTACATAAACATATTGATGAAATGTTGCAATTTGAATATTCAAATTGTGAGGATTCGTATGTTTTATGGAAAGACATACAAAGAAGATTTGATCATCAAAGAAAAGTTTTATTTTCCACTACTAGATATGATGGAACAATCTCAGGTTTCAAGATTTTAAAAAGATAAGAGTACACATCTGCTTTGTTCAGAATATGCTCGACCCTCAGATTTTGTGGGCAAACTATTACCGAAAAAGATATGTTGGAGAAAACTTTCTCCATATTTCATGCATCAAATATAAACTTGCAACAACAATATAAGTTGCAAAAGTTTAAAAGATATTCTGATTTGAATTCATTATCCTCGTAGCAAAAAATAATGAGCTCTTGATGAAAAATTATCAAACTCGCCTCACAGGATCATTAGCAATTCCAAAGATAAATGTTGCTACTAAAAACTCTGGAAGAAAGTGGGGATGAGGTCTTGGCCATGGTTCTTTTGATAAAAGTTATCCTAATAAACGCAACCATTATTTTAAAAGTACAATAATTACCTAGGTAACTTTTATAGCCGTGGACGTGGTCGTGGCCGTGGATATGGCCGCGGTAGAAATCAAAGCACAGTCAATTATCACCCCCCGCAAAACAATTCCAACCAGTAGAAAGGGAATGAAGCCGGTAGGTCCGAAAACAATGTCACTTCATGTTTTAGATGTGGTAGCACGTACCACTGGTCGAAGCTTGTCGCACAGCTCCACATTTGTGTGAACTATACCCAGCCTCTCTTAAAAGAAAAGAAAGGAAGTGAACCATATGATAATTTTAATGATTTCAATGTTGAGTTAAACATTGCAGAATTTGACATAGACCTTTGAAACACATGTTGCTTTACCACAATAGTTATATGTAACAATTAAATGTTTTTCTATCTTTAATCATGTATTTTTCTTCATGTAATATTTTTTTTCGATTAAATAAAGTTTTTGTTAATATATAACAATATCGTATTTATTCACTTATTATTTTTCTTTACACTTTCAAGATTAAAATAAACATCACTGGAGCGCAAGATCAAACAAGTGAAATAGATATATGTATAGCGATAGTGGAGCCACACACACTATTCTTAGATCTAAAAATTATTTTCATGAACTTAAAGCAAGAAAAGGAATCGCTATACAATATCAGGCCCTACAGACCTGATAGAAGGAGTGGGAAAGCTAATTTAACACTACCAAATGGTACAAAGCTTATAACAAAAATGCTTTATTTTCCCCAAAATCAACAAGAAATCTGTTAAGTTTCAAAAACATATATCATAATGGATATGATACTCAGTCAAGGACTGTTGATAATGAAAAATATTTGCATATCATAAGCAAAGATCAGATATTAGAGAAACTGTCAATGCTTCAATCTGGTTTCATTATACACATTAATATGCCTTAGACATATATGGCAGTTAAAGAAAAATTTTGTGATCCTGAACACTTAACTTATGGCATGACAGATTAGGTCATCTAGGATCTACAATGATAAAAAGAATAAATGAAAACCTCATGGGCATCCATTGAAATATCAAAAATCCCACAATCAAATAAAATTCCTTTGTGTACATCTTGTTCTCTTACGAAATTAATCACAAGGCCTTCGCCTGTGAAAACTGAAAAAGAATCACCTTTGTTTCTTGAAAGAATTCAAGAAGATGTGGGCCAATTCATCCACCATGTGGACCATTTAAATACGTTATGGTTTTGATAGACACATCAAGTAAATGGTCTCATGTCTCTTTGTTATCTACTCGTAATGTAGCATTTGCGAATTTCTTGCACAAATTATCAAATTACGAGCACATTTTCCTGATTATACTATTAAAAGGTAAGACTTGATAATGCTGGTGAATTCACATCACATGCTTTTAATGATTATTGCATGTATGTGGGAATTCTTGTTGAACACCCTGTTGCTCATGTACACACAAAAAATGGCTTAGCTGAGTCGTTAATCAAACATCTACAACTAATAGTTAGACCATTAATAATGAGGACAAAACTCCCTGTGTCTATTGGGGTCATGCAATTCTTCATGTTGGATCATTAATTCGTATGAGAGCAAGTGCAAATCTTAAATACTTTCTGTTACAACTTGTTTTTGGAAATGAACCAACATTTCACACTTTAGAATTTTTGAGTGTGCTGTGTATGTCCCTATTGCACCACACCGCACAAAAATGGGTCCTTAAAGAAGATTGTGAATATATGTTGGATATGAATCAGCTTCCATCGTAAGATATCTTGAACCTTTAACGGGTGATGTATTTACAACACACGTTACGAGTTAGTTTCCCGGCATTAGGGGGAGAAAAGAAAAAAACAGAAAATGATGTCTCTGGTAGTTCTTCATTATGTATCTTGATCTAGTAACTAAACACATGAGACGAGGTTCAAAAGATAATACACCTGCAAGAATTGCAAATCAATTACCTGGTTCTTTACGGTACAAATAGGTTACTAAATCTCATATCAGTTGTTAATGCTCCAGCTCGAGTTGAGATTCCAAATAATAATCGTAACAAAATGTATCATAATCTCAAAAACGTTTGAAAACGCTGAAGACAATTGGTTCAAATATAAAAAATCTCGAAAAAGAAAAACTCATGAAAAGAAGTTGTGACCATAATGAATGATCTTGATGCACGCTAAAACCAAAACCTCATGAGTAGGATTGGATGACAAGTAACAAGAAATATCAATTACCTATGGTCATCACATACCTTATGGATTCGAGATGAAATGGAAAGTTTGCTGAAATATTTTCATATTCCAAGCCAGTGCCATCATGAGTAGAGATGATGAATCCTGAACCACAGTCATTAGTGACTATAAAAATGACCATGATGTGATAATGGAAAGGAGCTATGCAATCTGAATTAAGATTTCACTTAACCAACAAAAGGTCTTTGGACTATTGTTATTACTTCGATTTCCGTAAGCCTGTAGGGTATAAGTGGTTTTTGTTGAAAACGATAAGAAAAATGAAGTTACCAGGTATAAAGCTAACTTGTAGCTCAGGGTTTTTTCACAAAGGCCAGTGATTGATTATGAGTAAACAACTCCCTGTTATGGATGCAATAACCTTTAGATACTTATCATTTAGCAGTCTCTAAAAATTTAGAGACCGTCGTTTTATGGATGTGTCACAGGACTTACTTGTAACGATCCACTAGATAGTGACATCTATATGAAATTCCGAAAGTTTTGCAGGATCGTTCAAGGGCTTGAACACAATTACAACACAACAACACAATGAGAGATTAACTAAACTTAATCAAACAGTGAACTAGGTAACCAAAGGTGATGCAGAGAACACAAGTAAAGCAAGAGACAGAACAAGAGAGTATAGTTTTCAAGGGAGCAGTATATTGCTTTCTCAAGTTCTTTTACAAGTGTTACAAAGCATTCGAAAGATACAAGAACTTGGAATACTTATACTACAACCTACAGCCGGCTATACTATGAAAGCCAGCTGGATACAATTGACTAGACACTAACAAAATCAATTGTAGGATCAAAAGGCATATCTGCCTTTTGACCTTGTGACTATGACATGCCATAGCTCACATCCTTATACATTACAAAAAGGATAAAGTACATAAAGTGGAAAGTTTCAGACTCAAGACCTCAATGTACAGTTACCAAAAGCATGGACCTTTTCACCAACTCTTGTAAGTTGGTGACTTATCAGAGACGCAGCGGAAAAGGTGCTTTATGGAACAGTACATCAGATAAAGCATGTGTACTAAAAGTCTTCGGAAGAAATCTGTCTTCATAGGTTGAAGCTTCGGAAGACTTTGTCTCTTCAAGCTTCGGAAGACTTCATGTTAGGCTTCGGAAGATATTGGTCTTGGCTTCGGAAGATATTACACTTAGAGTATTTTCTAATGCTTTGTGTAATTCTTCCGAAGCATTCTTCACTTCAGTACTTAGTGCATGTTGCTGAAACACTTAGGCAGTTTTGGGTTGCATCAGACTTCAGGAATCCTTACAAACTCCCCCTAGGCTGATGCTACCAAAACACTTAGAAGATCTTTAAATGTTTGTAGTCTTCAGAATAATCAAGACCATCCCTTTCTTCATTTGATGGTCAGGATCATCAAGACTCTCATAGTATCTTCTCATTTCAAAGAGATCATGCAGAGGTAAGTTGATTATGTCTTGCCATGAGTAGACATTTTCAACACCTTGATCTCTGATAACATTCCATCTTTCTGGATTGGTAGAGTAAGTCCAGGATAAGATGGGTGTCTCGGTTGCTAGAGGAGCCACTTGCATAGGAGTTGATTGGGCTGCCTCATCATGCACTTCCTCAGGTTGATCTGATTCAGCCTGGGGTGTAGAGGTAGATGACTTTGGCTTCTTCTTTTTAGTCTTTGGTTTAGAGGCCATTTTCTTCTTCCTCTTTAATGTCTTTAACTGAGAAGACTGGTCTGCAGCACCATGTTGATCATCAGTGTCTTTCTCAGTTGGGTGTTCCTCCCTCACAGGTTCAAAAGAGGGAGTTTGACCCTGTCTTGGATCAGAAGATGAAGTTTGCTGAGGCTCAGCTGGAGGTTCTGGTTCAGGTGTCTCTGGTTGTTCAAACTTGACCTCCACTTCAGGTGGGACTTGACTTGGAAGAGAGTGCAAGTCAATGAGTTCACCACTTTTAATCTTCTGCTTGATTACCCTTATATGCTCATCCATTGTAGATAGAGACATGGGACCAAGTCTCCTTCCGGAGAATCCATATGACTTCAAGAAGCTCATCATTCTTTGTCTGTCAGCAGACTTCTTTGCATTCTTTTGAATGATGGTCTTGACTTTGCAGCTTCTTCCCTTAGCTTCCTTTTGGTTGTTTTTCTTTCTTTGACTAACTCAAGCTCAAGTTGCTTTAAGTACTCGAACTCAATGAAGTCATAGGACAGGGGAAGAAGTGTATTTGCCTGATAGAAGCCTGTGGCACTCAGGTAGTTTATCATTTTGATTCTATCCTCTTCTTTATCTACCTGAGGTTCTTGTGGAGCCACATCTTCCTGTGCAGGACTTTCTTGAACTGGAGAGAGAGTGGGAGTATGCTTGTGAAGTCTTTTCTGTCTCCTCTCCTCTTTGAATTGGAGAAGTAACCTTGCATCCTCTTTCTCCTTAATCTCTCTTGACACTTCCATGTCAGCCAGTTCATTCAACTCTTCTAAGGGGAGGGAGATGATTTCATCAACATCATAGTTCCTGGTCTGTAATAATTAATCCTGACTGCCCTTTGTTCATCATTTTGAGTATTTGGTCTGGGGGCAGCCCTGATTGCAGCTTGCATGAATTTTGATGACCCAGAAGAACTTTCTCCCCTTAGCCTCCTTTTCCTCTCTCTCTCTTCCTCCTCAATTTCCTCAGGAGTCATTATCCTTTTCCCTTTGTCACCAACAGACCTTTGTGACTCAGGGTGGATTGAGGCTTGGCCTTCATTGCTTGGTGTAGCTTCCATGCTCTGGCCAGAGAGAGGCTGAGAAACACCTTCACCAGCAGGTGTCTCAGATGGAGTTTGGACCTCTGCAGCAGTTGTTGATGGTGAGACAAGGGTCTCAGGTTCTGCCACTGGGCCTTCAGCCAAGGTTTCCCCTATGAAACTAATCTTAGGGTCCACCTCAACATCCAGTTGACCGATGACATTGCCTGATTGCCTAAGTCTCCTTCTTAGAGAGAACTCTGCAAGGATCCTGTCTTGGATTCTTTGAGCCAGCCTGTCAGCTTGTCTAGATTTGCTTGGATTGACAAGTGGCATGTTGACTAAATCCAGTCCTTCATAGAAGCTCAGGCTTTGGAACTGAAAGACTTCTTGTTGACCTTGAACTCTGTGAAGTATGAGGGCTCTTCTGTCATCATCATACCTCCATCTGATGATGTAGTTGCCAGTTCCATGTGGTGGAGATGAGACAGCCCTTGGTATACCTTCCTCAAAGAGACTCCTGATGAGAGAGTCTATAGAGTCCACATTAATGTGAACTTGAGGAAGTTGCTGAGAATGCACAACAGCAAGTGAGGATGGTGAGTCCTCTATGTCCATTCTCTTTGAAGAACTCCCAGGTTCTGTGGTTGTGATAACATTCTCCCCCTTTTTGGTAGCATCACCCACTTGCATAGGTGAGCTGGAGGATAAATCAGTCACTTCCACAGGTTCTTGTGTTCCTGGTTGAGCTCTCCTTAAAGGTCTCTCAGCTAGTTTTTCCTGCAGATATGAAATCTGGAGTTGCTGATCATTGACCCTGTTTTGCAGGGTAGTCACCTGAGATTCCAAGTGACTAACCTTAGAGACTAGATAGGTGCATGTTTGTGACAATTGTTGTACCTTTAGTCTCAAATTCCCCTCATCTTCATCAGAAGAATCACTGGGGGATGAGAGGATTGGACCAAAGTCCCTTCTCTCACCACCAGCTTGAGTTTCTTGGCTGCTGGTTTTCCTCTGCTCACTGGCAACCTCAGTTAAGATGCCAATGGGCTGAGTTGCCATGGTTGAGGTCTTAATGATGTAATCACTTTCAAAAGTGAGAGCCTCTTCCATATGGACATCCTGAACAGGTTCAGATGTGTCCACCTCAGTAATAGGTGACTGATGAGGGATAGACTGAGGAGAGTCAGAGGTACTCATCTCTCTTTGAGTAGGGGAGGAGAAGAGAGACTCATGGTACTCACTGAATCCTAAGTCTTCATCAGTGTAAAAGGATAGGTTGGGAATTGGTTGGTTTAGATCCAAAGGCTGGGGATGGTAGCTATCCCCTGAAGGTTGTTCACTTGAGTGTTGAGACTCAGAGTGAAGGCTTACAGTTGTTGGGCTAATGAGCTCATCAGGTTGAGCTTGAGGAACCTCAGCCCTGATAGGTAAAGTAATGGGAGTGGTTTGCTCCTCAGGAGAAGTGGGAGCTCTGGAGTCCACTTCTTCCTGTAAGGTTGAGTATTTGGGGGCCTGCACAGACTCAATAGCCTGAGCAGGGGTTCGTTGGGATTTTCTTTTGTAGGTGATGAATATTGGAGGTTGTGAAGAGGGTAGGAGAGCAGTAGGTGTGGGTTCAACACTAGCTTGGACTGCTATGTTGTCACCTTGAGCAATGAGCTCTAACATTTTTGGGACTAGGGCTGTTTCTACCCCTGAGAAGCCTACAGTTGGCTTCTTCATAATTTTAAAGATGCCGGGCTTCATCTGTCCCAGTTTAAGAATATTGCCTGTTTCCCTCAACTGTGAGCCCAGTTCACAGTTAAGAATGTGTTGAACATATCTAGGAAACATGTAATATTCTAAGGAGTCTAAGTTTGCAAGTAAATTAGTATAAACAAATTGTGAATACCTGAACTTGACCCCCTGAACCATCCATGAACTATAAAGGAGAGATCCTCAGGAATCTGGTCCCATCCACCATGCTTGTTTGATAAGCTGTGGATAACCACATGGAGCAGGTATTTCCACTGGGATGAGACCTTCCCTTTCCTGAAGGTCTTTACAGAGAAATCTCCTTCATAGCCCATCTGCTCGAAGGAATGATTAACCGCTTCTTTTGGAAAGAACACTTCACCTGCTTCATCATCCAGCTGAAGATGTCGGTTGATGATGGCCGGTGATGAAAATTGTTCTCCCCTGCACTGTGGCAGACAGTGCCTTCTCCCCATCCATAATGACCTCTTGGCAGGTCTTCCAGAATTCAAGCAAATGATCCTCATATAGAGGAGGATCAATGGTTAGGGAGGTGAAGTAGTGAGACAAAGACAAGAAACGGCAAACCTCTGAGAAATGAGGATCTTTGTCAGAGCATAACAGAGCAACCTGATTGTGTTGTCTGTGTAGCTGCATGGCAAAGTGAGGATCATTTCTGTGTGTAAGGTCAGCCATTGTGAGGTAGCTCAGAGATGAAGAGAAAAGAATGGGAAGGAAATTTCAGAGAGAAAGCTTTGGTTTTAGGTATGGAAGAAAAGCAGATGATAGAAGAGGGGGAAACCGTTGGGTTTATATGAGAGAGAAGGATTTCAGATAAAGTTTAATGAAAGAGGATAAACTTTGAAATCCGTATGTCGGTCCCACCTCTGAAAAAGTAGTTTACCTTTTTGCTCAAAAAGTAGTTTTCTTGGAATTCGAAAAGCTTCCGAAAGTAATTTGTCTTCGGAAGTTTGATTGAAAAAGCTTCCGAAGCTAAAGTGACTTCGGAAGAATTTTCCTGAGAGTCTTAAAGATTTATGCTTCGGAAGAGAAATAAACTTTGGATGCTTTGTATAAGAATGAACAAAGCTTCCGAAAGTAATTTTTGCTTCGGAAGGAAAAAGTCCTTAAAAATGAATAAGTGTCTAAGTTGAGAATTTTAAGCTTCGGAAGATAAATTTTGACTTCTTCCGAAGGTAAAATTTCTTAGACAGTCATTTATTTTGAAGACATATTTTTCTTCCGAAGGTAAAATGTTATCTTCCGAAGTATCAGAAAATTTTCAAGAATCTAAGGAAAGTCTTCAAAAAGAGTTTTTCTCATTCAAAGAAAACATGAGCTTATGAAAGTGATGAACTAGACAACTTAGGACACACATTTTTTAAGAAGAAATAATTAGAATTAGTTTTAAGAAAAATCTACTCAAAGTTAATCATCCCAATAGCTGATATCAGATACTTAAATCTCTGTTCATCAAAAGCTTTTGTGAACAGATCAGCATATTGTTCATCTGTGTGAACTTTGACTAGTTTAATTAACCCCTTTTCATAGTTATCTCTTATTAAATGATACCTGATGTTGATGTGTTTGGTCCTTGAGTGCTGCACAGGGTTCTCAGTGATAGAGATAGCACTGTTGTTGTCTATGTGGATAGGAGTCTCTTTGAAGTTAAATCCGTAGTCTAGCATCTGATTTTGAATCCAAAGCACTTGAGCACAGCAGCTTGCAGCAGCAATGTATTCAGCCTCAGCAGTTGATGCAGACACACAGGTTTGTTTCTTGCATTGCCATGAGACAACCTTCCACCAAGAAATTGACATCCCCCAGATGTAGACTTTGCAGTCATGTTGCAACCACCATAATCACTGTCTGTATAGGCATACAGATTGAAATTAGAATTCTTTGGATACCATAAACCAAGTGTTGAAGCACCTTTGAGGTATCTTAAAATCCTTTTCACAGTGATTAAGTGAGACATCTTAGGATTAGCTTGATATCTTGCACAAATACATGTAGCAAACATGATATCAGGCCTGCTAGCTGTAAGATACATAAGAGACCCAATCATAGCCCTGTATAAGTGCTCATCTACACACTCCCCCTCAAGATCTGGACCAAGGGAGTGGTTTCTGGCTATGGGTGTCTTAGCAGTTTACAATCAGTCATGTTGAACCTCTTGAGTATATCTTGAACATACTTTGACTGACTTATGAAAATGCCATCTTCAACCTGCTTCACTTGAATTCCCAGAAAGAAATTAAGTTCTCCCATTGAACTCATTTCAAATCTATCTTTCATCAGCTTTTCAAAGTCTTTGCAGAGCCTTGAATTGGTTGAGCCAAAGATGATGTCATCCACATATACTTGAACTAGCAGAATGTCGTTTCCTTGTCCTTTGATGAAGAGAGTTCCATCTATAGTACCTCTCCTGTAACCATGTTTACAGAGATACTCAGACAGTGTCTCATACCACTTCCTGGGTGCCTGATGCAGCCCATAGAGAGCTTTGTCAAGCTTGCAGACATAATCAGGATGATCAGGATCTACAAAACCAGGTGGTTGTTTGACATAAACCTCCTCATCAATCACTCCATATAAGAAAGCACACTTTACATCAAGTTGGTAGACCTTGAAGTTCTTGGATGCAGCAAATGCCAGGAATATCCTAACAGCTTCTAGTCTAGCTACAGGAGCAAAGACATCAGTGTAGTCAATCCCTTCTTCTTGTGTGTATCCTTGAACAACTAGTCTAGCCTTGTTCTTGATGATGATTCCTCTATCATCCTTTTTATTCCTAAAAACCCATTTGGTTCCAATGGTAGTCTTCCCATGAGGAAGAGGACAAAGGTTCCAAACTTTCTGTCTTTTGAATTGAAGCAGCTCTTGTTGCATAGCTTCAACCCAACTTCCATCCTTTAGAGCCTCCTCAACTTTCTTTGGCTCTAACTGGGATAGAAAACAAGAGTGAAGACAAACATTTGCTTCATGGGTTTGCCCTCTTGTCTTTACCCCGAGATAACATCTCCAATGATGTTTGTAGTAGGATGAGACTTGTGGATCCTTAGCTGAGGGATCACAGCAAGTTGCTGAGATAGATCCAAATTTGAGAAATTTAGATCTGGTCTTGAAGATTGATCCTCCACATTATCACACTTATCAAGATTAACTTGATCCAATGAGTGTGTGACATCATTGATGTTATCATCTATGGTATGGTTATTAGCATCAAGAGATTCTTGATCACTTTCACCATCACCATTGTTATCTTCTGCAATTGAGATGTCTTTATCTGGTTGAGAGGCCTCTGAACTGGAATTTGAAGGCATGCCAGATGTATCAGCTGGATTTGTCATTGTTGTGCTGATAGAAACCTCATTTGCTGAAGTAGTTCCAACTGGAGCTGAAGGTCTTCCAAGCTCAAATCTTGGATCAGGATCACCTGTATTTAAATTTTCTGCAGATCCTGAAACATGCTCACAAGATTTATTAAAACAGTTGGTAACTAAATCAAGATCAAATAGCCAATCCGGACCAGAACCAGCCACACTGGGAGTGTGCTCATTGAAAGTCACATTGGCTGACTCCTCAATGATTCTAGTTCTGAGATTGTATACTCTATAAGCTTTAGCTTGAGAAGAGTATCCAATGAAGTGTCCATCGTCTGATTTCTCAAAACTTGGCAACTTGATCTTTGGTATTCAAGATGGTGCAGGGACATCCAAATGACCTGAGAAAACCAATGAAAGGTTTCCTCTTGTGCCAAAGTTCATAAGGAGTCTTACCATGTGTCTTAACTACTAAGACTCTGTTTTGCACATAGCAGGCAGTATTAACTGCCTCTGCCCAGAAGGTGATAGGCAGTTTAGAGTCAGACAACATAGTTCTTGCAGCTTCAATAAGTGTCCTGTTTCTCCTCTCAGCAACTCCGTTTTGCTGAGGAGTCCTGGGAGCACTGTATTGTCTTGTAATACCTTTTCATCACAAAATGTATCAAGGATTTGGTTCTTGAATTCAGTTCCTTGATCACATCTTATGGTTTTGACCTTGTGATCACATTGATTCTCAATCTTTAAGATGAAATTCTTTAGAATCTCAGGAGTCTCATCTTTAGTTCTAAGAAAGAAAACCCAAGTGAATCTTGTAAAATCATCTGTGATCACTAGACAGTATAAGGTCCTTCCTAAACTCATTACACTGGTGGGGCCAAAGAGATCCATATGTAATAAGTGTAGGGGAGTAGTGATGGAGTTCTTTTCCTTAGGCTTGTGAGATACCTTGTGTTGCTTCCCTTTCAGGCATGCAACACAATGATCATCACTTGTAAACTCTTTCTTGGCATTCCAGTTACCAGATCATGTTTGATTAATTTATTCATATTCTTAAAGTTTACATGGCACATTCTTTTATGCCATAGGAAAGACTCATCACTATTTGCTTTAGATAGAAAGCATGAAACTTCTCCAGAGGGAGATGTTTCTTGCAAATCCATCTTGTACATGTTCCCTTTCCTGGGGGCTCTGAGCAGAATATGCTCATGAGGAATGACCACTCCAGGTTTGAGAACAATGCACTCATGCTCAGTGAAGAGCATGTTATGACTCTGATCACAAAATTGAGATACACTCAGAAGATTGTACCCAAGCTCCTTAACAAAGTTTACCTTCTCAATGCTGAGCTTACCATTTGTGACCTTGCCCCTTCCATAAATGTAACCACCTTCATTCCTCCAAAAGCAACTGGTCCTCCATCAATTCTCTCAAAATTATGAAGTAAAGACCTATCGCCTGTCATGTGCCTGGAACAGCCACTGTCAATTATCCAGACATTCTTGTTTGTCTTGAGCTGTTCCTGCACAAAGAAAATGATTAGTTACATTTGGAAACCCAAGCCTTACTTGTCTTGGGTTCAGTAAGTGTAATAGAAGGTAATGCAACAGTAATAGATCCTATGGTTGTACAGAGGGGATCTTCGGCTGTTGTTGATGGAGAAACCTCAGTCATTTGGTCTTTCTTAGACTTCCACACCACCTTTGGAGTCTTGGACTTGACCTTCAAAACCTTAGAAGCTTTTGGAGCTTCACAAGTTTTAATGACTGATACTTCGGAAGAATCTACAGTCACTGCAGTAGACTTTAGTACTTCGGAAGAACTCCTTTCTTCCGAGACCAACTTTGCTTCCGAAGGTAATTTTCCATTTACCTTCTTCTTGATTTGGAGCTTCCGAAGGAAACAGACTTTCCTTCCGAAGCTTGAGACTTCTTGAGATTCTTTGAAGTCTTTGTATTGGTCATGTGGATAGTACTTTTAGGATTGTATGGACAATCCTTGGCAATATGAGAAGTACTTTCACACATAACACACAGCATTTTCTTCTTCAAAGAAATCTCCTTTTGAGAGCAAGACTGGCCTTGGTCACATCCCTTTTTCACCTTCATCTTGGTAGATTCAGATACAGTTCCCTTGGGCTGTGAACTGTTCTTGGAATTTGATGGTCCAGGCTGTGCAGCAGTGGTACACAGCAGCTCAGTCTTCTTCTTTGTACTGAGATGATTTGAACATGAACCAGAACTCTAGATAAGAGGCTTTGGTGGATGTCTTCAGTCCTTATTGCTTTGAAACCTGCAGAGATAAACACTTGTTTCTGCTTAGCATCAAAGGTAGCCTTGATTTCTTGAGCCTTCTTTGCTTTCCTTTTGCTCTTCCTGATCAAGTTCTTTCTCTTGGACTTGGTCATCACAGTTAATTTCTTCTCCTCAGAAGGATAGTGGCCCTTGGAGGAATCCTCTTCTTCACTCTTCTCAGAGGGATTCCTCACTATCACTTCTTCATCATCCTCACTTACTGGATCTATGAGAGGAAGCTCATCTTCACAAGTTCCACACCTAGGAGATCTTACAGACAAGATTGTGTGTGGAGGAGCTATCTCATTTGATCCCAGTCCCTGTCTATTTTGATAACAAACCTTATTGTGTAGGGATGAGGATATCATGTTCTTGAAGGTCTCTTCTTCAAGAACACTTTTCTCTGCCAGGGCTTTGCTGATCACAAGCTCAGCCTGGCACTTAGTCAACTTAGTGATGAGATCTTGGATCTGAGTTCTAAAATCTGTATGTTCATGTTTTAGTACTGAAATAGTTTTCTCCAAGTCTTCTATCTTTAACTTGTAATCATTTTCAGACTTTCTAAAGTCAGATTTTAATATGTTTAATGACTCAAGATCAGATCTCATCTCTAGGTTGTAGGACCTGTATCTATTTACTTTAGCAATGCATTCAGGGGAGCAAAGATGTTCTAATACCTTGGCTTCATCATGATCAGCCATCAATGCTTGGTTTGGAGAAGCATCCTCCACCTGAAAACTCCAGTCAAATCCTCCCTCTTCAACAGCAACCGCAGCATGTTGCTTTGTCTTCTCAGCCTGAGGGGTATTGTTGGTGAAGTTTGGTCTGAGTTGTGTTTGACCCCCATTTGCTCTGGGTGCCTTACACTCCCTGGCGAAGTGACCCATAAGGTTACAATTGTAACACTTAACTTTGCTTTTATCCAGGCCAAACTTCCACTGGTAGCATTGCTTGGAAATTTTCTTCCTGTCCTCTTGTAGAACTTCTTGGCTCTGTGAGTGAGAAGAGCCATCTGCTGAACTATCTCCATGTATTCCAGGTCATCTGGATGGATACAGTCTAGATCTTCAAGAGTGAAGAGATAATTTCCACAGCTTTCATCTGCAGACACAAAGGCTTGAGAAGAACTTGTCTCTTGGAATGGGCTCCCTGAGTAAAGTTCTCCCTTGGTGTCTCCGGGAAGGTGATGAAAGGACCCTTTTGTGAGTTGTCAGGGTAGCATAGGAGATGATGTTGGGGTTCTATGCTGTCCCTTTCAACCACATGAAGGGCTGAACCCATTTGATTGTTAGAGTTGCCAGATGAACCTTGTAAGTTCATCTCCATCTGGTATCCACTGAGAATCCCATATAACTCTGTCAGAGTAAGAGTTTTAAGGTTCTCAGTCCTCTTGATTACCACACAATAGTGTGTCCATTGCCTAGGAAGTGAGGACATGAACTTCCTTACAATGTCTCTGTTCTCAAGAGGAACTCCTCCATCCACAAGGGTATCCACAATCTCAACATACCTGAAGTATTGTTGGGTCATGGTTTCACCTGTTTTAAAGGTGAAATTTTCAAACTGCTGCTTCAGAAGATCTTTCTTGTTCTCCTTGGCTTCAGAGGAGCCTTCATACATCAGCTTCAGTGCATCCCACAGCTGTTTAGCTTTTTGCACTTCTTAAAACCTCTGTACACAGAGTTTGGGATAGCAGTCTGAAGAGCAGTCATGGCCTTCCTGTCAATCTCTACTCTTTTCCTATCTTCATCTGAGTAGTTGGCCACATCTTTAGGAATCATACCAGCACCGGTAGCAGAGGGGGTGCTAGGTATGAAAGGTCCATATTCAACAGATTCCCACATTCTTGAGTCAAGAGACCTGATGAAGCCTTCCATCCTCATGCACCAGGTGTCGAAGTCATCAAGAGTGATCAATGGGGATTTGTTCATGGTTCCAGTCTCCATATCAGTCTTTGAGATGGAAGCCATTTGAAAAAGTTTAGTTTTTGTGTGTGTGAGGGATCTTAAGATGGTTAGATCTTATATCACGAGCCTGAAGCTCTGATACCAATTGCAGGATCGTTCAAGGGCTTGAACACAATTACAACACAACAACACAATGAGGAGATTAACTAAATCTTAATCAAACAGTGAACTAGGTAACCAAAGGTGATGCAGAGAACACAAGTAAAGCAAGAGACAGAACAAGAGAGTATAGTTTTCAAGGAGCAGTATATTGCTTTCTCAAGTTCTTTTACAAGTGTTACAAAGCATATGAAAGATACAAGAACTTGGAATACTTATACTACAACCTACAGCCGGCTATACTATGAAAGCCAGCTGGATACAATTGACTAGACACTAACAAAATCAATTGTAGGATCAAAAGGCATATCTGCCTTTTGACCTTGTGACTATGACATGCCATAGCTCACATCCTTATACATTACAAAAAGGATAAAGTACATAAAGTAAAGTTTCAGACTCAAGACCTCAATGTACAGTTACCAAAAGCATGGACCTTTTCACCAACTCTTGTAAGTTGGTGACTTATCAGAGACGCAGCGGAAAAGGTGCTTTATGGAACAGTACATCAGATAAAGCATGTGTACTAAAAGTCTTCGGAAGAAATCTGTCTTCATAGGTTGAAGCTTCGGAAGACTTTGTCTCTTCAAGCTTCGGAAGACTTCATGTTAGGCTTCGGAAGATATTGGTCTTGGCTTCGGAAGATATTACACTTAGAGTATTTTCTAATGCTTTGTGTAATTCTTCCGAAGCATTCTTCACTTCAGTACTTAGTGCATGTTGCTGAAACACTTAGGCAGTTTTGGGTTGCATCAGACTTCAGGAATCCTTACAGTTTTAAATTCCCCGAAGCTTAATCCAAGCCTAAGGATGTATTTCCTCAATTACAAAGATCTTTGTATGGACTCAAACACTCGGAGGAGGTGGTATAACCGTTTGAGTGATTATTTACATGTATGGATACCAAGTAATCTTATTTGTCCATACAATGCATTAAGTAACACTCAGGATATGCGCTCCTAGCAATGTATGTGATGATCTAAATAGAATTGGGACTCAAAAGAAATAAATAAGAGCAATTGCGTTTTCTAAAGAAAGAATTTGAATGAAGACCTGAAAAATCAATATTGCTTGATTTGCAGATTAAGCATAGCATAATGGAATACTTGGCATTAGTCAACTTATACTGAGAAACTCTTAAAGTGTTTCCATATGAACAAAGCAAAATCCTTTAAGCACACCGATGGTTGTTAATACGTAATGTTGATAATGATCCATTCTGTCCTTGTGAAGATAATGAAGAGGTCCTTGGTTTAGAGATAACCGTAATCTCGTGCAATTAGAGCTCTTATTTATCTTACTAACTGTACGAGACCTGACATTTCTTTTGTAGTTAATTGTTAGCAAGATTTAGTTTCGGCTCTTACTAAAGACACTGTAACAGATTAAAACATATTTTTTGAATATCTTTGAGTACATTGATTTAGGGTTGTTTTATCTAATAATTCAAAAGAAAAGTTGGTTGGTTTAGGCAGATCAGGTTATTTATTAGATCCCAAGCAAAATCTCAAACTGGATACGTATTCAAAAAGGGAGGAACTGCGATTTCATGGCTTTCTCAAAACAAACACTCGTTGCGACATCCTCAAATTATGCTGAAGTCATTGCATTACATAAGCTTCAAGAGAATTGTATGGTTAAGATCTATGATACAACTTATATCAACTTCTTGTGGATTTGAGAAGATGAAAATGCAACACCACTTATGAAAGATAAGCAGCTTGTGTCTCATAAATGAAAGAATGGTATCAAAAGTGACAGAACAAAACATATACCACCAAGATTTTTTTCATACACTCAAGACCTTATTAAGATAAACAAGTTGAAATGAGATACATTCAATCTAGTACATTCAGCTGAATTTTTCACAAGAAACGCTTTCTAAAACAACTTTTAGAAAACATGTTTATGATATTGGCATGCGGCATGTACACGCAATATGATGATTTACAGAAGATAATTTAGGGGGGCTATAAGACGCACTATTTTTCCTTAGCTAAGGTTTTTTCCCACTGGGTTTTTTAGCAAGATTTTTAACAAGGCAGTACTTAAACTCTTGAAGTTTGAAAAGTGTCATCCAGGGGGAGTATTATGAATTATTACCATGGCAAATGAATAACTCTTTGTTAAACTTATAGATAAATTTACTATGCTACTTATCTACCAAATAGTTTACTTTATTTATCAAAATGATTGATCTTTATAGTATAAATATCACCTCAATATAAAAGAAGATGCACTTATTGTATACATTTTCATAAGTTATATATTTTTTTTCTTTTTGCTCTTGTAATTCTTTTTAAAGTTTTTAAGGTTATAATATTAATCTTGTTATAATTATTGTGTTATTATAACATGCAGGCAGGAGGTTATACCATGTCAATCTTTTTGCCACCTCTTGTACTCTGTACAAGAAAGACAGGGGTTAGTTCAAATCTTAAACCACATTTTTCAATACTTAACACAAAGAATTAATGCGTGAAAACAATTACTACGTATATGTTATCAACCATGAATAAACTTTTTTGTATCCTGTCATTTAAATTAAAAAAAAAATCAATTTTGGAGCTTCAGTTTGTTTGAACTATTTCATCAACTATCTCATCTTCAGCTATTGTAAAATAACCCGACTTTAGTAGATTATCTAATGTTTCAGAATGCTGGAGCCAAACACCATATATATATAGAAACTATACAGTTCCATGGTTCTCAATGAAATGCAAAATGCATTTGGATCAAATGAAAAATCGTTTACAAGAAATTCAGCATTCTACATTAACTGTAAAAAAAATTAAAAAAGGGAAATAAATAAAGGCCTTCAGTCTGTTATATTGAAACACAACTTTGCTTCATCCCATGGACCATTAATCTCAAACTTATACTCTTGAATTCTGATCAACCAATAAGGACAAACCAAGTTAACAAAAACCAACAGCCCCAACAACACAATAAACAGCACTTTATGCAACCTATAAACCCATGTCAATGTCATTGCCATCAACACAAACGAGAAAAAAAGGTGCAACCGGAATGAGTACTTCTTAAGGCAATATGTAACTAAGGGCGCAAAAAGAAAAACCAGCAGAGAAAACAATATTATGGCAAAAACAAGAAGCCTTGATGGGAGGCGAGACGCGATCAACAGTGAAGCTACAATTGAAGCGTTTAAAGAGATATTGCTTGTTAAGTTGGGATTTTCTAGGGCTCCAGGTGCTTTTACTGTTGATCCAGAATAATTATGCAGAAACAGATGGAGGATAACAAGTGATGTTGTCAAAGCCCATATAGAATCAGAGCTTATTGACCTGGTCAATGTGTGGTATATTGGAGACAAGACATACAGACCCGTTGTGAAAAAAGAGATTTTAATTGCGTAACTGAGTAAGAGGTTGAATGAAAGCATTTTGGTGGTTAAGAGAAGAATAAAGAAGCCAGATCCAACAAGGGTAATATCAAGAACTATTAGAAAGTTTTCTGTTATTGTGGAGTTAAGCGTGTAGGTCCAAACTAAAACGACAAGTGCTACAATGCAAAGGTACTGAGAAATAGAAACTGAATCCAGCATCACTTTTAGCATGTCTCGTTTAACAACATTTGCATTCATGACCATTTCCTGAAGGAAAGTGTCATCCGTGTGATTATCATCATACCCTGGCTGCATACCTCCATAAGCCACTTTTCTCCATCTCCTATGTGCTCTCTCCATTGTTAGAATATACCTATTTATCTGTTACAAATTATCAAAATATATTCATCAAAACGCATTAGATACAGGTTTAATTACTTATAATGCCACACTCATACATTCAATGTTGCTTATCTTTCTACATAAGTAAATTCAAATCATATATTCCACAACTGGCAACCGATGTAATTCACGATCCAACAGGCAACATGTATATGTTGGAGTCTAATGTCTATGTAGGGTATTTTACGATGATAACATAAGGAGGTGGTAATAATAGTCCACACCAGTAACACAAAATGAAACATAACATAAACAACAGAGATTCAACAACAAAAATGAACTTAAATTTATAAAATCAAGAATCAAGATATGATCTTTAATTTCAAAATGGATGTCATCCCTAAACCAAACACCAGTTCAAAATAGATGAAGAAACAAAGGGCATACCCATAACCCAATCGTCTAAACCTAAAATGTTAAAAACATATCAAATGAACATACTTTGCGCAAATCATCTAAATTACAGTCAAATCTAATGCAAACAAAGAAAGATCTCAAATGACCAACAATCCATCAAATTAACGTACTCCTAGTTCAATATATATATGGAAAACATGAAAGCGTAGTTGTGAGAAGCAGTTAATAACATCGAATTACCTGTTCGACAGTAGTCACGTAAGAGCAAAATCAATTTCTTGTGTAGGAGTTAGAGGTTATGGTCAATCACTCTGAAACCCTAATTTGATTCCCTTGCGGAAATCTCAAACGACTAAAACCCAGCGTCGTGATGTCTGCTGGAGAGAAAATAATAGAAAGAATTGTCGTGATTATACTATCAGCATGTTTGATTAAGATTATAGAAACCATAAGTACTTACAGGTAAAAAAACATATAATTTATAAGTTTTGAAAAAAGATTTTATAAAAAAAAGTGTCTGAATTAACTTATGAGGTGGAAAAATCAATAAATTAATAAGTTGTTTTTTGAAAAGTATTTGTGTAAGTTTATTCATGTAAAAAATATAATTAGGGTTTTTTGTAGGATAGCGTGAGATAAGAAGAATTGTTTCGATAATATGAGAAAACCTAATTTATAGATTTCTTTTTTCAAGCCAAGTTGATAAGTTATTATTGAGAAGAACTTATGTTTTTACCAAACAATTTTTTAGGATGTATAAGAACTTATACCTAGAGCATAAGTCATTAGCAGGTTCTAATAATTTAACCAAACACACTTTATATCTCAGTAAATAGATATATGATTCTTTTTATTTGATCAAATACTTCTCGTTTCACATATATACATTTATGTTCTAAGTTAAAACAAAACCAATAACCTACGTCAATTGCTAAATCATTATTTAACTTAAATAATATTAATTATTAAATTCTTTTATGTATATTAGTTTTGTATATTAACAAATAGAGGCTCTCTTAAATTAATTTATTTGTAATGTTTAATAATTTATTACCATACAATTTTACTAATTGTAGTGGTCTGACGTCTGGACATTACTAGTCATCTTCTAATCCATAGATATCGCTTTTGATTTATGTGTGTTTTACGTTGTAATGTGTTAGTTATATAATCTTTTATTATCTATATCAAATTATCATAACTTAATGTGTACAATTTTTACGTATTTAACCAAGTCAATTTACCAACTCAACACGCACAACCAGATTCACAAAAGCATACTAGTTCCAACATTGTCCCACCTCACCAAGCTTCGTACACATGCTTCAATAGAAATAGTGTTAAGTGTCCAACAAGACCTCACTACCCCTAACAAAGTTCCGATACTTTAATATAATTCCAACATCACCAATCAACAAAACACTCTTTGTTGAAACATTCGGTGTTACAACAACTTGGATGCTAGATTTTAGTCATTTTGATTTGTATTTGATTGTATTAGAATGTATAGTTTTCTATTGGTCAAAGTCTGTAACTTTTCACTAGTGAATTGCACTAGATGACATTAAATACATGTAAGTTCACCTAGGCAAGCGAAATAATAGTATTTAACATATATATATCTAATTTCATTTATGTTGGTAAAGCTAAATGAAATTAGGTTGTTCTCCCTATAAATAACACATTGTATTCTTATTTGTAGCTGATGAACAAGAGAGAGAGGGTTGTGAATCAAGGTGTTTGTGTGTAACTTTGTAAAATCACCTCTATTGAATCAATAAAGATCAACAAACAAAGCAATATTTCTAGTGTAATTACACGCTTTAAAACAAATTACAAATTTTTACAAAGAAAAAGGGGACATAAAATCAAATTAATTAAATATTTGTTTCCTTGCAAAATTAAAACATTTTTAGAATTGTTCGTGGAAAATTTATTAAATCTTTGTTTATTTTCAAAATAAAAACATTTTCAGACATGTTATTGGAAGATTTATTTTTTCTTTTTATTTTCCTTGTTTATGTTTTTGTCTTTGATAAAACAAGAATTAAAAATTTGAAAAACCAGAAATGAGTTTTCATGGAAGAGGAAATGACAGTACGTCGGGGTATATATGTCACAATAAAAAAGTAAAAATGTCAAATAAAAACAAAAAGAGTTATATAATTTTTATTGTTATTGAATAACTTAAAAATAAAATGATCATTACGTATGTGTTAGGAAATGATAGAAAGTTAAAATTTGCATAAACATAAGCATGAATTCACAGTATAAGAAGATCATGTTTGTTTATCATCAATAACCCAATGCCCGTGAACGATATGTTTAGTAGTGTGAAAACTAAATAATCATTACACTTATGACGTTAACCCATGTTAGTGTGTGTGTGTTACATTGATAGAACTCTATTAGATATATGATGTTAGGTGAATCTTGATTATGCCAAGAAGATATCATTAGCATAATTAATTAATTAGTTGATGCATCTACTCCAAAATGTATGGAATTGAATTTCAATTCAAGGAAGAAATAATCTGTTTTGTTAAGCCAAAAATTGAAGTTTCTATCTTTCTCTTACATATATGTTATTGCTTCTAATTATGTAAATCATTACTAATGTTAAATAATTTGGATTAATTACACATGTGCTAATGGATTCTGCATCACTATGAAGATTGGGATAAGTTTAGTGATACCTTGCATGTCATGAGGATAGATAATGTTTATGTTCTTATTGGTTTCGATTGTTGGAAACACAATGTAAACATTAATGTACTAATTCACATGAAAAATATTTATAAAATTTGGGCTTTTTTAATAAAAGATTCTTATGCGTCTTGATATGCAAAAGGCAGTGTGAATGAATGTTTACTTTGACCTGATCCTAATTGCATAAAGTTTATAAATAGAACTTAAAAGATATAAGGGTTTTCAGATTTGTACATATAGTGTGTTGGCTAAAAATATTCTCCAATATATTCGTCCAATTGATTTGATCCTCTTACACATGATTTACTCATCAAAAATATATTTGTGGTACAATTTCTCTTTGAACTATTCAAACATCTCAAAAATTCTTTCAGCATGTTTTAGCATAAACTTTCAAAAAAATTTATTTCAAGCTGTATTATCTTACATACCGGGTGTTTAAACATTATTTTTGATAAATGAATCAAATTTGTAAAAGAAATAGATGAGGGTCATCTTTCAAAATCTTATTCGTAGATAGACTCATGACTTAAATTATGAATTAACTTTGACTACTTAGTATACATGATATATGAAGACTCATTGCATGGAGATGTGGGGAGTAGGGAGCTAGCATTCAAGGGGAGTCAATTAAGTTAAGCTATGAAGATGTCCACTCTAGCTTTGAAGACTTAAAATGAAAGCTAACAACACGATTTGAAGCTATCATCACCGAAGCTATGTTAAGGGGAGTCTGTTGGAACATTTTGTGTGGTAATAGTTTGGATGAAAAATGTTAGACATTTTGATTTGTAGTTGATTATATTAGAATGTATAGCTTTTGATTCATCAAAGTCTGTAACTCTTCGCTAGTGAATTGCACTAGGTGAAATTACACATATGTAAGTTCACCTAGGCAAGTGATATTAGCTAGTATTTAGCTAATATTTAGATAATTTTGCTTTGGCTCGTAATGCTAAGAGAAATTAGGTTTTTATCTCTATAAATACCATGTTGTGTGCTAATTTATAGTCGATGACAAGAGAAAGAGGTTATGGATTAAGTTGTTTGTGTGTTTAACCTTTGCACAACCTCATTTATGGATTGAATGAAGATCAACAGTAGGGGTGTTAAAAGTTAGATAATCAAAATTTCTAATATTCGAAAATTTCTGATAGTAAAAATCACTATCTGTATCTGTATCCGAAATTTTAAATATTTGAGAGTTCTGATACGAATATAGATAGTGATTCGGATATTTAGAATTCATTTTTATTATTTTTTTATACTTCTTAGCTTTTTTCCATTAATTAGGCATATGATATTATAGAAATAATATAAAAATCCAACTTATATCATAAAAGTCTCAATATACACTAAAAAATCTCAATTTAAAATAAATATGCATAGAATTTAAAATTTTTAAATATGTTTTTTTTTGTTTTTGGATAACCAGATATCCGAATTTGAAAAACTGTTAAAAAATCACTATCTGAATTCGAAAATTTGAATTTTTGGATATCCTAAAATTTGGATATTTTGGATTCGGATTATCGGATCGAATTCTCGAATTTGGATATTTTTGAACACCTCTAATCAACATTTTAATTACATCATTTTGTTAATGATCTTGATGCATGTTAAATATGATTATATACACGAGATACCGAGCATAGATTTTGCATGACATGGTTTAAGTGAAACATTAATATCCAAAACCATCATGGGGACCTTCACTCCTGCTTCCTATTATGTGATTGTTATGATTAATCTATCAATTATTCATTTGACATTGCATTGAACATGAGACACGAATCACTATTCATTTTCATATTTGTTCAATCATAGTTAAAGTGGTCTAACAAACTCTCTAGTGTGATTACGGCCGTAAATTTATACCAACAAGAATCATCAACATGCCTTCTAACTGTCTTTTGCTTGTGTAGTAAAATTTCTCATATTGACTATATATTACTCCCACTTGATGTTATTTTTGACCAAGGTCCTTGAGACTATTGTTTAACTTCAGCATTAGACAATGTCAATGTATAACCTTTCATATAATCAAGTAGATGTGTATTAAATCAAAGGATACTTATTGATTTAGCCATTCTCAAAACTACCTATGACAAAAAATCCATGAATTATATTTAAAGCAGGTCATTCTAATACTCATAACTATGTATGAATATCTATAAATCTATACACATCTCTTTATACTTTTCATCTCATGAAACAATCTAGCTGATTCATAATAGTCTTGCATTCAAAACATCATCCACTGATTTGATTGACTATGAAGATTCAGATTAAGAATTCCTTTTATTCATTAATTTACATGTACTAATATTGAGCACAACAAACATTATTGTACTCGTGCATAACGTTATCATCTAGTGTGACATCCCTTCTGAAATGGGTGTTTTGACTTTGACTTTGACCATGGAATTTGACTTGGACCTAAATGTGAACTTTGGCTTAGAAGTTGACCTAACTTTAACTTGGGACTATGCTTAGCACTTTAGACACGTGCCAAACAAGTGAAGTACTTGAATTGTACATTTTGGGCCTAGAATAGACTAACGGGCATTATACATGGTGGTAATGGACGTTCACTGGATTGGATTAGCACGATGTCCCGTGCTTAGAAATGGACTAAGGACTTAAAAAGACGTAGAACTATAAAATGTACATTAAAAACGCAATAAAGCCAATTACCGGTAGACTTGCTTTAATGGTTGATTAAATAAAAAAGTTATAATACTGAAAAAGTAAGATGCTAAACATGATTTAAAGATTAACTCTGAACCAATCCACAATCAAACTCAAATTGAGATTTGTTGCCCAAACATTGCAATGATTAATTTACAAAAATAAGGTTTAATAATCGTTGCCAATAAGATTATATCAATTCAGCACCATAAACAATATTACTTGTTACCTAAACACAACAAATGATTGCACTAATTAGATAGTAAGCTCAAAAGATTTAGAAGCATTAATCCACTATTGGGATGTATGCCCCCTAATGTGTTAATAATTCATTCCTTTAGTAAGATACTAAGCTTGAAAGAACTAGAAGCATTAATGAGTATATGAAGTTGATGCATCTATTTAGATAGATGCTAACACATAAAAGAATTAGATGTATTAATGCAAAGCAATCACAAGAAGTAGTAATACACCATAAGCACTAAGTGCAAAAACAAATAAAACAAGCACCATGCTAATACACTAAAAAAATTTCCTGTATCAAAACACAACACCATAATAGATCACTTAAAATGAAATAAGCAATGTATACATGCACATAGGAGGTCATCTCTCTAATATACGCCCCTAAATATGTTAATGATTGCATTCTTTTCATTAGATACTACACAAAATGATCAAGCTGTAAGGTTATCTCAAAACAACCCAAGTGCTTCCTGCATGCATGCACTCGGTACCAAGTAGAAGTTGTTTCGAAAGTTTCATACTCTACACTAGAAAATATTCTAAGTATGAAATCTTTCTAAGCCAAGACCAATATCTTTCGAAGGCAAAAGTGAAGTGTTCCGAAGCTTCAAAGGCAAAGTCTTCTGAAGCCAATGAAATGAAGACAAATTTCCTCCGAAGACTTTGAAGAACATCCTTATTTGATGTACTTTTCATAAAGTGACCAACTTTCCCCTGCCACTCTGAAGAGTCACCAACTTATACAAGTTGTGAATGGTCCATGCTTTTTGCAATTGTATATTGAGGTCTTGAGTCTGTAACCTTCTACTTTATGTATTTTATTCTTTTTGTAATATATTAGGATGTGAGCTAAGCATGTCATAGTCACTAGTCAAAAGGCAGATCTGCCTTTTGACTCTATATTGATTTTGTTGCCTAGATCAATGTTCTAGCTGGCCTTCAAAGTGTGGTGGCTGTAGGATGTAGTATAAAGTATCTCAAGTCCTTGTAAGTTATTTCTTATGCTTTGTAAACACTTGTAATAGAACTTGATAAGTAATATAGTGCAATCTTGAAAATCAAACTCTCATGTTATTCTTAAGTTTCTATCTCTAGTTTACTTGTGTGTTCATAACATCATAAACAAAGTCCCGTTTTGATCTGTTAAGTGTTCTTAATACTCTCCTCATTACGAGACTAAGTGTATTGACCATCCCGTCAATGGTCCTGCAATTGGTATCAGAGCATTCCAGGCTCTTGATTGTAATATCTCACCAGCTTAGATCCCTTAGTCTCACAGAACACTTAACAACTCAAATGGCAGCTCTCACAAAAGCTAATATGGAAACCAGAACCATAATAAAGTCCCCACTGATCACTCCTGAAGACTTTTTATAAGGCTCAATTTCCAGAATGCTTACAGTCAGACATTCATCGCGCATAATATTTAAAACACATTACAATTCATAAATCATTGCATCTGAATAGTTTAACAAAAACCATTTCATGAATTAATAATTACTTTTTCCAAATATCATTTCTGCATAAAATGGATGGCAGTCTTTATTTGCCAGTTAGCTCCACCCTCATGCCACCCTCAGCAATAATTACCTTCCAACTGAAAATGCATAAAGATCAACGTTGCTGAGTGATTTCTAGTTTTATAATAAAAATACTTTACTTTCATTTAAAAATTTTCCTTTACTTTCATTAGTGATCATGCATTATATGTATACATAGATAATATTCATTGTTATCTTCCATCATCATTCGTTTTCGTATGCTACCATTTGTTCATTCATCATTATCTTTCACTTTCATCTGGACCAATGCCATATGATATACCCTGAACATTATGCACGAAGCTAGTACTGGGCCAAAGTCTATAAATAGACCACTAACATTGTGCACGAAGCTAACTTCAGTATCTGGGGCAAGCGACAAGGGACCTATACGTTCGGTCAATCATAAGGATTAGACCCCTGTGTGCATTCTCATGGGTTAGCTAAATCGCACACAGTTGAGCAAATAACCCCTCAATGAGTTGTGAACCTCCTTTCATTTTTCTTGCAAGACTTTCATTCATTCTTTACGTTCCACTTTTCATTATCATTACATCTTTCGCTTCATTACATAATACCCTACGTACCATAGCATAAACACACCACGTAAAGCCATGTAATAATACGTAATAAGGAACATAAAGGAACAATCCTAAAACATGCACAACATCAACAAACATAACTAATAAAACATCCTAGATCTTAACCTCTAAATTCCATTCTCCTAAAAAATTTCAAAATATTTTCTAAGGCATTTAGGCGCATGGGCACCATTTGGGCGCATGAGCATTATGCATGCGCATGATAACTATTCGGGCACATGATCTTTACTTTGGCGCATGAACACTTAAGCGCATGGGCAACTCAAGCGCATAGGCACTATTGAGGCGCATGAGCCTTACTTAGGCGCATGGGCACTTGGGCGCATGGGGTAAAACTTAGGCATCTGGGGAACTTAGGTGCATGGAAGTGTGCGCATTGGCACACACTTAGGCGCATGGGCATGTTTCTAGGCACCTGACCACTATATGGGTGCATGGGCAGGGTTAAGTTCTACTTGCACTAAATTGTGGACCCCAATTTTCATTCTAACATGTTTGTAACTTATTTCCATCATGTTAAACACCTAAATCAATCATAAGAACATAAAACATAAAGAGAACACACCCAAACATACATAAATTCGCATAATCATAATATCAAACTTCCGGTTCACATACCAAACATCATAAAAAGGTAGTTACATGCATTTTCAGCCCCAGAGCAAGTTAAAAGCAGTAAAAATGGGGATCTAGAACTCACCTGTAATAGCCTTAGAGCAAAACTCCTCCAAAATCAAAGGCACTTGGAGTTCAACACCTAAACATACCAAAACACACAACCAAACACACACAAACACATAAGCTCGATCCAAAGCTGAAAACCCAACTGAAACTGATCCCAAACACAAGAAAAGTTACCTTCAGGCAGCTTTTCTTCTTCTTCTCTTTAGAACCCAGAGAAAAATCAACTCTCTCCTTGAAAGTCGATGGGGTTGATGGTACAGAAGGTGTGGGCGGCCACACCACCTCTTTGAACCAAATTATAATAAAGTTTGCCTCTTGCACAAATTTAACCCATTAACTGGATTATTTTTCTTTCCTTTCTTTTTACCCTTCTTTTCTTTTCTTATAAAAATTTTGGGTGTTACAAGTTGATACTTGGTGTCAAAGAATGGAAGGCATTATCAAGTCTCAAGACTCCAAGATGTGGGAATCTGTTGTCTCTAAGCCTTACATACCAAGCACCTCTTCAGCTGCTGCTGGAGGTGGTACTAAAGGAGATGGCTAACTATTCTGAAGTAGACAGAAAAAGAATAAACATAGATCAGAAAGCCATAACTACCATTCAATATGCTTTTCCAAACTCCATCTACAAAGGCTTCAAGAAGTGCAAAACTACTAAGCAATTATGGGATGCACTGAAGCTCATGTATGAGGGGTCCAATGAAGCAGAACAAAAAGGACCTCTTGAAGCAGCAAATTGAGAACTTCACCTTCAAAGCAGGTGAAACCATGACTCAACAATACTTCAGGTATGCTGATATTATGGATACTTTTATAGATGTTGGAGTAACTCTTGAAAATAGAGACATTGTAAGGAAGTTCATGTCCTCTGTTCCTAAAAAATAGACATATTATTGGGCTGTTATCAAGAGAACTGAGAACCTTAAGACTCTTACTCTTATTGATATAGTATTCTTAATGGATACCAGATGGAGATGAACATGCAAAATCCATTTGGTAACTCCAGTTTTCAACTAAGTTCAGCCCTTCATGTGGTTGAAAGGGACTACAAAAAACCATAACATTATCTTATCTGGTACCATGACAACTCACAAAAGGGTCCTTTCATCACCTTCCCAGAGACACCAAGGGAGAGTTACACTCAAGGAGGTCAATTCCATAAGACAAGCTCTTCACAAGCCTTTATGTCTACTGATGAAAGTTCAGTCAACTTTCTCTTCACCCTTGAAGACCTTGACTGTATCTATCCAAATGATCTAGAGTATATGGATATAGTTCAAAAAATGGTTCTTCTCACTCACAGAGCCAAGAAGTTCTACAAGAGGTTAGAGAGAAAGTTTCTAAGCAATGCAGCTAGTGAAAAGTTTAGGCTGGACAAGAGCAAAGTGAAGTGTTACAACTATAACTAAATAGGACACTTTGCTAGAAAGTTTAAGGAACCAAGGACAAATCATGGCCAGCATAAAATAGACCAAACTACACTGACAGAGCTTACCAAACTGAGAAGCCAAAGCAGCAAGCTGTAGTTACTATTGAAGAAGGAGGCTTTGACTGAAGCTTTCAGGTGGAAGATGAATCTCCAAACCAAGCACTAATAGCTAACCATGATGAAGCAAAGGTATTAGAACATCTTTGTACACTTGAATTTATTACTCTAGTATACAGATATAGGTCCAATAACTTAGAGATTGGATCTGATCTTAAGTCCTTAAATATCTTAATATTTGATTTCAAAAGAGCTGAAAGTGACTATAAACTAATGATAGAAGTTCTAGAGAAAGCCATTTCAACTTTTAAACACAAGTAGACAAACTACAAGACTCAAATTAAAGATCTCATTGGTAACACCCGGTTATTTATAAAAGTTAGTAAAGAAAGAATAAAGTGAAGAAAAAGAAAAAAAAGTTATTAACAAAAGTGGAAGGGTTAAAACTGTCAAAATGGACAAAAAGTTTAAAAGTGGGTGAATAAAGGTGGTATGGCCGCCTAAATGGTCACACCACACCTTTTTCATTCGAATCATTGTCGAGAGAGAAAGAAAAGGAGCTGAAATTCTCGGATTTTGAAGAACAAGTGCAGCAAATTGAATTCAAGGTAAGAATTTGTGTGTTTAAGATGTTCTTAACTGGTTTCATCTTCGGTTGTGTGCTTATGTATGTTGTGTGTGTTCGGTTGTGTGTTTTTAGTGGGTTTCTAGGTGAGAACTTGTAGCAATCGGGCTTTGAAGGAAGTCTTACCCGAAGAGGCTGCTAAGGTGAGTTCTAAAATCCCTCTTCTACATGTTTTAATTGATTTTGGGACTGGAAATGCATGAATGTATGTTTTTATAAAATTGGGTTTCATACCCGTATGTATGAATGTGTGTATGTTGCGGGCGGGGTTTGATTTTGGGCTATGTTTATGTTTGATGATGTTATGGTTGTGTTTTTAAGGCTTAGAATGTATGATTTAAGCTTAGAACATGATAGATTGTGTTGGGGACCGAGTTATGGGGTTAAATGTGACCTGGGCTGCTCATGCGCCTAAACAGTAGGTCATACGCCCAACCCTAAATAACTGCTTAAGTGTTCCAAATGCGGATGAGCATTGACATATTCGGACGAACATTGACAAATTCGGACGAACGTTGACAAATGGAGATGAACGTTGACAAATGCGGACGAGCGTTGACAAATGCGGACGAGCGTGACAAATGCGGACGAGCCTTGACAAAATACAGACGACCCTTGACAAATGCGGACGAGTGTTGACAAATGCGGATGAGCGTTGACAAATGCGGACGAGCGTTGACAAATGCGGACGAGCATTGACAAGTGCGGACGAGCCTTGACAAATGCGGACGAGCGTTGACAAAGCGGAGGAGCATTGACAAATGCGGACGAGCGTTGACAAATGCGGACGAGCGTTGACAAATGCGGACGAGCGTTGACAACTGCGGACGAGCATTGACAAATGCAGACGAGCGTTGACAAATACTGACAAGCGTGACAAATGCGGATGAGCATTGACAAATGCAGACAAGCATTGACAAATATGGATGAGTAAAAGTCAATGCAGATGAGTAAAAGTCAATACGAACGAGTAAAGAAGAATGCGGATGAGTAAAAGTCAATGCGGATGAGTAAAGAGGAAATACGGATGAGTAAAAGTCAAAGTGGATGAGTAAAGAGGAAATGCGGATGAGTAAAATTCAATGTGAATGAGTAAAAGGAAATGTGGATGTGTAAAGGAAATGTGGTTGAAAAAGGAAATGCGGATGAACAAAAGTTAATGCGGATGAACAAAGGCGGATGAACAAAAGTTAATGCGGATGGATAAATGCAGATGAACAAAAGTTAATGCGGATGGACAAATGCGGATGAACAAAAAGAAATGAGGATGAACAAAAAGAAATATGGATGAACACTTAGAATATTTTCCTGATTTTTGGGGGAAAAGTGAAATATAGGCTTTGACTTGGGATGTTCCCGGGGGCTATGTAAGTTGACTTTTTGAGGTCAAATATGATGTGATGGGCATGAATGATATAAGATGATGATTTGATGATGTGTGATTGGGGATGTGCGATTAATGATGATGATGTATGATTGATACTTATGTATGATGGTATGTGTGATGTATGTTATGTATGTATGATGATGCTTTGTATGTTGATGTTCCTTATTATGTATGATTATATTCCCGTGCCTTTATGTCGAATGTTAATGAATAAAATGAAAATATTATGTAATGTAAAGTGGAAGATAAAGAAAAGAGGAACATGATGATAGAATGCATGCATTAATGAGAGAGAACGTAAAGAAAGCCTTGTATGCCAATGAAGGGAGGTTCACAACTCATTGAGAGTTGTTAGCTCAACTGTGTGTGTATTTACAGCATGCGATTTTGGCTAACTTTTAAGGGTCCATACACACAGTAAGAGTTCAGTCTTGGTGACTGCTCCAATATATGCGATTTCCTAATTACTATGTGTATATATATTTAAAGCATGCGATTTTGGCTGACCTATAAGAGTTCACACACACAGGGAGAGTTAGTCCTTATGACTACTCTATACGTGCGATATGTGCGATACGTGCGATATGTGTGATATGTGCAATATGGGGTCCTTGTTGCTAAACCCTAGATGATATGGCCTTGTGCTTAAGAGGGGGGTTAAGCATATGACAAGATCTAGATAATAGTGAAAAGATTATAAAGTACAAAAAGTACAATAAATACGAAATGTGCGAATTGTACTAATGAACGATGATGAAGATAATAATGATTACCTTGATGTACGTATGATGTGTGATCACGTGCGATAGTAATGAAAATGTTTTAATGAATGGAAGGTAGTGCTATGTTTTTATAAAACTAGAACTCACTCAGCAACGCTGACTTTTTATGCATTTTCTAGTTGGCAGGTGAGCATTACTGTGGATGGCACAGGGCAGCTACTTGGCATTTTTGGATGGCATCCATTTTGATAAAACTATGACGTTTTTATGATGCAATGAAAATAACGATGTTCTGTAACCAGTCAACAATGTATTATTTTGCAAAAATGATTACAATGAAATGGATGTTTAAATGTTTCTGCTGCAATGGTTATTTAAGTTAACGTAATTATATGTTTTATGTGCAATGATCGACTAGCTGTAAGCGTCCGGGATCGGGGCCTTACAAGTTGGTATCAGAGCCAAAGTTTAAGTGAAACGGGTAAATATTCAAAATAAACCTTAACTTAAACTGAAAATGGGACGGAAAGGGAAGGGATGCCAGTCCAAGTAGCTGCGTGCCATGAGGTATTTTCTTAATGTTAACCAGTATTACATGAGCCTGATATGTGGTTATATGCTGCTGGTAGATTTAGATGCTGATGTAGTCAAGATAGGTGATGCTTGGGGTATGAAGAGTAAAGTAAGTGGCTAATCACAACTGGCCACTGTAATTAGGGACTTACTATACTTGACATAAACTAAGCTGTTCCCTTGAATGACCGTGTTGGTGTTTGAATATTTCAATATGTGTGTGAGAGGATGGATGGTGGTAGATCATCTAAAGCTTCACATGGTGGAGGTCGTGGTGCTGAAGCACGAGCTACTAGAGGAAGGACTAGAGTCGAAAAGGTGGTTCATGAAGAACCCGAGACCCCTCATCTAGTGGGCGGTGATGAGAGCGCCAATTTGAGAGCCTCAGTAAAGGAGGCTGTTGTGGAAGAAGTTCATCAGGTCATGCAGATGATCCTACCATCTGTGGTGACTGAAGTAATAAGGCTGTAAGGGAAGGAGAAAGAAAGGAGAGGAACAGGTCATCGGGAGAACGGGAGCGATCGGAGCCTGAAACGGTTCTTTCCGATGATGAAGAGGAGGAAGAGGAAGAGCCTGCATCGGAGGTGGCACGAGGCTATAATTACGGGACATTTTAAATGTCTAAGCCCCCTACTTTTGATGGTAATGGCACTGCTGCTGCTGCTGCTGCTGCTGCTCACTGATGGGTGAGGGAAATGGAAGCTATTCTGAATATCAGCAAGTGCCGAGAAGACCAGAAGGTGAAATTGCTGCCCACTCATTTGTGGACGTAGCTCTGTATTGGTGGGACAATATTATCCAAGCTGAGGGTAGCCGGGCTATCGGAAGAATGAGATGGCCGGAGTTGAAGAGGCTGGTGATTGAGGAGTTCTGTCCTCACCGTGAGATGGACAAAGTTGAGAGGGAGTTCTTGCAGCTAGAGGCGGGAACGATGACACATCAGCAATACACCACCAAGTTTAATGAAATGGCACGGCTGGTGCCAGATCAGGTGACACCTCTGTCATGAAAGGTTAAGAGGTATATACAGGGTCTGCCGACGGATGTCCATAGGCATATGATCGCTGCCTGACCAGACACGTTTAGGTCGGCAGTTGACTTGGCGGGAAGGTTGTATGATGACAGGACTGTGGTGGTGGCTGAGGTGAGTAGGAAGAATGGTGAAGACTGAAACTGGAATGGGAAGAGGATTGGACGGGCTGGTGTCCCAACGAACAATTAGTGTGAACGGGTGGATGACCGACGTGTGGTCACATCTGGTGCAGGATCGAAGAGATGTGGTAAATGCAGAAAGGAGCATTTGGGAGAATGCAAATGGGGGTGAAACATCTGCTTCAAGAGTGGGAAGCCTGGTCATGTGGCGAGGGAATGCGGGGTTGTAAGGTGTTACAACTGTGGAGAGAATGGTCACATGAGTAGAGACTGTAAGAAGACAATGGCTGAAGGATCAAAAGCGAAGAAGGCTGGAGGAGAAGGACAGAGGGCGAGTGCCAGAGCGTGCACAATGATGTAGGTGGAGGCTAGGACGGACCTGATGTTGTGTCAGGTACGTATCTAGTAACCAAACCTTAGCCTCTATGTTATTTGATTTTGGTGCTAGTAAAAGTTTTATTTCTGCTGCTTTCTGTACTAAATTGACTGTTAGTAGTAAGAGTATAGATACACCCTTTGATGTAGAAACTGCCATAGAAGGCTGTGATATTGAATTAGAAGGTCATAAGTTTCTTGTTAGACCATTCGTGATGACCTTAGGAGGGTTGGCGAACTATGAGGCGAACATTGTGTGTCCCAAGAAGATGATTCGATTGACAGCGCCTGACGGGAGTATGGTGACGGTGTATGGTGATCAAGTCACGACGATTCCGAAGGTGATTTTGATGGCGGTGGCAGGAAAGTGCATGAGGTTTGAATGTAGTGCCTACTTGGCCTATGTGAAGGATGTGGACACACCCACACCACAACTGACCAACGTACCAGTGGTGTGTGACTTTCTAGATGTGTTCTTCGAAGAATCACCAGGAGTGCTTCCTGACCGTGAGATCGAGTTCCAAATTGACTTGATACCTGGTGCCTAACCTGTAGCTAAGGCACCGTATCGATTGGCTCCGACTGAGATGAAAGAGTTGATGGAGCAATTGCAGGAGCTGCTTGATAAGGGGTTCATTAGATCGAGTATCTCTCCTTGGGGTTCTTCGGTCTTATTCGTGAAGAAGGGAGACGGTAGTATGAGGATGTGTATCTACTGCCACGAGCCGAATAAGTTGACAGTAAAGAACCGATACCTGTTACTGAGAATTGATGATTTGTTCGATCAGCTTCAAGGTGCCAGCTGGTTTTCGAGGATAGATCTTCGATCGGGCTACCATCAGCTAAAGGTGAAAGAATAGGATATTCCTAAAACAACTTTTCGAACGCGTTATGGTCACTATGAGTTTCTTGATATTTCTTTTGATTTGACCAACGCGCCAGCTGCTTTTATGGACCTGATGAATCGAGTGTGTCGGCCGATGTTGGATAAATCAGCGATGAGTGAGGATGAGCATTCCAGTCACATTCAAGAGGTGTTGGAGACGTTGAGAAGGAGAGGTTGTATGCTAAATTCTCAAGTGCGTATTCTGGTTCCACAAGGTTTAGTTTTTTGGGTCATGTAGTGAATCCCAGTGGGATTATGTGGACCGGCAAAGGTGGAAGCGAAGATTTGGTGGTTTATTCCGATGCTTCATACTCGGGGATGGGATGTGTGTTGATGCAGAGAGGAAAGGTGGAAGCCCATGCATCCCGACATTTGAAAGTTCATGAGGTCATTTATCCCACTCCCGACTTGGAGCTACCAGCCGTGGTCTTTGCGTTAAAGATATGGAGGCACTATCTATACGGGATGAAGTGCACCATATCAGCCAAGATACATAGGGCCTTTTTGAATTATTGCTCGAGTAGGAGAGGTGACCTATAGGTTGAAGTTACCAGAAGAGTTAAGCGGAATTCATCCGATATTCCATGTATCTCATCTGAGAAAGTGTTTAACAAATGATGATATGATTGTCCCACTGGAGGATATCGAGGTAGATGAACGACTCAATTATGTGGAGCAACTAGTGGCAATCATTGATCGTAAGGAGAAGAGGTTAAGGAATAAAGTGGTTCCTCTTGTGAGTGTACATGGGAAGCACAGAAAGGGATCTAAGTCTATGTGGGAGACTAAAAAAGAGATGAGACAACATTACCCATATTTGTTTGAGGAATAACAGGTTTCGGGGACGAAACCTATATAAGGGGGTGGACTTGTAACACCCGGATATTTATAAAAGTTAGTAAAGAAAGAATAAAGTGAAGAAAAAGAAAGAAAAGTTATTTAACCCAAGTGGAAGGGTTAAAAGTGTCAAAAATGACAAAAAGTTTAAAAGTGGCTGAATAAAGGTGGTATGGCCGCCTAAATGGTCACACCACACCTTTTTCATTCGAATCATTGTAGAGAGAGAAAGAAAAGGAGCTGAAATTCTCGGATTTTGAAGAACAAGTGCAGCAGATCGAATTCAAGGTAAGAATTCGTGTGTTTAAGATGTTCTTAACTGGTTTCATCCTCGGTTGTGTGCTTATGTATGTTGTGTGTGTTCGGTTGTGTGTTTTTAGTAGGTTTCTAGGTGAGAACTTGTAGCAATCAGGCTTTGAAGGAGTCTTACCCGAAAAGGCTGCTAAGGTGAGTTCTAGAATCCCTCTTTTACATGTTTAAACTGATTTAGGGCTGGAAATGCATGAATGTACGTTTTTATAAAACTGGATTTCATTCCTGTATGTATGAATGTGTGTATGTTACGGGTGGGGTTTGATTTTGGGCTATGTTTATGTTTGATGATGTTATGGTTGTGTTTCTAAGGGTTAGAACGTATGATTTAAGCTAAGAACATGATAGATGGTGTTTGGGGACCGAATTATGAGGTTAAGTGTAACCTGGGCTGCTTATGCGCCCAAACAGTAGCTCATACGCCCAACCCTAAATAACTGCTTAATTGTTCCAATTGCTGATGAGAATTGACAAATGCGGACGAGCATTGACAAATGTGGATGAGCATTGACAAATGCGGACGAGCATTGACAAATGCGGATGAGTAAAAGTCAATGCGGATAAGTAAAGAGGAAATGCGGATGAGTAAAAGTCAATGCGGATGAGTAAAGAGGAAATGCAGATGAGTAAAATTCAATGCGGATGAGTAAAAGTTAATGCGGATGACTAAAGAGGAAATGCGGACGAGTAATATTCAATGCGGATGAGTAAAAGGAATTGCGGATGAGTAAAGGAAATGCGGATGAGAAAGGAAATGCAGATGAACAAAAGTTAATGCGGATGAACAAATGCGAATGAACAAATACGAATGAACAAAAGTTAATGCGGATGGACAAATGCAGATGAACAAAAGGAAATGCGGATGAACAAAAAGAAATGCGGATGAACAAAAAGAAATGCGGATGAACACTTAGAATATTTTTCTGATTTCCGGGGAAAAACTGAAATATAGGCTTTGACTTGGGATGTTTCCGGGGGCTATGTAAGTTGACTTTTTGAGGTCAAATATGATGTGATGGGCATGAGTGATATAAGATTATGATTGATGATGTGTGATTGGGGATGTGCGATTACTGATGATGATGTATGATTGATGCTTATATATGATGGTATCTGTGATGTATGTTATGTATGTATGATGATGCCCTGTATGGTGATGTTGTATGTGTATGTTGATGTTCCTTATTATGTATGATTATATTCCCGTGGCTTTACGTTGAATGTTAATGAATAAAATGAAAGTATTATGTAACGTAAAGTGGAAGATAAAGAAAAGAGGAACATAATGATAGAATGCATGCATTAATGAGAGAGAACGTAAAGGAAGCGTTGCAAGCAAATGAAGGGAGGTTCACAACTCAATGAGAGTTGTTAGTTCAACTGTGTGTGTATTTACAACATGCGATTTCGGCTAACTCATAAGGGTCCATACACACAGTAAGAGTTTAGTCTTGGTGACTGCTCCAATACGTGCAATTTCCTAATTACTATGTGTATATATATATTTACATGTGCGATTTTGGCTGACCTATAAGAGTTCACACACACAGGGGGAGTTAGTCCTTATGACTACTCCATACGTGTGATATGTGCGATATGGGGTCCTTGTCGCTAAACCCTAGATGATATGGCCTTGTGCTTAAGAGGGGGGTTAAGCATATGACATGATCTAGATAAAAGTGAAAAGATAATAAAGTATGAAAAGTGCGATAAATACGAAATGTGCGACATGTACTAATGAACGATGATGAAGATAATAATGATTACCTTGATGTACGTATGATGTGTGATCACGTACGATAGTAATGAAAATGTTTTAACGAATGGAAGGTAATGCAATGTTTTTATAAAACTAGAACTCACTCAGCAACACTGACTTTTTATGTATTTTCCAGTTGGCAGGTGAGCAATGCTGACGATGGCACGGGGAAACTACTTACCATTTTTGGATGGCATCCATTTTGATAGAACTATGACATTTTTATGATGTAATGCAAATAACAATGTTTTGTAACAATCAATAATGTATTATTTTACAAAAGTGATTATAATGAAATGGATGTTTAAATGTTTCCACTGCAATGGTTATTTAAGTTAATGTAAGTTATATGTTTTATGTGCGATGATCGACCAGCTGTAAGCGTCTCCGGATCGGGGCCTTACATCATTACTAAGTTAACTGAATGTCAGGCTAAGCTTGTGATCAGCAAAGCTAGGGTAGAAAAATGTGTTCTTGAAGAAAAGAACTTCAAGAACATAATATCCTCATCCTTGCATGCAAATTTTTGTTATCAGAATAAGCAGGGACTAGGATCTACTGAGATAGCTCCTCCACACACAATCTTTTCTGTAAGATCTTCTAGCTGTGGAACTTATGAAGATGTGCCTTTCTTCATAGACCGCATGAGTGAAGAGGATATAATGAAGGATGTCTCTAAGAAGAGCATCCTAAGATGGGTAACTATTCCCTTGAGGAGGGAAAGAAAGACGGGATGACCAAGTCTAAAAGCAAGAACTAGATCAGGAAGAGCAAAAGAAAATCCAAGAAGGCTCAAGAGATCAAGGCCACTAATAACTCTATGAAGAAAAAAGTTTCTAGCTCTGCAGGTTTTGAAGTGGTTAAGGCTGAAGACTCAAACTTGAACTCTAGTACTTGGAGTTTTAGTTCATGTTCAAATCATCCCAGCAACATGAAGAAGGATTACCACATCATCTGCAAAGATGAAGATAGAAATGAAAAGTGATCAAGTTCAATCTTGTTCTCAAAGAAAGACTCTTAGCAGGAAGAGAATGGATCGTGTCATGTGTGGTAGTACATCTGATTTTGCAAATGATTGCTTCTACAATCCTAAAAGTACCGTCCACATGATCAAGAAAGAAACTTCTAAGAAGTTGAAGAAGAAGCAAGCTTAAAAAAAACGCTTTTCCTTTCGGAAGCTCCAAAATAAAGAAGAAGACAAGTGAAAACTTTCATTCGAAAGAAAAATTGGTCTCGGAAGAAAGGAATACTTCCAAAGTACTAAAGCCTGCTATAGTGATATCAAGATCTTCTAAAGGTCTAGTTTCCAAAACTTCCAAAGTTGTCAAAACTTCTGAAGCATTGAAGGCCAAGTCTATGTTTCCAAAGGTGGTGTGGAAGACAAAGAAAGATCATGTGACTAAAAGTTCTTCATCAACATCAGCAAATGATCCTCCAAATCTGACTATAGGATCCACTACTATTGCTATATGGATTAAATGTAAAGGTTGATGCAACTAAAACACTCAAAGTCTCATGCATGCAAGCACAAGTTTATTGAAGAAGAATGCTTCGGAAGTTTCACACCAGCAACAGAAATATTCTAAGTGTGAAATCTTCCGAAGCCAATACCAATATCTTCTGAAGCCAAAGATGAAGTCTTCCGAAGCTTCAAAGACAAAGTCTTCCGAAGCCAACACTAGAAGACATATTTCTTCTGAAGAATTTTAGAATACATGCTTTATCTGATGTACTTTACATAAAGCTGAGCCCCTTTCCGCTGCAACTCTGTAAAGTCACCAACTTACATAAGTTGGTGAAAAGGTCTATGCTTTTGGTAGCTGTACATTGAGATCTTGAGTGTGTAACTTTCTAATTCATGTACTTTATCATTTTTGTAATATATTAAGATGTGAGCTATAACATGTCATAGTCACTAGTCAAAAGGCAATCTGCCTTTTGACTCTACAATTGATTTTGTTTGTGTCTAGTCAATTGGATCTAGCTGGCCTTCAAAGTATGGGCGGCTATAGGATGTAGTGTATGTATCTCAAGTACTTATAACTTTCTAGATATGCTTTGTAACATTTGTAATAGAACTTGAGAAGGCAATATACTACAATCTTGAAAACCATCTCCTTGTGTATTTTGCTATCTTGTTCTATCTCATATTTACTTGTGTTCTTACTATCATTACTAGAGGTTAACCAGTTTCATTGTTTGATTAGTTAAGTGTTCTTAGCAACTCTCATCATTATGTTGTTGTGTTGTAAGTGCATACCCTTCATCGGTCCTGCATTTGGTATCAGAGCATTCCAGGCTCTTGATATAAGATCTCACCATCTTAAGATCCCTTACACACATAAAATACTTAACTTTTCAAATGGCATCCATTTCCAAATTTGATATGGAAACTAGAGGCATAGCAAAGTCCCCACTGATCACTCTTGATGACTTTAACGCCTGGTGCCAAAGAATGGAAGGTTTCGTCAGGTCTCTAGACTCAAGAATGTAGGAGTCTGTTGAAAATGGACCTTACATACCAAGCACCTCTTCTGCTATTGGAGGTGGTATGATCCCTAAGGCTGTGGATGACTACTCAGATGATAATAGAAAGAGAGTAGAGATTGCCAGAAGGCCATGACAACCCTTTAGACCGCTCTTCCAAACTTTGTATATAGAGGTTTCAAGAAATGCAAAACAGCTAAGCAGCTGTGGGATGCATTGAAACTGATGTATGGGGGTTCCTTTGAAGCCAATGAGAATAAGAAGGATCTCCTAAAGCAGCAGTTTGAAAATTTCACCTTTAAAGCAGGTGAAACCATGACTCAACAATACTTCAGGTATGTTGAGATTATGGATACCCTAGTGGATGGTGGAATTGCTCTTGAAAACAAAGATATTGTAAGGGATTTCATGTCCTTTCTTCCTAGGCAATTGACACACTACTATGTGCTTATCAAGAGAACTGAGAAGCTAAAGAATCTCACCTTGACAAAGTTGTATGGGATTCTCAGTGGAAAGCAGATGGAGATGAACATGCAAGGTTCATCTGGCAACTCTAGCAATCAAATGGGTTCAGCCCTTCATGCGGTTGAAAAGGATATCATAGAACCCCAACATCATCTCATATGCTACCCTGACAACTCACAAAAGGTTTCTTTCATCACCTTCCCTGAGAAACCAGGGAGAACTAAACTCAAGGAAGCCCATTCCAAAAGACAAGTTCTTCTCAAGCCTTTGTGTCCTTTAATGAAAGTTGTGGCAGCTTTCTCTTCACCCTTGAAGACCTAGACTGTATCCATCCAGATGATCTGAAGTACATGGAGATAGTCCAGCAGATGGTTGTTCTCACTCATAGAGCCAAGAAGTTCTACAAGCGGATTGGAAGAAAGTTCCCCAGCAATGTAGCCAGTGGAAAGTTTGGACTGGACAAAAGCAAAGTCAAGTGTTACAACTGTAACTTGATGGGCCGCTTTGCTAGGTAGTGCAAGGCACCAAGAAAAAGTGGTGGCCAAGCACAATCTAGACCAAAGTACACTTACAAAGCCACCTAGAATGAGAATCCAAAGTAGCAAGCTGCAGTTGCTATTGAAGAAGGAGGCTTTGATTGGAGCTTTCAGGTGGAAGATGTTTCTCCAAACCAAGCACTGATGGCAGATCATGATGAAGCCAAGGTATTGGAACATCTCTGTACTCCTGAATGCATTGCTAAAGTTAACAGATACACGTCCTACAACTTAGAAATGAGATCTGATCTTGAGTCCTTAAATATCCTAAAAGCTGATTTTAGAAAGACTAAAACTGATTATAAACTAAAGATAGAGGACTTAGAGAAAACCATTTCAATTCTTAAACATGAGCACACCAACTATAGGACTCAGATCAAGGATCTCATAACTAAGTTGACTCAATGCCAGCCTGAGCTTGTGATTAGCAAAGCCAGGGCAGAAATGTGTTCTTGAAGAAGAGACCTTTTGACTGAAGGCCACTTTTGATTCTAGGCAGACATAAGTTTTTATTTCTGTAGGGTATGAAGTGGTGAAGACTGAAGACATCAACCTAAACTCTACTTCCAAGAGTTTTAGTTTATGCTCAAATCATCTCAGCACCAAGAATAAGGCTGATTTGTTGTGTACCACTGCTACACATCCTGGACCATCCAATTCCAAGAACAGTTTTCAGCCCAAAAGGACTGTCCCAGCATCTGCAAAGATGAAGGTGGAGAACGTATGTGATCAAAATTAGTCTTGTTCTCAGAATAAGGCTCTTAGGAAGAAAAAGATGGAATACATTATGTGTGAAAGTACTTCTCATCTTGCTAAGGATTGTCCATACAATCCAAGATGTACTCTTCACATGATCAAGAAAAAGACTTCCAAGACCTCCAAGAAAATTTCAGCTTCGTAAGGAATATCTGTTTCCTTCGAAAGCTTTAAATCCAAGAAGAGGGCAAGTGGAAAATTGTCTTCGAAAGAAAATTTGGTCTCGAAAGAAAATTTGGTCTCGGAAGAAAATTTGGTCTTAGAAGAAAATTTGATCTCAGAAGAAAGGAATCCTTTCGAAGCACTGAAGTCTGCTGCAGTGTTAGTAGGATCTTCGAAGGTCCAGTCATCAAAACTTTCAAAGTCTCAAAAGCTTCTGAAGTGTTGAAGGTCAAGTCCAAACTTCCAAAGGTGATGTGGAAGTCGAAGAAAGACCAAGTGACATAATGTTCTCCTTCAACAACATCTCAAGATCCTCAAAGCACAACTATAGGATCTATTATTGTTGCATTACCTTCTACTTCTTTTAATGAGCCCAAGACTAGTAAGGCTTGGGTTTCCAAATGTACCTAATCATTTTCTTTGTGCAGGAACATCTCAAGACAACAAGAATGTCTAGATCATTGATAGTGGCTATTCCAGGCGCATGACATACAATAGGTCACTAGTCTAGAACTTTGAAAGAATTGATTAAGGGCTAGATTCTTTTGGAGGAGATGAAGGTGGTTACATTTTTGGAAGGGGAAATTTCACAAATGGTAAGCTCAACATTGAGAAGGTAAACTTTGTCAAGGAGCTTGGGTATAATCTTCTGAGTGTATCCCAATTTTGTGATCAGAGTCATACCATGCTCTTTACTGAGCATGAGTGCATTGTTCTCAAGCCCTGGGTGGTCATTCGTCATGAGCATATTCTGCTTAGAGCTCCCAGGAAAGGGAACATGTACAAGATGGATTTGCAAGAGACATCTCCCTTTGGAGAAGTCTCATGTTTTCTATCTAAAGCCAATAGTGATGAGTCTTTCCTATGGCATAAAAGAATGTGCCATGTAAACTTTAAGAACATGAATAAACTGATTAAGAATGATTTGGTAACTTGAATGCCAAGAAAGAGTTTACAAGTGATGATCATTGTGTTGCATGCTTGAAAGGGAATCAACATAAGGTATCTCATAAGCCTAAGGAAAGAAACTCCATCACTACACCCCAACACTTGTTATGTATGGATCTTTTTGGCCCTACTAGTGTAATGAGTCTAGAAGGACCTCTTATTGTTTGGTGATCACAAATGACTTTACAAGATTCACTTGGGTTTTCTTCCTTAGAACTAAGGATGAGACCCTTGAGATTCTGAAGAACGTCATCTTAAAAATTGAGAATCAATGTGATCACAAGGTCAAAACCATAAGATGTGAACAAGGAACTGAATTCAAGAACAAAATCCTTGATACATTTTATGATGAAATGGGTATTACAAGACAATATAGTGCTCCTAGGACTCCTCAGCAAAATGGTGTTGCTGAGAGGAGAAACAGGACAGTGATTGAAGCAGCAAGAACCATGTTATCTAACTCTAGGTTGCCTATCACCTTCTGGGCAGAGGCAGTCAACACTGCCTGCTATGTGTAGAATAGAGTTTTAGTGGTTAAGACTCATGGTAAGACTCCTTATGAACTTTGGCACAAGAGGAAACCTTTCATTGGTTTTCTCAGGTCATTTGGATGTCCTTGCACCATCTTGAATACCAAAGATCAAATTGCCAAATTTGCTGAGAAATCAGTTGATGGACACTTTATTGGATACTCTTCCCAAGCTAAGGCTTATAGAGTATACAATCTCAGAACTAGAATTATTAAGGAGTCAGCCAATGTGACTTTCAATGAACACATACCCTGTGTGGCTGGTTCTGGTCCTGATTGGCTATTTGATCTTGATTTAGTTACCAACTGTTTTAACAAATCTTGTGAGACTGTTTCAGGATCTGTAGAAATCTTACCTACGGGTGATCCTGACCCAAGATTTGAGTTGAGAAGACCTTCAAGTTACACATCTTCAGCTCCAGTTGTAACTACTTCTGCAAATGAAGTCTCTATCAGCACCACAATGACAAATTCAGCTGATACATCTGGGATGCCTTCAAATTCCATCTTAGAGGCTCCATAACCAGATAAAGATACTTCAAATGCAGAAGAAAATGATGGTGATGGTGACAATGATCAAGACTTTCTTGATGCTGATAACCACTCCATAGATGACAACATCAATGATGTCACACACTCATTGGATCAAGTTTCTCTTGATAAGTGTGTTGATGTGGTAGGAGCAACATCAATACCAGATCTATATTTCTCTAATTTAGATCTCACTCAACAACTTTCTGTGATTCCTCAGCTAAGGATCCACAAGTCTCATCCCACTACAAACATTATTGGAGATGTTGACACAGGGGTAAGAACAAGAGGACAAACCCATGAAGCAAATGTTTGTCTTCATACTTGTTTCTTGTCCCAGATAGAGCCAAAGAAAATTGATGAGGCTTTGAAGGATGGAAGTTGGGTTGAAGCTATGTAACAGGAGTTGCCTCAATTGAAAAGGCAGAAAGTTTGGAACCTTTGTCCTCTTCATCATGGGAAGACTACTATAGGAACCAAATGGGTGTTTAGGAATAAGAAAGATGATAGAGGCATTGTCATAAAAAATAAAGCTAGACTAGTTGTTCACGGATACACACATGAAGAAGGAATTGACTACACTGATGTCTTTGCTCCTGTAGCAAGACTGGAAGCTGTTAGGATATTCTTGGCATTTGTTGCATCAAAGAACTTCAAGGTTTATCAACTTGATGTCAAGTGTGCTTTTCTTTATGGGGTGATTGATGAAGAGGTGTATGTCAAACAACCACCCGGTTTGCAGATCCTGATCATCTTGATATGTGTGGAAGCTTGACAAAGCTCTTTATGGGATGCATCAGGCACCCATGAAGTGGTATGAGACTCTATCTCAGTATCTCTGCAAACATGGATACATAAGGGGTACTATAGATGGAACTCCCTTCATCAAAGGACAGGGAAATGACTAGTTCAAGTATATGTAGATGACATCATCTTTGGTTCAACTAATCCAAAGCTTTGCAAAGACTTTAAGAAACTGATAAGGACAGTTTGAAATGAGTGCCATGGGGGAACTCAATTTTTTTTAGGAATTCAAGTGAAGCAAGTTGAAAATGGCATCTTCATTAGTCAATCAAAGTATGTTCAAGAAATACTCAAGAGATTCAACATGATTGATTGTAAGATTGCTAAGACACCCATAGCAAGAAACCACTCCCTTGGACCTGATCTTGAGGGGGAGTGTGTGGATGAACACCTTTACAGGGCTATGATTGGGTCTCTTATGTATCTTACAGCTAGCAGGCCTGATATCATGTTTGCTACATGTATTTGTGCAAGGTATCAAGCCAACCCTAAGATGTCTCACCTTATCACTGTCGAAAGGATTCTAAGATACATTAAAGGTGCTTCAACACTTGGTCTTTGGTATCCTAAGAATTCTGACTTCAATTTGTATGCTTATACAGATAGTGATTATGGTGGTTGCAACATGACTGCAAAGTCTACATCTGGGGCGTGTCAGTTTCTTGGTGGAAGGGTTGTCTCATGGCAATGCAAGAAACAATCCTGTGTCTCTGCATCAAGTGCTAAGCTAAATACATTGCTGTTGCAACCTGCTATGCTCAAGTGCTATGGATTCAAAATTAGATGCTTGACTATGGATTAAACTTCAAGTAGACTCCCATTCACATAGACAATAACAGTGCTATCTCTGTCACAGAGAATCTAGTGCAGCACTCAAGGACAAAACACATCAATATCAAGTATCATTTAATTAGAGATAACTTTGAAAAGGGATTAATTAAACTAGTCAAAGTTAACACAAATAAACAATATGCTGATCTGTTTACAAAAGCTTTTGATGAACAAAGATTTAAGTATCTTATATAAGCTATTGGGATGATTAACTTTGAGTAAGTTTTTCTTAAAACTAATTCATATTATTTCTTAAAATCTGTGTGTCCTAAGTTGTCTAGTTCATCACCTTATAAGCTCTTGTTTTCTTTGGATAAAACTTTTTGAAGACTTTCCTTAGCATTTTTGAAAAATTTTGTTCATTTGGAAGATATGCTTTTCCCTTCGGAAGAAACTCATGCCTTCAAAACAAATAATTGTCTAAGTAATTTCCCTTTGGAAGAAATTTATGAAATATCTTCCGAAGCTTAACACTTGTTCAGGCACTTTTATGTTTTCAAGGACCTTTTTCTTCCGAAGCAAGTTAACTCTCGGAAGCTTTGCTCTTCCGAACAAAGCATCCAAGTTTTAATTCTCTTCTGAAGCAAAAATTTCATAACTCTTAGGGAAGTTTTCCAAAGTCATTTTAGCTTCGGAAGATTTTTATTAAAACTTTCAAAGACAATTTACCTTCGGAAGCTTTTTTGACTTCCAAGAAAACTACATTTGAGGAAAAGCAAACTACTTTTTCAAAGGTGGAACCGATATCCGGATTTCAAAGTTTATCCTCTTTCACTAACTTTGTCTTAAATCCTTTTCACATATAAACCCAACGATTCCCTCTCTTTCTATCATCTTCATCTTTCCTCCAAACCTAAACCCTAAATTTCTCTCTACAACCGCCTTTTTCATCTTTCCTTCATCCTTAAGCTTTCTCATAATGGCTAACCTTAACCGTAGAAATGACCCTGACTTCTCCATGCAGTTACACATGCAACATAATCAAGTTGCTCTGTTACACTCTAAGAAGATCCACATTTCTCAGAGGTTTGCTCTTTCTTGGCTTTATCCAACTACTTCACCTCCCTTACAATTGATCCTACACTATATGAGGATCATCTGCTTGAATTTTGGAAGACCTGCCAGGAGGTTGTTATGGATGGGGAGAAGGCACTGTCTGCCATAGTGCAAGGGAGAATAGTCTTCATCACTACAACCATCATCAATACTCATCTTCAGTTGGATGATGAAGATGGTGAGGTGTTTTTCCCCAAAGAAGTTGTTAATCACTCCTTTGAGCAGATGGGCTATAAGGGAGACTTCTCTGTAAAGACCTTTAGGAAAGGGAAGGTCTCATCCTAATGGAAATTCCTGCTCCATGTGGTTATCCATAGCTTGTCAAACAAGCATGGTGGATAGGAACAGATTCTTGAAGATCTCTCCTTCATTGTCCATAGGATGGTTTAGGGAGTCAAGTTCAGGTACTCTCAGTTTGTTTATACAATTTTGCTTGCAAACTTGGACTCCTTAGAATACTACATGTTTCCTAAATATGTTCAATACATTCTTAACTGTGAACTGGCTCACAGTTAAAAGAAATAGGTAATATTCTTAAATTAGGACAGATGAAGCCTGACATCTTTAAAATCTTGAGAAAGCCCACTGTTGGCTTCTCTAGGGTAGAAACAACCCTGGTCCTAAAAAGTTTAGAGCTCATTGCTCAAGGTGACAACCTAGCAGCACCAGCTAATGTTGAACCCACACCTTTTGCATCTCAACCACCTCAACAGCCATAAATCATCCTTACCTACTAAAGAAAATCCAAACAAACCCCTGCTCAAACTATTGAGTCTGTGCAGGCCTTATATACTCACCCATTCAGGAGGAAGTGAATACTGGAGCTTCCACTTCCATTGTGGAGCAAACCACTCCTGTTACTTCAAAGATCAGTGCTGAGGTTCCTCATGCTCAGCCTGATGAGCTCCCTAGCCCAACTACCTTAAGTCTTCACTCTGAGTCTCACACTCAAGTGAACAACATTCAGGGGACAATTACCATCCCCATCCTTTAGATTTAAACCAACCCATTCCTAACCTTGACTTCTACTGATGAAGATTTAGGTTTCAGTGAGTACCATGATTCTTTCTTCTTTTCAACTACTCAAAGAGAAATGAGTGCTCCTGAGTCTCCTATATCTAGTCCATATCAGTCACCCATTACTGAGGTGGATACTTCTGAACATGTTCAGGATGTCCATATCGAAGAGGCTCTCACTTCTGCAAGTCATTCTATCATTAAGATCTCAACCATGGCAACTCAGCCCATTGACACCTCAATTGAGGCTGCCAGTGAGCAGAGGAAATCCAACAACCAAGAACCTGAAGCTGGTGATAAGAGAGAGGACTCTTGTCCAATCATCTCATCCCCTAATGATTCTTCTGATAAGGATGAGGGGAATCTGAGGCTAAAGGTGCAAAAATTGTCACAAACATGCACCTATTTAGTCTCCAAGGTCAGTCATCTTGAATCTCAAGTGATTACCTTGCAAAACAGGGTCAATGATCAGCAACTTGAGATTTCTTATCTTAGGGAACAACTAGCTGGGATACCTTTAAGAAGAGCTGAACCAGGAACATAAGAACATGTGAGTGTGATTGACCTAACTCCTAGCTCACCTATACGAGAGGGTGATGCTACCAAATAGGGGGAGAAAGTCATTACAGTTACAGAACCTGGGAGTTCTTTAGGGAGTATGGACATTGAGGACTCACCATCCTCACTTGTAATTATGCATACTCAGTAATTTCCTCAAGGTCACATTGATGTGGACTCCATAGACTCCTATATACAGAGTCTGTTTGAGGAAGGAATACCAAGGGCAATGTCATCTCCACCAACTTCAAATCACATTATTGGGTGGCTGTATGATGAAAACAGAAGCGTCCTATTCATTCTTAGAGTTCAAGGACAACAAGAGGTCTTCAATTTTCAGACCTTGAACTTTTATGAAAGTCTGGATCAAGTCAACATGCCACTTGTCAACCAAAGCCAACCAAGACAAGCTGGCTCAAAGAATCCAAGACAGGATCATTATAGAGTTTAGCTTCAGAAGGAGACTAAGGTAATCAGGCAATGCCATCAGTCAACTAAATGTTGAGGCAGAGCCTAAGATTAGCTTCATAGGGGAAACCTTGACTGAAGGCCCAGTGGTAGAACCTGAGAGCCCTGTCTCATCATCACCTACTGCAGAGATTCATACCCTTTTTGAGACACCTACCGGTGAAGGTGCATTTCAACCTCTCTATGGCCAGAGCTTGGAAGCTACACCAGCAATGAAGGCCAAAGCTTTCTCCACCCTGAGTCACAAAGGTCTGTTAGTGACAAAGGGAAAAGAAAAATGACTGTAAGGAGATTGAGGAGGAGAAAGAGAGAGAGGGGAAAAGGAAGCTAAGGGGAGAAAGTTCCTCTACTGGGTCTGCAAGACTCATGGAAACCGCTATCAGGACTGCCCCCAGGCCAAACACTTAGGATGATGAGTTGAGGGCAGTTAGGATCAACTTCTTACAGACCAGGAACTATGACATTGATAATGTCATTTCTTTCCCCTTAGATGAATTGAATGAATTGGTTGACATGGAAGTGTCAAAGGAGAGAAAGGAGGCAGAAGATGTAGAGCTATTGATTCAAATCAAAGAAGAAAGAAGAAAGAAAAGACTGTACAAACATGTTCCTACTCTCTCCATAGTTCAAGAAAGTCTTGTACAAGAGGATGTGGTTCAACAAGAACCTCAGGAAGACAAAGAAGAAGATAGGATCAAAATGATCAACTACCTGAGTGCCACATGCCTCTATCAAGCTGCTGCATTTCTTCCCTTATCCTATGACTATATTGAGTTTGAGTACCTCAAACAACTTGAACTTGAGATAGTCAAGGAAAGAAAGATCACCAAAAGGAAGCTAAGGGAAGAGGCGCAAAGTCAAGAGCCATCATCTAGAAAAGTATGAAGAAGTCTACAGATAAGCAGAGGATGATGAGCTTCTTGAAGCTATATGGATTCTCCAGAAGGAGACTTGGCCCTATGTCTCTGTCCATTATGGATGAGCATATCAGGATAATCAAGCAGAAGATCAAGAGTGGAGAGCTAATAGACTTACACTCCCCTCCAAGTCAAGCTCCACCTGAAGTGGAAGTTAAGGTTGAACAACCTGAGACAACACAACCTGAACCTTGTATTGAGACTCAACAAGCTTCATCTTCTGATCCATAGTAGGGTCAAACTCCCTCTCCTTCTAAACTTGTGAGGGAGGAAGACCCAACTAATAAAGACAAAGAAGATCAATCAGGATCAATCAGGTGTTGCAGGCCAGTCTTCTCAGTTAAAAGGAACAAAAAGAAGAAAAAGATGGCTTCAAAACCAAAACCAAAGGAAAAGAAAGAAGAAACATCCTTTTCAAAACCTCATTATGAGTCAGAACATCCTGAGGATGCTCTATCATCTCCCATTCAAACAGCTTCTCTAGCATCAGGAAGACCCATCCCGTCCTGGACATACACCACAAATCCAGAAAGGTGGCATGTCATCAAAGATCAAGGCATTGAGAATGTCTACACATGGCAAGACATGTTCAATTTTCCTCTGCATGATCTCTATGACATGAGAAGACACTTTGAGAGTTTGAGTGATCCTTATCATCTCATGAATAAAGGGATGGTCATCATCATAATAAGGATTATTGATATCTGAAGTCTTCAAAGTGTTTTGGTAGTATCAGCCTATGGGGAGTTTGTAAGGATTAAATGTAAAGGCTGATGCAACTCAAACACTCAAAGTTTTATGCATGCATGCACAAGTGTACTGAAGAAGAATGCTTCAGAAGTTTCACACCAGCAACAGAAATATTCTAAGTGTGAAATCTTCCGAAGCAAAGACCAATATCTTCCGAAGCCAAAGATGAAGTCTTCCGAAGCTTCAAAGACAAAGTCTTCCGAAGCTTCAAAGGCAAAGTCTTCCAAATCCAACACTAGAAGACATATTTCTTCCAAAGACTTTTAGAATACATGCTTTATCTGATGTACTTTACATAAAGTTGGACCCCTTTCCACTGCAACTTTGTAAAGTCAACAACTTACATAAGTTGGTGAAAAGGTCCATGGTTTTGGTAATTGTACATTGAGGTCTTGAGTCTGTAACTTTCTATTTGATGTACTTTATCCTTTTTGTAATATATTAGGATGTGAGCTATGGCATGTCATAGTCACTAGTCAAAAGGCAATCTACCTTTTGACTCTACAATTGATTTTGTTTGTGTCTAGTCAATTATATCCAGCTGGCCTTCAAAGTATGGCCGGCTGTAGGATGTAGTATATGTATCTCAAGTACTTGTAACTTTCTAGTATGCTTTGTAACACTTGTAATAGAACTTGAGAAAGCAATATACTGTAATCTTGAAAACCAACTCCTTGTGTGTTTTGCTATCTTGTTCTGTCTCATATTTACTTGTGTTCTTAGTATCATTACAAGAGGATTAACCAGTTTCACTGTTTGATCAGTTATGTGTTCTTAGTAACTCTCCTCATTGTGTTGTTGTGTTGTAAGTGCATACCCTTCACCAGAACTGCAATTTCATTTTCTTCAACTTCTTTTGATGAGGCCAAGACCAACAAGGCTTAGGTTTCCAAATATAACTGAACATCCTTTTTGTGCAAGATGTAGCTCAAGACAAACAAGAATGTATGGATCATTGTTAGTGGTTGTTCCAGGCACATGACAGGCAATGTGTCACTACTCCAAATTTTGAGAGAATTGATGGAGGGCTAGTTGCTTTTGGAGGAGATGTTGGAGGTTACATTACTAAAAGGGGCAGGGTCACAAATGGTAAGCTCAGTATTAAGAAGGTAACTTTTGTTAAGGTGCTTGGATATGATCTTCTGAGTGTATCTTAATTTTGTGATTAGAGACACAACATACTTTTTACTAAGCATGAGTGCATTATCCTCAAGCCCGGGGTGGTTATTCCTTAAGAGCTTATCCTGCTCAGAGCCCCTAAGAGAGGGAACATTTACAACATGGACTTGCAAGAAATATCTCCCTCAGGAGAAGTTTCATTTTTTCTATCTAAAGAAAATAATGATGATTCTATCCTCTGGCATAAAAAATGTGCCATGTAAACTTTAAGAACATGAATAAACTAATTAAGAATGATTTGGTAGCTAGAATGGCAAAGAAAGAGTTTACAAGTGATGACCACGATGTTGCATGCTTGAATGAGAAGCAACATAAGGTATATCACAAGCCAAAGGAAAGAAACTCTATCACTACTCCCCTACACTTGTTACATATGGATCTCTTTAGCCTCACCAGTGTAATGAGTCTAGGAAGGACCTCTTACTATTTGGTGATCACAAATGACTTTAGAAGGTTCACATGGGTCTTCTTTCTTAAAACTAAGGGTGAGACCCCTAAGATCCTGAAGAATTTCATCTTAAAGATTGAGAATCAAAGTGATCACAAGGTCAAGACCATAAGGTGTGATCAGGGAACTAAATTTAAGAACCAAATTCTTGATACATTTTGTGACAAAAAGGGCATTTCAAGACAATATAGTGCTCTCAGGACTCCTTTACAAAATGGTGTAGCTGTGAGAAGAAACTGGACACTAATTGAAGCTTCATGAACTATGTTGTCTGACTCTAAACTACCCATCACCTTCTAGGTAGAAGCACTAAACACTGCTCGATATGTGCAAAACATAGTTTTAGTTGTCAAGACTCATGGTATGACTCCTTATGAACTTTAGCACAAGAGGAAACCTTTCATTGGTTTTCTCAGGTCATTTGTATGTCCTTGCACCATCTTGAATACCAAAGACCAAATAGAAAAATTTGCTAAGAAATCAGATGATGAACATTGGATACTCTTCTCAAACTAAGGCTTATAGAGTATACAATCTCAAACTAGAGTACTTGAGGAGTCAGCCAATATGACTTTTAATGAGCACGCTCCCAGTATGAAAGGTTTTGGTCCTGGTTGGCTATTTAATCTTGACTTAGTTACTAACTATTTTAACAAATCTTATGAGAATGTTCCAGGGTCCAAATATATCTTATTAGCAAGTGATCTTGATCCAAGATTTGAGTTGAGAAGACCTCAAATCATACTACTTCAGCTCTAGTGGTAACTAATCCTACAGATGGAGTTCTTCTCAACACAACCATATCAAATTTAGCTGATACATCTGAGGTGCCACCAAATTCCAGCTCAGAGGCACAACACTCAAATGAAGGAGCTTCAAATATGGAATGAAATGGCGGTGGTGATAGTAATCAAGAGTTTCTTGATGCTGAACCACTCCATTGAAGACAACATAAATGATGTCTCACACTCACTGGATCAAGTTTAACTTGATAAATGTGCTGATGTGGTGGGAGAAACTTTAATGCGTGATCTAAAATTTTCTAATTTAGATCTCTCCAATTAACTTGGTGTAATCCCTCAACTAAGGATTCACAAGTCTCCCCCCACCACAAACATCATTGGAGATGTTGACACTGGGGTAAGAACAAGAGGACAAATCCATGATATAAATGCTTGTTTTCACTCTTGTTTCTTGTCCTAAATAGAGCTAATGAAAGTTGATGAGGCTTTAAAGGATAGAAGTTGGGTTAAAGCTATGCAGGAGGAGCTACCTCAATTCAAAAGGCAAAAGGTTTGGAACATATGTGCTCTTCCTCAAGGAAAGCCTACCATAGAACCAAATGGGTGTTTAGGAACAAGAAGGAAAGCTACCTCAATTCAAAAGGCAAAAGTACTTGTTATAAAAACAGGCAAAACTAATTGTCCAAGGGTACACACAAGAAGAAGTAATTGACTACACACATATCTTTGCTCCTGTAGCAAGACTTGAAGTTGATAGAATATTCCTAGCTTTTGCTGCATCCATGGATTTCAAAGTCTACCATTTGATGTCAAGTGTGCTTTTCTATATGAGGTGATTTATTAAGAGGTGTATGTCAAACAACCACATGGTTTGTAGATCCTGATCATCCTGATTATGTCTACATGCTTGATAAAGCTCCTTATAGGCTACACCAAGCTCTAAGGAAGTGGTATGAGACGCTATCTCAATATCTATGTCAACATGGCAAACAAAAGAGGTAGCATACATGGAATTCTCTTCATCAAACGAATAGGGAATGACTTAATGGTAGTTGAAGTATATGTAGATGACATTATCTTTAGGTCAACCAATCCAAAGCTCTACAAATACTTTAAGAAGATGATGAAGAATAGATTTGTAATAAGTGTAATGGTAGAACTCAATTTCTTTCTATGAATTCAAGTGAAGGAAGTTGATAGTGGCATTTACATAAGTCAGTCAAAGTATGTACTTACAAGATTATGGGGGAGTGTGTAGATGAACATCTTTACTAGGATATAATTGTGTCTCTTATATACCTCACAGCTAGCAGACCTGATATCATGTCTGCCATATTTATTTGTGCAAGATATCAAGTCGACCTCAAGATTTCACACTTGGTTACTCTTAAGAGGATTCTATGATATCTCAAAGGTGCTTCTATATCAGGCCTCTAGTATCCAAAGAATTCTTATTTCAACTTGTATGCATATACAGATAGTGACTATGGTGGCTGTAATATGACAACAAAATCTACATCTGTAGGATGTCAATTCCTTGGTAGAAGGATAGTCTCTTGGCAATGTAAGAAACAATCCTGTGTGTCTGCATCAACTGCTCAAGCTGAATACATTTTTGTTGTTAGCTATTATGATCAAGTGCTTTGGATTCAAAATCAAATGCTGGACTATGGATTTTACTTCAAAGAGACTCCCATTCATATAGACAACAACAGTGCTATCTTAATTATAGAGAATCCTATGCAACAATCAAGGAAAAAACACGTTAACATCAGGTATCATTTAGTTAGAGATAAATTTGAAAAGGGATTAATCAAACTAGTCAAAGTTACAAATAAACAATATGCAGATCTGTTCCCCAAAGCCTTTGATGAACAAAGATTTAAATATCTTATATAAGCTATTAGGATGATTAACTTTGAGTAGATTTTCTATAAACTTAATTCATATTATTTCTAAAATATGTGTGTCCTAAGTTGTCTATTTGATCATCTTCATAAGCCATTGTTTACTTTGGATAAAAAATCTTTTAAAATTTTATCTCTTAGATTGCTTAGAATTTTGATAAATTTTGACTTCGGTAGATATCTCTTTACTTTCGGAAGAAATTATGTCATCCAAAACAAATAACTATTTATCTCAACTTACCTTCAGAAGGAAATTTTCAAATATCTTTCAAAGCATAAACGAACATATAATACTTATATGTTTTTGAAGAACAATTTCCTTCCAAAAGCAATTAAGTCTGAAAGCTTTTATTCCTCTTAGAATAAAATCTCCAAGTCTAAATATCTTCTGAAGCAAAATTCTCTATAATCTTTGAAATTTCTTCTGAAGCTATTTTAGCTTCGGAAGCTTTTTATAAAAACACTCAAGAAATATACCCAACGGTTCCCCCCTCTTTCACTTTTCTACACGGAAGATTTTTGACTTCCAAAAAAACTACCTTTTTGGGCACTTTTTTACATTTGGGACTGACATCCAAATTTTAAAGTTTACCCTCTTTCATTAACTTTGTCTCAAATCCATTTCATATAAATATACCCAACGGTTCCCCCTTTTACTTTTCTCTTCATCTGCAATTCTCTCTTAACCTAAATTCACCCAAAACCGCCTTTGTTCTTATCTTCCTTCACCGTTAAGCTTTCTAAAATGGCCAACCTCAATCATAAAAACAACCCTGATTTTTCCATGCTACTCCACAGGCAACATAATCAGGTTACTTTATTGGACTTTAAGAAAGATCCAAGTTTCTTAGAGGTTTGTCGTTTTCTTTCTTTGTCCAACTACTTCACCTCCCTTACCATTGATCCTCTTCTCTGTGAGGATCAACTTTTGGAATTTTGGAAGACCTGTCAAGAGGTCATCATGAATGGGGAGAAGGCACTGTCTGCCATAGTGCATCCTCAGCTAGATGATGTAGAAGGTGAATTGTCCTTTCCAAAGGAAGTTTTCAATCATTCTTTTGAGTAGATGAGCTATGAGGGAGATTTCTATGTAAAGACCTTCAGGAAAGGGAATGTCTCATCCCATAGAAGTATCTGTTTCATGTTATCATCCACAGCTAATTCAACAAGCGTGGGGGATGGGACTAGATTCCCTAAAATCTCTCTTTCATAGTACATGGAATGGTCTAGGGGGTCAAGTTTAGGTACTCACAGTTTATGTTCCCAAGATATGTTCAACACATTCTTAACTATGAACTAGGCTTACAGTTGAGGTGAATAGGTAATTAAATTAGAACTATTGAAGCCTGGCATCTTTAAGACCATGAGGAAGCCAACTGTTGTCTTCTTTGGGGTAGAAAAACCTTGTCCGAAAAATGTTAGAGCTCATTGCTCAAGGTGACAAGCTAGCAGCACAAGCTAGTGAAACCACACCTTCTACTTCTCAACCACCTAAACAACCACAAATACTCTTCACCAACCAAATAAAATTCAAACAAACCCTTTCTTAAGCTATTAAGCTTATGTAGGCCCCCATATCACAACCCACACAAGAGGAAGTGGAAATTGGAGCTCTCAGTTCTCCTGATGAGAAAACCACTACCATTGATTAAGAATCAGTACTGAGGTTCCTCATGCTCAGCTTGAGGAGCTCATTACCCATAAAGCCTTAAGCCTTCACTCAAAGTCTCAAAACTCTAGTGAATAACCTCCAGAGGATGGTTATCATCCCCATCCTCTTGATCTAAACCAACCTATAAGATTCTGTATAAGGATGATGCATCCAAAACATCCAATAAAATCTAGAAGTCTATCCTACATGAATGCATAAGTGCTTTAGTAGAATGCTTTAGAAGTTTCACACTATGACTTAGAAAATATTCTAAATGTGAAATCTTTCGAAGCCATGACCAACATCTTCCGAAGCTTAAAGTAAAGTCTTCCAAAGCTTCAAGGAAAAAGTCTTCCGAAGCTTCAAGGAAAAAGTCTTCCGAAGCCATGAAGTGAAGATATATTATCTTCTGAAGACTTTTGAAGACATGCTTTTATCTGATGTACTTTACCATAAAGTTGGACCACCTTTCCGCTACAACTCTATTGACTCACCAACTTTCACAAGTTGGTGAAAAGGTCCATGCTTTTGGTAACTGTACATTGAGTCTTGAGTCCTTTATTTTCTACTTTATGTACTTTTATCCTTCTTTGTAATATATTAGGATGTGAGCTATGGCATGTCATAGTCACTAGTCAAAAGGCAATATTCTTTTTGACTCTACATGATTTTGTTGTTGTCTAGATAATGTATCCAGCTGGCCTTCAAAGTATGGCGCCAATAGGATGTATTATAAGTATCTCAGGTCTTTGTAACTTATCTTTATGCTTATACACTTGCAAAAGAACTTGAGAGAAATATACAACATTCTTGAAAACTAAATACTTGTTTGTTTCTATTCTTGTTCTGTCTCATATTTGCTAGTGTTCTTAGTGTCTATCTAGTGTTACCAGTTCTCCATTTGATCTTTTAAGTGTTCTTAACAAACTCTCATCATTTTGTGTTGTGTTGCAACTCCCTTAAATGGTCCTGCAATTGGTATCAAAGTATTCCAGGCTCTTGATTGTAAGATCTCACCATCTTAAGATCCCTCACACATGTTAAACACTTAACATCTCAAGTAGTAGCTATCACTAAAGCTGATATGGAAACTAGAACCATGAGAAAGTCCTCACTGATCAATCCTGAAGACTTTGACACTTGGTGCCAAAAAATGGAATGTTTCATCAAGTCACAAGACTCCTGGATGTGGGAATTTGTTGTCTTAGGACCTTACATACCAAGCACCTCTTCAGTTGCTGCTGGAGGTGGTATGATCCCAAAGGTTGTGGCTGATTACTCTGATGAAGATATAAAGAAAGTTTAGATTGATCAAAAGGCCATGAAAACCCTTCAAACTCTTCCAAACTCCATATATAGAGGCTTCAAGAAGTGCAAAATAGCCAAGCAGCTATGGGATGCACTGAAACTGATGTATTAGGGGTCAACTGAAGCCAAGAGAACAAGAAGGATCTCCTGAAGTAGTATTTTGAAAACTTCACCTTTAAAGCAGGTAAGACCATGACTCAACAATACTTCAGGTATGTTGATATTGTGGACGCTCTAGTGGATGTTAGAGTAACTCTGGAGAACAGGGACATTGTAAGGAAGTTTATGTCCTCTCTTCAAGGCAATGGACACATTACTGTGTGGTTATCAAGAAGACTGAGAACCTCAATACTCTTACCTTGACAGAGTTGTATGGTATTCTCAGTGGATACCAGATGGAGATGAACATGCAAGGTTCATCTGTAACTCAGCAATCAATCGGAGTTTAGCCCTGCATGTGGTGAAAGGGATAGAATAGAACCTCAACATCATCTTATATGCTACCCTAACAACTCACAAAAGGGTCCTTTCATCACCTTCTCGGAGACCCAAAAGAAAGCTACACTCAAGGAAGCCCATTCTAAGAGGCAAGCTTTTCACATGCCTTTGTGTCTTCCGATGAAAGCACATGCAACTTTCTATTCACCCTTGAAGACCTGGACTGTATCCATCCAGATGATCTGGAGTACATGGAAATAGTCCACAAATGGCTCTTCTTACTCATAGAGCCAAGAAGTTCAGAAGAGGACATGAAGGATATTTCCAAACAATACAGCTAGTGGAAAGTTTAGGCTGGATAAAAGCAAAGTGAAGTGTTACAACTGTGCAAGAGTGTGAAAGACACTAAGAACAAATGGTGGCCAAGCACAAACCAGACCAAACTACACTGAGAAAGCCACCCATAATGAGAAGCTAAAGCAACAAGCTGTAGTTGCTATTGAAGAAGGAGACTTTGATTGGAGCTTTCAGGTGGAAGATGCATCTCCAAACTAGGCACTGATGGCTACCACAAGAGCAATGAGGTGTGGAACATCTCTATACACCTGGATGTATTTCTAAAGTTAATAGATGCATGTCTGTTGGTTATAGAAAGGCTGGTGCAACCAAAACCAAACACTTAGATTATTTTGGTGCAACTTATAAAGGACTTCCGAAGCTAAGTATGGAACTTCCGAAGGAAATGGAGTTCTTCCGAAGATAAAGTGCAAGATCAACTTCCAAAGGAAAACTCAAACTTTCGAAGACAAAGTTTTCTCTTTCGAAGTTCAAGACTTAGAAGAACTCAAAGACAATGACTTTCGAAGTAGAAGTCCTCAAGCTATGGAAGAAGCAGCCTCTTTCGAAGTTTAAAAGGCTTCAGAAGAACTAGTTCTTCCAAAGCAAATTAAACTTCGGAAGATGCTACTATGGACCAGTGGACATAAGTATGGTTCATCTAACACTCCGCTGCAGACATCTGATGTACTGCATGGCATTTTCTCAAAAGGCTATGTAGTTGACCATACTTTATTTCACTGTCCACCTTTAAATGTTAGTACAGTTACCAACTTTATTTGGTGAGAAAAGGTAAGTCAAGGACATGTCATGACTACCATATCTTAGATAAGATATTATCTAAGATACCATAACCATAGCTTTGTAGTATCTGCTTTAGTTATAGGATTCCAGCTGGTATCAAAGTATAACCGGCTGTAGGTGATAGTATATACAGTTTCTCATTGTAACTCTTGTATCATGCTTGTAAGAGTATTATAAACTTTGAGTGCGAAGTAATATATACAAGTACCTTGAAAATTATTTCCTTATATTTTTAGTTACCTAGTATATTATAGTCAACTCTTTGAGAGATTCTGCTTCATCATAACCGTGTGAGTATAAGTGAGTTTGAGAGGAAAATCAAGTGTTTAGTGTCATATATCGATCCTTCAATTGGTATCAGAGCTTTTTAGGCTCTTGATTGTGTGATCTTACCATCCAAATCAACATGTTTTTCAATCCTCCTTTCATCACACTCTAAAATGGCCCTCATTCAGAAATCTAAAGTTGTGATGGGGACGATGACTAAAGCACCTATCATCACCCCTAAAAACTTTAGACAATGGAGTAGACACACAGAAGGTTTCATCAAGTACCTTGACGGTAAAATGTGGTTATCTATTGTCAATGGTCCTTACAAGCCAAAGGTTGCTGGACCAGGAGGAAATGGTGCCATGATCGAAAAGGCTGTTGAAGACTACTCTAATGAAGACCGAAAGAAAATGGACATAGACAACAATACTATGACTGCTCTTATGACTGTTATACCTAACTCCATCATGGTGGGGTTTGAGCATTGCAAGTCAGCTAAAGATTTGTTTGATGCACTGTCTTAGATGTATTCTAACTCTAATGATTCGAAGAAAGATTCACTCAACCAGCAGTCTGTGAACTTTATCTACATTACTGGAGAGACCCTCAACCAGCAATACTCCAGGTACATGATCTTATTGTTTCTCTTCAGTCTGTGGGAGTTGCCATTGACTTGAGAGGTCTCTTAAGGAAGTTCATGAGTGCACTTCCAAATGAGTGGACGTTCTACTATGTCTCTATCAAGAGGACATAGAATCTGAACTCCCTTACCATAACTAAACTATACAACATCCTTGATGGATACCATGTAGAGATGGAAAATAAGAAGGTCCATCAGATGAGAAGACCCTCAAGCCTTCCTTCTAGTAACGCTTTAATGGTTGCTGAAGGCTCAACACCCAATCAACCTCAATAGTACCTGACTTACTCTTAGTAGCCATCCTGCTCTTCAGGACCCTACATCATATTCCTGAGACTCCAAGGTCTTAACAGGCTCAAAAGGTTCTTTCCAGGATAGTTGTGCCTTTGTCTCAGGAAATAGGTACTTTAGTGATCATCTATTTTGCTTTGATGATCTAGAGTGCTTCAGTCCAGATGATATGGAGTACGTGGACATAGTCTAACAAATGGCTCTGCTTACCTACTAAGCAAAGAAGTTCTTCAAAAGAACTGGAAGGTAGTTCCCTCAAAACCCATCTAGCAACAAGTTTGGCTTTGACAAAACCAAAGCAAAGTGTTACAACTGTAACCAACTTGGTCATTTTGCTAGGGAATGCAAGGCTCCCAAGTCAAATCCGAGAACCTCTTCATGCCTCCTCACATGCCTCTACACATAAAGACCGTGGAAAGTCAACTAAAACAATAGCTTTTGCTCAAGAAGTTGACTAGAGCTTCATGGTACAGATGTGACTCCTGTTCAAGCACTCATGGCTGGAACAGATGACAGCAAGGTACATGAACACTCTGTACTCCAGCTTGTATTGCTAAGGTCAAATTATATCAGGACTACAATATGGAGATTAAATCCAATATTGACTCTTTAAATATTTTAAAATCTGTTTTTAAAAGAGGTGAATCTGACTATCAAAGAAAAATTAAAGAGTTAAAGAAAACTGTGTCCTTTTTAAAACATGAATACACAAACTACATGACTCAAATAAAGGATTTAATATCCAAATTGTCTGAGGCTAAAGCCCAACTTGTCATAGCTAAGGCTCAAGCCAGGAAGCATGCTATCTCAGAGCAAAACTTCCAAGCCATCCTTTCATCATCCTCTCACTTAAAACTTTGTTATTAAAACAAAAGTGGGTTGGGCACTAATGAAATTGCTTCACCACACTCTTATGAGTCTATTAGACAACCAAGGTGTGGTACTGAAGAGCAAGAGGTCCCATCTACTGACCCACTTTCTCATGACTCAAAGAATGATACAAGTGTGGAGACCATTACAGGGAAGATCCAGGTGGACCCTACCCCTCTTACCAGTGATGACTAACCTCTTACCACCAAGCCAGAAGAAACTAGGCTAAGGCAGCCAAAAAACTGCCAGAAAGTGGCTGAATCAAAGCTAAAGATTGACCCTAAGCAAGAGGGTGTGTTCATCTTAGCTGGATTCCAGATGGTGGGAACTTCTGAACCTAAAAAAGTGTGTAGTACTAGCAACCCTATCCAACAAAAGGATCAGAAGGGAAATGGTAAGATTACTGTTGAAGAGAAAAAGAACAAGAAACAACAGCTTTCACTTTCCCTGAAGAATAACATTGCATGCATAATGTGTGGCCTGCAAAACCACATGGCCAAAGATTGTTATTACAATCATGCTAGCACACATTATGCAAATAATGTTAAGAAAAAAGGAGTCAGGAAAGGTTTCTCATTTGGACCCTATCAAATGGTCCAAGTGATGAAGAAGGGAAAGCTTGTTTCCGAAATAAGGTTGCTTTCGGAAGAAAATTTTTCTTTCGAAGAGAAAATTGTTTCGGAAGCTAAAGCTGTGAAGACTCAGAAAACCAAGAGAGTCCCCTTGAAACCATCCCAGAAGAAGACTGCTTGAAAGAGAAGGTGGTGAAGGCTTCTTCCAAGAAGAAAGATGCTTCGGAAGAATGTCATGCTGCTCAAGCTTCAACAAGCTCATTCTCTATGATCAACCAAGGGATGGAATGGAAGATCAAATAAGATGCTGCAGCCCAAGCTTCCTCTTCACAAACACTTACTGAACCCCCATGCATAAATTTTGGTTAAATAAAATCCTCATTAGAAAAACTAAGACCAACCAGGCTTTGATTTCCAATAAAAACTAACTTTTTTACCTTATGTGCAGGGACATCTATATGACAGAACAATAACGTGTGGATTGTAGGTAATGGATGCTCCAGGCACATGACTAGGAACAAATCTCTCCTTCAATAATTTCAACATTTTGATGGAGGTCTTGTTTAGTTTGGAGGTGAGGCTAATTTCTGGCAGAGGGAGTGTATCCAATGGCAAGTTAAAGGTTGACAAAGTACACTTTGTCAAATAGCTTGAACACAATCTTTTAAGTGTTACTCATTTTGTGATCAAAAACACCAAATGCTTTCAACAAAACATGAGTGCATTATCCTTAACCTGGGATGACCATTCCTCCAGAATTGGTGCTTCTTAGATCTCCCAGGAAAGGGGATATGCACAAGCTGGATATGAACTATGCTTCCCCACTAGGAGAAGTATCATGCTTTCTTTCCAAAGTTGATGGTGATGAGTCAACACTATGGCATAAACGAACGTGTCATGTCAATTTTAAAACCATGAATAAATTGGTTAAAAATAACTTGGTACATGGTTTGCCTAAAAATTAATTTTTCTACAAAGATAACTGTGTTGCATGCCTGAAAGGGAAGCAACATAGGGCATCTTATAAATCCAAAGTTGTTAACTCTATCACTACCCCATTACACTTATTGAACATGGATATATTTGGTCCACTAGTATAATGAGCATTGGAAGGAAATCATATTGCCTTGTGATAGTTGATGATTTTACAAGATTCACATGGTTATTCTTTTAAGAACTAAAGATGAAACGTTAAAATCTTTTATTCTTAAAATAGAAAATCAAATCGATCACAAGGTAAAAATAATCAAAAGTGATGAAGGGACTGAGTTTAAGAATCAAGTTCTTGACTCATTTTATAACTCAAAAAAGATTGCCAGACAATACAGTGCTCCTAAAACTCCTCAACACAATGGTGTTGTTGAGAGGAGGAACATGACACTTATTGAGACTGCTTGGACTATGTTGGCTGATTCAAAGCTGCCTCTTATTTCTGGGCAGAGGCCGTCAGCACTGCATGCTATATGTAGAACAAAGTCCTTGTAGTTAAGCCACATGGAAAAACCCCTTATGAGCTATGGAACAAAAGGCCATCGTTCATTGGTTTTCTAAGGTCCTTTGGTAGCAAATGTACTATACTTAACACAAAAGACAATTTGGCAAAATTTGTTGAAAAGTCGGATGATGCCATCTTTGTGGGATATTCCTCCAACTCTATTGCTTATAGAGTTTATAACATCAAAAATCAACAATTTGAGGAATCATCCAACATTTTTGTCAATGAACACACTCCTTGTGTTAGGGGGAATGGCCCTGATTGTATTTTTGACTTAGAATTGTTTTCCAAGTATTCTTATCCATCTCTGAGAATGTTTCAGCTAGAACAGATACTGAAAATGATTCTGATCAACAGTTTGAGTTACCCAGACCCTGTTTAAGTTATCCAAGAGTGACTGAAGATCCAGCTCCAGTTATCTTAAGATCAAATAGCATAACTATTTCAAGAGATAGTGAAGCTTCAACCAGTGTTCCACCTAATAAACCTCAAAACTCATCCGGGGACACTACACAACACTTGGATGATAGAAGTAGTATTCTGAAGGAACAGACAACTATTAATGTTGCTTCTCAGCCAATCATTGATGATAATATTTCTCTTTCAATCAATCAGTCCTTATTGAATGACATTGAAACAACAGCTGGTCCAAGTGTTCATGCTCTTGAGCAAAATATGTCCAAGCTGGATTATCTTTGCAATTAGAAGTGATTCCTAGACTAAGGATTCACAACACTCATCTAGCTAAGAACATCATAGGAGAAGTCTCTGAAGGTTTGAGAACAAGGGACAAACTTATCATGGGAATGTCTTCCTGTACTCATGCTTCTTGTCTTAGATAGAACCTAAGAAAGTAGAAGAAGCCTTAAAGGATAGTAGCTGGGTTGAGTCAATGCAAGAGGAGGTTCTTCAATTCAATAGAGAAAAGGGTTGGAACCTTTGTCCGTTACCATATGGTCAAGTACATATAGGCACCAAATGGATTTTTAGGAACAAGAGAGATGATAGAGGCTTGATCATCAAGAATAAAGCTAGACTGGTTGTTCAAGGACACACCCAAGAGGAAGGAATCGATTATACTGATGTCTTTGCACTGGTTGGAAGACTTGCAACAGTTAGAATTTTCCTTGCTTATGCTGCATCCAAGAATTTTACTGTCTATCAGCTTGATGTCAAGTGTGCCTTTCTATATGGAAATATAGATAGGGAGGTCTATGTGTGCCAACTTCTAGGATTTGAAGACCCACAAAACCCCTACTATGTGTGCAAGTTTGATAAAGCTCTTTATGGGCTACACCAGTCACCTAGGTTATGGTATGAGACATTGTCTTAATTTCTCCTGAAGAATGGTTACACTAGAGGTACCATTGATAAGACTCTTTTCATAAAGAATTCTAGGAAAGACATATTTCTTGTTCAAGTCTATATTGATGATATCATATTTGGTTCTTCAGATGACCAAATGTGTAAAGAATTTAGGAGCATTATGAAGAAGTTTGAAATGAGTTCCATGGAAAAATGGACTTTTTTCTTGGTATTCAGGTGAAGCAGATGAAGGAAGGGTTCTTTATCAATCAATCTAAGTATGTCTCTGATATCTTAGAAAGATTTGATATGAAAGATTGTAAGCCATCTAAGACACCCATACCTAGAAACCATGATCTTTGTCCTGACTCTAAGGGGCAGGATACTGATTAGCATTAGTATAGGGAAATCATTAAGTCTTTGATGTATCTCACAACAAGTAGACCTAATATCATGTTTGCTACATGCATTTGTGTAAGATACCAGGCTGCTCCAATGGTGTGTCACCTAGTTTTTGCCAAGAGAATCCTTAGATTCCTCAAAGGAGCCCCTATATTAGGTCTTTGGTATCCTAGGAATAGCAACTTCAATCTCTATGGTTACTCAGACAATGACTATGATGGCTTCAACATCAACAAGAAAGCCACATCATGAGGAGACCAATTTCTTGGTGGGAGGATCATCTCATGGCCATGAAAGAAGCAATCCAGTGTCGCTACATCTACTGCTAAAGCTGAATACATTGCTGCTGCAAGTTGTTGTGCTCAGCTACTGTGGATTCAAAACCAAATACTAGACTATGGATTTAACTTCATGAGTACTATCCACATTGACAACAATGGTGTTATTTTATTATTAAAAATCCTATGAAGCACTCCAAGACAAAACACATTGATATCAAGTACCATTTCATTAGGGACATTCATGAGAAGAACCTGATC